>JANSLN010000005.1:1200000-1800000 GCA_029298715.1 Ophiostoma ulmi | reverse complement strand
TTTGCTGTTTATTAAACGCTGGCAGAGTGCTCGTTTTCGGAATCGTGAACAAAGTACACTTTGTGATATACAAATTTTTCGGCGGCCCAGGAGGGCCGAAGTCATACTTCATCTACGAGTTGTGCACAGACCAAGACGATCGATGGTATCCGAGGTGCCATCCTTCCTGGTAGAGTTGTAGGAAATGCAAGTCGAAATTGTGAAACTCGGTGGCTTTTCCAACTCTAGTGATTTGCAAATTAGTTTCCGACGGGTCCTACCTGGTGCATGCTCTACTTCACCAATGGTGCATTCGCATACAGTTGCAACAGCTTAGAAACCAACAGCACTTGCCATACTACATTACCCGCGTGCGTACTTCTGTTCTACGGACTATGAATTATGCAAGTGCAGAGAGGTCAGTCAGTCGTATAATGGGCTCTCATTTAGTCATAGCCATGTACCAAAAGACGTTGGACGTCAAATCTTACTGGTGGCTAATTATCTAGATATATGGCAAAAGAAACATGGCATTATTGGGTCCAGACTGTGATGTTCATTTTCTAAACAAGGTTTTCAGTCTGTAGACACGCCATTGTTTAGATACAAAAACATAATCTGTAGAATGTACAAATTGTATAATGGTGAGCAAACATACTAATAAAAAAAGAAATACACAGGTAAACTAAAGGAGGTATCTACGCGAACTGATACCCACAACAAAGGGACTTGAAAATAAAATCAAGAATGAAGCCTGTCCAATCCTGTAAAGAAAGCCAGCGTCAAAAGCAGTACTCCATATGGAGACGTGAGGAAACTTTGTCGATCATAAAAGAGATGCGGGAAAGGGCACAATAATAATATATACAGGATGAAGACGATGGCAAAGAGGCCAAAAGTAAAACAGATAAGTAATAGGAAACAAGCCGGATGATGAAGACGATGTCCCAAATGAGATGGAGAAAGAAACGGCGAAACCTACGAGATGAAAAAGAGTCCACCGCGGCCGTTATATGGATGCAAGAGCAAGAAAAGAGAGAAACGAAACTGACATTATATCGTCAAAAGAGGCCACCATTCAAGGTTGATTAAAACCTTGTTGCGTGTGTGATATCTCAAACTCTGTGCTCAGCACAACACCAGTGATATTCTCGAAAACCGATAAAAAAAGAGGGGCAGGTAGTTCCGAATGATAAAAAGGTCTCAAAAGGTCACAGATTGACGCAGCGGTCTCTTCTCTTGATCTGCCTTTACTACCCTCTGATGTTCGTTCGCAAGATGGGAATAGATGACGACATGAATTTATGAGAAATAAAGATGTGCCCAAAGTAAACCGATGATACTATAGAATAGTAAACATATAGTATGTTGCGCGGCGGTACTAGGAAATCCCGGCCAACAAAAATCAATCAGGACTAAGACATGGGAAGAAATTTAGATAACGGTCGTTACGAGTCTGTAGAGAAGCTAGAAGAAACATGATATGGGTACTTCGTAGGGACAAGAGGCGAAGGATCAGGTAATCACCATTGCAGTTTGCAGTTGCCATAAGAAGAAGAACACTATGGAACCACAAAACAAGCTCATTCATCGGGCTGCTTAAAGTCAAGACAGAGCGGCGTCCGATGCTACGACGGAGCTTTTATTTTGGCAAGGTCCATCCCGAAAGCAACATCGCAGGCGTCGACGTACGCAAGCCTTTGCTTAAGTCAAAACAGCGCACTGACTCCCGCCATCTTAGCCAGCCAAGACATCTCTCTCCTAACTGTGTACAAGCTCTTTCTATGTAGATGCTAAGAGATTTAGAAAATAGAAAAAGAAGGCGAGTGCTAGCAGCGGCAGTCCCGAAGCCAAGTGCTGAAACGACAAGCCGAAAATTTTGCAAGACCCCGTATAATTTGTAAATAATGGCATTCCAAATTTATGTATCTCATAAGGAAGCGCACAAGCAATGTATGAAAGAAAAGGCAAGCATTTTGCGCCGCATCCTTGGGTGGGCTCGGCCAACGGTTAGCATGTCGAGCCGTCTGCTCCCTGAAAACTGCTGGCTGTGCTTTACGAGCCTGTACAAAAGGGAAACCGGGTAGAATTTCGACATTCACTATTGCTTTGCAACTCATAGGATAGTTAAGAGAGAAAAAAAAAGTCTTTCTGCGGCCAGGGTAGAATCAGCCACAACCGTTTCATTTTGCATCTATGATGTCGTATCTGGTGCAAATATAGAACCGCGACGTTGAAAGTGGGTTGCCACTTACACTAATGTTGATCCATGTATATAAGCGGGTCTACTGTGCAAAGATGACAAGAGGTACTTGTACCACAGGAGGCTTGAATACAGCCAAAACCGCCAACACCCCCACACAATGCGCCAAAACCTCGTTTGCACTTCCCCGCAGCCTCCTAGTTCCTGTTCTTAGTGGTTTGGCACTGTTTATGTAATATTGGCCAAGCAAACAACTACATCCGATGCAACAGGCGTTAAACTAGGCTCCTGGATAGGAACATCCGTAGACAGAGATGGTAAATAGACGGGAAGACTGAAAAGATCATTACACAACCTTAGTATGAGTGCACAAGAACGATACGTTATACAAAGTAGTGGGATACCAAGAGCTTCAATGACAGCTCTCAATCCTTTGGGATGAAACAATAATAGTATCCGAACTCGAATAAGTTCAAAAGAAATCAACAGACGACAAAGGAGCAAATATTGCAACATGCCCCATTGAAGCAGTGTCCAAACAGTCAGGTAATACACTGCTACTCTGCACGCATATACGGGCCGTTTCTGGGAGTTCACCTTGTAATACGCCTTGTGCTTTACTATTTTGTTTTCTAGTCAGTTTCTCCGATTATAGAGACACTATCTCTATTTTATCAGATCCGACCCGTGGCCATCCCAGGGTGGGAAGTCACTTTACCCTTTTACGACGCAGTCAGTTAGCGAGTATGGAACATGATATCTTCAGCCCGTGTAGTTCCTAGTGCAATAGTCGGTCATATTTTGTAACGTGAGGGTCATTTAATATCGTTTATGCTGTTTATATATTTATATGCCAGATTCGCTTAGATGTATAATCTACGGATGCAACATACAGGGTCGTGAACGTCGTCGTCGGCATCATGCTCTATTGTGCTGTGCCTCACTTAACTCAACAGCTCTCTGATATCCTCAACACGTTGCAGCTTCTTCTCCTCATCATTCATCATTCCGAGCGAGGTCGCACTATTCGGCAATTAGCATGTGCATCTGACAACATGAGTGTGGAAATGGCCGGCTTTAACTTACATAAACTTTTTCCGGTCTTGGATCTTGAGCATCTTCTCTTCGACACTGCCTTTGACAATGAAGCGGTACACCTTGACCTCTTCGTCCTGGCCCATGCGGTGGACGCGGTCAATGGCCTGGGCCTCGACGGCAAAACTCCACCAGGGGTCCATCATATACACACGTTTCGCCGTTGTCAGGTTCAGGCCAACACCACCTGCTTTGAGACTGAGAAGCAGTACAGTAAATTTATCTGACTGCTTAAAGTTTTCCAGGACACTTGTACGTTCTTTTTGGGACATGGACCCATCCAGACGCATAAACTTCATGTTGGATCGTTGTAGCGCGGGTTCGATGAGCGACATAAATGACGTAAACTGGCTAAAGACCACAGACTTGATTGTAGGCCGCTCACGGCGGAGATCGCGCAGATGATGGATCAGGCGCACAACCTTGGTCGATGATTCCTTGACATCAACACGCTGCAGGCTGATCCGCGGTGCTTGGCCCGCCGTCTCAGGATCGTCGTCGTGCCGGACAACCTCGAACAGATCGCGGCGGTTAATAATTTCACGGCAGTGGAAGCACCGCGGCAGCCTATGATGGCTTGCTTCGTGGTCAATGAATTTTAGCAGGCAATCCCGGCATGCCGAGTGCCAGCAGCCCGTGACAGCTTGGTTGATCATGGGTTCTTCCGAGCAGATGGGACATTCGTTGACTGCCTCGTCGCGGATCTGGCCCAAGACATGAGCACCGTATGCATTAGCATCGGTGGGGTCGTCGGTGGTGGCTGTGAATCGTTCCACCAAGGATTGCAGGTCCATATCGTCGGCCAGGCCGGCGGCTGCATCTGCGGCTGCACCCGCCTCAACCTCATTGGCGACAACATCCATGTTCCGAACAAGCACAGGGTGGCAGCAAACCTGGCGCAGGCGCAGCACCTGCGCAAAGATGCTCGTATACGATTTCATTACAGTTCCGGCCTCTACATTGGCTGTAAAGGTCCGCCTGGCTCTCATGAAAATGTGGTCGTAGATCTCACGTTCCGTCTTGGAGAGCTCGACGTCGACAATTTCCATATGCTTGGCTGGCAAGACCACAAGCGGCTGTCCATCAGGCGTCTTCATGTCTTTTGTACGCCGCATAACAAGAGGCTCGAGTACAGTCTGTACAACATCAAGCGCACGCATGACTTCCTTGGATTCAAAGGGAACCGTGATAAAAGTACGCCAGAAGGAGAAGTTGTTCCACGGCTCGACGCGGAGGAAGCGAATTAGACTGAACAAATCCTCCAGACGGTTAACGACGGGCGTTCCAGTTAGCGCCCAGCGGTGCTCGGCAGATAGGGCATAGCAGGCCTTGGCTGTCTTGGATTGGCGGTTCTTGATGGTGTGCGCCTCGTCGAGAATGACACGGAAGAAGTTGAGAGAGAATAGGCCTTGGCCGGGATGCCCCTCATTGCCGTTCTTTGTCCACATTTGGGTGAACTCGGACAGGACAACACCATAGCTCGTAATGATGATATCTGGGGCTGTGGCGGCCTGGTCGGCAGAGCACAGTGCTTGGAGGTTTGCCACCTTGTCATTGCCATAGTAAACCATGGACCGCAGCGAACCTTCGACGGATGCATTTTCTGCTTCGCTTTGCCACTGGGCAAGAAGCGACATGGGGGCGATGACGAGGGTTGTGCAGGGCGCATGCACTACATTGGGCAACCGTGATCGGATGCGCCGCAGGCTGCCGAGACTAGACGCACTGATCTTTGCATCCGACTGGGCCTGCATCCGCTTCTGCTGTGCCTCCATGGCGATAGGCGACTTATGTGAGTGTATAAGACTCAGCATTTGAATCGTCTTACCCAAGCCCATCTCATCGGCCAGGATACCGCCCAGGCAGTGCTGGTCCTGGACGGGGAAGTCAAGGGACAAATCGCCTGAATAGGGATTGACGTAGAACTTGCTCTGTTCAGGGTACTGGGCGAGATCCTTGTCGTCGACGTCTTTCAGCGGCCATGCGTACTCCTCCCAGAGAGGGTGCATTGACTCTTCGCGGTACTCACCGCTCTCGTCCTTTTCTTTAGACAGCATCCAGTAGAGAGCTTGCTTTTGGTACTTTCGAAGCGTCAGGGCAAATGTTTCCGGCGGCTCTGCCTCGGGAGTGTTGAAATCAAACGACTGTGCTTTGGCGTATAGGGCATCGAGCTGGTCCTGCTCGAGCTCCTGGCCGTCCTCGGGCTCGTCGGCAACCCCGAGAGACTGGCTTGACAGTGGCTCCTTTAACGGATCTCGCATGCTTTCCTTTTCCTTCTTTTCCGCAATCTCTGCTGCTTCCAGCAGATCTTTACGGCCTCGTTTGGCAGCAGCTGCGTTGACTCGTGTGGGTAGAATGTTGATCTCCTGAAAGAGTTTGACGAGGGCGACTTGGCGCAGCCGCAGCGCTCGCTCCTCTAGTGTCTCCTTTTCTTCAAACAGGCCAGTCGAGCGGTTATCAGCAGGCTTGGCAGGCTTCTGATCAAAGGCGGTGCGCAGCAGGTAGCAGCGAAGCTGCAAGAAGACCGTGTCGTTGGTGCGCAGGCGCTCGGGTGCATAGACACAAACACCCTCAAAGTGGCAAGTATTTTGGTCCATCAGCGTCGACACCCAATTAGCAGCATCTTTCGACAGGCGGCCGAGCTCCATGCCAGAGGTGGTCGTGAAGCGCACAATGACGTCGACACGCTTTGCGGCTGCCGAGTTGGCCCGCACTACGACAGCCGCACCCAGCTTAGAAGCCTTCTTCTTGCTGCCGAGAATATTGGGAAGCTCGATCTTTTGGCGCTCAATCTTGACAATGTCACCGTGCTTAAGCAGGTTCAAGCCGCTGCGGGTTGTCCAGCCCTCGGTACCAAACGCACCAATGTAGCGACGCTCTGGGACCGCTGAAGGGTTGTTCATAATAGACTTGCGAGGCGATACCTTGACTGTTGCCTGGCTGCTAGGTGCATGGCTCTCTGTGAATGATGGCTTCATCTTTATGTCTTCAGTCTCCAGCCGAGGACGCACAGATATTCCTCCGCCTCTACCATTCTTGAGACGGGCATTGTTCATCTTTGCTTTTAGCTTCTGCTTGTATGTGCCGTCAAAGTACATGTTGACAGCCCGCTCCATGTCGTTGCCACAGCACTCAAGGAGAATTTGCTTAACGTCCTCGTTGATTTTCTGACCAACGACGGCCTCGAACATTTCGGTATCGAAGCCATCGACAGCAGAAGAAGGCGCTGGTGCGGACACATGCACTGGTGTCCTGGGTCGGGGCGGCGAGGACTGAGCGACACGGACTGGAGAAGGCGAAGAGGGCTTTTGGTCGAGTGCGGCAGAAGAAGAGGTAGGTTTGCGGATATGTGGCAAGGCAGCGGGTGAAGATGTCGGCTGGGCAGGCTGTGGCGGAGGAGGCAGTGAAGGGATGGCAATGGGATCGTCGAAGAAGCGACGTTTCGGCAAGTCTTTGATAGCTGAGGCAGCAGCAGTACTAGGGATGCTGTTTTCTTTGCCATGCAAGGCACTGTTGTAGTTGTCGACGTCGTTATTGTGGTCATCGGAGCGGGCGATGCTGTCTCCGGCGTCGGGAGAGTACCGGCGCCGTTTAGACGGCGGTTCTTGAAAGTCAGTGCCGTCCATACTGATTCTGCCTGCAGTATCCAGTTGTGTACGGCTGTGTGTAGTAGACGGCCGGGGTATGTCGGCAGCTTTCGTGGTTGACTGTCAAGACCACTTTTGAGTAAAGGCTACAGTAAGCCGAAAGTACTGTAAATAGTGTTATATGTAAGCAAAGCAATTGGGCCGGCAAACGGTAGACGCGGTCTAAAATATTTTGACGCGTCTAGGTAGCCGTCGGAGGTGACTTTAAGTGGCTCCACTAGGCTAAACGAACCCGTAATAGTAATAATACTTTAGACGGGTCTATCCTGTATTATCAGCTCGATGTCAAATCGTCTTTTGTTTCAACATTGATAATTTCAATTGATCAAAATTCAACTACGTTAAAGACCGTAGTGATTTCAATTTGTGCTCTTGATTTCTGGTAAATTTATCTAATTGATTTTGATTTTGATTTTGATTTTGATTTTTTAACTTTTTTCTTTATATAGGTTTGCTGTTAATTTATTAAGATCATTTAAAAAAAATTTGGCTCTCGAAATGTAAAGTAAAAAACAAGTAACATAATTAATGTATTAAATCAGTTGTAAAAAACACCACCTATAATATTCTGACATTATGAATTCGATATGCGCTCGACTTAATTTTAAAACTTTGTCCAAGTCAAACAATACAGCCTCGGTACTCGTACAAGGTGCTGGCAGATATTTGAAGAATTGCTGCTTCTACAGACTTGTCCGTGATGAAACGAGCTCACAATTTCAAGGCATTCGCAAGTGCTTGAGTTATGCTAGGGGTTACTGGTACAATATTCAGATAAACGTCATCAAGGTTCATTATATTATGTCATGCCATCTCGCTGTCATCGATAGGAGGAGCAAGCCAGCAACGGATTGACCCAATCAGTTCTCGGCCTCGGCGTCCTCCTCATCCTCGTCCTGCTGCCGTTGCTGCTCCTGCTCTATCCGGCCTCCTCTGCTCTTTTTCTCGCCCTTGTTCGCGGCATTGTTGGCCGCCCGCAGACTCGACTCGAGCTGCTGCTCCATCTCCTCGTCGGCATCTGGGCCGTAGATGTGACGAACCACAGCAGCTACTTCAGCAGGGCCAATCTCCAGGCGGCCGCGGGGACCTACGTGCCAGGTGACTTTCGCGCCGCCGTGCATACTGCTGCCGCCCGTCGTGCTCTCCTCGACAACACGCACAACATAGCCCTGGCGCACGAGGTGTTGCAAAGTGCCGCCCTGGGCTGTGGCATCGCCGTCCTGTGTCTGGCTCACGCCACCAGCACCGCCGTCATCGTCGTCGACATGGTCGCCCATCATGGCCGCCATGGGCTTCATAAAGTCTTCGTCAGTGCGCACGAGGTGGTGGCCGCCTGTGCCATACAGCAGGCCCAGGTACTTTTCCAGGTCGTTGTGGGCCATGGAGCCGCCGCTCAGCGTGATGAGGGCCACGACAAGAGTGCAGAAGCCGACGTACGCTGCATCGGATGCTGGGGGGTTGCGTGCAGTGTTTTCGAGTGGGATCGGAGCAAAGACGGCCTCGCGGTAGACCTCGGGAAGGGTGGACAGTAGGACATAGCGGTCCATGCGCTGCACGGGTGGTGCTGCTGCAGCTCCCTTGCGCTGAGTTCCTTGGGTGGCTGCTCCAGGCTGCTGCTTTTGTGTCTTCAAGGCTGTCTAGTGTTAGCATCGTGCTTGGTACGTTCTGTCTTGTCTTCTTTGCCTTGCCTGCTACTTACCCTTTCGCCGCTCGCGGACACTCATGGTGGTCTCGTCACGCGCAGGCCACTCGACAAGCTCCATACCAAAGATTTCGCGCAGCTGCGACTGGGCTATCGGAAATACGGTTCTAAAGTGTTTTCCCTCATTGTCCAGAACCTGCTCCTTGACTGCTTGCCGCCGGATAGGCACTCGCCGGGGTTCACAGGCCAGGGCGTAGCGCACAAGCTTCTTGGCCAGGAGCTGCTGATGCAGCTGCTGCCGGTTTGCTTGTGTCTGCGGCAGTTCTCCGTCTTCGTTATCGTCATCGTCGCCATCCTCTTCTTCCTCCTGTCGTCTGCGCCCGGAAGCTCGTGGCCGTCTGCGCTGACTCTGACTTTGACCCTGGCTTTGTCTTTGCCTGCGAGACCGTGGTTGTTCTTCTTCCTCTTCCTCCCCCTCCTCCTCTTCTTCTTCAACATCATCATCTTCCTCCTCATCCTCCTCGGCATTTTCTTCATCTTCATCTTCCTGCTCCTCCTCCTCCTCTACTGGTGTTCTCCGCCGGCGACGGGGCGGCTCATCTTCGTGGTCTTCTTGGGCCGGGCGCCGGCGTGGTCGTTGTGAAAGAGAAGGCATTCTGTGTATTTTGATCAAATAACTGGGTATCGAGGGTATATGGAGTGTATTGGGATATTAGATATGTCAATTGTGACTGCGGTGTCGTCGTTGGACTGAGGTTCAGATGCGGTCGTGAGAGCGGGGCACCAAATCGCGTCTCAGGCGCGTAGACAGCTGTGGTCCAGTCCCACACACTAAAGTAGCTACAATCACTATGTACCCTATCTATACGACAGCCAACACAAACGGCACAACGCCATCTCTGGCATATCATATCTGAGATACCACATCCTGTTTCACAAACACAAATTTACTTTGTTGCCAATTGGAATTATATATAAATGTACATTCGTGCTAGACGCCACAACGAACCTATCCTGGCCAATGGCCGTCCACGCAATCCGCCTCCCGTCGCCTATAAAATACTCACAATAATGATACACTTCCAGTCGTACTGGTTCCTCTCCTACCATTTATAAAGAGGTAGCCCAGTAGCTGCTGCTTGTAGAGAGCTGCCAGAGAGTCTATTCACCTCCGTCCTGGCCGAATTACTGCCAGCCTACAGATTCATCTGCACCTTGGTCTCGGTCATGTCCCAGTCGGGATGCTTCTTCTGGCATGATGTGAACGCCTCCTCCATAGTCATGACGTGCCGGTTAATGTCGGCGGCCGTGTAGTCCTTCTTGGCGAAACTGCTGTAGGACAGCTCGTCCTGGTCGTCGTGGAAATCACCGCGCATCCGACGGTTGGGCAGATGTACCGTCTCGCGGTGGCTCTGAAAGTCACGACCGGCGCACCGGTCGGTGCAGTACACTGTGCTCTTGCTAAAAGACAGCACGCACTCTCTACAGAAGCAGTACCGCGGCTCTTGGCGCATGGTATCCGAGTCCTGTCTGGCGCGTGCACATCGGTCGCCCGCCTTGCAGGGATGGTTCTCTGCAAAGTGTTTGGCCTGCTTGTTAGTTTCTATCAGGTTTTCAGGTCTTCAGCTTTTTCATCTTTAGAGGCATTATAAAGAACATACATAGGTCTTCTTCATGCACGCGTTGGAGCACCATACAGTCTGGTTCTCGCGCAGGCAATAGTCCACCTCGAGGAAGCAAATGTTACAGAACGGGCTCTTCTGCGGATCGCACGCCTTGCTGCACGTGGCACACGACGCCTCGTCCGACAAGAAGTAGGGCACGTCGATCTGCTTCATTTTCTTGAGCTTCTGCGCCTCGTGCGCCGCCTTGGCCCGTCGCAGCTCGGCTAACCTTTTGCGGTGCTTTTCAATCTTGGCAGCGCGTCCGTCCTCGTTGTCGTCGCCGACAATGTCGCGCAGCACTTCGCTGAGGCCCTGGTCCAGCCCGACCTCGCCGTCGAGCATCTTCTTTTCGATTGCGCGCGCCTCGGGTAGATCTGGAACGCCGCTCGGGAACAGGCTGTCGCGGTAGACAATGCCCTGCTCGCTGCCGCCCGCGCTTTGCGTTTGCTGCTGCTGCAACAACAACTTCTTCACGGCCGCCTTGGCGTCGCTCAGGATGCGCTCCTTGTCGCCTCCGGCCTTGTCAGCCACTACACCTAGCAGCCTTGACAAGTCACCGTTAGGGTCAGCAAGCAGTGCCTGCAGATCAGTATTTCCCTTTCCCTCTCCCTCGCCAGCCGACGTGTTTCCCAGTGCCTGCAGGGCCGCGGCTGCCTGCAGCTGATTGTGTAACCAGGCCCGCTTTTGAGCCGCAATCCATTTGTCCACGTGCTGAAGTGGTGCACGGAGGTCTCGTACGTCGTCGAGGATGCGGTCGAGCTCCGAAATGAATGTATCTTGCTGCTTTCCCGCGTACCACAAAGTCTGCTTGGGCAATGCCGATGACGATGCCGATGCTAATGATGGGGTGGCGTATGTGTTGTGAATGAGGGTGATGAGGTTGTTGAAGCACGAGCGGCAAAGGAATCTTTGTGATACGTCGTGGCCGTTTGTAGAATTTGATGCTGTTATTGACGGTTGTGATGTTGCTGGCTCTGCTGGTGCCGATGGCGGTGCTGCGTGTGCGGCTGCGGATACCTCGGGCTCGCCCGGCGCATCCATCATATCGACATCGTCACTTTTGCGAGCGTCGTCAGCTCTGCTATCTTTGCCGTCTGCAGATGCCGCGTGTTCCGATAGGCACCGGTCGGTTAGTCGCTTTGCCTCACTGTCAAAAGCCGCCTTCTGTGCCTGCATCGCGCGCAGCTGCTCAAGCAGTGTTGTCTCGACGCCGTTTGCCATTGTGTCATTCTTTGGAAATATCCGTTATATTAAAGGCGTGTTCGAGGCAAGACTCCCATCCGTAGTTGTCGTCAGTTTCAAGTTGTCGTCGCCTTCGAGCTGTTGGTCTCGTAGGTAAGATGTCGCCACCGGCGGCTTGTCGCCGTTATGCCGTTACTAATCTTATAATAGTTTGTAATATGTGTATTTTTTATAAAATTAGTCCTGCGATTCGAGGGCAACATATGCGCTAACCGGCTGTCTAGTAAATGGCAAGGTCGTGATTGTCTGTCGTCTGGCGCAAACTGGGATCATCGACGACCGAGGATCAAAAGCGCGACTTCTGTATCAGTCCTTATCTCTTATCAGTAACAGACACTATGCAAGATGGGTCAAGCGGGTCTCAGATCTGAAATGATTAGTCATTTAACGATGAAATATCTCCAAGCCCCAGTTTTCCTGCATTCACTTCAACATCACATCTCCTGGTCTCATGCCGTCGACTGCATCTCATCCACGATAGCAAGTATCATCATCTGAGAGTTGGTATACCCATTTCTAGCACTCTAAATCACATTCGTATACAAGAATGGTTAGTCGCGCCTATGTCTAGCAAACACGGCCCAAGTCCTCCCTACCCAAGCTGTCCTTCTTGAACTCTGCTGACCTTTTTCTCCTCTAATACAGGCCGACAAGCTTCGCGCACAGCAGGAACTCGAGCGCCTGCAGCAAAAGTACATTGGTACGGGCCACCCGGACACGACGAGCTGGGAGTGGAAGTCCAACATTATGCGTGACACATACTCCAGTCTCGTCGGCCACCCGCCAATGCTCGCCTTCTTGTCTCTGGCACAGGGCGAGCCGGCCTCAAAGACGCGCGCAAAGTTGCTTAGGGTTAGTGATCCTACTACATTATAGTCTCAAAGTTTATACTAACAAGCCAGAACATGATACAGCCTTGCGGACCTCCGCCGTCACGCGACGATGAAGAGTAGACACTGTTTTATTTTCTTGCCTTTTTATCTTTACTGTTTCGACGCATTCTACGGTACAGGCGTTTGGTCAACTAGCTTTTTTTGTTTATATTCTGTACTTTCTACCTTTTACTTGGAATACTGATTCTATTTATCAAATAATCGATGCTGTTTATACACTTAAAGTAAGTTGTGCTTGTCATGCATACCCATCTATGACGACACAATGCCACCAACGAATGCTCCTAGCAGCCGAATCATTAAAGAATGGAGCAGCCACCGTCGACTGAGTCGTCCATGGTAGAATCATCATGCGCCCTTTCTACACCCTAAGTTCCACGAGGCACGAGGACTTCTTCATGAGGACAATGTACCGAAATATCTCTGAGCACTCTAGTGACCTCGTCGACGCCGTCCTGGGGTATAGAACAGATTATCACCTCGACGGTAAGTCCAGGCTCTTCAGGCCCATCGGCCTGCTCTGCCTGTGCAGGTTCTGAGGCTTGTGCAGGTTGTTCGGTCTGCTGTGGCTGTTCTTGCTGCCCTGCTAGGATTGGCTGTTCCGACTGTTCTGGCTCTTCTGGCTCTTCTGGCTCCTTGGGCTCCTCGACCTCTTCGACCTCTTCGACCTCTTCAATTGTTTCGAGTTGTGTATACTCATCACGCTCTTCATCGGTTTTCTCAACCTCCTCAACCGTCCCATCTTCCTCAGCCTTGTCAGGCTTTCCAATAGCTTCCTGAGCATGTCCCTCTTCGGCATTGAAATCTGTGGAACTCGCGGCGTCTGTATCATTCGGATAGTTCGTGATGTTTGTGCCGTTTGTGCCGTTTGTGCCGTTTGCGCCGTTTGCGCCATCTGCAACAGTTTCGACCTCTGTCTCCTGCCGAGCTTTTGGTCCAGCCTTTTGTTCAGACACTTCACAGGAAACATGTTCAGTGGCTAAGATGTCGGTGCGCATACGATGCCTCAGTTTAACAAACCGCACGTATCTTTTACGCGCCTGCTTGTCATCGCCAAAGGCCGCTAGATCCTCTGCTGCTATCTCAAAGCACCCAACAGGCGTGTCAAGCATGCGTCTGTACCGTGGATCCGTCTCGATCGATGCAGGCCGACGGTGCAGTGCAACAGGAATGTTGAGCTCGCGGTAGACGAACCAGGCTGGCTCGCTCTTGGGCGGATAGGGCACACCGATAGTTCCACATCTGCGGCGCCATTCTGTCATAACGTGCTCGTCAAACTCCTCCGAGTCGTCGTTGTCGCCACCGCTGCCGCCACCGTTGGCATTGCGTAGTTGCTTGTACTTTATCTGCGCGCGAAAGGACCGGATTTCTGCCCACCAGGAGCGCCAGGACGGCGGATCCTCAGGACTGCGGCCCTGCTTGGCAATGTCGTAGCGGCCAAACTTGCCCTGGACAAGCTTGTGCTTGGCGGCAACGCGAAACGCGTTGTCGATTGCTTCGTCGCATGGCGTGGTAGTGTTGTCGAAGCACATAGTGATGCAAGTAATATCTACAATCTATGGTAGCAATGGTAGTTGAAAGATGTGTTGTGTATGTGTGATGTTATCGTGGTTCGTATAGTTGCTGCACGTTTCAGATACTGTCAGTGTATACATGGAAGATATTTTGCTCCTGCCAGTTGGTTTTGTTTGCATTATTGTCACTGCAAACAAAAACAGAAAGCACGGTAACCAAGCCAACTCGCAGCCGTCAACGGTACAGAAGATGTCAGGATAAGAAAAAGAAGAAAAAGAGATAAGACCAAGAAGAGGTATCGTATAAAAAGCAGAGAGCGAGATATCAAAAGCAGACTAAACAAATATATATAGCAAGGCGGTGTGCCAATATAAATAAAAAAATACATAAATAGCAAAACTAATTTCATATATGACAGCCTTATATCATACCTTCACCATTTAGTGCCGCTCATCACGCCGGCTGTCGTGTACATCGATCCGCTCGACTCGCTTGACGTCATCCGGGTGACGCGTGATGCACAGCTCGCGGCAGAAGAGACCCCAGTCGGAACTGCCCGTGGCATCGCGGATAGCCTCCTGCATATCTTTCCCATAGCGGCTGCGGTAGGCCGCCTTGACTGCCAGCATGTGGTTGCCATCCCAATGGAAGCGCACAAGGCGGGAGATGAGCAACTCGCGGCGCAGCTCATCGCGCTTCGACGTCGTCAGGGCGTGGTGGACAAGCAGCGCATCGCGCACGGGTTTGTTGATGACACCATTGAGGATATGTGCCAGCATCTCGCCCACCAAGTTGCCGCTCTTCTTAAGGCAGTCACGCGCAAAGTTGCTCTTGTATTGGGCGCTGTACATGGCCAGAATTTCGCGCAGATGGCTGTCGCTGCGCTGAACCACGACGTTGATCATGGCAGTCTCGCCACCACGTTCGGAGAAAACGGCATGGTGTAGTGCAACGCAGTCCTCTTCGACAAGGCGCTCATCCACGGGTAGGGGACGGCCGTCGCGAGACGACACCTCCTCCATGCGTTGCTCGTCGAGCACAAAGAGAACAGCACGCTTGAACTTGTCTTCTTTAAGCTCAGTGCGCATGCACTTGGTGATGCTGTCGCCGTACTTCTTATCACTAAAACTCTCCTTAATGTGACGAATCTCATCGTTGGTGCGGCCCATGAGCGACTCAATTAGCAGCTCACGGCGGGTCTTGTCGCCGTGGTACCAGAAGTTGGCCCAGTATGCCTCGCTCTCCCAACGACCAAGGGCAGTGGCATAGCACGCCTTCATGAGGGCCGGGTCCTCGTCCTTGAGGCGGGCGCGGATGTGCTTGGCAATGTTGACACCCTTGCGCTCAGGACCAGTCTTGACAATGCGCTTGTACTCTTGGCGCAGTTCCATGACTTGGTCGTGGTGCAGGCCAGGAAGAATCTCAATAAGCGGGCCAGTGTCGGGAGCATGGCGCTCACCCTTGAGTGCCTTGGCAAGACGCTGGGCATCCTCCTGGGGGTCATAGAAACGCGCACGGCGACGAATTTTCTCGCCTGCACCGCTGCCACCGGGCGACATGGGAGCTTCCTCGCCTTCAAGGTCGGGGTTAGCGACATCTATGACCTGGACATCAGCCGAGTCGGAACCGCGAGGGAGCATAAGAGGCGACGGCATGGGTGACATGGACTGGTAAGTACCATGGTAGGACTCCTGTAGGGGTGAGCCAGGAGCAGCAGAGAGCGAACCACTGCCATGGTGTGCAGCGGCAACCCCTAGTGTAGCAGCGCCGAGAGCGCCGACAGACAGTCTTGCCATGTCTTTGGTAGGCATGGGCGAGCGGGAGCGGGAGCGGGAGCGGGAGCGGGACCCGGACCGGGCCCGGCTCTTTGAACTGCCCGTGTCGACTGTCAAGACATTACTGCTGCTTGCGCGGGGATCTGTGCGGGGGTCGGCACCATAGCTGTCGCGGTGGTGCTTCTTGCCATCACGGTATGTGCGGTCGCCTCTTGCATCATGAGACTCGCGGGAGTTGCGTGGATCACGAGGGTCACGGCCACTAAATGAGTCACGGGAGCTGCGAGGGTCGCGAGAGTCTCTGCCAGCAAAGTAGTCGCGCGAGCTTCGCGGATCTCTAGGATCTCTAGGATCACCAGGGATTCTAGACTCGTCTGCAAAGGTGGCATAGGAGTCTCTCTTGGAGTGGTCGTACTGGCGAGAGCTATTACGGCTGTGTGCAGGGGAAGAGGGATAGCCTTTTCTGGATGGTGGCGGCAGCTTGCCGTAAGCAAGGTCTGCATCATCATCAGAAGTGTCATCTTCGTCGCTGATATCCTCACGGCGCCGGGGAGGTGCAGAAGAATAGCGACTGGGACGGTCTCTAGGGTCGTACTTTTCGGTAGACGAGCGCTCATAGCGGTCGCCGCGGTCGCCGCGGTCGCCACGGTCGCCACGGTCGCCTCGGTCGGTGCGGTCGGTGCGGTCACTGCGTTCGTAACCGCGGTCGCGGGGCTTGTCGCGAGACGGACCGCCTGTGCCGCTACTGTTGCTGCTTCCGCCACCAGCGGCATCACTCTTTTTGGCGTACTTTGCAGGCAGGAAAGCAAGCTTATCCTCGGAGATGGTCACACGAGAATCCTTAGATCTACTTTCCTTATCTTTTGACTTTTCCTTTTCCTTCTCTCTCTCGCGTTCGTAGCCACGACTGCTTTCCTTTTCGGAGCGGTAATCCTTGTCGCGACGGCCATCACCATCGCGGATGTCGACGTCGACGTCATTGTACTTTCTGCTGTACTTGGACTCTGTTGCGCCAGAGCTGCGGGCAGGCTGAATAGTGGCATTGCCGCGGTAGTCATCGTAGTCGGCAATACGGGTAGATTTGCGGGGATCGTCCAGGTCGTCGGGGATATCGTCGCTCGGGTAAGGGGCATAGGCCACAGTAGGCTCGGCTCTGTCCTTTTTGCGATCACGGCCCGACGGCGAGCGTTCTATGCGACTCGAGGACCGGTCTCTGTCTCTACCAGAAGGTGACTTGGAGCGTCCACGGCGGGAGCTGTCTTCGACTTGGAGAGACATGGTGTGTGAGTTCTGTTTGTGGGGTGAGGGGCGTATAGGTTGGGAGAGCCAGAGTTGTCTCAAAGGGGAGGCAAACAAGATGAGCGAATTCTTGTGTTCTATAAGCTGTTCTTTCGGTTGTTTGTGCTGCTTCTACTATTTGATCTTGTGTGCGGTTGGAAGCTGTGCGCTTGAACTGATATTATTTTGGTGTTGGGGCGGTATGCGTTGGTGACACAGGGCTTGTCAATAGAGCTTCTAGTAGCTGCGGTAGCTGCGGTAGCTGCAGTAGCTGTAAGGGTGTCTTGTTGTGTGATGGTGTCGAGCAACCTGGGTATGAATGTGCAATCTGCAATCTGCAATCTGCAATTTGCAACCTGCCCCAGATGCTGCAGGTAGCCGGAAGATGTGTGGTGACAGCCGATGTGCTTGTGGTGGGTTGCCTGCGGGTCTAAGTCGGCAGGACGGAGAGTGTCGAAGAGAGATGACCTCGGGAAGAGAAGAAGAGATAATGAAAATGAGAAAGACAGACAACCAAAAAGGAGAGACGGCAGCAGAAGAGACGACGTCAGATCGTCAGATGTCAGATTGGGCGGCTCTGTCGGCAAGACGGAGGGGGTGTCTGTGTGGAAGAGGGTAGAAAGCAGAGGAAGGCGGCAATGGTAGGGGATGGTTCAGACTTTGCTTGGGCGCCTCACAAAGCAGAAGAGCTGACGATACAAGGCGAATAGCAGAGGGGATACAGAGGCAAGGTCCGCCAGAACGAGACAGAGAAGGCAGAGAAGGCCAGAATGAAGAAGGCTGGAGAGATGCTGGCAATGTGATTTGTGGGGGAAGGTATGGCCAAGCTAGACAGGTAGGCGAGAGGGGCTGCACTATTAGTCACTATACATACTACACGATGCACAATTTTCTCGACAGGGGTCTGGAGGTTATGGTAGAGGCGGAAGGAGCAAGCGTATTGGGCTAGAAGGGTAATGAGATTGGTGAGATTGGTGAGATGGCTGCAGCAGCTAATGCAGCCCGAGTGCGGCTTGGCGCCTGAAATACACCCTGATTCGTCAACGGTATGCCTGAAGGGTGCCTGTAGTTTGCCGGTATTATGCCTCTAATATCTTATTACTGTAAGGGGCATATATCTTACAGCAAAAAAAGGATGCGAGGCCCTCAGCTGTATCGGGAATGACGACAATGGACGTCTTGTGTTTACATTTAGCCATTTCTTGATATTATCAAATGCAAAGAAAACTTTATCTATAAAGACATACCCGTTCTTATACAACTAAAAGGCCCGCGCCGAGTTTCTTTGTTCAGCGCTTGACAAGCTCCCGTGATTATGTAATCGAGACAAGTAGCCAATATACAAGCCCATGTACTCCGGAAAGGTGGCGATGTTGGGTGCAATAACATCGACTATGGCCATACATCATGCAGTCTACTTGGTCAAGAGCTTGCCACCCACAGACTCACATTACCTGTCGTGCTGCACGAGCCGATAGCTCTCTCTCTCGTCATAACACGCCGCGTGGCCACCGATGCATATGCTGTCATAAGATAAGTGATTTGCCAAAGGTTTTGCAGGTATTTATTCTCTTTATTTTTTTTTATTCTCTTTGATTTCTTTATCATTCCAGATTGATCGTTGAAGAATACTCGACATACTTTTTCAGTGGGAACGACCCAGATCAGATCGACTACCGTGTGGGAAACACGGGTCTCAAACAAAATCCACATGAATGAAACAACTCGGCCAGGCGATGGGGGTGTCGTTGTCTCTCTGTATTTACACTTGCTTAAGCATAGTAATGTCCACAATCTATCGACGGCGAGTCAGTTTGTGTCACAGATGGTGGCTCTATGTCTGCCAAATGCGACGCGACCAAGTGTTGACCATCACGATATCAGCGCTACCAGTGCCATGAGCACAATCAGCACCATTAATGATATCAGTGCCACGGCAGGCTGTGTATCGAGACCATGCTAGCCCAGCTCTACTGCTATCTGTAACAAAGGCCAAAAGCCTTGCTCTTCATCGTTGTTTCATCCGTTATTTCCCAGAGTAACGGTATCTTGTTTCATCACCTCCGACTTGACGATATCACCCTCGGGGGGTACTTGATACTCGACGTCGCAGTTCTCTACTTCGTCCAAGCGCATTTATTCTTTATCGTCCATCTTCTTCTGTCATCTTTGTTACCATCAAGACCCTCAAAGACTCAAAGACTCAAAGACCTCATTACACTGTTTTACATCTTCGTATTCATTGCTTTATGCTGATGCTTATTCTGCCGGCTAATGGCGCCCATTCTTGGCGTGCGCCCTGAAAACTCAATTCGGTGATGATCAGTCGCATCATTAGCTTTTTAAAGCCGTCACATCACATTCAATATCGAGCCTAGCATATCAATCATTGTTGGTTGGTTCTAGGTTGCGGACTAACTACCCACCAGCGCGGTTAATTTGGTCAGCCAACTCTGCTCGGCAATCAAAAGTTCCAAGGCTTACAACTTGCGTCTTTTTGCCTTTTGCCTGTCCTAGAACAGACTCTAATTACAAGGGCGAGCACGCAGCCAAGGGATACACCCCAAGAGCAAAGTTGATCCCTCGAGATCAATACTTGCCCGGTCATGAGCTATCAAATCTCTATGTTGTTTCCCCAAGCAGTAAAGTGTCGGACGTCGTTACATTACGCATCCTGTGGGGGCTAGGACGCATCCAACATCTCTCTGCCATGTTAACTGCGCCATCTCGCCATACCGCCACAGATATCGTCACATGTGACCACAATTGGATATTATGTTGCAATAAGGTATCAATATATGCTGTTCTATGGATATCAGCTGCCGTAATTATGTTGCTCGTAAGCCTCCTCTTCTGCGAGCTACCTCGTCTTCGCCCCCGTACTCCAAGTACACTCATTCTCAACCAAGTCGCAAGACTCGTCAACTCCTTGGTAGAAATAACAAAAGGAAACGTTTAAAACAAACAAAACGCCGGTCCAGGTGATGATTGATATCGAAAACAAAGACGCGCACATAACCGCAAATACAAGACCGAACACCTCTTTCCTGTCGCTCATGAGTGCCCAAAGAAATATACAAAAATCAAAAACAAAAGAACACCGTAACCCTATGCGTTGCTGCTGAAATGACTGGATAAAGACAAAAGAAACAGAGAAAATAAAAAGGATAGAAAATGGCTTTTTAGCGCAAATGTAAAATAAAGTCGTCAAATCGCTGGTTGGCCAGCGACTTATTGTGTCGTCGTCGTCGTCGTCAGCAGTTATTGCGTCTGGGTCTCGGCGGCCACGGGGGACTGTACTGATGCCAGGATCACTGGAGATGCCTGGACAGACAGCTGCTGCTTCTCCGAGACTGGCTCGTCGTCAAGCTTGATAGCACCAACTGCAGCCTCAACGTCGGTGGTTCTGGGAGAGTTAGCAGATGTACTTGTAATATATTAAGAGTCATGCCAAGGAAAGCTTACCTTTCGCTACTGTCCCACAGCTCGACGGCGACAATCACTAGCAGGAAAACGGCAACAAGGCTGATGACCATCATGTCGTTGTAGTCGCGGCGCATCTGTGCGTAGACACATGGCACTTCGGCCTCGTACACAATGTGGCTCGACATGGACTCCATTCTCAGAGACTCGGGAATATCATTGTCTGACAGTGTGTTCTGCTTGTCCGTCGTCTTTGTAGCCTCCTTGGCAATCTGCTTGGCAATGTCCTTAGCTGTCTCCATTGCGGCCTCGATCTCGGCATCGACAAGCACAGCGTCGGCTTTTGCGTTGGTGTTGTGGATGCGGATAATGGGCTCATTGGAGAGCACGCTGTCGACGAGTGTAGAGACGTGTGCCTTTTTAGTTGAGGCCAGGTCCATCAGGTAGGTGGTGGTAAGAGGCCGTTGAGTTGACAGCACGGCCGAAGCTGGCGTTGCAACATGGGGGGCGTAGTGGCTATTGTCAATGGCTTCGAGAGCTGCAGCCTGTGCCGACAGAGGAGCAGCAATGACGACCGGAAGACCGGTGACGGTAGCCAGGAGAGTCACAAGAGCTGTTGTTGTCCGCATTTTGAATGTGTGGGTGTTTGTTGTCTTGTTGTCGGGTGCGTTTGTTTATGAGGTTCCTTCTCAAAGAAGATGTGACTGTGCTCGATATTTAGAATAATCCTGAGCGGGCGTCGAGTGGTTGCGGTTGGTAATATACAGAGTATATTGAAGCCGGAGAATAGATTTAGCCAAAGGGCGAGAGTAGGTAGTCAGGGAAGAGAGGAGGAGGAGCGGAAGAGGAGGCGGAGATCCTGAAGGAGGGAAATGAAAAGAGAGGGTGAGGTTATAGTTGAAAAGTGGAAGAGACAGTGTTAGGTCAGGTCAAGAAGGGGAATGAAGGAGACGGTGTGAGTTAAGGAAGAGAGTGAGGTTGATGCTTGTAGAGTGGAATGGAGAAGAAATAATAGAGAAGAAGACGAGAAGATGGCAAGATGGGAAGATGGGAAGAAGCCGGATAATATAAACCAAGAGGAGGGAGGAAGTATCGTCGAGGCATGGAAGGAGCGACGATCGGGATATATTATACAAATGCCAGTCGGTAGTGCCTTCTGTTATAATACTGACTTTCAATATTATTTATATTTATATTTTTCTTTTATTCTTTTATCGTTTGTCTTTATTCTTTATTCCTAATTTCATTTTCTTTCTTCTCTCGCGGGTGTTCTTAGTCCTCTGTTAGTGCTGGAGTTTCAGGGGACCCGCTTGACAACACTCCAGAACTCGTATGGGGAGGGGGTGTTATGGGAGAGGGGATTTTCCTGTTGGGTGGTATTATATGTAGAATGGTGTAAGAATTTAATAGGATATTAATAAATATATAAATACTCTCTTAGAGAATAATAAGATAAGATACAAAGAGGCTACTGGGGCCCAGGGGCTGCGGGTAAGCACGCTTTGGGCTGGTCGTCCTGTTAGGGAATGGGCGTCCAGGTGGGGAGGGCAGAGGAAAAAGAAGAAAGTAGGAGCAGGGGTAATTTTCGAGAGAGACAGACAGACGGAGAGACAAAGAGACAAAGAGACAGAGGAAAGTGGCGCAATAGCCAGTGCACGACTGAAAGGAGAGATGAGACGAGCAGTAACAGTGGCCATACTGGCTGCCTTACAACGGACGATACAAAGGATCTTGCAGAAATACAGAGAAAGAGCAAGGTGAATGCTCATGTTTACAACGAATGAGGAAATATCGACTCACGTTGAATGTGAGGGAATTAAAGGACAAGAGGCAATACAGGTCAAAGTGGAAAGCACGACAGGAACGAGACACAAACAAATATTGGCGTTTAGTGCGTGAGGGCGATCGTGGCCGATCAGCGACGAAACAGCAAGTGTCACCGTCCAAGGGGGGACGCGAGACGAGACTTTGCAGGAGTTGACAGGAGGCACTGGAGCTGGAGCACTAGCCATCGATGCTTACAGAGGAGTAGGGTAACGTGTAGTAGAGAGTATCTATGGATGTCGCTAGGAGTATATCTGCGGACAAATTCAAAGCGACTCCGAATAAGCACAAGCGGCACGGAATAGGCAGAAACGAATGCACCAGTGACAACAGACATTAACGACAGCAAAGCAGATCACGGAATAGTCTAAAATCAACAGAAGACACGGACAACCGAGAAACAGGGAAGCGCTATGTAGACCTGGGGCACAGCACAAGGTTGCATCTTAAGATATGAGAAGGTGCAAGTGACAGCAGGCAGTAAGAAAGAAAGAAAGAAGCATGATTTTACATGGTGTCTGTCTGCGATCCTGTGCCGAGTCTGTAAGATACTTTGAGACTTATCTTACATTGTGGCACAGCACACAGCCAGCATGGCACAGACGGCCTGGAACAATGGCACAGAACGCAGATTAGGCCAGGCCAGACTCTTTCTATCACTTTCTCACTCTTAATCTCTAATTCCCACTGCTTTCCCTTTGATGGCAGTCACTATTTGAGTTTTTAGTATCTGGTCTTATTCTTTTACTATTACTATGCAGGTCTAGTATAATAATACTCGCTATATTAATGTATAACTTTGCTAATATATTTCAAAAAATAGTCTACAAAATATCCGAAATATATTGCCATAGGGCCAGCTGGCTGCACAAACAACAAACCACAAACACAAAGCTCGGGGCAATGCGGCGAAGACGATAGCCAATATATAGTAATTATTATGCCCATGATATAAGAGAAAGAGGCTATTAGGCGGGCTCTCCTTTATGCGCTGCATACTGTAGCACTCTATTCTGTGGTCTTCCATTCCTTCTCTGGCCTTCTCTCCAGCCTTCCATCATGCTTCTTCCCCTTGGGTTTCTTTCCCACCTTTCCTCTTTTCGTCTATTTTTTTATATCGTCCGTTTATTCTCCGGGATACTACTTGCCGCTTCTCTCCTCGGTGGCCGCCCTGTCCGCCCTGTCGGTTTATGCATTATTATTTTTTTTCAGCCGCAACATCCGATTTGAGATACAGATGAGATTCAGGGTCTTGTCACTATGTATAATGTCAATCACATATTTCATAGTCGTCATCGCATACCAGGCCGAGTGAGGTGGTCGTGATCAGCAGCAGGGGCACGCAACGGAAAGTTATGGCATATTGTTGTAATCTCAAGTATTTGCATTTGCATTTGCTTTGTATCCGGTTTATACATTTATATTTCTATTGAGTCTGATTAAGATTCTGTCCGATGTTTCTTAGTCTTCGTCTTGTCCCAATATATTGTTCTAGTAAGGCTAGCTATTGCCGACCACGTTTCTCATTAATTGTCCTCAGGTCCAGCAGTGCGGTCCTTTTGACTTTGTCTTTTTATGCTTTGTTGGGATAAATTGTGCTGCAATATTTATTTCCCCTACTGCTTGTGATTTTTGAATATTATGATTTGCTTTTTTTTAATAGAAAAGTTGCACTGCTTTATGAGATAATTGCAGTTTGAAAAAGTGTGTTTTATTTTGTAAAAAAAAAAAGTATACTTACACTAACTTGTTTATTTTTTATAATACAAAATAGTGATCAAAATGCAAAACTACCTCAAAAGTTATCAATATCTACTTCATCTCAATTTACTTACACTCTCAACTTCCACACTACCTCTTTCTCTTCATCGGCCATACAAACTCGTCATATTGATCCAGCATTATCTTTCAATTTCTTATACTCTTTTGCTTTTCCTCTAAAATAATCTGCCCACTGCACTGATACTCTGTGAATCTGGATATCAAGTTTGCTCTGCTTATATCAACCGCCTTAATTACGTTATCGCTTCACGCGCCGTCTGTCTTTTTGTCTTTTTACATCTATGACTCGCCTGCTCTTCGTTAGATCTCTATCCCCGGAATCGTTATCCACATTTGCCTTGTTCTACTTTATGCCTGTTCATAGCCATAAGTCGTCTCCATCTACACCATGCTGTGTCTAACAATAATACCTCTTCCTTCCTTTCTCGTCCTGTCATCGACCAGCCTGTCTTTCCGAAGCACCTCTATTATGCCCCCTTTGACTTACCTATCACGAAAGATGATCTTATCATTTCGGCTTCTGTCTTGTCGTTTCTTCAGATTGACCCTTATGCGTCGTGCTGACCCTACGCTTTACCATCCTTACGAGAACCTACCGGCAGGGTGAATTTGTTATTGCAGCCTCTCTCAGTTCGAAAGGGTACGGATGACACGAAAACCGATCGTGAAGAGAAAGCTAGAGACGGATGCAGAATGATAATTAGCCTCGCTTCTGGCCTGATTTCATCAATGTTGATTAATTTTCATCGTCGGTCGTTCTGTCGGTTGTTGGTGTGATGGCCGTTCTCAACCGAGACGCAAACCTAAAACCGTCTCGCCCATTTACGAGACCAATTATCCAATACGAAATATTGAATCCTGAACAGCGCACCCAATGGTGCCCAGCGGCGACAGCCCGTGTAATAAGTCTTGACATGGTGGACCAGAGATCTACTTGGTCTAGACCGGGCGGTGCGACCAAGAGGCCTTGAAAAACAATGTTGTCTGCCAAGACCTGCTAAATAAGGGAGCAGTGTCGAGAACCAGGCCCTGGGAGTAGACCACAAATTTGGGTGATAGACCTCGTGCACTGCAAGGTCGCGTAGCACAGAGCTACTCCAGTCATCTTGGCCACAAAGCTCGTCAGATTGCTTTTATTTCTCTTTTTCGTGATCGCCTCGTGCATGCTCGTTCTCCCAAAACAGCTTGCCTCCACGGTCTAGCCCAGGCAAAGACACAGTTCAATGACAACAGTAAATAATCGCTCGCACGATGGCTCGCATGCTGCTCGGTAAACAACAACAACAACAACAACAACAACAAGTTATTATGTCTGTGCCTATACTAGCGAGAAATATAGTTACTCTGTAAAGATTCCCGTAGATTGACCGCCTCTATCATCCAAACCAGACATTGGCACAGACATCAACATAGAGCATAAGAAGACATAAGATAGGCACTGCATCGTAGCCATCCTCCCTTTCACACCGACTCATGTTTGCTGCAAGTTGGAAATACATCCCCATCCGTACTGCGACACCCCCTTGGCCATCTCGTATTCCTCTTCATGATAAATTGCCATCTGCATATAATATGCCTATTAGCATATCTAAGATACATATATTTGCAGCTTACCGAGATGTACTGAAACCCTGCTGCTGCTTTTGGGATGGTAGACTGGCAAGCAAACTTGGAGCATAGGTACACAGCCTCACGGCCTAGTACAAAGATGAATGACTCCGTACAACACAAATGCTTTGCAGCTTTTATCAATGTAGAAAAATAAAGTAAGGTGGCCGACCGTCACTGTCGCGCCCTGATTCGCCGGACCACCCCTAGCCACAGTCCCTAATACTACGCTGGACTGCCCCTGTGGCCCCTTGCGTCCTTGTTCATTGATGCCCCAGACATTTGCAGTCGTAGGTCTTTGATCTGGAATGGTTTTCCTACAGAACAAGGCTTGGCAAACAGGGGCTTTTCTTTTTTCTGCTCTACGTATAATTTTTGTTTTGTATTATTTAACCTTAAGTCGGCGCTCACGATAGTCGTCATGAGAGGGCTGAGATGATGATATCATGAGAATGAAACTGTACCATCACATGCACACGGTAGACTCGCTCATGTTGTGATACCTAGTTAAAGTTGGCATTCCTTTGAATCTCTCGCGACAGTAGCCATCTCTCCCAAAACCACAAAAGCACCTTGTCCCGTAGGACTCTTTCTTTATGTCGAGCATCAGATGATCAACAACACATTGGAACAGCTTGTCAAGACCAAACAGGAAAGACCATGAGAAAAGGGACACAATATTCCGTACAAGTAGAATAAATCAGACAAAATATAAAAAGAGATAGCAGCAACAAAGCATGAAGTCCGTACTGCCATCATTTCACTGCCTATGTGAGGAACGGTGATGATCAGACCTTGCTAAAGTAGCTCAATAGTTCATTAATACGAGAACCCAAAGCCACGCCACGGTACCAGAGAATGAAAAAGTCCCTAGCCGGTGGAGCCTCTCCATACGAATCGTAAGACTGTGAGCAAATAAGCTTTTTGATGCATCTTAGCGTGCATATCTCTTATTCTTATTTCTTTCTGACAGAAATGATAGCAAATTTAAAATTTTCTAAGGGAAGGCCTCGGTCTGTACTTTTCGCCGTATATGTACATCTTATTTTGTGTGATTAATGAGACTAGAATTGGTCTCTCTTCTGGATCTACAACTTGAAGATGTCACGGAGAGACAGCCGACACGAGAAAGAATAGACGACTGACCGATCGCAATGTACACAGTAACAACCAACCGAGGAAACCAAGACGACATAGCACAACCCTTGCCTGATTCGATCGCGCTTGTAGGATGCTCAGCTGCTTTGACGGGCGCTGCGGGTTTGTCATGGTCTTAGCTAAGTGCCAATGACAGGAAAGACAAAAAAACATAAGAAACAAATCGCGAACTTGGATTGCAGCGATCATTTCTAAAAGTTCCCTGACGCAGGTGTCCAAGTGGCGCCCAAGTGGCGCCCAAGTGGTGTCCAAGTGTATCTAGTGCGTATCACTGACCTCTTGGCAGGCACCGATTCTGTAGCAGGCAGTCGACTGTTAGTTGGGAAGAAAGCAGTAATGCCTGTTGGCCCTGCATTGCGGGGACATTTGTTCTGTTGCTCACACAAGTCAAGAAGCTTGATCATCCACTGGCGTCATGGTGTCAAGCCTTCCCGCTCTGTAGATGTGCCTTTTGGTTGTAACTTTGTATCAATGCAATCACTGGCTATTCCCGCAGATAATACATCTTGTTGTGTCTGATCGCAAGTGGCTCCTATCGCCTAGGTCAAACTCGAGATTCAAAACTCAAACAGCAAATAGCAAACATGCAAACATTCACCAAGAGTTCTTGTTTTATAGCAGAGAACCAAGAATGCCGCACGATCACCACCAACTACGATAGATGCGATTGCATATGGAAATATTTGTCAACATAACACAAAGAAACAAAAGCTCAGTCATGGCAAAACACTGTCGCCAACATATCTTGAGCCAAATGAGTCGGAGACGAACCCGATGGCATCAAGAGCCACCCAGCGACAGGCAAAACAGCCAGGGACACCATGTGATAACGCCCGACTTGCTGAGAAGGCGCACGCAATAAATACTCTAGCGACTATTTGCCCGCATGAGATTGATCATGCTCAGAGACTCGGTTTTCCTACGGGGTGGTCAATATTGACTTGAGCAACCATTTGTAAAGTCATCGCTGTGGAGAGACTGGCAAACTGGTAATAGCTGCCTTTCTACCTTCTCCATATGGTATGCCGAGGAGATAGATATCTTACTTGAACTTCTCTTATTTTCTCTTTATTCACTACTTTGACACTAAGCCAGGCTGCCACTTATTGCTAGAGAGTCATAATGACTGAATACGAGGTCATGGAACCTAATTTATTCCCATTTGACAGTGGATTTTCTATATCTTTTGTAGCGCAGGATATTTATAATTCGAGTTACATTTTAACCCTTGAATATTTTTACATACCTCCAACGGCTAGATCACTGGCGGTTACTGCTGTTAGTGTTGATACCGTGCAAAAAGTACTCGAGTCCAATTCAAGTTCTTTGTTCAGACTGCCTAGTCAATCACCCGTCAGACCTGCCAGACCCGTCAGAGCATTCACGATGAACAATGCCTGCCGTGTCACTGCTACCTACTTGACTACATATATAATATTCGTCATTGATATATTATTTCCTTCATTGAGTGTGTACCGATTTGCAAGCGGCTTCTCGGAGAATACGAGATGAATCTAGCCTACTTTGTAAAGGCTAGACTAAACTGCAATCGACTCACCCTCACATCCCCAGATTTCTTTTTTGAGATGTGTATTTTTTGAGAAATGTATCATATCTGCTCACGTGTAGTACCCAAGCCTGGGCATGATCTGGGCGTGATCTGGGCCTGGTCTGGCCATTCAAATACTGTAGCAGTCGAAAAAGACACTAGACCATTTGGCGGCATAGTTTTTGCAAGCAAAGGTACCGTTATTAAGCTTTACTATGTAGCACTGGTCAGTCACGTTGCTATCAAGCTTAAGCATAAACATCAATCAATGTGGGTGAGTGCACATCGTCATAAGGCGACTTGTGGAAGAGCCGGAGGATGAAGAACGCCATTGGAACGCGACTCCGTCAAATGCTCTGTTGCGAATCAAAGCGCGCCAGTGACACCTGACCGAATAGGAGAACGAGATGAGAGTCGTGTCGTGTTACTCTAGGGATATGAATAATCTTTGATTTTGGTACTTTTGTTCTTCTGCAAGACATTTTTGAGATAGCCAGAGAGAGGCAAGGTGAGGAATAAGCGTCCTCGGGAGAAACGGTCTTCCCAGGTAGTAATGGCACTATCAATAACAGAGGAGAGGTGATAGATACCACGAGGGTTAGGGGGGAAGGAGGCGAATCACTTGGAAGTCTTGATATAAGTAATAGCAGTATAGTTATATATACAGAAGGAAGCAGATATACTGACACCTCTGGTACACATCGAAGCAGGAGAACTAGCAAATGCAAAATGAGACCAAAGATACCGGCAATCCCCGAAACCACAGCAACCTGAACACAGCAACCTGATGAACACAATGTAAATGTATGCAAGACTACCAGAGAATATAATACTGACATAAAGACAAGACCTTTTTATCGCTACTCTGATCTGATTAGCTCGATGAGTATAGATCATGCGAGTCCTGACCAGGAATATAGGTGGCTGACGGTGCTGGCGAAGAATCGCGAGCTGATGGCTTACTATATCTGCTAGAGGCAGCAAAAAGCGCATCAGCCATAAGAGGCATGGAGCTGGGAATGGCCGTTGTAGGGTCGTACGCGGCTGGCCCGGACAGATGCTTGAACCCGCTGTTGGAAGAATACGGCGGCATTCCACTGCGATTCTCTGTAGCAGGAGCAGCAGCAGTTGTGGCAACATCAGTGGAAGCAGCGGCTCCTTTATAAGGCTCGTACTTGCCGGGTGTTGATAGCGACAATTGCGCTTGGTAACCCAAGCCACCCTCGCCGTACGCATGATAAGTCGGACCACCGGTGATAGAAACGCTCGACAGGTTCGCCACGCTTGGCAGATCTGTTTCATGCGGTGCATTGGCGCCGTATAGACGTTCAGACTTGTCTTCGGTGACCTGGCGATATGTCGTGGGACTGGTTCTGGTACAGCGCTTTCTCCCGGTGATGTACTTGAACAGTCCGATAAACACCCACAGGAACAAGGCAACCTTGGCCGCTTTCCAAGCAGCCCGACCGACACTGGCCTTGCGGTTTTGCGAACAGGAATGGCGGCGCTCAGCAACCAAGTGGTAGACAAAAACGCCAATAAAGCAGAGGATAATGGCACTGGCAATGCTGATCAAAATCCATGCCCAGACTGGTAACCCCGCGTGCCGTCCGTTCAGACCGGTCTGATGACTCGAGACAATGACGACCGGGTGTGTAGACTTGCTGCCAGCGTTCAGGCCATCGACGTAGGCGCTGCTGGTGGTTGTCGACATTTTGCCGGCGAGGGCAAGCGGTGCAGCGTGAGGAGGGAAGAACATTATTGTAGGGCTTGAGTGAGACTTGCCAAACTATGGTAGATAGACTAGCAATCGTATGCTATCATTAACCTGCGTAGGGTTCGTGTAGCCAAGATGGGATATAGCGACCTTATAAAGGCACTGCCATATGAAAAACTTGTAAATACATTTGGGTAGATTGAAGAGAACCAGAGTAGGTCTTACAGATAAACGTTCGATCGGGCATCTGACTACATGGTTGAATAACAAATAGGAGCTCTTAGCCATAAGCTGATGCTACCATCTTACGAGAAAGTATTCAGCAATCAAAGCCATAAATCAAGTGCTATGATACAGTTCTATTATTGTGGTGCGGGATGCAGGCAGTGATGCGGGTGTGATACTGGCCAACAAATGTTGAAAGGATCCAGGGTGAGGTGAGGCGGTGCAATGTTCGGGCGGAGTAGAACCAACCATACCCTGCAACGTCCCACATCCACATGTTGCAGATGAAAGAAACAGAACAAAAAAGCTTATTTTTGGAACTGGGGAGCGTTTAAGAGAGTCTGATAGGGCCAGCAGGGTTGCATCGGCCGTAAGCAGCTCCTACGGATCACAAAGACCAAAGCATCCGACGGAGAAGGCGTGAGCCGTGTGGCCATGCCTCGAGCTGTGTACTCGTTTGTTTGTTTGACTTTGCAACTGTTTTTTTGTTGGATGCTCGGTTGTAGATTGTGTATACCTATGAGATAAAAATAGTTTTCACAAGATTGACCTAACGCTCTTGATGTAGTCATTTTCAATTATCAGAAATGCATATTGTATTCCAGCTATCTGCTATCGTAGAGACCATTATTGCGATCACTGTATGCCTAGACCTAGAATGCTCGGAACTTGTAGTCCAGATTCTAGAATCCGTGAATCTTGATAGACGTCGGGTCAAGCTCAAGGCCGGACTTCTTGTCGGTCAGGAAGGCTTGCATGTGTTTGCGCTGATCGCCCTGCAGCTGGAGGATATCGCCTAGATCGTTGTCATGAACAGTCGTGCCGTTGCACGCAAACTTTTTCTTTACAACGTGAAGGATCTTCTTGTGAGAGAATTTGGAAGGAATCCCCTGGACCGTGGTCAACGTCTTGCGACCGTTGCGCTGCTGGATCCGAATATGGACGTAGTCTTGGCGTAGGGCGTGCTGGCGATTATCATCCTCTGCTTCAGCAAAGGGGTCAACAATCTTGAGGTTTTCGATCGACATTAGCCGTGAGGCGTTGTGTAGGTAGGAAGTGAGTGCGATAGGGCACAGTAAAGAATAGTGGTGTAGAGTATAATGACCGAAGCCGTCTTTGGTAATTGATGAAGATACGGAACAGCAGCAATGGATGCGAAGAAGCGCACGACTTCAATCCTTTATATGCGCAGTAAGAATAAGAAGACGCCTTTGAGTGGCGAGTGGCGATTTCCACAACAGAGAGCTTGGCGAGCTCCGAGCTGGCGAGCTGCCAAGCAAACATCTAGGCCGAGTCACGGAATGGCCTGCAGAGTAGCCTAGAACGAGAATGTATTTTAATCTGACTTGATTGGCAGTTTTTGGCATTACAACAGTGTTGAGTTTAATTGCTGCTGGATCGAGGAAGTCTTGTCAGTAGTGCAAACAGACGCATATGATATAATACTACTGTATAACAATGCGACCAATCTCTGATTGTCTATCAACTGACTTCGAGCTTATTCGCAACCGGGTTTAACTAGAAACTCTCCTATCACCGATCAAATGGTGCATCGCATTTGAAGGAAGTGTAGACGTGAAAAGATACCGGCTCAACAGCCCAAGATCATTAACGTCGACATGTCTTCTTCGATAACGTACACCACGCCTAAACGGCCGCTCACATGGCTCATCACCGGATGCTCATCAGGGATAGGACTTGCTCTGGCTCGCCATGTCTCGGGTAATGAGCATCGCTTGATGGCGACATCGCGCAACTTGGCCAAGACCCCCGAGCTGGTCAAGGAGGTTGAGAATAAGGGCAACGGCAGCCGCTGGCTGCCCCTGGATGTGGACGATCCCGAGGCGGCTGGCAAGCTCGTCCGCCAGATCGAAGATGAAGATGGCGTTGCAATTGACATCCTTGTGAACAATGCCGGTTTTGCTATTCTACAGACGGTTGAACACATTTGCGAATCCGAGGTACGTGCTCTAATGGAAACCTTGTACTTTGGCCCGCTGCGTCTAATGCAGGCTGTCCTTTCATATATGCGCCGGCGGCATTTTGGTGTGATTGTGTACATCAGCACGGGATCCGCGTTAGAGGCGCGGCCATCCATGGGCATCTATGGCTCGGCCAAGGCTGCAGGCGACGCCCTCATCAAGACACTTGCCAAGGAGGTGGCTGCTTTCAATATCCGCGCATTTTATGTGTCGCTTGGTGCCTTCCAAACCAACATGGCTAGTGTGGTCCAATGCGGTGCAACGCCGCTGGACGCTGACTACAAAGGAGGCATGGCAGACCAGATCATGAGCGCGATGAGTGCCGGCGCAGGTGCACCTATCGGGGAGGGTGACCCAATCAAGGCAGTAAAGGCAATTTTCGACTTGGCGACAGCGCAGGGCAGTGTTGGCAGTGGACGCGAGGCCGAGACGCTGTTGCCACTGGGACGGGACGCCGCAGTACGCGTGCTGGAGGTGCGCGACAAATTGGACCATGCACTCGAGGTCTTTGAAGATATTGCCAACAACGTGCGGTGTGACTGAAGAAGTGGAATTGACGAGGCAGTTTCATTAGACGATCTGTGAGCCGACGGCTGCGAGGCATCGGCAGTTGATGTATGAAATCCTGCTACTTTGGGATAGCGTGCCGGATTGATTAAGGTGGTGTCTTACTGGTCGCATGATGTGCGACCGGGTGACTAGCTGTGCTTCTTGTGTCATCTGTCATCGTCAGTCGTTTGACCTCATTTGCTAGCATGCTCAAAGACGGCCAATGAATGATCTTGGCTGGACTGAGACTCTGACTTTCTGATCACATAAGCTTAACTCTGGATCATAACAAAGTGGTGATACATGGATTCTAGTAAGATGCGATGGTAACCTATTACGGGGTAGTCCAAATATAAATACGAGTCTGTCGAATGCCAAGACATACTGCCGTTGATATGGTAGATCTTAAGCTCCCAGCTTGTCGGAAAGGTATGATCGCATCGGTGTGTAATTATTACTTCGTATGAACCAGTCCGCTTTTATTTCTTGTTTTGCTTTTCTGAATATGGAAACACATTACTTGCAATCAGAAAGATAATCCACAGAGGCATGCTTCGTATTCTCTATTGATATTACTGTTTTCCTTTTCAATGCATTTCTAGAAGTAAAATTGCAACACTACTTTTAGACAACACACGTGGGAGAGTGTCGCTGTGCTGCGATTGCTGTCTAGACACTTGAAGGTAGGGGAAAGTGGAAGAATACAGACAAGCAGAAACACAAAAGTAAGATACACGTTGATGCCGCGCAGCGGTGTCAAGGTGTGGAAAAACGCTCACCTGCGTAACTGCTCACCTCCACAGGACCCTGTCTTCTTCTTGTCTTCGAGGTTGAAGCAGGACAATGCGAAACAACTGTAGTCAGGATATCTGCAAAATCCTCAAGACATTGCCTTTAATGATAACCGATGGCTTGAGTTCAGTATGAGAGCGTTTTGCCGTTCTGGAGCCCTCTCTGTCTGAGAGACAATGAGCGGATGTCGTAAAAAAAAAAAGAATAAAAAAAATTAACATCGGACAGGCTGAGACACCGAGCGTGTTTGCCCACCGTATTTTTGAGCTCATCTTAATTTATTCATTTACCAACCCAAATTTAAAGTTGAAGATCTCCATGATGCAGAACCTGGCGATCCTTGTCATCAAGTAAAGGTGCCAGGCTGATACGGCCTGCAAGTGTTGAGCCGCCAGATATGACATGCACCCGTATTCCGTACTCACGGGCCATTCCCGACAAAGGGAGAAACAGAAAGGGGCTTTGCTTCACCCCTTTGATTAACAAGCTCCCTTGGATGATCAAGCCATCGACAGTGAGAGTTGTCACTGTCAAAAGAAAGCAAGCTGTATCATCATGTTTTCTTATTATCTTATTAGCTTCTCACTTGGCAGAGTCACCAATCCAATATTCCAACTGAGCTTGTCATAAATGTCTCGAATAAAAATATACCAACAGTCTCGCACAAAGGAATAGGGGCTGATCGTATTTACTCCCTTTGACGACCTAAGCTTTGGTTTTAGTCTGGAAAAGTCTGGGAAAAGCTAGCATAAGAACGACTAGAAACAAAGCTATAAATTTCGATTTTATATCCGTGGCAGACTACGCCATCGAAGACGAAAAACCCTTTTGAATCATGACAGCCGAATCATAATGATATCTCTCTATTTGATGTCGTCTCGCCATGTACCCTCTCTTGACCGGTCTTGAGTGCGTATCTTCAGCACCAGCATCAGGCTGTTGTTGGCGTGATTCTTTGATATCAACATCCTACTACACAATGTGGTGCTAGCTGGGTACACCACATTGCCCTTTAACATATCTCGTAGTCAACTTCTTAGATACATAAGCTAAGACCAACCCTTTGAACCATAGCTCCGCCATGGACGCGAGTCTTTCTCAAGATGGTGGACACCATCCCGTATGCTCAGCTATTCTGTCCACATTCCTCCCTGACAGCCACCCCGGATAAGGCCCAGTCCATACCTTTGTCTAATTACGTAGCTTACTTACATAGTTGACCACGCGTTCTCCCTAGTTGTGTCTTTCTTCATATTTCTCTCACTTGAACTATTCTTTCTGCCTCTGTCTACCTTACAATCACGTTGCACCAAGTCGTCTGCCCCAGCTGTGACGTATTCCACCCATAGATACTTCCAGCTTTATCCTCACATTCACCTTTACCAATCTGTGATATCTCTTGACCTTCAGTATCTCTTAATACCCACCCCTCGGGGGTTGACCGGCTCAAGTACCGCCTGCTATTCGACACTGCACTGCGCTTCCGTACACCCTCTTCTCTTCTTCGCCATCATGCCGATAAACCAGTTAATACGGAATGCTCGGCTAGCCTTCCGTACGGCGGCCGTCTCCATCGAAGAGGCCATCAAAAAGGCATCACAAGACAGGGGTTCATATCAACCCATTAACAACACCAACCCAAATGCAGCATCAGCAACCCTGAGCACAACTCCCGGCCTAGACTCGGAACCGGCCACGCCAACATCCTCATCATCCACACACAGACAACAACCACGAACACTGATACAAACACGATGGGGAAAGGGCCTCTTGGCAGCCACTGCCGTAGTGCTTTTACTGCTATTAGCATCACTAACCGGTACCCCGTCGAGGCTTGCCACCTCACTAGGAAGTGCCAAGGCCGGAGCATCGATATCCACACCCGGAAACCGACCGCAGTCGCCAAACAGTACACTACTTACACCTGAATCTGCTCGCATCTCCATAGCCAAGGAGGAGTACATCGATGCGTTCCTACGAGACCCAGTCGAGGGCCTGCTGGACCCTCTACCTATCCGCAAAAAGTGTGATGCCACCAAGTTCCAGCCGGGGCTTGTCTGGCACTGTGAGCTTGTCAACGGCGGCATTGGCAATGTGGGAAACATGTGGCTTAACTGCTTGCGTTATGCTGTCGAGGCAGGTGGTAAGTTGTACTCAACAATGCCCACAGTGCACTTGAAGTCCGACTAACAGCAAACTCTAGCAACTACTATCATCCTCCCACGCATCAATGCCCGCGACAAAGAGCTCAGCGTCCTCGGTAGCAGCAGCCCCAGTGTAGACCTATCTACTCTGTATGATATTGAATACTTCCTCAACGCCTGGAAGGAAGTCTGCCCCCAGATGACTGCCGTCCTATCCGACGATGGCATCAAGAACCTGTCTCCTCCCCGCAACTCGCCTACAATCCGGGCCAACAGCGTCGCCTCGTTTGAGCGTATCGGTGAGCTCATCATCGACCCTACCGACTGGAGAAAGGGACTCGACAGTTGGCTCACCGAGCATACTGATGGCTATAAGGAGATGTCGCTCGAAAAGCCCATGCGCGTTGTCCAGCGCCTTGCCCTGTCCCACTGGAACCGCGAGTGGCACGATAAGGACTTTGCTGTGTCCTTTCCCCGCCTGTTCCGATTTCCTGACCCCATTCGTAAGCTCGCTGCTTCGGCCCTGTGGAGCATGGAAAAGACGACCCGCAAGCCCATGCTCTCGGATGCGATCTTGTTTCCGGACCTTGTGGGGGTCGAGGACAGTGCGTCCGTTGTGACCACCCTCGGCCCCAACCGCCTGCAATCGCAAGGTTACCTAGGTGTACACTTGCGCGTAGCCGAGGATGCCGCAAAAGCAAGGTGGCCGGGATACGAGGCTCAAGCTCCTGCGTACCTTGACGAAGCTCAGCGGCGCAACCTGACTGTTGTATACCTTGCGACGGGGTCCGAGGAGCACCGCAAGCAATTCCACACAGACGCAGCAGCCCGTGGGATCAAGGTTGTGACAAAAGAGGACCTTCTTGACGAGCAGGAGCTGGCAGAACTCAAGAAGCTCTCCTGGGACCAGCAGGCCATTGTTGACTTTGAAGTTCTTCTGCACAGCAGCTACTTTGCCGGTTTTGTGCGGAGTAGTTTCAGCTGGGTTATTGCTATCCGGCGCGGAATCCTGCCCGAGGCGGGCACACCCCATGTTACAAGGCGTCAAGAAGTAGCTAATCTCCGACTCGAGGGACATGCCCGCCGGCAAGACTCGGCGACATCAGCAGACGACGGCGACGCAAGCAACGCACCTATCGTGGAAAAATACCGCGACGGACTGAGCGTTGTTGTTGGCCAGTTCGATGCGATGACCATTATGGGTATTTGGCCATGATGGCAAAAGGTTGAAGACGATCGTATTTTCTTTTGTGTTTTTTTTTTTTTTTTTCATGTATCTTTTGCTGTGATATATATAAACTGTCTTGTCTTCTTCGGGGTGTAAATTTAGCGAATGCACTGGCGTACTCTGGGAAATCCAAACCTATCCGTGGCGGATATAGGCGGTGGAAGGCGTTCATCTATTTTTCTTTATTTATCCATATCATGTCGTGTTCTTTTACAAATTGACATCACCATCATTAATTGCAGTATAGTGGATATAATCTTGGTGTAATCGGATGCGGACGCTTGGTATTGACTTAACATATATGACCTCGGGTGTTGTGTTTTTAGATTTTTGTTTTTGTATTTTTGTTCTCTTTTTGATTTTTTGTCTTGGCATTCTTTTTGGTATTATTATTATTAGTCTTGTTTTATGTTGTTGTATTATTTAGTACAAGCGCTATAGTACGGCATTCTGCCGTACTATACCGCTTACCGCTACCCCTATTCTTTAGTATTACTAGTCTTGTCTGTCACCTCCGGTGACAGACACAGACACGTCCATCACGGACAACACATCGCAGAATTGAAACTTTTGAATTCGGACTTGAGATTGACCTCGATCGGAACACTACGAACCTCCTCGACCACTTTTCAGACTTTCTGGACCTATATTCATGAAGATACAAACTGGGCCTCCTGGCCTCTGGCCAGGAGAGCCCAGCCCGACCTCCTGCTTACACGCCTAGCCTTAGTGTTAGAGGTGGTGTGTTGGTTGTAGGTTAGGTAGATAGCAGGGCAGTACGCACCCGTCCTCGCTCTCAGTATCAATTGTCCATCAGACTGCTTGCCACCCTGCATTCAGTGCTGCTTATTATGCAACATTGTCTACACAATACAGCCGTTGCACAAGCCATTTCATAAATCTATGGATGGGCATTACTCTTCCCCCAGATGCTTGGTTCTTGGTGTCCCAAAACAGCAATTTAAACGACACTGTAAAGAGTAAAAGAGTACGCAAACATGGGGAACTCGACAAAACTCACATAAAAGCCTCACATGCCTCGGGATAAATCACCCCGAGACTGGGCTAGAATTTGTCATATACGCAAACTCTGCCAAGATACCATGTGTGCGACGAGATGGATGGCTAGTCTCCGGACTCAAACTTTTGATACACATCAGAACTCGGAACCGATTCCGAGACATATACATACGAACGCGGGACTTTAGCCTATTGGAAACGCCGTTGAGCTCGTAATATTACTTATTACATCCATCGGACGAGCTCCGTTCTCGGCTCGAGCTCTTGGTGGTAGAAGGATAAACACGAAAATGTGTGCGCATCGGATAAATGAAAAGAAAACGGACAACTCTGCATCATGTAGGACCATCGAGATATATTAGAAAATACCGTACACTTGAATGCATTGCTTTGATTGAACTACTATTCTCTAGATAAAACGCCGAGATAAACCCGTATTGAAAAACCGAGGTATCGCTCAGGCCAAAAACTTATTGCCGCCGTCCTGCTTGTACAGCCAGTCCCGGTTCGCATCAATCATAAAATCGGTAATGTTAAACTCGTTGCTAAACGAGGGCGTGCCAGCGTTAACTGCATGGCCGCTGGTATTAGAATTGTTGGGGTTGGTATTGCTGTTGTTGCCGTTGTTACCGTTGTCATTGGCCGTGGCAGTTGCAAGAGTCGTATGAGCCGTGGGGGCGGTTGTGGCAAGAGGGGGAGGGGGTGCAACACTATTGCGCTTATTCGACGGCTCTGCCGTGGTGCCGCTGGTACTGTTGCCGGGGATGTTTTGAGAACTGCTGCCATTGCGGCTGTTACTTGTAGAGGGTTCACCGATACCAGACACGACATTGATGCCGTTCCCGTTCATCTCAGTCGGCAAGCCAAATGGCAAGCGGGGGACGTTGAAAAAGTCAAAAACGTCGAGGTACTCTAGCTCATTCTGTTGAGGCGTCCGTGCAGGTGTTTGACTTGGGTAGCGGCTCATAGGGTGCCCCCCTAGTCCATGTCCACTGCCTTGACCAAGACCACCGCCGTGACCATGCACGCCGTTTTCGTGTGCATAATGACTGTAGTGGCCGGTCGAGTACGTACTATTGCCAGAAACATGGCGTGGTTGCCGGCCAATGAGTAGATCCAGATCAAAGGCCGTACGGCGCATGTCTGCCAGAATCTTAACACTTCCTGGTGTCACACGGTCGCCGTGGCGCTCGCTCTCGCCGTGCTCATCAAGGACTCGCTGAAGAAGGAGGCAGTAGCGATTAGCCACAGGCCAGTGTTGGCCCATGGCGCGCAGAGTATCGACAAAAAAGTAGACACGCGCACTCAGCTTGTGCTCTACTGTCGATCCGTGCACAAGATACAGACGAGCAGCAACCCACAAAGAGAATGCAAATGGGGGGCCGAGCTTAGGGAGCAGGTTGTTTGATACAACAAACTCGCAGAGGCTTCCAATGTTTTCAACGGCAGTATGGCAACGCTGACTAGCAGAGTAGCTGGGCGTGAAGATGGGAGAGCGGGTGGTTGGGTAGGCAGATGATGAGTGCAACCGAATTATGGCTGTATGGTATGTGATGTGTAGCATGATCCAGCCGCAGTTGATGACCTTGGCACAGTTTGGCTGAAAGAGTTTTGCCATGTTTCCATACTCGCCTGGTAGGCCCACCTTCCACGAGTTGAGGGTCTGGTCAAGTTCACGGTAGCGCATCTGCCACTGCTCGACATCACTCAAGGATGAGATGTCGACTGGCTGCTTCAAAAAGTTGTGGATCTTTGTGAGAATGCCGAGAATCTCAATGTAGTAGCTGAAAGCACCCAGATTTTCAGGTTTGCCACTTGAACCACTTGGGCCACCTGCTTCTGGCTCGAAACCGTTGGCGCCTAGGCTGCCGGGGCCCTCATTGATACCGCCAGGTGTATAGTCGGTTTGAAAGAGGCGCGTTTCGACTGGCTGATTTTTGGCCCATAGGTCGTCACGGCACGGAAGCATGCGGTCGATTTCGCGGTCGTCAAGGGCAAATTCAAATGCGGTAGCAATGGTCGCATAGCGGTCAAGAAGATAGATGACCCAAAAGAGACGGCGGCGTGACTCATCCTCGATGAAATCTTTTGCCTCTGGCAAAATCATTGCACGGAGTGTATAGATAGATGCATAGCTCGGCGAGACGGAAAGTGAGTTGCTTTCTACAGCAAGGCCCAGCTGAACCACAGCCCTTGTGATCAGTGCCATTATATTCCAGCCTGGCGGTCCGTTGCTGCTGCCACAAAAGTCTAGAGCAAGGATCACCATGGCCTGAAGGGCCTTGACAGAAGAATTTTCCATCCCATACAAGAGGACACGATTTTTGGAAATGTCATGATAGCGTTGGCGGTTTTCATCAGTGAGTCGGGAGTCGGTAGAATACCGGAGAGTTGTTGCAACAATGGCGTGCAAAAGGATCTTATTTGTTTCGTCGGTCATGGTCGGGCCAAAGAGAGCCTCGATAGTTGGGCTTCTTTGCAGCAGGGGGCACCAAGTATTGATGTGCTTGAAATACAAGTCGACCAGGGCGTATGTGAGGTCGTAGGGAGGCAAGTCCTCGTCAGGACCAATGTGAGATTTCCCAGTTGTTAGGTTTATCATTGGCGAAGAATTGGATGCGGGAGCGCCACCACTGCCGGCTGGCACTCCGGGGGCACTTGCGCCATAGTACTCTCGTGCAGCTGGAGTAGAAAGAGGGGATGGCTGTGAGTGATGCGAGGGCGAGATACCCGCCATGGCACCAGTCGACTGACTGTATGCACCACCACTTCCATTGATGCCATTAGGTGAAGACATGCCCAGGTCCATACCATTTGTATTTAATCCTGTGCCGCGGCCGGGTAGATTTGTAATATTAGGAGGGCCGCCGGACGAGGAGTGGCTTGCGGAGAAGGAGGGCTTTTGCAGAAAAAGAGCGGCCTCGGCTTGGGGTGTCTGCGCCGAGGGGTCACCACGCCCAAATATAGAGGACGAAGCGGCATGGTGATCTTGCGGTGTTCCCCTATCCTCGCTGGCCAGGCTGCCACTGACGCTGCTAGCTGGACGACCAGCATTGATTGTGGATGTAGTTTGGAAGTGAGAATGAGGCGCAATGCCAACGGGCACCGCAACAGGCTGGCCAGAGGCGTCGAGTGTGACGTGAAGGACTTCAGAGTGTTTGCGTAGAATAGCTTCGAGTTTATCGAGACGTGCCTCTAGTTCACGGCCATAGCCGGCACGCAGGCCGGGCTTCTTTCGCTCCTTGTACTCGCAGCTGGCACCGTTCCGGGTGCACCAGCCACATGCAGGCTGGCCACGGTCGCATTTCACCTTGGTGGGTATTAGTAAATCTGTAGATGGCCAAGCAGTTCGAAATGACTTGATCTAAATACTTACTTTTCTTTGCTTACATAGCTCACACCTGGGACGAGGTTGAAGGTTAGCAGGTGTGGTCGCTTTCTGTGCTGTGCGTTCATTTGTCGGCGGCACATCATCGGCACTGTCATCCGACTGGGATGAGGCACCAGCAGTGTCCATAACGATGGACGGCGGTGATCGATAATCGGCCGTCGGAAGGAGGGGGCAGGCATGCGATACAAGTGGAATGAGGGGACGGAGAATGGGGAGGAGAGTGCAGGCGAGATGAAAATGTGATTGTGTGCTTGGGGTGGGTATGGATATGCGGAATTGTGTATGTGCAGTGCATTCTAGGGGACAGGAGGCATGATGCAGACAACAGATACTATGGGTTGATGGCTACGGGAGACATGAGCCCGAAGTGCGAGCCTTGTCGTATGAAGAAAATTTAAATGAAAATGAAAATGAGAATGAGAATGATAATAATAACTTACGAGACTGAAATGGGCCGCTTTCTTTTGCCGCTGCGTATACCATCAACGCCCTCGCCGTCGTCAATATCGCTGCGGTCATCACTGTTGCCATCGGCGCTGTCTGAGTCGTGATGGCGTTGGTGGTGTGCATGCATAGACTTGGGGTCGGGAGACAGCTCTTGCTGTAGAGAATATTGGCGATGTTGTTTACCTGCCAGGGACGGAGAAGGCAGTTCACCTGGCGGTGGTGGCGATGCCATGGATGTGGTAAGCGTGGTTGAGGTGGCCTCCGACATGGTGCTTGAGACTGAACGCATGGTGGTGGCCGTAGAGATCAACGAGGCTCTGTACAGACTCGGGGTATCTCTGGCACGATGAAGACGAGACAGCCAAGGGGCAGCTCGGGTGAATTATCACAGACGTTGATGATGACGATATTGTGCGTCTCCTCTCGGTTCGCTATGTCGCCTAGAAAGGACCGAGGAGATAGATCGAGGTAGACCCCTGAGAAATTCAAAAAGGGCTGAGATACGCTTCGGTGTGAGGTAGGATATAGTCCGATATGGTATGGCAATAAGAAATATTAAAAATATTAAAATAAATCAATGAAAGGGGCCGAGAAAGAAAGGCAAAGGATAGAGGCAGAAATGCAGAGTCTCGGGCGCAAGAGCCCCAAACACACAGCTAAAGGATCGATAACCCGATAATCGCTTCTGTCACAAGCTACGACAGGCTTACTACGGTCAAAGCACGGTCAGGCGGAAGCTTTAGCAGTCGGGTTATTTGGGCCGAATGAAGACGATGACCAGACTGAGTGGGTCAAGTGAAAGAGGAATAACGAAAACTACTATGACAAAGCAGTCAGAATCATGATGTCCGCTGCTCGGGTCAATGTTGTCTGCTCGGGCCACTTTGACCATTTACGAGGCAAGACCGAGGTCATGCAAACTTGGATTAAATTAATCGGCAGATTAGTAGAAAAGGCAGAGACAGGTAAAGGGGGAAAGAGCAAGCGGACGGAAAAGGAAAAGGAGGATGGGGAAGAGGGACTGTACAGGCTTTGGAGAAAGACACTGGCAAGCAGCTGGGGCCTGCCGGCTACAATGTTCTTATTCGGCTGGACCATGGGTGAGAGGAAGGGACGACTGACAGTAAAGCGGGTCTGTCCCCAAATGTGAGGGGTCTGGCTCCTGGCATGCGCCCTAGCTCGGCTTACGGTTTAGAGTGTGCCGGGACCAATCAGACGAGGCGTTATGTATTGGCACGTGCCGAAAGTTTGCCAATTCGCTCGGCGATGTTGTGCAAGCACCTGACAGCACGCGGTCGGTAATTACTACTGCAAATTCTATCTTCTATCTTCTATTTCCTATGGAACTATCTTAACAAGCGATTCAGATCGACCAAAGACTTTAGACAGGCATTATTTGAAACCGCCGAGCATTAGTCTTGCTTAGTCATGGACTCCGATGCCGCGCCTAGTGCTGCTCTGCATATGCACGTTCATCACTTGGGGTTTTGCTTCCGTTACGACCTTGCCAACTGTCGTAGGCGTATTTTTGCCTTTGGAAAAGACAATTTTATCGGTCCCATCCGTACGGAATTACTACTCATAAAGTCTGTCTTTTGTCTCTGCTCTCTGCTCTCTCTACCTTATTCTTCAAGCCAAGTTGGAGACACGCTAGTAAGTGGGTCGCCCCACACATCGGGCTATCACGACCCGACACTCTGCCTGCGCGTGGCCTTCCCCTCGTTCTTTCCCCAGGTTCCTCAATCCATTGCCTTGTGGATCATAGTGCTTTTAGTTATCCAACTCTTAAATATACTCTATATTCACTGTATTCCACCATGATCACAGTGTCTGGCATTTCCTATATGATCAATGAAAACAAGTCGATACACTTAATTAATATTGTTAAAGCAATACTTTGTACCGCTACAAATAAAACAAACGAGTGAGGAGAAGCTCGTCGGTGCCTACATCTACCCGCCCTTTCCTCTTTTGTGCCACACCACCTTCTTCCTGACCATCGTGCTTTCCTGTCTTGTATCCCACCTCTTTCGTCTGCCATTCTTTCCTTCATTCATCAACGATCACGTAACGCGACTTTCTTCACCCCTCTTACCATCACCGATACCTACATTAGACGCAGCTCGTGAATCATTCGTCACAATGAGCTCTGTGAGGGACTTTCCTAAGATCAAGGCCGTCCGGTCTTATGTGATCGCTGGTGTTGGCGCCGGTACGTCTTATTGTTATGCACAATCATGTTTATGAGTGCTTCTTTCCTGCTATGATCTAACTACTAACACTCACAAAGGCGGCGACTACCACAATGTCAATGGCGGTCATTGGTAAGAGCAATTCCGTTTTCTCAGTCTCACTCCTGGTGCTCATACTAACTCGTCAGGCTCATCGACACCCCTATCTCGACTCCTTGCTCGCAATGGGAAAAGTACCGGTCTTCACGCACCCACTGGGGTATCAATGTGCTGGGCTCTTTCTTCATCGAAATTGAGGCTACGGATGGTACGGTCGGCTTTGCCACTGGCTTCGGCGGTCCTCCGGCTTGCTGGCTCGTGCACCAGCACTTTGAGCGCTTCCTCGTCGGCGCTGACCCCCGCAATACCAACCTCCTGTTTGAGCAGATGTACCGCGCATCAATGTTCTACGGCCGCAAGGGTCTTCCCATTGCCATCATCTCTGTCATCGACCTGGCCCTGTGGGATTTGCTCGGCAAGATTCGCAAGGAGCCCGTGTACCGCCTGATTGGCGGTGCAACAAAGGAAAAGATCGATTTCTACTGCACCGGCCCCGAGCCGACTGCCGCCCGGTCTATGGGCTTCTGGGGTGCCAAGGTCCCTCTGCCATACTGCCCCGAGGAGGGCCATGCCGGTCTGCGCAAGAATATTGAGTTCCTGCGTAAGCACCGCGAGTCCGTGGGCCCCGACTTCCCCATTATGGTGGACTGCTACATGTCGCTGAATGTGTCCTACACTATCGCAATTGTGGAGGCCACCAAGGACCTTAACATCAACTGGTGGGAGGAGTGTCTGTCGCCCGATGACACCGACGGCTTCGAGCAGATCAAGCGCGCCCACCCTACTGTTAAATTCACTACCGGCGAGCACGAATACTCGCGGTACGGTTTCCGCAAGCTGATTGAGGCCCGCAACCTGGACATCATCCAGCCCGATGTCATGTGGCTTGGTGGCCTGACCGAGCTGCTCAAGGTCAGCGCCATGGCTGCCGCATATGACATTCCCGTTGTGCCGCACGCCAGTGGTCCGTACAGCTACCACTTTGTCATCTCACAGCCCAACACGCCCTTCCAGGAGTACCTGGCCAACTCCCCTGATGGCAAGAGTGTTCTTCCTGTCTTTGGTGATTTGTTCATCGACGAGCCCATCCCAGTCAAGGGCTTCCTGACCTCGGCAGACCTCGACAAGCCCGGATTTGGCTTGACTCTGAACCCGGCAGCACAAAGCAAGCTGATCCCGGCCACCTACCTCCTCACAGTACCCGTCCCTGCATCGCTGACGCCGGCCAAGGTTGAGCCTGAGGAGGCTGCCAATAACTCCAAGTAGATAATTTTGCTAGATATTATTGCATGGCAAGGAAATAGCATTTGCATTTAATCTATCAATTTAAATTAAGTCCTTTCTAGAACAACACAAACTATATAACCTAACTAGTTACAGTATATCAGTCTGTACTTAGATAAGCCTGCGACTGACATCAATATCGGTCCGCATATAGAGTGTGATGTAGCGAGTCGGGATAACGGCCAAAAGCGTAAAATAGTGGAATGACTCAGCAACGGAGCAACATTGACGTCGTGTGGTTCGCTTCCCCGGATTTTATTTCTTAGCTACCACTCTGAACGGCACTTCTACGGCGATGCCATCTGCAACGTGACACAGAGCCCACAAAGAGCTACCATGACTAGCATATTCTTCATTGACCTTCCATTTTGGGAATTGAAGGCCGGGGTAAACCGGCAGGAGAGATGTAAGGTAAATGGGAGTTGACGATCACGTCGTACTACAGCTGCGGGGACTGTCACAACCTCAATGCCGATCCTGCTCGCAGTCCACGGACAACACTCACGGTATATAAGGCTTACGGTAGACTTATAGAAACAGGACATAAAGATAGAGAATTAGCATGGCTGCATAGTTTGGGTGAATTGGCCCAGATTGCGGAGAAGCTAGTTGCGAAATGCCAATCTAACGAGGAGGGTTGAGACAACGGACGGAAAACAAACAAGGTTAAACTAGATTACGGCGTACTAGAGGACGCAGACTGGCCAGTATTGAAAAATATCAAAGTTACAATGCGAGGGTCGCGGTTTTTTGCATACGCAAAACGGCATTCAGTAGTGCTCAGGAAAGGGCCTTGCCTCTATTGCTATTTGGATGAGCCCTCTGACAGACGGTTGATTCTTTCCTAATTCAAAGATTATTGTCGCCGATCCTTGGGATTCCCCAGGCAAGCTCCAAGCTTTGGTCACGTACGACAGCAGAAGCCTGACATCCGGGTACAACATTTCCTCATCATAAATAGATCTGCATGTTTTGGGCCTGGCCGATCAGAAGAAAGCAGGAATCACTTGGGGCCAATCCGAAATACAATCAAATTCTGCAGTCAATAAAAAGAGACGGTAGCCAATCTACAATACAACACCGACTACCTCGCTCTGCCTTATTGCACCCCAGCTGTGCTTCCCGGATCTGTCGCCTTTCTTTCTTCTAATATTCAGTACTGCACGATCTCTTACACAATGGCATTACACGCGAGCATCGTTATTTTCGGTACGCTTACTGGTCTCGTGGCTGGTGCGAGCTGCCCCGACTACTCATTGTACTCGATGCAAGCGCATGCTCCTCGCAGCAACGGCTCGTACCATCTGGGCTATATGCGTCCAGACCCTGCCTGTCGTACCTTTAACCTGTCAGAGGTCGAGTCAACCATTACTTCCATGGCCAGCTCCATATCCGATCCCGACTTATATCGTCTTTTTCTCAACGCTTTCCCCAACACCTTAGACACTGCCATTCGGTGGAAGGGTGTTGCCGCAGACAATGCCGATGAAGAGTTAACATTTGTCATCACTGGTGACATTGATGCCATGTGGCTGCGAGACTCTGCCAACCAGATGCAGTCATACAGGTCGCTGCTCAAGCCCTCAACCGATCGCAACAGTTTGGCCTCCTTATATCGTGGCGTCATTAACCTGCAAGCTCGATACCTGCTTGAGTCTCCCTACTGCAACAGTTTCCAGCCTCCCGTCGAGTCGGGCATCTCTCCCGCAACAAATGGCGCTGCGGCTGACGATACAGTAACGCCAGCTTACAATACTAACCAAGTATTCGAGTGCAAATTTGAGCTAGATAGTCTCGCCGCCTTTCTCGAGGTGTCCGCTGACTACTTCCAGGCCACTAGTGATACTGAGTTCTTTAGTCGCTTCAAGTGGCTGGACGCTCTGCAGGCAGTCTTGAACACAGCTACGGCCATGAAGACACCGACTTACTCGTCTAATGGCACCGTGCTGGACTCCCCCTATAAATTCACACGCATGACTACACGCAGCACAGAAACACTGGCAAATGACGGCCTGGGTAGCCCCGTCGCTGGCAACACAGGCCTTATCCGGTCTGCTTTCCGCCCGAGCGATGACAGCACGCTTTTGCAATTGTTTATTCCGGCAAATATGATGTTCTCTCACTACCTCGAGCAAACTGCCAAAATCGTGGATGCCCTCGGGTCTGAGGCCCCTTCCGGGCTGGGAACGCAAATGCACACATTCGCTGCTGATGTTCGTTCTGCCATTCTTGCCCACGGCGTTGTATCTGATCCGAATGCCGGCAGCAGCTCTGGCTCCGAATATGGCCCCAGTAGCCGTTCCGTGTATGCATATGAGGTTGACGGTTTTGGGTCCTCAATAATCATGGACGATGCCAACATTCCAAGCCTATTGTCAGCACCGTTCTTTGGCTTCACTACTGTCGATGACCCCGTCTACCAGAGAACGCGAGCCGCAATCTTATCCCAAGGCTCCAAGGGTCAGGGCGCAAACCAGTTCGACACAAACCCCTACTACATGCACGGTCCGGTTATCAGTGCCGTTGGCGGGCCACACCAGGGACCGGGAATGGCATGGCCAATGGCAAGCATTGTGCGTATCTTGACCACGGATAACGATGACGAGATTTTTACCGAGCTGAAGTCTATCGTTAGCAGTACAGACGGTCTAGGCCTGATCCACGAGAGCATTAACACTTTCAACCAGTCCAAATGGACTCGCCAGTGGTAAGTGTGCTTCATTTAATAATATGTTATGCCTAGCTTCCCTTGCTAATTTCATTTATAGGTTTTCATGGGCCAATGGCCTGTTCGGACAGATGGTTCTTGATCTCAAAACCCGCAAACCAGAGCTGCTTCAAAGAAGCTACCAGCCATGAGGTCTCTACAGAAATATTTCCTTTGTGTTTATCTAATGCGGGGAAAATGCCGTTCCAGTATTCTGTATATTATATCTTTTTCAAAAACACCAGTGTCCATACCAAGCATCATAGGCCTGGGTATGCTATCCCGGGTGGTGCTTGTTGGTTTGACCCCGACCGGAAACCGTCGTCCATCTGCTTCGATACGTCAGTACTAAAGAATTAAATTGTTCTCCATATGAAGTACAAAATGTAACTCTTATATTGAGTAGCATTATTGAGCATAATTAACCAAAACATAATCAAGCAAACTACAAACTACAACTTCGATATCATGACTGAGAACAGAGTTGGAATCGTGACTGGAGCAGCAGTAAGTCTTCCAGTAGTTTTTACTTACAAGGCGTTTTAAATCCCAGCTAAAATATTATTCTCTTCACAGTCTGGGATGGGGAAAGCCCTTGCTAGGCACTTTGTCAATCAAGGCTGGCGTCTCGCTCTCTTCGACATTAACACCATCGCCGGACAAAATCTGGCAGACGAACTCGGTCCCAGTGTTTTGTTCTTTCAGTGCGATGTATCAAACTACGAGTCCCAGACTCGCGGGTTTCTTCATACTTGGAAGAGATGGGGTCGTATCGATGCACTGCTCGCCAATGCCGGCATCGTTGAGCGGTCGTCCATCTTTATCTTCAGGCACCGCGGTAGATCCGTCGAGGATGTTCCTCCGGCACCCAACCTTTCCTGCACAGATATTGATTACAAGGGAGTTCTTTATGGCGTACAACTGGCTGTCCACTTTATGCGTCACAACCCCAAAGGGCCAGGAGGCAAAATCGTCGTTACGGCCTCCAACGCTGGCATCCACCCGCACCCTACCTATCCAGAATACAATGGCGCCAAGGCGGCTGTCATCCAGTTTGTGCGCGGTGCGAGCGAGGTGCTCAAAATCAAAGAGAGCATATATATCAACTGTGTCTGTCCTGGTATTGTGCACACCAGTATTATTCCACCCGAAATGGTAGCGGCCGTGAGCCCAGAGTCGTTGACTCCGTTGGCCACGATCACCAAAGCATATGATGGCTTTTTAGAGGACGGAGACACGCGCAATGGCGTCATCCTCGAATGCAGTGGCATCCAAATTAGCGAAATTGACCACTCTCGGCTGACCTTCAAAAATGGCACGCCAAGTTTGAGGTCTGTGACAGTATGGGATCCCCTCTTCAAGCAAATACACGGTGAGACCAGTGGGCTGTCATCCGCGATTTTGTAGATGATTGCAATAAGCTGTGCGAGAGATATCTTAATGCTCCCGCATGGCACGCAAATTAGCGATTGGTTCTCAAATCCCGAGCAATAAATGATATTATGATTTGTAACGATACAAGATAAAACGAAAGTAAATGCTACGTATGGTAAAGGTAAAAAATGCCAGGGGAGAGACAAGTAAAAGTAGATATTTGTAAAGTACAATAATAGAAAATTTGAGAGAGAAAATGGTAGCAAAAAGCGAAAAGCGAAAGGAGAAAATAAGAAGAGAAAAAGGGGAATAATGAGTAATAATAGTAGTAAGTAAATAAAATGATAATACCAAAAACCTCCATACGTTCGCCGATTTTGTTGCTCCGTTTTGGCCCATTTCTCCCTAACTTTGTTGATTCGAACGAGAGGGCGCCCCCGATGCCATTGGGCTCATTAGATTAAGAAAAACAAACAAATAAAAGGCCAAATTTTAGTGGCCATTAACGACGACATCAATCTCCATTTTAGTATCGTCGGGCTTGCTGTCGGGCTTGTCAATACTATCAGGAGCCCCAGAGGCTTTGCTCTTTTCTTCTGGCCCCTTATCCTTGCTATCTGTGCTAGACTTGCCAGCAAGGAAAAGAGCGCGGAAGTCAGCATTCGACTTCTTTGGTGCTGTGTCGGAGCTGGTGCCAGATGTCGCAGCGCCGTTTGTAGCTGTAGGCTGCCCATCCTTTTTGGTGCTTGCGGTTGCTGAGATGGCCGAGAACCCGAGGCCATGCTTGACTCCCTTGCCGCCAAGCACAGGACGTCTCACAAAAGCCGGCAAGAGGGCAGGAGCGGTAGTTGGAGCTGCCTTCTTTCCCGTCGTCGCACTAGTCGTGTCGGCCGTTGGCTTTGGTGGTCTTGGCTTCGCAATATCGACACGGTCAATGCGCACACCGCTCTTCTCCTTGAACAGTTGGGGAACTGCATCAACCCGTAAAGTATGGCCCTCGAGCTTTGTGCTGTCAAGTGCCAGCTGAGCCTTGCCTGCTGTGGTCTCGTCTTCATACTCGATTATTGCTCCTCCGTGTTCAGGGTATAACTTCAGCTTCGTTATATGCCCGTGAGGCTCGGCCAAGGATCGAACGCGGGTGATGTTGACAGTATCTGGGATACCAAGTAGGGCAAAAGACCGGAGATGCAGATTTCCACGAGCCTCGTTTCCAGCCTCGCCCTTTGCCTCATCGGGCGCTTCACTGCCCGCGCCATTGGCGGATGTTGCTGACTCAGACGCTGCCGAGGTTTCTCTCGCGGAAGGCTTGAATTTAGCAGACACAGAAAGTTCCACTTTGAGGATTTGCGTACCAAGCTTCACCTTGTCCAGCTCAGCGACTACACGCTCAGCCTCGTCTTTGGTTTCCAGATCAACAAAAGCACTGCCCCTGCTCCGACCAGCCATGTTGTGCAGAAGACGGACACGCTTGACGGTACCGTATTTGGAAACGAGCTGCTCAATCTCCTTCTCATCAAATTCTTGTGGAATGTTCTTGATGTGGACTTCCCTGCCCTCATCCGTGGCACCCTCGCGAGCTTTCTTTGCTGCTGGGTCCGAGTATTGCACAGAAAGCTTGTACTTGCCCTCCAGCATCTTGCCATGGAGCCCTGTAGCCTTGGCAGCAGACTCTGCGTCCCGGAAAGACACGTAACAGAAGCGCCGGTGGGCATTGTACTTGAGGCTAGGCCAGCGAATGCCAAATATGTTGCTCGATTTACCAAACAATCTGTGGAGAGATTCGTCGTCGGTCGACGGCGGGAAGTTTGTGACGTACAATGTGATTCCTGCAGCTTCCTTGACCGAAATTGTGTGGTCGCCAAAGTATTTTCCATCACGAATCAAGGCAGTCTGTGCATCTTCAACTGAGCGGAACTCGACTAAAGCAACGGTGGACTTGCCGTTCTCCTCCTGCTTGAGCTGAATATTGTTGACGTGACCGTACTCGCGGAAATACTGCCGGACCTTGGTGATGGTGACATCTGACGGTAGGTTGGATACAAACACTGATGTGTTCTCGCGGTCACGCTTTGCCGGCTGATTTTCTTGTGATTTCTGGTCGATGTTAGGCGCTGCAGAATTGACACCGATATCCTCGTTCTTTGGCTTCTTTGTAGCCGACTCCGGAGTCTCGCCTGAGGCGATTGCTTCCCATTTCCGCTTGACACCCGCGTTCAAATCATCCTGCGGATCACCTGCTTGTTGCTTTCCTAGTGCCTGAGCTTTCGCGGCAGTTGCCGATGCCTCGAGAGCTTGACTCTCGTATGCCCGGGCATGGGCCTCGGCTTGAGCAGTCTGCGCCGCTGTTGTATCTTTGCGTCGCTGCGCAATCACCCTTTGCAGGTTGTGGACTTCATCTAGCGCATTCTGGAGCACATCGGAGCTCTCAAAATCGTTGCAGTGCTTGACGTAGATCTCGATGACACGTTCAGGCCAGTTGAGTTGTGAGACTTGCAAAGCGCGCTGCAAAATACTCGCAGGTCGGCTGGGTGTTCGAGAAAGGCGTGCAGGTGGCGCGGGTGTTGGGCTGCGGCCGGTTCCCTTCTGTGACTGAAGCAGATTCATCTCCCACATATAGTAGCTTAACCAAAAGCTGTAGTCGTGGGCCAGAAGTTCCTTTTGAGCTAATTTATCCCAGTGCTCGCGAGCCTCATCGATGGCGCCATGCTTCTCCGTAAGATGATAAATCATGATGCGTTCCAAGCGATAGTTCGGGTCGCCCTGGAAAGCGCTACCAAAGCGGCGCTCACCCCATACCTGCACAGCTTCCAAGGCAGCAACTAGGCCTGAGTCAGCAAGATCCACGGACTCGTCAGATGCGTTTGGATCCATTGCACAGCGTCGGAGGTAGCCACACCAGGTGGCATACATGTCAACAACTGCAGCCATGCCATCGCGGTCGAGAGAGCTGTTGGTGGCAGCATGCTTGATGCGCTCCATATCGGAGAAGCTGAGGCTTGACTGCTCTCCACTTATGATATAACGCGCCCAGAGCCCGCCAGACCAAGGGCAGTGTTGCACAGCGCGCTGTAGCACATCTAGGCTGTTGGGAAGAATATGCGCAAGCTCTTCGTTTTTTGCCGAGCCGTCGCCAATGTCGTTGCGCAACTGGGAGATGAAAACAATCAAGTCTGACCAAGCAGAGTCGTTGGTGCTGAAGATACCGGTTAAAGCGCGAGTAAAAAGACCAAGCGCAACACGTAGTGCGATAGCCTTGTCGTTGTGGTCAGTAGCTTGGACATTTGCGACCTCCCAGCCCAAGTATCTTGTCATGGTATCACGATGGGCCGACTCGTCGCCTGTGCGTACAGCAGCGCGCAGAGCCATCTCCATAGAGTCGCGCTGCTCAATGATATACTTCGCAACACGGGACTGTTCAGTGACGGTGCGCATCGTTTCCTCATATGCGGCGGGATTGAACTCGGACAAGAAAGAGCTGAATGCCGAAGAGGTATCATCCCAGGCGACATGAGGTATCGTGAGGCGATTCCGGTAGAGGTGGGTGATGCGCCGGACACCCTCGGTGGTGCGCGTCCTATCGAGCAGCTCACGTTCCAGGGCAATCCAGCGGTTCCAAAGTTCATGGCTGTCGCTAAGGCGGTATTTTGTAGCTTCATGACCTTCGCTCCATAAGTGCAATGCAGCGTCTAGACTGAAAATTTCGGCTGCGGCAGCTTGATCCTCCTGCGGCCAGAAGGCAACAGCTCCAGCGCGTTGGGCGCTCTCGAGGTAGAGGGACCAAAAGTAGTCACAATAGGTGATCCAGAGGCGTATGCTACCAGGCTCAGCATTAACGGCCTGCCGGTATAGTTCCACGGCGTGGATGCGCTGCTCAATAGAGTTTGCAGTCCTGCGCTGCTGATCGATAAAGTCAAGCCAGTTGTCTTCGCCTACAGGCGGCGGCGGAGGGGGAGGAGGACTAGCCATGTTGGCGAGGGCGTGAAGGGGACGGAAACGCAAACTGCTGGAAACATCGGTTTCGAATCGCAGGATGGCAGACTGGGGAGGATGGGGGGTTCGATGGGAGAGGGCGCAACCTGGCGATGCTGCGAGATAAATCGAGGCAAACAGCTAAGGTGTTGAGAAGGCCCAGGCAGGTCAGAGTCTAACGGGTTGCGAATCCAATCCAGAGAGTCCAGAAAAGTCTGATGGATTCGACGTGTGGAGGACGGTAGCAGCGCGCGAGGGTGCTAGCGCCCAGGGACCAGGGACTTCCACAGCAAAAACAAGTTGACAAAAGAGTACGGATTTCGTCGTAACGATTGGGGGTGGGTGGTATGGAGCAGGGTGTTGACGTCGGTGTGAAGTGGTCGAGTACGTTGACAAGAGATAACAGCAAATATGCGAGGCCGAGGAAGATCTTGATTTGGGAGAGAGTGCTGCGATTGTACCGATGCAGCAAGAGCGCAGGTAAAGTCAAAGAGTCAGAGTCAGACCAGAAATAAGTAAATAAAAGAGGGCAGTGAAATAAAACCTGTGAAATACAAGGCGAGGAAATAGAAGAAGGGAAGGAAGGAAAGGAGAAAATGAGGAAGGCGAGGCCAAGTGCAACTAGTGGCTCTTCTCTGCCTTGTCGCGGAGTGGAGGAGGCGTGACTGAGGACGTGGGCGGGTTTTGGATAAGCCAGCCAGTGGGTTGCTCTTTACTCTTTTCTTTGTCTGACGTGTGGCATTATTGGTGGTGCGTGGGTTGCACCTTCTTTCAGAAATGTTGTTGTGATGGACTGTTGACAGCTGCTCTTGCCTTCAAATTCCACTCTGCCCTCGAAATAACAATAATGACGCCAATATTTCATACCACTTTCTAATATGCAGTTAAGCATGCAAAGAGTATTCTACTCCCGTTCCTCGGCCGCGCCTTCCCTTCTTGCTGCCCTGCCCTACTTTGACCCGACTGTAGCAAAACAAACCGGCAGGAACGAGTTCCAGCACAGCGGATTGGCAGATAAAAGTGGATCCCTTCCTGAAAAGGCTCGAGAGACTCCAGTGTGGGTCTTCTTGGGTGGACTCGCATTTTCCAGTGTCGCAAAAAGGAAAGAACGCACTCTGAGCTGGGAGAGCACACTGTAGAGTAGCGCCATCAGGCCTCTGTAGTGCTGCCGAGCTTGGGCGTTACTTCTGAAGCCTTAGGGCAATTACGCATCGGATGTTTCTGACGTACGAGTAGTGGCCTCCTACACTCGCAATAAAAATTGTTATCTTACTTCCACGACATGCGCAAACGTCGATGGCTCCTTCCAGATCCGGAGCACTGGCACGATATATACACGATCAGTTGAGGACACAATGATCGCACGTGATTTTACTTCGTGAACATTTCCGATTAACCTCACTTTCGGATCACTATATGCTTAACGTCATGTTTAATCAAGCTTAAAATCCAGCGGTACTAATGTCAACACTTGCATCTTAGCAATCTCGTTAGCTCACATCCCCCCAGACAACATGCTGTGTGACTTTCAAAACAGGCTTTTGTGCCTGATTTACAATTCCCCAGGAAAGACCAGAGACAGCAGCGGTCACCAAAGTCGGAGCAGGCAAGACATATTACTTAAGGAGATGGTCTAGCCAAGCAGGCCAGATATTGAGAATACTGCAGAGTGAGTATCGGGGTCAACCCCAAAACTTTAAGACTGCAAGATAATTACATCCCAGCTGACCCAAGTCCTGGAATGCAAATTTCGAGTGTATGGATGACATCTCTCTAGGTTCCACACAAATCTAGTATATCGTCGATCCCTTCTCGATTGCGGCAAGCTGCTGCATGACAGAAATCCGGTTCAGGGCAGCAACAGGAAAGGGGGACTGGACATAGCCAAACATCCCAACACACGAAGTACAGATGTGAGCGTGTCTAGGCATAATATCTCATTATCTACTTTTGCAGCTATGCGCCCCATACTTTGTGATACCCAGTCCTGCTTCTCAGGATATAAACACGGGACAGCCGAATCTCACGAGTAACGGATGAGCATCTGCTCCAGCTTCTAGTATTATATAGTTGCCACAAGGTCGGAGTGAGATCAAGGCCTCCGAGGCAGGACACGACGATGGAACGGCTACTGCCCATGGCTTCAACGTCTGGCTATTCTCCTTTCCCAAGGGTCCACCTGATTTGTCCACCTAGTGGATGCGTCTCGCCTCTATTTGTCTTATGAAGACTCAGTGTACCACGACGTGATATTCGCAAATAAGAAGTTGCCTGGTTCACTTTACCCATTCCCTTGTTATTGCCATCATGAGGCAGACTCTCATGATACAACTCGCCCTCTCGATGTCACTCGTATTGGGAAACTATGCCGATCTTGCCGATCGAGCTGGCAGGCTGGCAGGCTGGCTTTGACTCTCTCTGATGGAAAGGAGGAGTGATGGCAAGCCACGACAACGTGAGACGGAAGGTGATTTCTAGGCGAGACGCGAGTACGAAGAAAATCATATTCAGCGTAATTATATGCTTATCGGTCTTCTACTCAGTTAAGCTCCAACTATGGCACGAGAATCGCAAGGACCGTTCCCTACAAATTTTACAAAGAGTCTGTCGTGACATGATTACCAGGTGTGGTCCCTAGAGAAGTCCCCTGAAAATGTTGAATTAACATAAGATACCTGGGAATCTCCCTTATCCATCTATTACTTCGTACAAAGTGGCGGGTAGAATGGCGAGCAAGGCTGTATCAGTGTATCCTGCACTCTGCGTGTTAAAGCACAAGCATACTACTACTGCTGGCACACGGAATACGACGTGCTGTGGCCAGGCCCATGCGGAAGCCTCTAGAGCAACAAATAAAGACCTGAAAAGGCCTAGTGGGAACACGAAACAGCCGCAGAGCGAATGGAAAGGGACCGTCAAGGGAAAGGAACGATGAGCCCAACAGAGTAGGACACACAAAACGCCCGATGACGTCGTTCCGAAAGCACCGGCATGGACAGACCTAGGCTCGCTAGTATCAAGTAGCGTGTTCCAGACCCCCTAGCTCCAGCCCTTGTGCCCCAGACCAAGCAATTTCATTTTACAGGACACCTTTCCCATATACGAGCAGCCAAGACTTTTGGTACGCACCAGGGAAAAACTTGGACGAGTCACAGTGCAGAGAATAAGGTGCAGAGCGGAGAACCGAGTATGAGATGGTGTGCAAATACGGATGCTCCGTCGGCCGCCGTGGCCCGATTAACTACAATTACAGGCTGTAACGCGTTATCTCACTACCATTGCGCTCCGGTCACGGTTGTGCGGCATCTATGATTCGATTGAGGTAAGATACATACTGGACTGCCTGTATGGTGGCCTGTCCGTGTGCTTCTTAAAGCATGAGCGGATGTATTAATCTAGCGAGTTATGTCTCTAGATTAGCTATGCAGGGTCTAGTTTATCTTACAGACCCTAGGCTATGGACAAAATCGTCATAGATCATGGCCAGTAGCCACTCACATCGTTGCCAGCCCATCCTGACATCACAAGCCTTGTCTGGAGTCGGGTAAGAGTTTTTCGTAAGGGATGCTCGGGTCACGGGCATACGAAAACTGATGTCCAGACAAAAATCGGTATCTGCGTCTTTGAGCTATCTAGCACATGTGCGTAGTGCACCAGCTCTAGTCAATGAGAATGGAGCAATCGATTGCGACTTGCAGAAGCCAATGGCCAGGGGCACTACCACCGATACAAGATCGTTATTATCACCAATTTGTATGCATCACTTGCCTAGCATATGCTGCATTAAGCCATTGTATAGGCGTCACTGGTCATCGTCCACGGCGCCACGCAGACACCTAGGGCTAGGGGAAAGATGATTGGATACTCAAACTTCGGTCTGCCGCCATGCGGCACCGCATCCAGACCGTGAAGCTCCAAATGACAGTTGGCAATATATGGTCTAGCACATATCTACCCATGAGATGGCACTGTCAACATGCAAAACTGCAGTACATTTGATTTGCTCTGTGGTCGCGGCGCTCATGTTGGCTTTCTTGGTGCATCTTTTACGCCAACTACTTAAGTATCTCGTGGCAAGGTGAGTTAAGCCTGGACAGCAGTCACTCAGAGGTTTGAAACCCCAGGCGCTAGTCGTTGCTTCAGATGTCTTTGACGTTTTCAAGCGGAAGCACATTTGCATTACCCGGGAACGAACAATGGGGGTGGAAAGTAGATACAGCACAAGCAGTCCTAGTGCCGCATGTTAGGCACATCCAAGGTGGACTGACGAAGTCGTCTATGAAATGTGCCTTGGGGACTCCCCTGGCTGCCAACGCTCGACTGTTATATCCAGTTCACGGACGAGTCAAAGACCGACCCAGCGGCCGATTGGCGCGACGGCGCTGGATGCGACCCGACGCCGGACATATCGCGGCTCTGCTTGTCTTCGCTACCGGATGTCGTCAACTTCCAATTTGTACTGCCGTCATATAAGTAAGATATCACAGCTCTGGGATATATATGCGTCAGCAACCGTGTTGTGCCTACCACCGCTCCGCATGTCATACAAGCTTGCTCGTTGTCTGGAATGTGTTCGTCGGCAGTCAGTCTGGCTGGGTGTAAGAAGCATAGATTGTAGCGAGATATGACCAACTTTTCTTTTGTATTATGGAAAGTGATCCGTGATAGCAAGTTCATTACTCATACGCGTGATAGAACTTGGCCAAGCATATTCACGAAGTCGTGCTTAGTCGCCGGCTGGCCAGACTGTTTCGGCAAATGTTGTGGTCTGCCAGTGCAGCTAGTTTCAATCAAGTTGACAACCCGGAATATGTCAAAGTAGAGAGGGTTTTGCACCATTCCAACGCGGTTCGTGGCCTCTGAGGAATGCTACATGGCTCAAATGCGCGAAACACGAAAGGCCCGGCTATGGCTTTGCTCAGCAATGGCGGCATTGAACTGCAGCTGTGGTAGCCTACATGTCACCGTATTAATTAACAAATTAATTAAAAAAAAATATGAGATTACTACACGATTAGACATTGGCATCAACACATGCGTGGTCTCTGGAACTTGGCGTGCTTTACAAGTCGGTATGGAATGTCAGGCAGTATGTCTGCCCGCTCTCCCCGCTCTTGATTCTCGAACTAAATGGCAAACCCAGAAAAGGGGCAGCCATTTACGAACACCATACCAGAGAAGGGATTGGGCATACTTGCGAGAAAGCCCTTTATGTATCAATCGATCGTGATTCGCGGCGTGAAACATGTCTCTCGATGCACTGTATGTTATGATGGTTCGATTACGGTGATACACAGGTCGTTACCGCGTATACAATGTTATTCCACACAAAAGCGGCCGGGAGGCCACCTACCGCCTATCCTCGGAGGGTCGTCAATAAGTATCTTAGCTATTAGTATGTTTGAGGATGACCGGTTTCCCTCTTTTCTTACTTTGCTGCACAGTAGTCTCGTAAGCTTGTGTATTGACTTTCCTATTTTGTATCTGGCTTCACGTGTCTCTGTTGAGTGATATTTGTGACTATTACCATACGGAGTATATCTCGGACGACCGAGAGATACCTTGGCTTGCGTTTTTGCATAATGGGTGACGAAGTCCTTGTCAGCTCCCATTCATCGACGAGGACCAAAGTGAGCGCAAGACCAATATCCAAGCAGGACCAGATGAATAAAAAAAAATCCTATTGAGCAAGTGAAAAACATCGGCTCGCATTAATTTCCCGCAGGGCTTGTCGTTTCGGTGATCAGAACCAGGATGTTGTGAAGGCATTAAGTAACTTAAATTAGAGGGTTGGGCAGCCCGCTCTCAAATAAATCGCACACATTCAACATCATATGAGGTGTATCAAGCCAAACACTGTAGTACCTTACTTGTAAATAGCCACAATGTGCAAGATGCCAGGTACTGTGATGATATATCATCTCGTTCCATCATGTGCTGCCCTTGTTGTGAATGTTCTTGGGCAAAGCCAGGGCGACGGTTGCTGCACAACATCTTCCCGTCGGGTAGAACGCGATACTACAGCTCTTGCTCCACGAGTCTGTCTCGCTGCGCAACGCAGCTAAAGACTTCAGGTGGATCAGGGGTTGGTAAAACAATATATCTTACTTTAAAGTAGTTTCCTGTATATGTTGCCCATTTCCTCATTGCCTCGGTGTAAGAGTATCTGCAGAATAAGATAAATATGTGCGCATTGTGGTGACGTGGGAGCAAGCTCACGAAGATATTCAAAGGCATAAGACTTAAGAAATAAGTGGACTTCCAAGTATAAAATTGAAGAAAGAAAAACGGTGATAGGCGTACCTCTTAACCTGAAACGAAGGATCTACCGAAGAACTCTGCATGGTTCTGCTTAGACAGGGGGTGAAGGGGCACGTCCATTCAGCAGGTAGTTAGGTGTCAGTCGGGTTCCGTGTATGATGTAGCGACGTACGTATGCGCGGTGAAGGGGGGTACGTATCTTGAAAGAATCTAGTATGTGCTATTCACTGTATTTTTTACCGCGGGCCTCATCCCATATTACAAGTTATATTTGTAACGCGACTCCTGTGGCCCAGTGATTGTGGCTTTGCTTCCTTCTTTGCCTCTTTTCAGGCTGGGACGTCTTCTCAGATAGATCCATCATTATGCTGCCCCCGGGCGTCGATCAGTGGTGCTGCGGTGTGATCCGATTTTCCAAGGTTGGCCTTGGACGAAAAGAGTCAGGTGTGGCGGCTCGAGACTCATGCGCCCAGCAAATGGGTGAAGTACTGGCATAAAGTACTGGCAAAGATCATCGCCACAAGCGCCGAAAAACTCAAACCGTCTCGGGCTAGCAAGTTGATCTCTTTTTTGGACGGTGTGAACACGGCGATCAGCAACCTTTGGGTTTGTGAGCAGCGCTAAACCTGTGAATATCAAGGACGTCATGTCATGACTTGTCGTTTGACTGGCCTGCTCTTATCCGCCGTTTGTTGTAGCACAATTTCAGTTGGTACTTGGCCGTTGCGGTTTGACGTCCACATGTCGTTGGTATTGGGTGCGGCCATCGTATCTTTACAAGCAAAGTGCAGTACTCATATAGCATTGCCATGCTGCAGGCGATGGCCGCCACTCAAGTTTAGTATCGTTTTATTCCTGTTGTTATTCAATTATTATTTCCAATCTCTAATCATTCTCAATCGAATTCCATCGATAAGACCGCAGTCCTTTTCTAGCATTGATGCATTGCATATTGTTGATGCACAGTGAGGCTGCGAGGGCCTCCGAATGCCGAGGACTCCTCTAACCCCTGCATCTCGTATATGTAGGCTATTAACATCTATGCTCATGGTCAGCGTAGTCCTTCTTTGCGTGTTGTACAAGTACAGGTGCAGTGTCTTTTTTACACAACCTATCCTTTTTTGTGGATAGTCAGGGTCAAGGACCTGCCCCTGGCTGTTAGTACCGTACCTTTCCGCCCTTGGACGACTATGCTTAAGCTTACAGTGTTGGCGACCTACCTCGGCGAGATGGCAAAGCTGATGGCGATGCTCAAGGTTCAAGATGAAATAATCCATTGATTCCTCAATCCAAGATGATTGTTTGCCTCTATGTCCTCTATGTCCTCTATGTCCTCTATGTCCTCTATGTCCTCTATGTCCTCTATGTCCTCTATAGACTTTCTGGCTTATCGCGGGTTTAAAATATATATTATATATATAATAAAAAATAAAAATACAATTGCTGCTTACAATAAAAGAAAATAAAAAGAAATACAATTTCAAAATAATATGCAAGATACAAATTATGAACCCCCAATACTAATACTGACAAGCAAAAACATGCACTTATGGATAATACACCATACAAACCAGAGACGAATGAACAAGCAGTAGAAAACTGTCAAAAATGACAATAAACAAACAGCAGCAATAAAACCTGGCTAGAAATCCATTTATTCCTCAAAGATCACAGACATTGACTAATTATACAAAAGCATACAATATGCCCAGTCGACCCCAAATTCAGAAACACCGGCGTCGACCAAAACTATCACCAATCAAGGGTCCGTTTTGGGCGAGAGCAAGCCCCTAGGCAATATTTATACCCCATTTACTTACGTGTATAATATCTACAGACCAGGGCTGGGGTACAGCGACAAGAAGAGTCAAATTACGCCGGGTGGAGAGATGAAGACGAAGGAGACGACAGATGATACATGAGGGTAATATAAATGAAGTTAGAAACGGAAGGAACAAAGGACATGGAGCATAGCGAGAATGGACGTAGAAAAGTAGAAGATAATCAACGGAAGGAGCGACCAGTAGACTGACAAATAGCCTGCCCAGTCCAGGGTCGACCGGGATCACGACCGATACAGCTGCATCCTGGTCCGTCTCTTACCTGCCCATGCTCGCTGGCACCCCCTCGCGCTTCTTTACATTAAGCCCACTTCCTGCACTCTGCCATAGCCTCTTTTGCTTCTCTTTTCTTCTTTTCTTCTTTTCTCCTTCTTACTCTTTTCTCTTCTTTCTTTTTCTTCTTTTTTTTTTACCTCACCACTTTTCAAGAGGCGTTGCTTCCTTCCTGTTTGGTCTTACCTTGTTCTCTTCCTCCTCTTCTCATCGGGTCGTGCCTTCCTGACACACGCCGCTTGCTTTTCCCCTTCATCAGTCGTTCCTTCCTTATTAATTATTTATATTACCAACTATTTTTTCCTCCCGATTCAGACCGTCTTGGTCACTGCATCGACGACTATATTTTTTCTTGACCCAAACTACGCCATCAACTAGGCCTCACTTTTCCTTATTATCATCAGACTTCCATACGTCCCAGTGGCTCATCAGCTGTTTTTTTCTCGATTACATTTCTTGCTCTCACAGACTTTTGCTTGTCTTGTGCTCCTTTTCTTTTCTTCCTTCTCTTCATCATCGTCGCCATCCTCACTGCTAGCAGCGCACCTGGTGACTATTCTTCTCAGTCTGGACACTTCATCTTCCCACACTCCTTTTTCTTCCATTTCTCCGACTGTTTTTATATATTGCGTTCTTGCCTCACGCTGGTCTCCCTTCTCAACATCAACATCGCCGTAAAAAGAACCATATGGCCCGCATTCACTCAATATAAGTCGAAGCATTCCTTACCAACATCACCGACTTACACACTGTTTTTTGCACAGTTGGCTGGCCTGCATTTCTTCAACGCCATTCCCGCATTCCAGTCGCTCTACCACCACCACCACCAGTCGTCCTTTGGTATCGCAAACAATCAGCCCACCGTCAGTCCTATCCAAAAAGACCGGAACAGGGGAAAGTCGAAACCCAGAAATAGAAGAACCAGAGTAAACAGACTAACGGCTTCGAATTTGCAGACGCTCCAACCCCACGCTTGCTGCATCTTAAATTGCTGCTCGCCACGCTGCATTCCGGCCCGGTGCTACACGTCCATCGACACGGCAGACACGCTTCGACCTTGGCTTGCCATACACGACGTGCTTCTTTAATTGCTTTTAGTTCATAAACCGTGTCCAGCCACTTGAAGTTCATGCCCTTTTTCGGTCTTGTCTTATTTTTCTCATCCTTTCTTTTCATCACATTTTGTTCACTGCTTGGACCTTGAACTCTCATTTCGATTCATCTTCTCATCCTAACCTCCGGATACCCAATCCCTCACGATCATCCACCGTTACCTCGGATTTGCATCCGGCTCCAACCTTGCCAAAATGCATCCAAAGCTTTCCCTTGTCTTTTTCCTGGCCACCATCACAAGTGTGGCCAAGGGCCAGTCTTTTCCTGATGAGGCTATTCTCCCTGGCTGTGGTGTAAGTAATATCTCAGCCGGTACACTGGATGCAGCAAGCGATTCTAATATATTTTAGCAAACATGTCTTGATGCCGTCGTGAACGAGGCTAGCACATTTGGTTGCGAGGCCGGGTCAGTAGGCTGCCTCTGCGCCGCTCCAAACTTTCAAAACGGTGTGCGCGACTGTGCTTCTGCTGCCTGTGCGACCGACCTCTTTCCTTCGGTAACCAACTACCTCGCTGGCGTGTGTGCAAGTAAGTTGAGCTCATAGATTGCATGTGTTATCTCGGTTCTTAAAGCTAACAATAACTTAGCCGCTGTCGTCGGTGCAGCAACACCACCTCCAGTATCAACGTCAGTGGCTGCCACCTCAGCCCCCGCGGCAGCGGCCCCGTCATCAACATTTGTGCCAACCACGAGCAGCTTTGTGGACGCAGTAGCACCATCCTCCAGCTCGAGCCCAGTTGTGGCTCAAAGCGCGACATCCAGCCCGCCTGCCGTTATCAGCGCGACAACCAGCTCTATTCTCCCCCCTAGCACCCCACTGACAGCCGACTCAACCTCAGCCCTAGCCCCGAGCTCAACCCTGGGCACAAATTCCAGCTCCGCAGGAGTAGCAGGCGGTGTGCTTCCCACAGCTTCTAGCTCTCAGTTGTCGTCGGGGATTGGTGCTGCTGCCACATCTACTTCGGCATCGCATACGTCTTCCACTGCCTCTGCCACCTCTACCTCTACCGCAGCTGCCGTACCGGTCCTCTCTGCTGGTGCCAAGGCAGGAATTGGTATTGGTGCTGCAGTTGGTGCCGTCGCGGCTATTGGCGCAATTGTAGCATGCATTATCTCGCGCAAGCACAAGAACCGCCAGCAGCAGGCTGGTTCACGACAATATGAGATCTCTAATCCTATGCCTGGTGCTGGTCGCGTGTATGCAAACGAGAACAACAGTCAAGGATTCGTACCTGAGTCTGAGTTGGAGATGAAGTCCCGGAGATACGAAGACATGATGCCCCGGCATGTCCCTAGGAATATGGTCTAAGCAGGCGTGCTTTCGTAACTTCTTGCCTTCTCTCATTCTCGCATACATAATGACAGCCTACTGTGCTACTGGTAGCAATCGGCTGTATAATGGAGTCGGTGATTTTATTTGGGAAGTAAAGCAGTTCTTTTGCTCTTGTTTCCTTAATGTACGTGTTGTGGTGTTGCCGACTTGTCTCTCTTCTTTTTCCTTTGTTGTTTTGCATTAGCATTATTATTTACCCCCTCAGCGTGCAGCTGATTTTGATATCCAATACATTTCTTTTCGGGCAATACCATATGGCGTGTACTAGTTGACCTGTTGTGAAGTGATTGCAATGTGTAGTTTTTGGTAGATATTTAGAGTGGACATTGAGTGTCTCGTCGTTCACAGGAAAAGAAAGGTATGTACCAAAACAAAAAGCTTATATTTTACAGTCGTCTAGAAATTTGCTTTTATGCTAATATGACATGTTGAGAGATAAAGAGATAGCGCAGAACCGTTGAAGAACATATGCATCGTGATTGAAAGGAGAACAGAAATATTGTCTCTACCACGAGTAGTATGGTCTCTGGGATGTGACTGGGCGGTTGGGCAGGTGAACCCAGGGGGCCTTCTTGGCCTCCTTTGCGAGACGCTCATCGTGTTGCCGGATGCGTGTCTTTTCCTCCTTAAGAACGATAGAAAGGACTGGATGATTAGTTTTAGATCAGATTGAGAGCAACGAGCATGAAAAAGCAAAAAAAAAAAAAAGCAAACTCACAGGTTGATGGAGACCATCTCACGTTCCGCCGACCACGCGCACGGTACTCGGTTGTCGCCGCACGCCACTCGCCCTTGCCAACCCAGGCTTGGTCAATGTAGATGCGGGTAGGGTCGGAAATGGAGAGCAGCTTGCCGTCCTTGGTCTGGATGCGGATGGCCTTGTCCTCGGCGGCGCCATCTGCCTTACTGGCCAGTGCCTTTTGTGCCTGGCCAAGACCCATACCACGCTCTACGACAGCAATATCCCGTGCCTCTTCGAGATACCACTTGACCTCCTTTGCCATCTTCTTCTTGCTGAACTGCATCTGGACCAGTGCCTCCTCGAGCGTCTTGCCGGCAATCTGCCGTGCCAGGTGAACCAGCTTCTTTGTGCTTGTTGGAATGGGCATGGACTTGTGCAGCAGTGTGCGTTCTGTGCGAGCAATTTTCTCGTCGCGCGTTTCGGCACCGGCCGGGTCGAGCATGCGCGATACGTGCTGTATCACCTTTTTGCGCTCCCAGCGCACGCGACTGCGCGGGTCGGGGTCGATGGCGCGCTGTAGGTCGGATTGTAGTAGCGAGGTGCCGAGGATGTTCTTGTTTCGTGACGCTTTTGCCCGCTCCTCGCCGTCTTCCAAAGCCTCTTTGGTGGCCTCGAGGCCTTCACGGCCCTCTTGGATCTCGTCCTCGTTGACGTTGGACTGCTTCATATCACCAGCCAGGAAGGGACTGGCACTGATTCCAGGGTTTGTCATGCGCTGTCTGAGCTCCTGGCGTGTTGAAGCACGGCCAAGATCGCCAGTAAAGGCTTCGCTGATATCACCCGAGGCGGGGGCGGCGGGCTTCTTGCGACGGCCAAAGAGGCTGCTCCAGCTGATGGGGCGGGCGGGTGTGGTGTGCATGGACCGGTGCAGTTGCTGGGACTGCAACTGGTTCTGAGTATTTTGTGTGCGTGTCCGGATGGTGAGATGTTGTGCTGGTGCCACGGCGGAGCATGCTGCCGGTCGCAGTCCTGGAACGGTTGTTAGACACCCGGCGACGAGAATGAGAGGATGGGAAGGGGGAAGGAAGCAACAATAGCAGGAGCAGACTTACCGGTCGCAAGGACCCTCCTTGAAGAAACGTTGAGACTCATCGTGGCCGTGATTGGCGTCGCTGTGAAGTCGTGAGTGCTGGATTAGGTCACATTCAACGGCCGTCGACGAAGCTCCACGAGGTCAAATCGAGGCCGGTCGTCTTTGGAAAAAACTGAAGCCGGGACCAATCCGTCACCATGATTGGTCGCCGTGAGGTGGGGCATAAACTCAAGGTACATCATCGGTAACACGTGATAGTGACACGTGATATCCCGGGCCACCGCAAACTACTAGGGTGGTTTCATTTTTCCCTTGCTCCTGGGCCTGCAGCCGTGGTGCTTTTGGCTTTAGGCGGGCGGTGGGTGGTGGAGCAAATCAGCATCAGACCATTTGTCGGAGCTTTCGTGGGTTTTTCCCTCGCTTCGCCCTTTCCTGCCTTTTGCCTCTTTCCGCTCCTCACCACCAACGACATCGTCAACTCTCCCCTCCACCCGCAACGCTACACGCATCGCACAATTACGCGACCTGATCTATACTTTCGACTTTTCGACTTTTCACATTCTTCCCTACCGTCACAATGGCCGTCAAACCGATCACCGGCGTACGTTGAACTTATTCTTCGGCATTATTTTGCTCTTCCGTCTCGCCTGTTCCGGGTCCCGGGACCACGCCTGCCCTCCGCCTCCCGACCACTTCCAGACCCTATTGACTTCAGACCGACACCATGTTATAAATCATAAGGGTGTCATGCAGGTCAATGGCCAAGTCCGGCCTGCCAATGGATCGCCTTGCTGCTGGCACCTTGTTCGGGCTGTGGGACATGCGGGATGTGTCATGGCACCGGGCCTGGGAAGGGATCGCGGGAAGAGCCGCAGGAAGGAATTTAGGCGAGAGGAAGACGTAATGGGGAAACGACCTACTACCAATGAAACGGAAGCTAACATTCGTGCTTCTATAGATGCTCCGCCGCACCCTGATCACTGATCTGTCTATCGGCCTTGGCCTTGGCTTCGTTATGGGCAACGCTTTCTGGTAGGTACCCCGTTGCTATGCGCTATGTACTCTACGTCCTCTCTACGATGATGCAGCAGACAGACGCAGCCATAGTAGTAGTCGTACGATGTTCACTTGCTAACCTGACCACAGGTACGGCTACCACATGCCGCGCACCAACGCCCGCGATAACTACTACCGCAAGCTCGAGGCAGAGCGTGCCGCCCGGACGGAGTAAAGAAAGCCACTATGGGCGTAAGAAAGGAGCGAGAGGAGGAGGAAGCATAGACCAAGACCTGCTGGCAAGTGGGACATCGTGTGTTCCTGGCGAGCGAGCCGTGCATGTACATAAACATATCAACATTTATTCCATTTGTCATTGCCCTTTGAGTCTAATGAGTTCATTGTTGAGGGACTGGTGGATAGAGACATAGATATTGCCAGCATATCTATCTGCATATTCTTCTGCCTGACGACACTAGAGTGATGCCAGTCTCTGTCAGCCATGGAACAAGAGACCCCGTCGTAAACCAGTATGTTCTATTGTACAATCGTAAAGCGAAACAAGTTGCATTCCTGCTCATCTATCTGTATGCTGCGGGATACTCATACAGCTCCTGTTTTTGAAGCCGGCACCGCCTTGCTGTCTATAGAGTCATCGACGGGCAATGATCCTGTGCCGTGTGCATTCTCCCATGCCGTAGTCTCAACAGTAAAGCTCCCATTTCGGTCCTGGCACCTGTGTAAATTAGCATATGGACAGTTGGACAGTGTACCATACAGTATATCAGCTATAGTAAAGAAACCCACCTTCGAAACAAGCGCTGAACTGGCCAGCATCGTATTGGGCTGCCGCGCACCTCGGGGTGCATTACGGCGCAGCTGTACTGCACCATGGACGACAGCAGCTCACAGTCGCGGACTAGGTCAATGTTTGAGTGGCGACTAGCACTTGGCTGACCATTTGGTATGGCTACATCGTGTATCTCTTGTCTTTGAGCAGTCCCCTTTGGCTGCCGCGCACCTTGCCCTTGCGATAGTTCCTCAGAGAAGGGCATCTTGCGTTGACGGCCATGGACGTCGAGCTGGACGCGCTCAGCCAGCTCTGTCGCTGGGAACGTGTAGCAAGGGGGTGTCATTATCTGTGTATTTTGTGTTGAATATGTATGGCTTTTCAATTAACAAGTAAAATAAAAAAACACTTGTTGGTGATATCTGCGACTCATGCGAAGCTTTTGGCGTGGTTGACTAGTGCAGCTAAAATCCGTCTGTTAGTGGCCTGGTCGGCGTTTGGAGGGGCTTACTGGCTTACTGGCCTGGCCAGGCCCAATACAGTAATCACTAATCACTACGCTTGTAAGATACACCACCCACTATGAATATACACCATGTACACCTATTTGCACAATAACGCAACTTGACATCATCACGGTCGCAACAAGTGTCTTAAATCTTTGCACCATGGCCGTTCCGGCCTGGATGTCGCTCGAGGATGCAGGCCGTAGAATTCTCAGCGAAGTGGAAGAGATGAGTCTGGAAGAGGTGAGTAGAAACGAATGTCTCAAACATATCTTGGATAGCTTAGCAATAAACTCATCTCAAAGACATCTCAAAAAGTGACCATTCATGACTAACTCGTCTTATAGGTCTTGCTCCGAATCAGAGCCGAGACTCGCAACTCTAGAGACCAGTATGATGGCCCAAATGTTGCCGATGGGCACCGGCGTGTCACGGCCCAGTCACCCATGAAGCAGCAGCATCGCGGGCCGACGGGTGGTCTCCGTCTGCACTCATTTCACGTCCCCGAGCTTCAGCAAGTTGTCGCCAACCATTTTAGTGCCACCCGCTCTCCCGAGCTTGTCGTTGGAGGAAGTAGGCCCTTGGCTCTGGTATACTTTCTGGTTGCCGCATTGATTGCCACACACAACTATGCAGTTGTGATTGTCGATGTAGAGGCCCGTTTCGACGTGCAGCGGCTTCTCGGTATGCGGCCGATCGTGCATGCTGATGGAGATGCAAATGAACAAGACGAACACGAGCCCATGCGCGCTGTATGCGAGGCAGACCTCCAGCACATCCATGTGTTTCGAACTGACCCGCGCTGGCGCACATCTCTCAGAGAGCTAGTCACCACTGCCGAGCAGCGGGCCCTGTACGGTATGCAGAGGCGGCGCGACCGGCCTCTGTGGGGGACGATTGCGGTCGGTAGCACCGCTTTAGGAGCTGGGCTGCCTCCTGCAGCCGAAAATGAGGCTGGCGTGACTCCGGTAACAGGTACAGGGACATCGCTTTCGCACGGAGCAGTCGCAGCATTGGCTACAGGTTATTACGGCTGGCTCCGTGTAGATGCACTGCAGCAACAAGAGGAGACGCGGGAGCAGAGGCTGGCAGCCCTCTTCAATGACGTGCATATTGATGCACCCGAAAGCCAAAATAAGCTTGTGCCTATAAAATGGGCGGTGAGCTCGCCTTGGGGTGGTTTTATATTCGGCCTCTCAGGTAGACCAAGATTGTTGAATGACGTGCCTTCTCTGTCATGATCATACTCTGGACCTCGTACGATGCTACTGAAATAAATTCACACATACAATACACTATTACATCAAAAAGGAGATGAGGAGCATGAATGAGCCGATAATCTGATATGGGCAAGTTAGGCTACAATACATTCAAACACAGGCAGACTCCGTGCAATGTTCCAGCTCTCTATTTGTCCCCGGCCAGCATGACGCGCCCAAAATTCGTGTGCGCTTTGATTTGCGTGTAGTACAGTGCTAGATCAGGAAAACCGAGCCGTTTTAGCTCATCCTGAAAGGTCGGCAGCGGCTCCTTTGACCCGGCGATCTCGCTATCACTGCTGCCGGCGCCTTTAGCAGCCGTGGTGAATGCCTTCTCCATGCCATGTAGTACAGGAAGCAGTGCGTAGTCGGCAAGTGACTGTGACGAACCGCCTGCAATAAATGACGTCTTATCAGTCTGTGATTTGTCTGCTGTTTGATCTTTCCCATCTGTCTTTGTCGCATCGGCGTGTCGCACCGGTGACACGTATGCATTCCATGTCGCCAAGTCTCCCTTCCACAATTTCAGAGAAAATGCAGGGCCAGCGGTAGTAGCTGTAGCCGAAGGTGATGGCGATTCCGCCCCAAAATCAGTCGCCCTCCAGCGATCTTGGAGTAGAATTGCCTGCTGCAGCCGAGTGTATACACGGGCAATCTCGAGATTTTGCCGGGATGTGGTTTGCTTGCTGGCAGCTGATCCTTTACCGTATACGGAGTCCACATAGAGCAGAATGCCTAGGAGGCCTTGTACCGTGCATCGATCGCGGTCATTGTCCACAAATCGCACAGGAATCTCTAGTGAGGATAATGTAGATGATGCCTCTTTTGACGCGTCATCCTTGACTTCTTTGCCCTCTTGGACGTCCTTGCCACCAAGACTTCCTCTAGCATAGCTAATGCCCAGCTCCGCCAGAAGCAGCTGTATTGTGCTGTTGACAAGTTTGTCGGTGCTTGCAAAGAAGCGCGGCGCACTGCTCATGTGCAGAACATCGAAACCGGCGCCATAGTGCCGTGCCCAGTCAAACGATGAGCTGTGGTTCTCTGTGCCGAAAGCCCGCAGCATCGCAATCGCTTGGTCAGACTGGCCGTTGATGACGGGGCGAGCCTCGGCGCGCTTCTTGCCCACAGCACCCTGGCCCCAGATGAGAGTCTCACTCTTGTTGAGAAACGTGCCGATCTGGCGGAACGTCAGGCTGATCCGCCCGCCGCCAAAGGCCATTTCGGGCTCGCTCTTGTCGCGGTCTGCGCGTTTGTCCTGTCGAATGGCGTGCAGCCACTTTTCATTGGTCTTGAGACCCATGCGACAAAGAGAGTTATGTGGAAGCTGGACGCGGCATGACTGCCTTTTAGCAGGGGTTGCAGCACCGGTTTCTGGCGTCCTGTCATTTTCTTTTCCGCCAGCTGTCGAGGATGACTCTTCCGCTGCCTTGGACGGGTCCTTATCCAGTCTCTTGGTGCGGAAGATCATCATGCGCTCGGCGCCGAGGCTCATATTGCAGACGTACGACCCAGGCACAATATCAAGCGTCTTATCGCTGTGCTCCGAAATATAGTCGTTGCCGTTGCGGTAGTGTTGGATCAGAGCGTGATTAAGTGGGTGGCCGACAATGGCCTCAATGTGCTGTTTGATCAGTCGGACCGTGGGGGTAAAGTTCTCGAGAGGAGGAGACTCGTCAGCTGGATGACGATAGACGGGTATTGTGTCGTCTTCGTTGCCGTCGCCCTTGCCATCATCCTTAATATCATCCTTGCCGCCACTATCCGTCATCTCAACTCCTCCTTGGACACACACCAGACGGGGCACCTCGCCTCCCTGATGCGACATGCGCTGCCACTGCACCTCATCGCGAAGACGCTCATAGATGCCCTCCTCAAGAGCAGCAGGCAACACATTGTGGTAAATAATGGTATCACCAGCACATATAGGCTCAGTCGCTGCAGGCTTCTTAGTCATATCCACGGGAATAATAGGTGATTCAGCAATGCTGATAGTGGAATCCGGCGCAGGCGGAATCGAGTCAAGTTGAAGTGCCATGTCTGATGGATCCTTGCCTGTGCTTGGTGAAATTACAACTGCTTCCGCCGCCTTGGGTGCTTCCACCGTGTCTATTGCGCCGGCTTCTTTTGGTACAATGGCCGGATCTACTACACCTGCCGCTGGCGCTGTTGGGTTTTCGGATGTGAGAATAGACGTTGCTGTGGCTTCCTGGTCCGACTTCTTTGGTTCCGCCACCTCAGAGCTGAGATCATCTGGAGCTTTTACTACCTTGAGCATATTGACAACCTCGCTCTTACTCTCGTTCAGAGATGCGCCAGCAGGCTCTTTGGTCGATGCTGGTGTTGATGTTGGTGCCTTGGACAAGGCCGGCTGACTCACACTTTCTGTTTCGGTGCCGCTGGAGGAGTTTGTGGCCTTGGCAGGTTTAGACGCCTCACCCCGAACACGCACTGGCTGGGAAACCTTTTTGTACTGCAGCCTAGATTTAATCGTGGACTCATCGTTTTTGTCACTTGCCCCATCTCTCTGCTCGTCAACCTGCTGTTGCCCCTGCTTCTTCAACATCTCTGCCTGGTGCTTCGCTCGTAGGCGAGAATATTCTAGAAGCTTCGCAGTCCTAGACGGCAGAACGGGGATAAATGAGTCATCTAGGTCGCTGTCCGCATTCTCACCATCATCTGGCGTGATTCCACCAACATCGATCTCATCTAGAGCTGGTGGGACATACGTGTGTTGTGGGGTGGAGATGGTTCCCGAAGTGGTCTTCAAAGCGCTACGTGCTGGTTCGATGCGAGTATCACTGCTTGACTCCATCACATCTTCAACACTTTCAACACCATCCTCGCGCACTGAAGGTAAAACAATCTGCGGCTTTCCCTTGCTTTTGTCCTCCAGGGCTACAGGCTGATTTTCTGCTGTAGGGGCGCCTTTACCAGCAGATGGAGGTTGAAGCATAGGTTTGAATTGAGGAGTTTTTGAGGATAATTGTGAGGACTCAGAAGACGAGGAAGCGGCAGATACCACTGGCTTGACAGGAGGCGCTGGCGGTGTCGATACCGACGGTAGCGTAGAGGAACCAACTGTAGGTGGAAGCCTAGAAGAGGACGACGACGGAGACGGAGACGTAGATGCAGGTGCTTTTGGGTTGATCTTAGAACGCACGGGGAGAGCCCCGGAGCCCCCACGCCGTGCTCCAGGAGGCCCGTGGCTGGATGCCGTTATGGCAGCAATAGCTGCTGCAAAACCGCTTCCTGGCGGTAGGCCGGACGGTGCCCCTGCCGAGGATGAACCTTGGGGACTGACCCGCGGTGCTGGTAGTGATTCCAGAACCTGATCTGCCAAAAGCGTGTCGCAACCCGTCAGCCGCACAAGACTCTGCAAGGCATTGTTGTGTCGCATTGCATTTCGGTATCCGCAACAGTCTTCCACAATGGTCAACGTCAGACCGTGGCGGGCTGCGTCCAGGGCCGTGGCGTAGATGCTGATATTAGTAAGCGCACCAAAGATATATAACTCAGTGACGAAGCGAGTACGGAGGCGCGTCAGGAGCTGCGTCGACTCGAATGCCGAGTAGTGTGACTTTGCGACAACTAGATCCTGCTGTGCGTTGATAGCGGCGGCCACCTGCGCCGTCAATTCACTTCCAAAGCTGCCGGGAAGCATGGAATGACCTTGCGGATTTTGAACTGTAGAACCTGTAACATCTGTTGTATCTGCAGTATCCGCAATGCTCAGGAAAGCTTCTGGGTCAGCATCTTGGCTAGGTTCGGCATTGCTAGCTGGCTTTGGACCTGCCCGGCGTGCCCGGGGACCATCAGCAGCACTATCACCGCCGCTGTTGGAATTCGACCGCGCTGAAAGTGACGGCGTGGACGATGTGACGATACGTGCATTGGCCGTGGGCCGGTGGGCGTCAAACTGGCTACGGATCCAGAAGACATCGCCGGCACCCGACTCGCGAAATCTTTTAACTACGTCGAGTCCGCGCTCAAGGTATCCTGCAGGCTTCGAGACGAAGAGGCTGCTTTCCGGTGAGAGAAACTCATTCTGTAGGTCGATCACCAAAAGTGCCTTTCGGGTCTGAAAAGCTGGAAAGTTGGAGAGGTCGATGGGTAGCGTGGGCGGCATGGTAATAGGCAGTAGTTGGCGAGGGTGGCAACGCGCGCACCCGCGGCAGACCTCTCAAAACAAGCACGATAGTGGGATAGGCGAGCGACTTATTAATTCGATTAGGCGGGATATGCCGTGCCGAGTCGGGGGAAATGGAAATATATTGAGAAGTTGCGATAGCTCGGAAGGAAAATGCGAGGTTTTGCTTTGTGATAGAAAAAAAGGAACCCTGAGTTGAGATGGGATAGAAAGGGTAGAAAGCAAGGTTGAGGACAGGGGGGTTGGGAGGTTGTTGGGTGGCGTCGCACTACATGACGACGTGGGAGATGAATCAAACAACCAAATTGTTCACAGTGTGCGGGATGTCAAAACAGGGGTCTACAGGCACGTAGATACATTACTCTATGCGGATGGGTAGATGGGATGAACAAAATAGCAAGATGGGGCGGTGAAGCAAGATGCATTGGCACTTGGCAGATGTCCATTGGAAGCTTGAATTGTGAATTTACGAAGTAGAGAAAGCAGAGCTCCAGATTTTGTAGAGGGGCAGTCGGAGCATTTCAAGGGGCAGTACGTAGAAAAATACAACAATCGGCAATGCCACCCACGCCTCGTCACGCTGACTATCAGTACCAGTGTAAGCAATACAGTTAACGATGAGACATTGTACTTGAACATTTTTAAGCTGTTGAACCGCAAGGCTGGGGGGGGGGGGGGGGGGGGACCAGCTCAGACAATCGGATGGCACAGAGAGACTCAACTAAAGAAATGCCGGTTTTATGCCAGATGGTCCTGGGTGAGAATAGCCATTTCATGGCACTTGCAGGGTCATGCAATTCAATACTTGCAACAAAAACTCAGCAAGGAAGCATAAAACTAAGCCACAATAAATAACACTGCGGTTTGAGTATCCGTATGACCGGCTATCACAAAGAAAAATTGGATCGCGAAAGCTTAAAATGGTAGCTTTACGAACATGAACGGTGACGCTGTAGTGCAAGACTACAGATATGAGGTATGCTACAGGGACTTGGCTGTGGATGCCATGATCTCGCGGATTCTGACAATGCTTATTTAGTTATAAAAAAGAAGAAGAAAAACAAAAACTGAAGGAATTTCATACGTCGAGGACATTCAACCGGCCGCGCCTTCTTTGTGAAAACGAAGCAAGCATCGCTCCTTCCAGCTGAGATCAGAACACAGTGACACAGGCTTAAATAAAGCGGGCCAGAGCGGCTGTAGCCGATGATCTTTGAAATCCTGGGGATCCAGTGTATAGTTTAGTGGGCCAGGTTTTCATTTCGTCCCAAAAGGACAGGAATTAGGGGTTGCTCTTTCCTTTTGCCTTTTTATCGACACGAGCTCCCGACGTCCTCTGCATTTCTACCCTCTATTCTATGCTCAACAGTCCGATCGCCGACCTTGATAACACGACTTACGGGCCTTCACCTTGATTACGTCGACGCCGATCATAATCCTTTCCTCCTCTCTCAATCAAGCGCCTCATGCCCCGTCTGCACCTCCTCCGCCTGCCGTCAAAGTTGCTGCGACGGCGCGCCCGCAAGAATAGAATGGCGACCTTGCTGATACTGCTATCTATGATCGCTGCGCTAGCGCTGCCATTTTACATGGTCTACAAGCCGCCATCGCTTCTGATCTCGTATTTCACACACAAATGGCCCGACGTGCTGTGGAGAGTGGACGTGCCCGTGGCACCACCGCCGAACCCGCCACGCAAGCTGGTAGCTCTGACAATTGACGACGCTCCTTCCGAATACACACACGAGATACTAAAAGTACTATCAAAGTACAATGCCCGGGCCACCTTCTTTGTTATCGGCGGACAGGTGCCTGGACGGCAGAGTGTGCTGCGCGAAGCACTGGCCTATGGCGGACACGAGCTGGGCAACCACGGCATGCACGACGAGGCAGCACGGGCGCTCGCAGACGGCGAGCTTGAGGCCCAGATTGCCGAGGTGGATGGACTTCTGCAGCAGGTGTATGAGAGTGTCAAGGCAGGACGGCACGGTGGCTCTGCCAATACAGAATTGGTTGCAACGAAGCCGCCACGATACTTCCGACCCGGCTCTGGCTTTTTCAGCGATCGCATGCGTGCCCTTGTTCATAAGCTGGGCTATCGACTAGTTCTTGGAAATGTCTACCCCCACGACGCTCAAATTAGCTACCCATGGCTAAACACACGGCACATTCTTAGCATGCTCAAGCCCGGCTCTATTATCATCTGCCACGACCGGCGGTCTTGGACGGCCCCCATGCTACGCAAGATGCTGCCGGCTGCCATAAAGCAGGGCTATGAATTTGTCACGATCACAGAGCTTCTAGCCGAAGGACGGACGTGATTTCTTGCTGAATTGAAAGAGATTAGACTATTCTCTTTTTTATATATTTTTACACCTAATCTACTTTCTCTCATCTATGAGCTCTTTAAAGGCGCGGAGGAGATCTTCTTGCAGATCCTCCCAGCCCTCAACACCGATGCTGACACGCAGCAACCGCTTGTCAATAGTCCTGTCGGTCATGGCGCGCCACTCAATAAGACTCTCGACGCCACCCAAGCTGGTGGCGTGGTGGAACAGGGCAAGCTTACTGGGCAGGCGGCGAGCCATATCCTCTTCCTTGAGGATGATGCTGAAAACGGGACCGAAACCGTTGGGCATCTGGCGCCGCAACCACGATGACGGGTCGGCGGCTTCGGGCTGCTGGCTTGCGTGGTGGATTCGCTCGACAACCTGGCCCACGGGGCTGTCTGGGTTCTTCTTCTCTGCGGCAAGCCAGTCAACGAGTTTGGCGGCACTCTTTGTCTGGCGCTCGACACGCAGCTCAATGGTGCGTAGCGACCGCACACCCAACCAGCCCTCGATGCTGCCCATGACGCCGCCAATAGTGAGGCGCTCTTCTCTGAGGCCCGTGATCCAGTTCTTGGCCGGGTCGCTAGCATTCTCGGGCGAAATATCAACGTGCTTGCGATTGACGGCCAGAATACCGCAGAGCATGTCGCTGTGGCCGCCAACGTACTTGCTGCCCGAGTGCATGGAAATATCGGCACCCCACAGGAAAGGGTCCAGCAGTGGCGGCGGCGCAAAGGTGGCATCGACCGTCAGATAGCACTTCTTTTCTTGGGCGAGCTTGGCATAGAACTCGAGATTGCGGGCCTCACCCGTAGGGTTGAGGGGCGTCTCGACGTGGATGACATCGCCGGCCTGCAGCTTGGCGAGGTCACTGTCAGACTCGAGCTCGAGCTTCTCGAGGCCGTTAAGCTTCTTAAGAATAGCAAGAGTGCCGTGGCATCCGTGGTAGCCGTGCCCAATAGCAACGCGGCGGGGGTTGAGAAAGACAATCATGGCGTGGAAGGCGGCCATTCCGGAAGCATAGGTTAGTGTGGGCTGACCGAGCAAGTTGGTCAGAAGAGCCTCAAGACGAGTTGTGTTGGGCGCCGAGTCGCGCGAGTATACGTGAGAATCAAAAGGAGCATTTTCGTCGAGGTTATCCCAGGGCCGCAGGGCATCCGGGTTGTCGGAATAGCGGAAGGTGGTGGAGAGGTGGAGAGGAGGCGCAACGGCGCGATGGTTGTTAATGTAGTCGTCGGCGTGGACGGCACGAGAGGAGATGGAGAGCTGGTGCGGGTAGAAGCTCTCGACGAGCTGGTCAGGGCCTGGAGTTGACATAGTTGCGGATGTATTTGCAGCTGAGGGTGTGTGTAATATAGTCTTGAAGTTGCAATGGATGAGATGTGTTCGAGGCAAGCTCTATTTTATGTCGATGTGAGAGTTTGAATATAGGCCTTGATTATGATTGTTGACTAAGGGAAAGGACGTTGAAGAGCACAGCTGCAAATGTCAGGCGTTGTACAGAATGGAGCAAATAGCAATAGACATGAAGTAGATCACTTGCAATCAACAAGGCGCGGCGGTGTTTAACCTTTTGACTCAAGTGCAGCCCAGGCCTATTTGGCGGTGGCGGGGCAGCGTCAAAGGCAAAAACCGGAGCCCGATGTCAAATTGCGTAATAAGGGCGTAGCGCGATTGGGTGTCTCCAGGTAATAAAGGCAAGCAAAAGTATGTAGTTTGTGTCAGAATATTGTGAATTATTGTAAAATATTAGAACATAGCAAGCCTGTCAGTACCAACCATGGGCTGCCAAGATGGTAAAAACTGAAGAGAGAGTAAAAAAACGCAAAATCGAAGCCAGAGATGAAGAAAGAAGACTGTAGAACGGGAAAAAGAAGAGAAAGAAGCGTAATCATAAAACCTAAAATATACCGGAAAATATAAAACGAATATACAACTCCATATCCGATCCTGCCTGCTTTGTTTGTATATACAGGTCTATATAGCACCATGTAGGAAATGCTCTAGAATGTCTAGATCAGCTCAGTCTATGACTCGCCGTCTTGCTTGGATGTCGTCGGCAAGTCGGTCTTATCCATTGGTGTCAGCTCGGCTCCTTGGCCGCTTTGTGCCCGCTTGCGGCCGAGAAGCCGTCCGATGGGTGCACTATTGGTAGTGTTGCCGTTGGTGTTTGCCTCGGCTTGGGTGTCTTGGTCGCTTCCAAACTTGAAGAAACCCCGCTTGCGCATAAACGCCGGCGCATGCATCATGCCGCTGTTGGATGCCGGTGCAGGAGTGGGTGTTGACTTGTTGTCTTCGAGACCAACATCTTCAAAACCCTCGTCGGCAGGAGGGAAGCGATCGTATATGGAGGGCCGCGTGCGCGGGGATGTGTGCATGGAGCGTGTAGCGGAGTCGAGGCTTTGTCTGCCACCACCGTTGATAATTCTCGTATTGTTGATGCTGTCGCCATAAAAAGTCTGCGATGTGGGTGACACAGGAGTGACCGGCGACTTGGCACAAATATCAAAAGACCGCCGGTATGAATCAAAGGACTCGCGCGAGATGGAGAATGGTTCAATGTCGAGGCTGTTGCTGCGGTCGTTTGATGTGCGCGAAAGTGTCGATCGTGATGTGATGTAAGTGCGGCGGGGTCCGGACCAAAAGGCATCGCGCTCTGTCGGAGAGGGCGGCAAGTACACTCCGCTGTCAACCACTACGAGTTATAGAGTCAGAACAGAAGTTGCTAAACCAAGTCTGACACTTTAGCAGAAACTCACCGCTCATCTTGTAGTCACCAGTGTCATGGCTGCGACGGCTGCTGGCGGACGACCCAACAGTGTCGACGCGCTCAAATGAGGGCAGCTTATTGAGGGTTGGTGCTCCGGCAGTACCAGGCCGGAGGGTGGCCGATGAGAGGGCCGGCTCGTCGACATTGCGCCGAAATGGATTGCGGATAGGCATGATGGTGTGATGTGTGTGTTTCTGGAAAGGGTGAACCAGAGATCAAACCAGGCCGACAATAAGCAAAGAATAATGTAAAGATAAAGAGTCAAGTGGTCAGAGATGCTCCCTTCCTTGGGTAGTATTCACGACGTCAGACGAGCCTAGAATGGACATAAAATAGACTATGGAGGGAGGGATGGCTCGATGGAACATGGCACGCTAGCACAGTTGAAGTAGGCAGGTCGGATACGGGGAGCAATGGGCAAAGAGGATGTAATACATATAAGGCGGGAACCCGAAATCATAAGATTTCTACGAGAGGCACAAAACTAACTGATGGAGAGTTTCGATAGTCTCGATAGTGATAAATGGTGTTTAAAGGAAGAATAGAAAGTACCGAGTCTCGTCCATTAAGCAAGATTTCAAAGACCGTCGTGCTTATGTCTAGTATTTGTCTAATAATTGTCTGTAAAATGCCTATTTAACCCGGTTCTGTTTCTGATAGGCCTTTGTAAGATCTGCGGCTGATCGCTTCGGCCTCCTGGCAATTTGTTTAGGCACTAACTAGTAAAGCTACAGGCACAGCCTCTCTCTTGTCGTACACTTTAGGCTTTGTTTGAATTGTTGGATATTTTATAGTGTCTATTTCCCGGATATAATCAGATAATCAGACTGGCGTGTTCCAAGCCTGGTGATATATATCAATGACTCTGGTCTGACATGGGTATGTCTCCGAAAGCAAGAGAACTACGCCACCGTTCTGACCACTATAGTGACTAACTTCTGTAACTAACTGCTATCGCTCTCTGATAAGTATTTGATCTTTCCCCAACAGTGTCGAATGTGTGATTATTTACTTGTCAGCTTGAAGCCAGCTTGAAGAGGAGAACAAAAAGGGACGATCAAGAGGGGGAGCTGAGCTCGGCCCGTGTTTGCCACCGTTCTGATAACAAATTGCCATGCTGTCTGACCAAATCCGACTATATACAAGTACAAACCAGTTTCACATTTGGCCATTAGACTCGATATAGTAATCTGTCAGCCCAATTGAGACTCGAGTGTAAAGGTGAACTCTACTAGAGTTTGCTTCGGACTACTCGGACTAAGTTGAGAGACGTGCGACGAGCCAAATCAGACTGATTCCATTGAGAGAGTTAGTTCTTGCCAATTCGATTACTTATTGCAGATACTCAAGCGTTTGGATGTCCGATGTAGAGCAGTTCATCTGTGTGCAAGTCTGCCCACCCCCCCTCTGCTACCATCTACTTGAAAGTGTGTCTAAGACAGCCAACACGCTGCTGGCGCTTGCATGCATACTGAGAGGGGAACAGGGGCTATTGTCTGCATAGTCGATAATTTCTACGAGTAGACATCTATACTCGATGCGGCCGTGGTAGTATCATAGTCGTGATCTGGTCTCGTAGTTGACTCGCTGACTGACTTTTTTGAAGCTGCAGCAAGTGCATTGCACTAGACAATCTAGCGGCGTTCCAGGCGCTTAACTGACCATTACAACATGATTAAAAGGTTAAATTATGCCAAATGATGCATGAGGATGCAAATTGAAGATGGAAAATGGAGGAGGGCGGTTTGCTCTGTTTGGTTTGCTCCAGCTGTCGGCGCTTGTAGCTTCATGCACGCACTTACCGTCATTGTGGAGCATAGGCGGTGAAAGCGGTGAGGACTAATCAGGGTCATTCCAGCAAGAGAGAACAGGGATAAAGCGGCAGAAAGAAAATTAATTAATTCAAAGACTGCGACAGATGAAGAGGAAATCCAAGAATGCAGATTGTTAAATTTTGTAGATATAATTGTAAGAAATGTAATAATAATACCTAAAAATTAAGAAAGTAGAAAACAAACAGTTTTAAAAAAGTCTGGCTGACTGTATTGCCTTTGCGCTGTTGCGCTCTAACTGCGATCAGCCCATTCTGCAAAAAAGTTTTTTTTCCTCGACCGATCTCGCCGGTCTTCCTACACCTCTCCTAACCAGTGTCTTCGGACTCGACTCTGTGTTTATTCTCCCGTCACATCACTCACCAGCATACACACCACACACAAGATGACGACCGCAACCAAGAGAAAGGCCGAGGCCAACCTTGCAAAGCAGGCCAAGCGCGCAAAGAAAGGTAAGCTCGGCTACCAACGACCTCTCTCTCCTCTTCATCTCTTATTCTGCCCCGTTGACGACCGAGCCTAACATAAGTATCAGCTATCACTGCTCCCGAGGCCAAGAGCCGCTTCCGCAAGGGCCTCTTCGACGACAATGTCCTCTCGTCCTACACCTCTGAATATGCCACATCTGCCCCCTATAAGCACGCCGTCATCCACGAGCTTGTCAACGACACCCTTCTGCGCTCTGTGCGCGACGAGATCCGCGAAAATGTCTCGTTCACACCCAAGGAGACGGATATTTACAAGATCCACCAGTCTGGCGACCTGGCCAACCTCGACGGTCTCGACGACGCTGCTCTCGGCAAGCTTCCCTCTCTCTTGAGCCTGCGCGACGCTCTGTACTCGGAGGCTTTCCGCAACTATGTCTCACACATTACTGGCTGTGGTGCCCTGAGCGGCCGCAAGACCGACATGGCCATCAACGTCTACACGCCCGGCTGCTACCTCCTGTGCCATGACGACGTTATTGGTAGCCGCAAGGTTAGCTACATTCTGTACCTCACCGATCCGGATACCCCGTGGCAGGCCGAATGGGGCGGTGCTCTGCGCCTGTACCCTGTCTCTGAGCAAAAAGGCAAGCCCGCAGCCGCCGACAGCAGCAAGAACGAAAAGAAAAAGGATGTGTTTGCCAAGACACCTGGCCCCGACCCGTCCAAGATTATCCCTCCTGCCTGGAACCAGCTGAGCTTCTTTGCTGTGCAACCCGGCGAGAGTTTCCACGATGTCGAGGAGGTGTACCACGCGTCGTCTCCCGAGGAGCTCAAGAAGAACGGGGGCCGTGTGCGCATGGCCATCAGCGGCTGGTTCCATATCCCACAGCCCGGCGAGGACGGATTTGTGCAGGGTGCTGAAGAGGCGCAGCTCAAGAACAGCGGCCTTATGCAGCTGCAGGGCAACCCTGACCAGCACGACCGGCCACTGCCCAAGACCGTCGAGGTTAAGCCTGAAGCCAAGGCAAATGGTGACGACGAGGAAGAAGAGGAGTTTAGCCAGGAAGACCTCGAGTTCCTTCTGCAGTACATTGCCCCGTCGTACCTGACACCGGACATGCTGGCCGAGATCTCGGAGCACTTTGACGAAGAGTCGAGCATTACACTGCCCAACATCTTGAAGACGAGCTTTGCGGAAAAAATCAAGGCCGATATCGAGCAGCGCGAGAAGCAAACAAAAAAGAACAAGGGCGAGGCCGGCTGGCAGGTGGCAAAGCCTCCGCACAAGCACCGGTTCTTGTACCTGCAAGAAGGCGATGCGCCGGCGTCATCTCCGTGGCGCGAGCTGGTGGATGTGCTGCTTCCCAGCAAGCCGTTCCGCAAGTGGATTGAAAAAGCCACAAGCACGACCATTACTGCACACGATTTGGTGGCGCGTCGGTTCCGGAAGGGCAAGGATTACACGCTGGCAACAGGCCACGATGGTGATGCCCGGCTGGAACTGAACATTGGTCTTACGCCAACTGAAGGCTGGGGCGATGATGATGATGACGAAGAGGAAGAAGAAGAAGAGGAGGAGGAGGAGGAAGATGAGAAGCCCAAGGGCAAGGGCAAGGGAAAGAAGGAGGAGAAGAATGGAAAGAGCCAAAAGGCCGAGAAGACCAAGCAGGCCAAGAAGGCCAAGAAGGAAGAGACTGCGGAAGAAAAGGAAGAGAAGGAGGTGGGCGGCCACGAGGTGTACATGGCTGGCGACGAGGAGGGCGACGACGATGCTGCCATCTACAAGTCGTCCGCAGACGACGACAACATTCTCTTTTTCCAAGCAGCTGCATGGAACAAGATGACCATTGTGCTGCGCGACAGCGGCACTCTTCGCTTTGTCAAGTACATTAACCGCAAGGCGCCTGGCGACCGCTGGGACGTGTCGGCAACGTTTGATATTGAAGAGGAGGAGGAGGACGATGACGAGGAGGACAACGAGAACGGTGGCGAGGGTGCTGCTGCTCTGGAGGAGAGTTCTGAAGAAGAGTTCAACGGCTTCTCCAGCAGTGACGATAGCGACTCTGATTAGACAATAGATGCAAGAGGGATTGTGGGGGTGGAAGGAGGAAGGACAGTGGCAAGCTAGACAAAAGTTGTATAGTGACGAAGCATGATTGTCATATTTGTATTCGTATATAGCGAGTCTTGACACATCACAGTCAAGCAAACAAGCAAGCATTTCAGTGACAGGGTGACGGTGAATATAGTATATAAAGGGAGAACTCTCGCTATAGTATACCGCTTGTTGAGAAGTAACCAAGCATCAAGCCAAACCCATCACCAGATACTGCCGAACAGCCATAAACAGACCTCTATCTAGTAAACCCGCTTACAATTGTACAAACATGGACAAAGGGTACATCTATGTTATTGTTGAGTCTGAGCCGGAGAAATCCAAGGAGGAGTCCCAGGAGAAGAAGAGCAAGGACGCGAAGTGATGACAGCAAACTTCGCATCGGTCAGTACATGGTTCCTTGAGTCAAAAAGCAGTAGATTGTTCAGATAGCTTATCGACTTTTTCTCATCCTTAAGTAAATGCTATGCTCGTGTTCTTTGTTTCAATATATAATCAATCTATGTGTTTCATTACTTCATCATTTCTTTTATCTCAGTGCACACTGCCTACTTTCTCCGCGCCTCGACAGCCGCGCGCAGCTGTGCAATCACCTCGGACGGATCCTTGGCACCAAACACGGCCGAGCCAGCCACAATCACATTGGCGCCGGCGTCCGCTGCAACGTCGATCGTGCTGGGTCCCAAGCCGCCGTCTACCTCGATGTTTAGCTCCGGATACCGCGCGCGCAGCGCCTGCACCTTGGGCATCTGGTCAGCCATGAACTTTTGGCCGCCGAAACCGGGCTCCACCGTCATCACCAGCACCATGTCAGGGCGAGCATCGGCATCTGCGCTGTCGACAAGCGGGTACAGAACGTCGACGGGGGTGCCGGGCTTGATAGCGACACCAGCCAGCAGACCGAGAGAGTGGATGTAGCGGATAAGCTCGGTGGGCGACGTCTTGGCCTCGGACACGGCGGCGGGGGAGTCGGCAGCGGTCGAGAAGGCGGCCTCGTAGTGGAAGCAGTAGAGGTTGGCGCCAGCGTCTTTGAACTCCTTGACCCAGCGCTTGGGCTCGGCGATCATCATGTGGCAGTCAAAGGTGCCGCGGCCGAGGGGGGTGTTGGCATCGGCAGGATTGGCGACGTGGGAGCGGATCTTGGCGACGACAGGTGGGCCAAAAGTGATGTTGGGCACAAAGTGGCCGTCCCTAGATAGTTAGCATTGATCGGTAGAGGTCTGAACGGGAGCAATAAGATGACGCACATGATGTCGACGTGAAGCCAGTCGGCGCCCTGCTCAATGGTGCGCGAGCAGTCATGGCCGAGGTTGGCAAAGTCGGCCGACAGGATAGACGGGGCGATGATGGCTGGAGGAGACATTTTTTGGTGCAGATGCGTAGATGTGCTGTGATCGATATTGACGTCTAGAGAGAAGCTGTTGAAGCTGTTGAAGAGGAGTTGACTGCGGGGATTTGCTTGCTTCAGGCGTCTTCGTCACAGTATGGCATAGTGGGGTGTGGTGTGACAATACGCGACATCGGGTTAATTCCAGGCAAGTAGAGACTTATTCCAGGCGTATCCCAGGCTTGAGCTGTTCCCAACGGCAATTGGCGGCATTCAATCTCTTACCAATTAGTACAGCTATGAAGGTAAGTACAACAGGCCATAAAGTGGGGCACTCAACCCCAGACCCCAACAACTCAACGTCACTTGTCTCTCCATCTCCAGCCTTGTGCTCGTGAACATCTTTTACCTTGTTTTTATCTTTGCATATTTACATATCACAACACAAATTTTACAATCAAAATGCTGTCTTCAATACCGCTCGTTGGTCGGCTGCTAAAGCGTGAGCCTGCACCACCGTCCGCCCGCAACCTCCCCGCCGTCCAAGTCCACCACACCGAGACCGACCCTGAGAAGAGAGTACGCACCCTCAAGTACTTGCTCAAGGGCAACCATGTCAACCACAGCCTCATCCAGATTAAGGGAGAGAATGAATTTATCTACAACGATATTGCCTACCTCTTGTATGCCGTCTTCATGATGGGCGGCTTGACCGAAGACCTCAATGCCGCCTTTAGCTCAAAGCTGGACGGTATCGTCGCATGGCCCTATTCTAAAGAAGAGATTGCTCGTATTGACTGGCGCGACTTTTTCGGCCAGGCTCAGTACCAGCGCGCCTACATTGACTTCTTTGAAGACGTGCTGGCCGAGCACAGCGTCGCTTACAACTGGCAGACGGTGGTGCAGCAGTATCTGCTGGGTGAAGGCTACGACGAGAGCAACGATGTTGCAGACGAGGACGACAATGATACAGACGAGGCTTCCAAGCGTGGCATTTTTCTGAGACACTGTCTGCTTGGCGCAGCCGGTGCGCCCATCCTCCATCTAGCGTGCGCCTTTGAGCTGGACAGCCGCCAGCTGGCCATGGAAGGTCTCGCGCTGGCCTCGGCCACCTACCGAGAGGATGTTGCGCAGTTCTTGGAAGAGCTCCAGGCAGGCAAGAGAGACTCTCAGACACAGGCCCCATCTCTAGACAGTGTTCTGGAGGCAGCCAGAAACGATAGCCGCTTCAGTGTGTACAAGGATGGCAGCTCTACAAAAGGCGATAACGGCCCCGATATTATTGGCGGTAGTTTCACGACACCCGAAGCCCGCGCTGCATTTATCGATTCCTGGCGCGCATGGGACCTGGCAGGCACGGATGACCTGACTCCCAAGCTGAAAGAGGCCCAGCGTGTATTTGTCGACATGCTGCTGGACCAGAGCAATGCTGGCCACCACCGGTCGATTGCCACTGCGCTGAGTGTCAGTCACGGTGTGCGGGTCCTGCTGTCATTTATCCCGGCCAAGTACCACTTGTGTATCTTACAGCAATGGTGGCTGCTGGCACTAGCCATCTTTGTTAAGACGGGACTGCCCGCCGTCAAGTCAGCAGCAGAGACGGAGGAAGCAGCTTCTGGCAAGGACTGGCGCTACGTCAACGACCACTTGAAAGACGACCAGCTCTACATGATGGGTATGCTTTTTATCATTCAACCTCTCTCTCTATCTGGGTGATTTGTTCTCCTTGCTAACTTGCAGTTCTTCAAACAATTCGTGCCGCATCACAAACTTGGGCTGATGAGTCAAAGTACTACACTGCCGCTGCCGTGCGCTTTGTCGACCTGTACCATGAAGAGTTTTGATCTCTTCCAGCTTGTCGTTTTCTTTCTCCTACCTATTGCATCTTTAAGTCGTCTCTTTTGTATTCTCTATCTCTTCTTCTTCTCTCACTTCTAAACAGCACTCATACGGCACATGGCGTTGGCGAACCCAGGCACAAAAGCTTTGTATTACTCCATTATTATTATAAAAACATACTATTATATTATGCATTATTTAAACAATACAAATTCACCAAGCACTCACGTATCCGCTGCATCATCGGTCTTCAGCAATGTCCTTCGACCGAACTGTATATGTAGCTCGAGTTTACACTTATAGGTGTAGCTGTGTATTTAGTCAAAATATGTGTACTTGAGCTATACACACCTGTCGAGTAATGCCCCCACGTATAGGGTGTGGACCCCTCTGTAAATCGTGTTCGGGTTCGCTGTTGCCATCGGCCAAGCCGCCCAGACTCGACACACCCTCTTTGTGTCAAGTTGTGGTTCTGGTCGTTGTAATTCCTTGATCCTCTCACTCTAATTGGCCCTGCAACGCCCTCGAGTCCGTTCACAAGCTTTTAGTACTGCTTTATCATGCATGGTTGTGCGTCACTCCTACCAATGTTGCCGTGTTTCGCGTTATCTCCTCGCTCACTGATAAGAATTGCCTGTTTTTGTAATGTGCATTGATTGCTGCCGATTGTGTATCTGCTGGTTTTCTTTTTGTTGGTAGCATTACTTTAAAGGTGAGGCTTTTTGATTGTCTTGCCTGTCTCGCCTGTCGTGGCTACAAGTAGATATAGCTGCTATATTGTCACATGTTTTGTATGGGGGATGCAAGTGTACTATTAGGGCAGGCACCTTCTCAGATCGAGTCGTGTTGCTCCTTCCCAGACATCTAGACTCCAAGACTGAATCCACCTTGCCATCTTATCTCCCTTTGCTCCATAATAGCTCCAAGCAAACTGCGCTTCTGGTCTTTCCTTTCCTGCACTTTTACCTCTTCTCTTCTTTGCCTTCTCTTGTTCACCAAAACTCTCTACTTATTGCCTTCGGCTTCGAACCTCCCAGTACGTCGGTTCATCGACTCACCGATTCACCCGGAATGGCGATAATCCCAGCTCGCTCGGATACATCATAACACTAGGGATCGCCTCGAGCATCCATCGCATCACAACACTACCACGAAAAGAACAAGCTTAAAGTCTGGATAGCTTCATCTTTTTACTTCATCTCAACACAACTGCATCCATACATGCAGCCTTCAAAACGGCCTGCGGCCCTTGTGCCGGGCGACCGGCCATCTTCCCATCACTCGCATCACCCCCGTCCCTCGTTTCACCGCACAAAAACAGCAGAAAGTATACGCGAAGGTGTGGCTGCAGCCTCAGGCACAGCTACAGCCTCGGGTACTGGCACAGGCACACCACATGGGAATCCCCCTCGATCACCACGCGGCGTCAGACCTCGATCTTCAGGCGCTGCACCGACACCGCCGCCTACGATTGGATACCAGGGATACCAAGGATACCAGGCACCGTACCCAGAAACCCGGCCACGGTCTGCAACAACAACCACGTCCAATGTCTCTCTGAACACGGACAGCGGCGCCGATGAGCGCACAGCTTTGCTTGGCACTTTGCACCGCACTTTAAGCCACGACTTGGATCCCGACCCGGTCTACTCGTGCACCACAAACCCGCACACCCACCTGCCCGTCTACACAAACATCCACCGCATCCGGCGCGACATTGTGTCTGTCGTCGAGGACTACCTCTCGCCCGAGCAGCTGCACGACATGCGCATCAACCTGTCAGTCGTGCGGCCTCTTGTTGACAAGCTATACGAGCTCAATGATATCTCCATAGTCTACTGTCTGCTCGTCAACCGTGCCCGCTTCCTCCATGAACAGTCCCATCTCAGCAATCGCCAGAATGTCAACTACACCCGCGCCACCCTATGCGAGCTTATCGCCCATCGTATCCTGCGCCGGTTCAACGAGGACAACGAGGGTCTGGAGGGTCTGCTGATTCTGTCGCACATATTGGTTGCCGGCTTTGAACCGTTTCAAAACGCCCCTGCTGCAGTACGCCCCGACGCTGACGAGCAGGGCACTGATCCATCTGTGAGCGGAGACGCGTGGCTCTATCGGAAGACCCTTCCGGCCTTGGAGGTAGCCATTCTCAGCGAAGCCAAGTTCTTCTTGAGCTCCACGTCCTGCCAGAAAGTCATCGAGGCCATCTATGTCGGTCGCGTCACCTACACGCCCAGCAGTCTGCTCGATATTATCCCCGATCGTTACAAGCCGAAACCCATCTCCCTTTACGATCCCCGCCGTGCCTCTCTTCTGAACCAGTATCGCCTCATTGTGCCGCGGACGCGCAACATTCTCGAAGCTTGCCAGTTTACCGTCCTGCTTACACTGTACCTACTGTTCATGGCTGAGCGTGATGCTTCGAGGTTCAGCGGCCTGGAAATGACCTTTTCCATCTTCTCGTTTGGCTGGGTTCTTGATCAGTTTGCCACCATTCTAGAGCATGGCTGGAACGTGTACACGCAGAACTTGTGGTCGTTTTTGGACGTCACTTATGCTGTCGTTTACTGGGTTTATCTCATTCTGCGCATCCACGGCTTCCACACGGGTAATGTACCTGGCGGCCCAGGCCAGCAGGCACTCGACGTCATGGCTCTCGCAGCACCTGTTTTGATTCCGCGTATTGCTTTCACTCTGCTCTCGGACAACCTCCTATTCGTGTCTCTACGCTCCATGATGGCGGATTTTACCATGCTAACCTTTTTGGCGGCGTGGTGCTTTGCCGGCTTCTTGCTGTCGCTCGTGTGGCTAGGCGAGGGCGAATACTCTGTCTTTATGATTGGCAAGTGGATGGTCTATATTTGGTTCGGTCTTGACGGCACAGGTATCCAGCGATCAGCCGACTTCCATTGGCTGCTGGGCCCGTCGCTCATGGTGGCCTTTGCCTTCTTAGGCAACACGTTGTTCCTTACCATTCTCGTGTCAATGCTGTCCAACACATTCAGCACAATTGTGTCCAACGCGACAGCAGAAATCCAGTACCGCCGTGCCGTGCTGACACTTGAAGGTGTCAAGAGCGATGCCATCTTTGCGTACCAGCCACCCTTTAACATCCTGGCTCTGTTTGTGCTTGTGCCTCTCAAGTTCTTGGTTTCCCCCCGCTGGTTCCACAAGATTCATGTGGCCTGTGTGCGGTCCATCAACCTGCCCGTTCTACTTATTATTGCCATCGCCGAGCGCCGTCTGCTGTGGCCGTCGTCGCCTTATTCCAAGCACTACTCCCGCTACCGGTCGGCCACGGCTGATACACCCGGCAGTCCCGAGTATGCAGCGGCACGTGCCCGTGCAGCGCGGAGCTCATTCTGGGGCAAGTGGCGCATCACAGCTCACAGTGATATTCAGGCCGTCTTTGAAGTGCCGCCGCCCGACGAGGTCGAAGAGGAGATTACCGCCGACGATGACTTGACAAGACACATGATTCGGCGGCAGTTTACGCGCCAGCAGACGGACCATGTGATTCCACATGCAAAGCCAACTAGTCAGTCCAAGGACAGCAAGGATAAAAAGGACCATAAGGATGCATCCCGGCCGACAGCTACACTAGCTCAGCCCACGACTGATTCTGCTACTGGGACCGATGCTGGCTCGGGCGCGGGAACTCTCAAGAGAAGTGGTTCGACTGTCAAGTTTTCTGAGGCACCAGCACAGAATCAACAAAATCAACAGCCACAGGGTACTCGTACGCCCCGTGCACCACCCAAGATTGGCACTAGCCGGCGTGATAGCATTGCGTTCCCCGGCCTTGATCCAGACAAGCTGCGGCGGCTGCTGCAGGTCGAGGCCGAGGGCGACGGCAGTGATACACTGGACGATCTGCTGGGCAGCGGCGGTGCCGGTGTATCGCACGATGTGCGCGTGCGCCTGGATGCATTGGAAGAGTCGATGCAGCGCATTGAAAGTATGCTAGGTCAGCTTCTGGGCTCGGGCAACAATTCTACTCACCTGTCGGGCGACAGGTCCAAGAACAACTCGGGCAGCAACAGTGACGACGATAATGAAAATGAGAACGCCATGGAGGACGAGGACGAGGATGGAAACAGCGGAACCCACGATAAAAATCACGAAGGCCACGATTCTGATGCGGAGGATATGGAGGCCGCCCGTGCTGTCTGTGACGAGGTGATTGACGAGGACGAGGCCGAGGTGATTGGGCGCACCGGTAGCATATGGGATCTCGACCAGACTGCCGATGACCGGTAGATGAAGCGGTCTTGGTCTTTGGTCTTTGGCTTTTTCTCTTGGCTTTTTGATCGGTGAGAAACTGGATCTCATCTGTTCATCTTGATTATGGATTCTTGTTTCTCGTTTTTAGATCTTGCCCACTTTACACTTGTCTACGTATACCCAATTGACGTTTTTCGTTCCATTCATCTCATGTATCTGATCAAGTTGACGCGTCACTGATGTCTCTTGCGTACTTTCTGATTACATGTTACATTTATAGGCATTTACTTTTGACCATTACCATCACTCGTCTCTCCTCATAACCATCGCTACGATCCCCATCGTCTTGCTCCACGAGACTTTTTCACAATGTGCGAGACAGCCTTCTTTACTCACCCTTTTTGCGGTTGTCGCTGGCTGCAAGTAATGCAGCCGTGCGGCCCAGGAATGGGCCTGTCGACCTGTCCGTTTCTACTTTCTTCGTCGTCGTCGTCGTCGTCGTCCATCGGAGACAGGGCCACACCGCCTCCGCCCGTCTATGGCCTCAAGCAGAGCACCATCAATAAGATCAAAAAGGACTTTGAGAAGATGCGCTCCAAGAACAACACGAGCATCTTTTCGCCCTACGCCTACGAGCAAATGAACCCCGCCTTGGCCATGTGGTCTAATATTCCCTGCCCCAAGCACAACCTGGGATGTTATGACCTTAACTGCACGCGCATGGTCGTCAACGTCAAGAACGGGGTGCGCTGGGGACTGGGGCCGAACAAGACAGACGCAGGTGTCGAGTGTCAATGTAGTGTCATGTAAAATAGGTAATGTGTTGCATTTATTTAGCTGCTGGGAAATTTGTTGAGTATGTAAATTCTTTATTTTGTGATATTTTCTTGTTCGATGACTCTGTTGGTTTTTCTAGTTATTATTTTATTTGTTATCGAGCAATAACAGGCAAAACCCAATATTATTCAATTTATGTCTCTTTTTAATAACAACAAAAAAACACCCAATAGTTCTATTTATTTAAACAAAATAAAATAATCTTCGGTAAGACCTTGGGCCAAAAGTATCAGATCAGGCACCTTTGTATTAGTGATAGCAATGTGGTGATGTTAGTGTTGTAGTGATTTACACGCAAAAAATGCCCCTCTTTAAAATTTGACAAGCTTCCATGATTTTAATGGTTTCTATGACTTATTACTGCCACTCAATCATCAGTCACCAATAACTTTTCAACAGCAACAAAATGCTTCCTACACCAGATACATCGCATGTGCCCTATAACCGCGTCTACGAGCCGGCAGAGGACTCGTTTCTCATGATTGATACTCTGGCTCTGCCTGCCGAGACGGCCTTTTTGCAGACGCGTTTTTCATCTTCATCGCTATTAACTCCAGGCCCGTCCGGCGCCCCGTTTGTTGTCGAGATTGGTGTCGGCTCTGGAGTTGTGCTTGCTTTTGTTGTCGCCCAGGCGGCTACTTTGTTTGGCACCGGCATATCGCCCGACAGCTGCATCCCGCTCGCGCTCGCTGTCGACGTCAATGCGTACGCCCTGAAGGCGACGACCGAGACGGTGCGGAGGGCTTCCCTTCAAGAGAAGAAGGAAAGAGTGGCCTCTACGGGTCAGTTTGTTGGCGCAGCAAGAAGCGACTTGGTGTCTGCGCTGCGTCCCGGTCAAGTGGACGTGCTGCTGTTCAACCCGCCGTACGTGCCGACGCCCTCGCTGCCTGCTGTTGAGGCCGATGCGGCCACTCAACAAGACAATTTTGCCATGGAGTCGCACCTTCTGGAACTAGCGTATGCGGGCGGCCATGACGGTATGGAGACGACGGACCGGCTGCTGGAGTCTCTGCCGTCAGTACTGTCGCCACGGGGATGTGCATACATTTTGCTATGTGCGCAGAACCGGCCTGATGCCGTCAAGGGGCGTATCCGGCAGTGGCCGAGCGACCTTGAGGGGACAGCATGGCATGCAGAGACTGTGGGCTCGAGTGGGAAGCAGGCGGGCTGGGAGAAGCTGCAGATCGTACGCATTTGGAGGGAGTAGCTGTCTTGGGTATTGTGTTTCACATCACGAAAAGGCGTCGGCGTTGGATCTAGGTATTGTCCCAATTTTTTAATTACTTCAGACTTGATACTTTTACATTCCGAATTTTAAGCTCTGAATCTATCTCTATAAGGAATCACTTCCTGTTGCCGCTCGTGTTTCGGAGACCCTTGCTGTGAATCAATAAGGACGAAGCCACTGCAGTACCGGCCACAACAGCAGCCATCGTGAACGAGTACTGCAGACCTTCATAGTAAACATGCCGCGCCGCACGCTGCAGCTCGGGCGGCAGATCGTAGAGGGCCACCACCGAATGGCGAAGCTCATCCACAATCTGCTGCAGCTGCTTGTCATCTGCAAAACTGTCGCGCAGAACCTCGGGCAGCCTTGTGCTCAATGTAGTCTGCACAATGGCCGACGTGATGGCAACGCCCCAGACCATGCCGATGGACCGCACCAGGTAAACGGCCGAAGCCGACACGGCATGGTCCGCGTGGTCAAAAGTGGCCAGCGACGTGAAGAGCGTTCCCGGTTGGGCGATGCCCTGGCCTAGATTGGCCGGGATAATATACACAAAGTACTTCCAGGCGCCCGTTTTGCCTGTATCGAACCCAAACGAGGACACCAAGCTGTTACCTAGCAGCATCAAGAACACGCCCGAGCGAACTAGCGTGGCCAGACTGCCATTCCAGCGCGACATGACGACACCAGCAACAAGTGAACCGATTGGCGTTGCAAGCGCCGGGATAGCCAGACGAGCGCCTGCTTTGGTGGGTGAGTCCTGCAGCACAACCTGGAAGAAGAGTGGCAGACTGAATAGATAAGCATACCCGGCGAGGCCGACACAGATGTTGGTGGCCTGTGTCGCCAGCGGCAGCCGTCCACGCAGCATGCGCAAGGGGATGATGGGCGGCACCTTCTTTTCAGAGGCGGCGTCGGGGCGTCTCTCGGCGCGCACAAACAGGCCGAGCAAGACAACACTGCCACCTAGGCAAAGCCAGACCCACGGACTGCTCCAGGGCAGCTCGTTGCCACCGAGACTAAGTCCGACCAGCTGGACAGAGATGCCCGCCACCAAGAGACAGGCACCCGTCACGTCGATGCGCGACCACCAGCCGGCTGTGGCTATTGCAGAGTCTTGTGTGTTGCTGTTGTTTTCCTCCACGTCCGCATGTCTAACTAGACGCTTCAACACTCTGCCGCCCATGATAAAAGACATTACACACACTGGCACCTGTAGCGCAAAGCACCACCGCCAGCCGATCGTGTCCGTCATGGTACCGCCAAACGACGCACCGCAGACGGCTCCGAAACCGAACACGCCGTTTTGCATTGCCTGGTACATGCCGCGCCGCTGGAATGGGATCAGGTCGGAATTGACAATTGTCGCCATTGTTACGAGTCCACTTCCGCCCAGACCGGCAAGGGCCCGCATGCAGTTGAGCGTAAACATGTCAGGCGCAGCAGCACAGCCCAGGCAGCCGATGGCAAAAATGGCCGTGGACACTAAGAAACAAGCACGGCGGCCGACTAGATCGGAGATGCGGCCATAGAGGGGCTGGAAAGCGGTGCTGGTTACTAGGTAGGACGTTGTGAGCCAGGAGGCGGCATTGGCGGCACCAAACTCGGACGAGATGACGGCATAAGTAGATGCGGTAATGGTGCCATCAAAGCCGGCGAGAAAGACGTTGGACATGATGGCGAGCTGTATGGCAACGAAGCCGGGCGGTGTTGTCCACTCGGGTTCAGCCTCTGTTACGACCTCCGCAGTCTGGGTAGTATCGAGAGAGTTGTAGGTCTGGTCGACGTCGATATAGTCACCGGTTGCGACCGCGACGGCCAACAGCGGCTGGCGTTCGTCTATAGAGGCATTGCGTGGCTGCTGGAGGGATTCATCTTGAGATGCCATGACGTTTGTTATGTTTGATACTAGCTTGGTCCTCAATGAATCATAAACATCAATAGCAACCAAGAATATGCCTTTATATCTTGGATCCTGGTGGCAACGATCATGACCGATGTCGTGAAAATTGTTCAGACGGCCCCCGGCCTAGCATGCCGGGATGAGCTGCCGCCATGGTGGAGTATCGACTACTGTATATATGGAGTACATTAGCCTCTTTTAGAGTGTCATTAAGGTAATCTAGACCATGTGTCCAGGGCTAGTATGACTGCATTTCATTGCAGTGACACATCCCACATGCTGGAACCGTTGTGGCCAAGACGGCGATCAAGTATATTTTATTTACACAGTTGACAAGAACACATTCTGTAGACGCCGTCTGAGTATGGTTCCTGCAGCGTGAATGTACTCAGTAATGCTATTTTTCAAAGCTAAATTCAACCGCCTGCATCGGTGTGCTGATGGGAGAATCACATTCAGAAATGGCATCATCGCGACTAGGTGGACACCGCGACAGGCAGCGTTAATTATTATTGATTAGCGTCCGTAAAACGCCGTCTTCGTGTTGCTTTATTCACATGCGGCCGACATACGGGCATTTCTTTTTCTTTCTTATTCAATATTATTTTCATCTACTTGTTTATGATGTAGTTCAATCATATACTTGAATACAGCTTGTTTAATTCCAATCTTCAATCCGAAATTCGAGATGGCTTTGATTTATTCATATTTTGCATTGACTTCACAGCGGCTGGGCCTTTTTGCTTAACATATTATCTTATTCCTTTTTGTCTTTTTCTTATATCCCAATCTTTCTTTCCACCTTTTGGCCAGCATCTTGCATGAAGATGCTGCTTTGGCTCCTGATCAAATCCTCCTCTTTCAGATCACACGCTATAAAAATCAGACGAGCAAGCAAGCAAACAAACAAAAAAGCAAACAATAGCAAACGCCAACTAAAGTCTATGATGGGTATCATGTCAGTGCACACAAGGCTATGCTCGCTGTGCTTTTTTGGAAGTAGAAGCTTTCCCCCAATGCTGCCAACGTGCAAACATGAAAGCAAAAACAAAGAAAGAGACAAGGGCTACAATACCCGACTGTCAGACTCAACCAGACTTGAGACGCTGCTCAGAATCCAATGTAGTCCTTCTGGGTCACAAAGTCGGCATCGCCATCGGTATCTTCGTCAGCACCGACAAACTCTTCGACTTCGTCCGAGTCAACGTCGTCGCTGTTAACCGAATCGTCATCGCTAGACGGGTCGTCGTACATGTCGTCCGTCTTGTTGCTATCGCTGTTGCCGTTGCTATTACTCTGGTGCAGGCTGTCTATCACATTAGCACGCCGCATGAAGCTGGCACGCTCGCGGTGCGGCAGCTTGCATCCCTTGATTTTACACACGCCAGTGTTGCTAAAGTCGGGACACTCAAACAGTACGTGGCGCTCTGTACAGTCCGCGCCCGCCTCACAGTACCCGTACAAACCAAACGGCCGGCAAACAGGCGCACCGGCAGGTACCTGAGAGTGAGTATACTGGCAATTCTCGTTGGTGCAGTTGCCCTTGGCATGGTGCAGACAGAAAGGTGTCCGCTCGGGAGTCAGGTCGTGTGAAAGGTCGCAGTCGAGGCCGTGTGGGCAGTCGCCCTTGAGTAGAAAGTCTTTGCATGCAGCTACTTTGGCCGCGTCATGGATATAACGACATCTGGGTCCTTTGGAACATGAACCTAAATATGTAGAAAAGGTTAAAATAACACACGTTGGTCAGTAAAACATAAGCGGGGAGGGGGGAGGGGAGGGCATCCAAGAAGGGGGTAGAGAGAAATAGGATCAAGATATTAATTCATCCTATGATCATGTGCAAGACATCAATCGCAAATTCTGTCCCGTTCCGATTCGAGGATGGTGGTTGATTGCAAGGGGATAAAATGTACCGGTCGTGGAGAACGTTTTGCACAGCTCGTCAATCTTCTTGACGATGCCTGCGCGCCTACAATGCCCATGGGTTAGCAAGAAGTGGCCACGTGGGTCGCGAGCCTCGTACCGTTGCGCCTTTACAACACCATGGCGGTAAAGGTTGCCGTTTTTGCTACGGTAGAACTTGACGCCGCCGATAATCGCCGTCTTCGGTGTGCTCGATGGCGGGTTCGGGTCGCCGGGGACCTTAACGAGTTTGCTGCCGTTTTTGGCGATATAGAAGGGAATGCCCTCGACAAACACCTGGTACGTGTTCTGCAGGTGATTGCTTGTTGATGCTGTTCTTGCAGCAGAAGTTGAGACGGATGAGCCACTGTTGGCGAGGTGGCTAAAGTGACTGCGCAGTTTGCTGCGTTCATGGTGGTCACGCTGCTTTTGTTTTTGCAAGCGTGTCTGTTCAATGGCTTTGGCCCGAGCCTGTGAGTCCTTTGCGTAGACGTCAGAGTTGATCAGCTGCATGTGTCTATCGGTACGCGATACCCATGAGGGGCCCGTTCCATTGTCCGAGTTGGATGCAGACTCGCTGCCACCGCCATCAGATGCGCCGTTCAAAACTAGTGTGCGATGCCGGAATGGTGCAGCTTTCTTTGCGCGATAGCTGCCGCCATAGCCGCGCCCCCGGACACCAGCTGGAGCGCCGCGAGGTACATAAGCTGGCCGCTGGTACGGCGAAGCGCGTGCCGATTGTGATGCGTGATAGTGTTGGTTACTTTTGCTGGGGTGCTGAGGAGCGGGAACAGAGCTGATACCCGCAAGCTGGTTTTTGTGGCGGTTGATTTGTCCTTGATGAGTTAGAGCTGAAGTGACAAGACGGCCAAGTGTTCGTGAGCTGTTGCGTTGTTGTCAATGACTTACCGGCAAGGTGGCTGATCCGAGCCAGCAGCTGCTGATCTTCGGAAGACATGATGCTGCTGAATAAGTATGCTAAATAAACAAAAAAAAAAAAAAACAGTAAACAGATTTACAAGAAGTGTTGTGTTGTGTCGCGTGTCGAGTGTCGCGCGGATGATAGCGAATGAAATTGAATGAGAGGTGAGAGATGTGCAGAAGTGTGCAGAAGTGTGCAGAAGTTGATGCACATCACAAATTGCTCTTCTTATGCAGTCGCGTTTGGGTGGCGACATATATGGCCCACTTGTACGTACTATCCAATCATATGTACAGTAAACTTCTCAAAACCCAGGCTTACATAATCAGACTTCTGATGTAATCTTGCGTTGTTGATGAACACCCTTTGTCAAGTATCTTAGCAAAAGTTCAGACATGTCTGGTGAACTAGTATTAATCCTCTGTAGTTGAAGACTAAAAGAGTTTGGTCCAAGCACAAAACCTTTCTCCAAAATGAGTTTACGTCAGTCACATCCGTTACGACTGTTGAGAAGACTAGATGATACGACACCAAAGCCACTGCGTCCGTTAATGAGAGACCCTACCAACTACTTGTACATTCTTAGCAACCACTTCTTCCACGTACGGCCACAGGTACTGGACAACTCGGGATCCCGTCCGCTCTCCCCTAGATAAGCCAGTAACCGCTGGATTAGTAGCTGGGTCGGTGACGACCAGCGAATCCCCGGTGCCGTACGTTGCTTTATTTTCCCTCTTTTTTTTGCATATTTCAGTAGTAATTTTCGTATTGTCGTTCATTGAAATCTTATACAGCCTGCTTCATACATTATACTACCGGTTTAAAGACCAAGGACGTCGTTGCATCTGGCTGCTTAGTATCTCTTATCTTATCGTCGTTAGCTTATCTATCCTATCGCACCAGCCTCAGCCTGTGGCGCTACCAGACGCGGCATTTTGTGGCCCAAGCTCATAGCTCTGCGGGGCGCGCAAGCTCATTGGCAGCGAGCACCACGGCGTAGCCTAGCCTGTGGCTAGGTACTGTCTATCCCTCTATCAATCCGCTCATAGTGTTGGTATTGGTAAAGAGCAACGAGTAATAACGACCATCATAGCACCTGCATCTGTTCGACCCATTGCCACCATCTACTCCCAGGCAACCGACCATCACGAACCTGGTTTCTCGGCCATTTCGATTACCCGGCTATTGCAGAGCAAGCTATAGCTTCTTCTATTCTGTATAATCTTTTGCTAGTCTTCTGACTACCAGAGGTAGCATTTGCCACAGCAACTACCCTTGTGCCAATAAAACCTCATCTCTCGCCTATCGACATTGATAGCCCTTGGACTATTGTATCGATTCGACAGCCGAGCATCTCGTCGCACATCGACTCGCCCGCCATCATCATGTCTGTCGATCCCCCTACCTACCTCACCGCCCTCCAGAACAATATTCGGACTCGGCCCATTCCCTGGGATGGCGCTGTTCGGGCCGGCACCGTGCTGGAGTGGCAGCTCGCCAAGATCCGTGCTGTCGACAAGGTGAAGAAGGACGCCCGCAAGCAGGCCGTCGAGAGTGACCTAGACGGCTACCGGATACTTTTCGTCGGCGGCAGCACTGCAGACCAGCCCAGCGTCCTGCAGTCGGCCGCACGGCGCACCGACGTCGTGCAGTATATTCTCGTCCTGCTCAACGATCTGCTCGAGACCATCCCTGCCCTTGCCAAGGCCATCCTCGCCGATTCCTCGTCGTCTACCTCCTCAGAAACCGATCCCTACCGCAACATTTTGCCCCTCCTGGCACACTCAACCAACTCGGACGACCCCATCCCACTGCTGACGTCGACCGTGCTGACGTCGCTTATGTCTGCCGCCCGCGACGAGTCGCCCGCCACCCTTACACGCGCTCTGCCTTCGCTGCTGAGCTACCTGTCGACGCTGGCGCAGCAGACCGCTGATGCGGGCCTGCAGGACATTGGCGTTCTTCTGTCGTCGGCGCTGCTTTACAGCAGCGAAACCCGCAAGCAGGCGTGGGCACAGCGCAGCGAGACAGTGGCGCCCCTTATCAAGATTTTGCGGACAGCAGCCGGTGTTAGCACAAACGGTGGTGAGGACACATCGGCCAGTTTGTGGCGCGCAACAGGTGCCGAGGGCCAGAGCTCCAACGGCGCCATCAACGGCGATCTAGCTGCTGCCAGCCGTCTGCTGGAGGGCTCAATCAGCGGCGGTGTTGGTCTGCAATTGCTGTACCACGTCCTCTTGGTTCTGTGGCAACTCTCCTTTGATGCCACCGAGGTTGGCGATGACCTGAATGAGTAGGTCCTCTCCATTCCACAATCTTCTATATGTTTGAAACAGATGCTAACATGCCAGTGAATACGATATTGTTCTGCTGTACACACAACTGCTGCGTCTGTCACCGAAGGAGAAGACGACCCGCCTGCTGATTTCTACCCTCTTCAATCTGTTGTCGGTGAACCGCTCGACGCTACTGCCAACGGCTGTGCTCGCACGGCTGCCCACGCTGCTCAAAAATGTGGCCGGCCGCCAGCATGCAGACACCGATCTGCAGGACGACCTGCAGCAGCTCCGCGACCTGCTCGACGAGTATACTGCCACCAAGACGACGTTTGACGAATACGTGGCCGAGGTCAACACTGGCCACCTGCGCTGGTCACCGCCTCACCGCAGCACCGTCTTCTGGGCCGAGAACGCTCGTCGTATCCTGGACGAGGACAATGGTGCGATCCCACGCAAGATTGCCGAGATCATGGCCAAGCCCTGGGACAACGACAAGGCCGTCCTTGCTATTGCGTGCAACGATATCGGCTCGTTGGTGCGCGAGGTACCCGAGAAGCGTAGCGCTCTGGAGAAGCTGGGTCTCAAGACGCGTGTCATGCAGCTGATGGGTGATTCTGACGAGAGCGTGCGGTGGGAGTCGCTGCAGGCCCTTGGCGGCTGGCTGAAGTACAGCTTCGAGACCAAGTAGATTCTCCTTTGTGAAGCTTGCGCGCGAGCCGAAGTCGACGGCCGGCAGCCGTCTCGCATTGCCACCGTATCATAATTTTGTATTCTGTGTCTTTTCTGCGTTTTACCAATCTGCCTGTTTTATTTGCCTGTCCATTTTCTCCTAGTTTCTATCTAGTTTATCATTGGCCTTTTGTATCTCATAGATTTTAGTCGATTTTAGTCATACTGTTATGTATCTTTGACTATGTTGTTTTGTTTTGTTTTCTTTCTCCCATATTCGTATCGGATTTGTTACTTGATATATCTCTAATAGGGACTTGTCCATCATTATTCCATGCACACAATACGGTCTGAATTCAATTTGCTCTATATTTCATATGTATGTTTATTCTTGAGTTTCAGTACAAGATGGGAGGATATGCCCTCCCTTTTGTCGTTCCACTACCCTTTTCATCTGCCATGAACGCCGAAGAATATAATGATGATGGATGTAGTTGAGGTGGCAAGTATACATGAGAGGAGGCCAGTGAAGAAGTATAACAAAGAGGAAGACGAAGAAATTGGAATAGATCGACCCGAGATGGAAAAAAGTAGATAGCAAAGCAATAGAGCAAAAAAAAAAAAAAAAAAAAAAAAAATACAAAAACAGTCCATGCACCAGACATTACCGCAAAAACGAAAAGCAAAAGCGCCGAGCCTCGCAAGCCAAGGCCGTGTATATGTAAGAGGCGATACTTTTGACAATGACACCACTTTTTATCTTGACTTTAATGGACCCCTTAACCCCGGCCGCGGAACCCTCTGCCGCGACCACCAAAGCCGCGACCGCCCCGGCCACGACCACCCCGGCCACCACGGCCACCGCGTCCCGGAGGACCAGCACCGCCTGTGCGGTCAGACTCCTTGCGGGCCTTGTTCTTGGGCTTAGGCGCGTCATCGACGAGCAGGGTGTCGAGGGGCAAGCTGTCGGGCAGGATAAAGTAGCGGATGGTGCTGCCGCGCAGGTTCATGGTATCGAGGGAGATGGGGTCCTGGCCCTTGGGGGTCATCTTGACATTGCGCAGGGCCGTGTTCATCTGCGGCGAAACGGACGCAATTGTGCCGTGGACAATGGTGCCTAGATAATTAGCAGTTAGCAGGGACCCTGGTGTATGGAGGTGAATGCTGTCGAGAAAGATGCGAAGCTTACCGTTCTTCAGCTCAATGGTCACCGTCTCATTGGCGCATTTCATCAAGAACCTAGTCAGTCAGCCATTATCCGTGCACACAGCAGGACCCTGTAGTAGCATATGTATAATGCTAAAAGAGGAGAGACAGGACGCGTACCGAACGAGCTTCATGATGGCGATATGAACCCGAGGGGTGTGTCGTGCCGGGCGAGGCAAATGGGAAAGCGAGGGGGCGGAGGGGAAAATCAGTCGCTTCGCCTAGTTTATTCGTCTCGATTGAAGTCGCAGAATGCTTCCTGTTGGGAGTGGCGCGTGGAAAAGGCCGTCGAGAGGGTGCTGGTTGGGATGTGATATCGAAAATTTAGAGTCTGTTTGGCTGTTTGGCTGCCCTTTGTCGTTGGATTTCGAAAATGCAGACAGAGCTGCTAGTCTCCAAAGATTAGTCATCACGTGCCGCGCTTGACTTTTGAACCTTTCGACTAGACGTTTGGCACAACCAACAGCGCCTGCTAGGAGCAAGCTACCCCGCTATAATTGACCCCAAATATGGGCATTTTGGAGCTATCACAGGTGCTGTATTTATCAAACATACATTCCGTACCTCGATTAGCACACGAGCATGAGCGAGCCTCTACAGATACCTGTTACGTTTCAAAGTGTCTTGATATTGAAATGTGTTATTGATCTAAAATATGAATGAATTTCCAGGCCAAACACTTAATAGACAAGTAGCTAGGGGTGGTAATAATAGAACGCAAAAGCAGGTGGCTGGACTATGTACAAAATGGCGGCAAAATGGCGGCAGAACGGCGGCGGTTCGAGACGACAAGATAAACACGAGCGGTGGACAGCGGCAAGCATGAAAAAGAACAAGCCCGGTCTACTTGCTCTCGTTCTCAGACACCTTCTCCCACTCGTCTTCGGTGTTCACTCCCGAACGGCTCGAAAGGCGCTGGCTGTTGTTGGAGCTCCCCTGGCTGCCGGGGGTCAAGGTCTCGGGGACAACGGTTGTCTCTCTATCCAACGGTTCCGGTGGTGGTGTCACTGCCCTTGAAGCTGCTGCTGCTGCCGCTGCCGCCGCCTTTCCACGTTGCCGGGCACTGCCGACATTGGCTCCTGAACTTTTGCCCGTGGGCTCGCTCTTCTCCGTCTCGACCTCGGTATCGCTGTCATCCTCTACCGCAGTAGCCGCTGCCACGACAGCGCGGCGACGGTCCTTGCGCTTCTGCTCCTCCTCACGCTCGCCCTTTTCCTTTTCTGCAATAGCAAGCTCGTTGGCGAACCAGTTGATCGCCCACCACAAACCGGCGCAAAGTAGCGACAGCACCACAAAGTGCACCGAGTATGTAGCCACCAACAATGCGCCCAGCACGATCTGCAAAAAGAAGAATGAGACGTTGGTCGCAATCAGCAGCGAGGGTGTCGGGCCCGGGGTGAAAATGGACTCCCAGAGGTCCTCGAAAAACTTTGACATGATAATTGTGAATAGAGTGTGCGTTGATTTTGTGTTTGTTAATAGCAACTGCAAATCTGCAAATCTGCAAATTTGCGAATTTGCAAGTGCAGGTGCTTCTGCGCGTGGCTGTTGTTTGCGGTTGGGCCAGCAAGATGGTGGCTGCGGGCAAAATGTAATCGCTCAGGCTGCAATCGGTCGTTTTAATGGTAAGCAGGCGGTATGGCAGATGTGAGGCTGCGGTGGTAGAGAGAGAGGCGATTTGTCGAGGTCCTTGTAGAGGAGTGCTACGAATAGTGGATGTAAGATAGAATTTTGGGGTCCAGGTTCAGCAGTGCAAGTGCGGTATTAGGACACAAATAAACTGGGGAGGCCGGCGGTTGATGCACGTGTCTCGGCGTCGATATGTCAAGTGGTGATAGCTGATAGCTGAATGATAAAATTGCTGGGTTGAAACTTAGAGGAGCAGCTTGGAAGATGATGCAGCTTTTGTATAAGCAAGCCAAAGAACAGATCTTCTTTTTTGAAAATCAAAATTCAAAAATGAGGACAGGTGGCGCGGTGTTGACGAGGCGAACAAGTGTTTTGCTGTTCTTTAAGCTTCAGTGATTGCTGGGCAGGTTGAAAGTTTCCGAGGTAGGGAGTGTGCAGCAATATGCCTTCGGTTGTCTTGTGTCTAGCTCCAGCTATCGGACGGTGTTGCTGATGTCAGGCAGAAGGCAGACGCGGGTGGTCGCAGGGTCTGGTCTGGTCTGGTCTGGACTGGCCCCAAGCTGGTTTAGCGTAATCGCTGTTGCTGGCGGGCTGGTGTCTGAAATAATTTAGCGTGGATAGAATGACGGCTGTTGCCATTTGTCGGTTGAAGAAGCTTGTCGTGATAGAGGTGGATTGTTGTCAACATGTTAAGATGTCAAAATGAAACAGAGTAGCCATCGCTGACGTCTTTATATCCGACCGATAAAGGAAATATTATGTAATATGGTCGAAGTTATGCATTACACATGACTTGGTTGTTAGAGTGACTTCCTCTTCCAACTGTATTACACATGAAGTCGTATTATATATACATATATTTCATGGGGTCATAGCTCCTTCCATGACCGGCAATCATCCCGCAAAAAATCCCAGAATACGGTCAATACGGAGTTCCGTTACACAGCAGGAACTTACCGTTTCTAGATATTGCTTTTTTTCGTTTATATTCCGTTTATATTTATTGTACCAGACAAATCTTGATTCCAGGCATACATCCGATGCTATCTAACATCTATAATTTAGCTTTGTGAGCTTATGATATTTGTTCCTTTGTGTTTATGTCGTGAGCTGTCATAAAATATGCATAGGATATAGCTGGCATGTCAACTGTCATCTTTAGGAAGTGTTGGTACGCAGAGTCTGAAGAAAAGCCACCTCTACTATAAGAAGCACCTTTCGACGAATCAACGAGCATGTGGCCACCCATCATATATCTTATGCCGAGCTGCCTAATTGTTAGGCGATAACGACAACAGACACTCTGTTATCCCACGCCTTGCCACGGCCCCGAAAACGGTGACGGAATCCACTATCGCCCTCTCACTTACAGCACATCCCGTTCACTTAGCGCTCTTGGCCCATTTGATCAGCCAGTCCCATACCATCTTCTCTGCCAATATCTCTTGTCCAACCTCAGTTTCAACAACCAACTGCATCGCTCTTGCCTCTTCTAGCCGCTTACTTTTCTCCTCAGTTCTCCCTCTTCTTAGTCACTCAGCCTTCTTTCCTCCTGCCCTTATGACTGACTCCTTTCCCATACCTATATCGTCGGTCTAGACATCTTCAAATATCATATGGTGTATAGTTGTATTCTGCTTGCCTTGTCACTGTAAGTCTCATTATCCCAATAGAGCCAGTATATTATCAAAAGTCGGAATTTCCTACTGGCTATCGCATCATATGGGTCCACCGATATCAGCCGTTTCGCCTCACCTCCAGCCGAACTTGTCGCCATTAGCAGCTTCTTATCCCTTCATATCATGCTTATTTATTAGTGCACTTGCTTACTTGCTCGTTCCAGACATAGCAGTCCAAATTAGACGCACCGGCGGATAGGAAGATCTCTGGTTCAAATACGACACTCCTAGCTTGTCACCCCGCCGCCCACCCATAGGGCTGACATCTTGTGATGTTCGACACCACCCCTCCAGAAGCTTGTCATCAAGCAATACCAGAAGCCCCGAGCAAGATGGATGGTAATGACACAAACACGTCCTTACTGAGTCCGGAAACTACGCCTTCTACAGCCAATACAACTGATATCGCGTCTGAGACCTTGCCAGCTGTCGAGCCTGTACCGTCCGAGACAATCCCAGATGCGCCCGGCGCGCCGGAGTCTTCATTACTACCATTAGCAGATAATGATGAAGATGCGGCGGCTACCACAGCGGTAGCTCCTGCCCCAGAAGGAAGTGCTACAAAGCCAGTCGCACCAGACTCTTCATCGACTATCCGTGAACCAATTCCACACGATACTGCTGCGGAGCCTCAACCGCCATTCACTACCCAAGTAGTATTTGCACCAGTGACCCCTGTTAATGCGGTGGAAGTCTTATCAGAAACAACAACATCAAATACAGTTGAGCATGCTACGTCCAATTTGGACTTGGAGCTAGATTCATCTATTCAGCCTTCAAGCGGGCCAACAGAGGATAAGACACAGCTCACCGCTGGTAAACATGCAGCTATTATTGCCAATGACAAGGCTCACACAAGGCCAGCAACAGACGGCAAGCCTACTACCACCGTGACCGATGTAAAGAAGGAGCTAAAGGGAAAAGAGCCTGCAACAGAGAGAAAGCCGCTCCAACTGCTTGAGCTCCCTGTAGACATTCTGCAGCTGATCTTCCAAGAGGTATACCCTTCATATGAGTTTAAACTTCACCCCGTAAACCCACCCCGTTGTCTCTCTTGCTGACACTTTTAGTTTAGGCATTCCAACGATTTGGCTGCCATTGCCAAAACGTGCTCAACCCTCTACACCCTTGCTATTCCATACCTTTATGCATCGTTTGATATTGTATGGTCAAATTCAATGTCTATTGAGCCTGGGGGAAGAAGTGTTGATGCACTTACTTATGGCTTGTCAACAATCTGTCTTGGAAGCTCGTTTGCCCGAACTATGCACCGGTTGCGTGCACGCTGGTTCCGGCACGGCCCGAACCAAAACCGCCCACCACCACCTGGTACCATGAGCAGCCTTGCGGGCACACACCCAAACTTCAAGTTCACAGGCAACGACTACGCCAAGTACATTCGCAAGTTCTCGCTAGGCAATGGGCCCTCCAACGATGTCGGCAAGTACAATGTGCGCCGGGGGCAAGGCAAGATGTTGGGGACACTAGCAGCCCTGTCAATAGCCAAGATGTGCAATTTGGAAACGTTTATATGGGACATGCCTGCAGGCATTCAATCAGATGTCTTCATGGCATTGGCCTCACTGCCGGAGTTCTATCCGGACACTCGTGAATGCAAGCTGGAACATGTGTGGATTCGGTGGCACAACAACAGCATCCGGTTTGACGATTCGCCCCCTGCCTCCCGCTCGTCGACACCAGGGCCACCAAGGCCTCCCGGAATGGGAATGCCGGGGATGCCGCCGGCAGGTCGACTCAACTTCGTGATGCAAGGAAGTACCATGACCGATATTGGTATTCAGATCCCGCCCAACAGCTCACACCCACCACCCGACGAGCCGATCTCTTACGGTGACAGCGATGTCCAGTTCCCGACATTTAGCGTTGTCCCTCCAGTGAAAAGCCTGACCGTGCTCGATATCGACCATATATCGTATCTTGATGAGCTCTCTATCCTCATTCACAAGTCGCATGCTCGGCTTGAAGAGCTGCGGATCGGAATTGCGTCACACGCTACCAGCGAGTTCTTTGTGCAGAGCTGGGACAGTCCTGATCTGAAGCAGGTTGACGAGTCGGCATGCTTTTACGGAGACAACAAAATTAGTGAGCGCCGGCTGGGGGGTGTTATGGGGATCTTGGTCGGCCATCTATTCGACTTGAGACGGCACATTAATGCAACAAACGATGTGGATAAGGCGAAAGATCCTGAGGCGACGGCAGATGCGGCGACACAAGCGGAGGTAGATATAGTGGCTGGAGCACCGGCGGGAACAGATCAACCACCTGGGCCATTAGAAGACAACGGTGAAGCAAGAACGAGTGCAGACAGTGGAGGAGCTGATACGGTGGACGCAGCCGCGGAAAGCAATGGCGAGTCAGTAGCAGGCACTACTGCTGCTGAAGTAAAGGTGTCGTCGTTGCCATCATCGTCGACCGACCACACACAGAGTGGCAAACCGAGTGATGCCGGCGGTATAGCATCAACTCCGACTGTTTCATCCGATACTAAGAAGGATGATGGAACCGAGGATCAAGTCTCAAACAAAAGGTTAAAGCTCATCACACTTGAGCTAGAGCGTGTGCCTCTCTCTTATCTCACGATGACGAGCGCCCTGGACTGGAGCACAATCACGTCACTCACACTCCTGGGCTGCCCTTCCCAGGAGGGATTTTGGCGCCATCTGCGGAAGCACTTTCGGCCAACACCGGTGGCCAGTATACCCCCACGTCCTTGGTGGAATCCCGGGCCTCGCAAGAACTACCAACTGTCTCTCAAGTCCATCCATACGGACAATGTGCGCAAATCGCTGCTACTTTTCATCAAGGAAACTTTGCGGCCTAATTCACTCGACACGCTTCTCCTCCACCGGCAGTACAACATCAGAGCACAATTAAAAGTGACCATTGACGATGTGTTTAAGAACGCCGTGAAGCCGCATTACAAAAGTCTCCGAAAACTGATGATCAATGGTGATCAGCGGGAATATAGCGAAGCCGATGATTCTGACGATACCGACGAGTTCAACTGCGAATCACGAGACTGGGACCTTCCGCGTAATATTATCACCTTCATTACAAGCGGCCGAATGCGAGAACTGCAGGAACTATCGTTCTCACTCTCATACTCAGATTGGCATCCGTTTCTGCAGATGTTGCCTGGTCTTCCACACCTGACAGCACTTCATATTCAAAATATCTCGCAGCATGTCATCAGAGAATTCTCGCCGGCCGAGTCGGCCATGCAGATTGCTGACATTGTGACTTTACGCATGGAGATGAAGCTGTCGTATGTTGCAACTGCCACTAAGTGTTACGAGCTCATCGAGGTGATCAAAGCTGCCGATGGTTCGGAGCTATTCGGCCCCGGTGAACGCTCACGCCGCGGCAGCATTGACAATTTAAGCAGCTCGAGCAGTGCAACCAGCGACAGCGATGACGACAGCAATAACGGCCACAACAACGACAATAGCGATAGCGATGACGATAACGACGTGATGGTCCACGGCGTGGAAGAGTTTGGCGAAGAAATGGACGACGAGAGCGAGACTAGCCATGTCTCAAACTCCGATGCGGGGGATGAGTATGTGTTATCAACACTGAAGCTCCCTCGTGTTCGTCTGAGCGAGATCTTCTTTTTTGATGGCAAAGTAACCATCTTCAAGACTCGCCGCGGCCGGCTGTAATACGTTACAACAATTTTCTACATCTGTCTATCTATTCTATTCATCGATTGAAGACCAATCAAGCCATATCTGCGTTGATAATTTTGTTTATCTTACAATATATACCCTAGTTCATGAACATATTTTTAATGCCATTTTTCCAGCTCATGATGATCTGTCTTTCTTTCTACACTGCAATATACTCCCTGGTTTCTACATCAGAGTATAGTGTTCTAAATCACATTGTCCTCATATCATTCATGGTCCGAAGCTTTCCACGCCGAACACCGATCCAGGGCAGGGTTTGATGTGCCTGTGATCGTTATCGTTGTTGTTTGTGCGGGTGATGTCGTGCCCGAGAAGTCTGTGGACCACTGAAGGCATCCTATGTCCAAACAGCCACATCTACAACTTGCACTGACACGTTTAAGCTTCTTTTGTTTCTTGGTTTCTTGCATTACATGATATGATAGCATACTCATGAGTGTGACTAAAAAAACAGCCTCATCCTTTCCCCAGAGAAATATGAATTATAATCTTAAAACAAATGTATCTATATATTAAAATCAAAACAAGACCTTCCAGAACCAGGACTTTGACCTTTCCATGACTGTGCACTGTTAACGGCTAGCGAGGTATGTGTCTTATTTTCATTAACTTCAACGTTGATCTTTTTTGCTTCTTCCTGGCTCTCGACCAAAATCCACGGCGCGCCAATATGTGGACAGTATTCCATGGCGTCTGTGTAAAGGATTAACTGGAAGTATTCGATAAAAGCTTGCTTCCCTCCTATGCCCCCTTTTTCACCATTCACTCCTCTCTTTCTCCCTTTTCTTCTTCTCTCCGGCTAGCCGCGGGCTTTTGCAGAGAATAGACATGATACATACATTGCCAGCATACCGATGTAAAAAGAGGCTTGGCGCAGGGCTCTAACCTACGATGGGTAGTACTTTGGACTTCTTTGATGGTCATTCTTTCTTCTCGGTTCCTGTTCATAGTATTGGCTGACCAGCTTAGCAGCCTGGCAACGGCATTCCTGTTTCATAAATATTTCCAGGACCCCTACAGCGTTATAGATATTGTAGATACTGCATATATTGCAGATATAATCCTAGAGAGGCAAACTAGACGTTGTGCTCAAACGATGATGAGCATGGGTGTGGCCACTAGCTCATGTCCTGGTCTCTACATGGTATGCCTATCATTGTAATAAAATGGTATCGTATCATTCTATAACGAACTATTGCGTTCTCATTTTATATGGCCCCCAATTATCACAAGAAGGTTTATGATGCTGGAGAATACACGATTTGCATGAGACGTAGGCGAATGGAATCCAAGAGTATTACAGATGCAGAGATGGAGGTGAGGCAGATACTCTGACGAATAGGTGTGTGGGAGTACTGGTAAGGTCTGTTAGACAAGGCATTCTATGTCATGAGGCGGTGCAACACAGCATATCATGTGCTTGTCACTTTACAGTTACTATACCTACTGTGTCTGTAACTTTGTTACGAAATTGCAGCAGATAGATAGTTTTAAAATAGGAAGAGCCACATGAGCACATAGAGTGTATGAAAGACACACGACGCACGACGCACCAAACAATGTAGTCAAGTGAGGTTTTGTACAACAATTCAGGTCTATATATATGCAGGTGTCACCACGGACATAAAGAGCCAATGAATAGATTGATGCTTAACATCTCACGCATGACACCGCGTGGCACAACATGCTTCTCTTCTTGACACTCGACGCCACCCCCGTTATCTTGATGCTAGCCACGTAGAAGTTAGTCCAGCAGAAACAAATATACAAGAAACACCCAACAGGAAAGTCTATCAAATTCAGCGCGACTGTTTACGATATAGCATCCAACAGAACTAAAAGACAAGTGTGGCATTCTGTGTAGCCATGTGTTTCGGCTGCTGTTTTCGGATCTCGACCGATGCACTTTTTTTGTTTCTACTTTTTAGGTTAAATGCAGGGTGTGACTATGACTCCAAGTTAAAGTATGATATAAATATGCCTGAGACAACTGCCGGATTCATAATCTGTGCAGCCTTAATGACTATGTAGGTATGCACTAGTAGGTGAGAGTATACATGAAAAAAACAAGAAAGCATAATAATTTTGTACAAAGGCAACATTTATCGAGTTCACGTCCATGCCGAGTGAGGCGTTGTAGAGTATGCAGTACAACCAGTCCATGACCACATCTGAGCCTGCATCTCTCTCATTATCGTAGGTGGCTGCTTTCTACATTTACTTTCCTTTAAATACTTTAAAAGACATCGGCTGTTGCACGCCTTGCATCTTGCCGTCACACATGCAGGGTAAAGGTAGTCTGCCTACACATCCCCATGTCTTTACATGAAGCGTGTGTTTAATCGGCAACAGCGACTCATCGAGTCTCTACCTCAAACTCGCTTGGTTTTCAAAATGTCTTTACTAGAGTGGTTTCTTGAAATAGAGTAGTTCTAGAACATCGGAATTCGGGAGGCGGGCCACTGCCTTGAGACCGTTTCCATGCGGTATCAGGTCATGAGAAGGAGGTAGAGACAATACAGCCAGATGGCGATCCGAAGTCCCCGCCGAGGTTACTGTCTTGACTTGATGCTGCTATTCTCAATGCGAAACAGTATGGAGAGATGAAAGATAATGGAAGAGTACAGAAGATGGACGAAGGAAGAACCAGGCATGGCAAGACAAAAATAAACACATGCAGTTCAGCCTGGCCAGTAATATCTATAACAACTAGGTGACCTGCTTGGTGCTGACTTTTTTTGACGACATTAAATCTGCCTTACAGGGCGGTGAACTGCTGTTTTGAGTATCTTCCATCTCCAACTGTGCAGTCTATATCTATTTCGAGCACAGGATCACGATACATGTAAACTACTGCAGATTCCATGGGTGGGAAATGCTGTGATCACTCCTAGTGGGTATCTCAAGGACACTGAGATACAATTGCCAACATTCATTAATAAAGAGCAAATGAAGTCCAAGATCACGATAGATGATGGCAAGGGCGTCTTGGCCAAACTAGGGCCAGTTACCGGTAGGACGATGAGCCAGAAACTGAGCCTACCTCACCTCATCCACTTTCTTTGACTTGCTCTCGTTACAATTTCCTATTCTGCACCGTTTGCTTCCCATTCAGGTACTCCAGCTCCATGCCACTACCCAGATACGCATAGCTCTCGTGATCCTAATATACATTTGACTCTCGTGTAACTCCAGCCTTATGCAGTGAAAGGTATCCAGACGGAAGAAGGAGGAAATCAAGGGGTGAGAAGGAGTAAGAGGAAGGATCCGATGCAGTCTTGGTTGTCTTGTACCGTAGCTGTAAATTCTCTACCTTGTCTTGTCTTGCTCGGTTCATTCCCAGCATCTTCCCCGGTCTTGCGTCTGATTCTGTTTCTTCGTCTCGTCCTCCATGGTCCCTGCAGCTGCTGTCTTTTCACTAAAGTGCCTGCAACAACGTCATAGCAAAGTTAGCATGGGCTCCGGTCAGTCATCTTGAAACGCACTCAAGTTGGTACACTACAGTCTAAGAGGGAGATGCGTATGATGTTTTCGTACTTCGTAATCAGGCAAACCGGAAAATTAGCATAGATCACCACAGACGGTGTGATAAAGGACTTGATTAAATAACGCAAAGAACAAGTGATGCCTCTTTGTAAAGATCAGGGTCTATGAATATGGTGGACACGGCGGAAGTGACGACAGCGACGGCCTAGTCGTAGGCCAAGATGTCAGCACGGCAGATATTATCTGGCATCAGTAGAGCATTTCTATATTTCAGTGTAGGTGTTGCATGCACATATGACTTACAAACAGAATACAGAATACAGAATACAGAATAACCAGATAACCTACTCTAGCACACGGCTCGGTCAAAGCACTTGCGGAAGCAAGGGACTTGTGATGAAATAATGGGTAGAAGCCGTATGAGTCCGGACTTTGTATGATACCCACGGTCTTGCGGTTGCTGAGTATATCTTGTTATAACTATTTTTACATCTTCGTCTCTGATATTTTTAGTTAGTTTAACTGATCTCACTTTGGTTCAGGTTATTACTTTGATTTGTTGTTCGTATGCCATCCTGGCCATTATCACACCGGTGACTCTATTTCAATATGTTACCTTCTGTTTTGGTTTTCTAGTATCCAAATGGCGCGTACATCAACTCTGCGGCTGAGATCCTGCACTCCATGTAATAATTTCTGGTCTTACAGTATATAACACAAAGATTCGATACATGAAGCGACGCCAAACACCCCACGTCTTCGTCGTCTCCGTTCTATGGCCATCAGTGACTACTTTGCCATATTAGTATCCACGATCTGGCCCCCACGATATAAGCTTGTTAATCTCAGGATATTTAGAAACATCGCCGCTTTTCAGGGTCGACCTCTGCGTTGCTTTTTATTATTAGGGTGATCTTACAGCAAAAGTTGTTATGATTGAGTATTCAGACTCAACCTTGTTCCCATTCGTCTTTGCTTGCTTCCATTTAAAAAGCGAACCGTGTGATTGGAAGTTGAGATTACACATGTGTGCACTACAAAGGGATCACTTTCGCGTACCCCGATAGTCACCGTGGCAGACTCTTAGAATCATGAACTCTCGTACTGCTCTTTAAATACGGAGTATGCGAAGAGAGAGACCTCAGCAAAGTAGGTGCGGGCAGTCTGTCTTGGTTTTGGACCCCAACTTCTTTGTTTTGAATGAGACATGCATAGAGTAAAGTACCAATTGCAGTGGAGGGCGGGAAAACGGGAGAGCGGGACAGTAGAGACATAGACTTGACAGAAGCAGAGGCAGAAGTAGAGACGGATCTACAGCCGATGAGCGGAGTGACAAAGGCCTACATGCGGTATATTGTATGCAAAACTTCCTTGCAGAGCTGTCTAGTATCAAACAGACTCGGAGGGAATTCCCGCTTTCACCGTTACCCTATTTGTTTTTTTTTCTTTCTTTTTTCTTATTGCTTCTTCCTATGCTATGCTACCGCATGGTGGGCCTTGTTAAGCTGCAAGTATGGCCTTGCGAATAGAACATCTAAAAGGTGTTGCTGCGGAGCTACGTGTTCACGCCTCTCAGCCATAAATGCTACATGTGCTAGATCGTTACTCTAGGATACGGTTGGTTTACTTGACATTTTGACTCCATCTTGTATTTCCGGAGCAGCCTCGACAACATGAGCCAACCTCAATAAATACTGCAGGGACTATACTCCCATATTTCGAGGATAGCAAACAACAGACAGTAAATAGAAGATTAAGGACACTCAAGCCACAATGCATCTCTCCCATCTAGTCAGACAGAAGGAGACTGCCGATATAGTCAGAAATGCTCTCGGTCTATCACTTTTGGCCCGGTGGTTGACAATGGCGTCTATTGAACAGCGTTCAGCGCGTCTAGAAGTGTAAAATATTGAGCTTTTGGGGGGTTCTTTACTTGTTAATATCGACGGGTAAAAGAAAGCAGCTGGTTAAGCCAGAAGTCAAGGCCGTCTCGATAGAAATGGACCAACACCAACCAGATGTCACGTCGTAGGATGCTAACATCGATACACACATTTTTCTTATTTTATTAATTTGAGTTGCAATCTAGTTGTTTCATCTCGCTGCGGTTCGTCCTGTTTCTTGCTTGGTCTGCTTGTTCGGCTTGCATTGCCGGTCAGCTTGTTTTCTTGTAAACACGCCTAACTCGGGCCATTGGATGGAATAGGCGCCCTCTGCCCTGTGGCCAGATGCCTGACCCCTTGTAGTAAGTAACTGCTTTTGCCGCTCAGGTCGTTTAAATTCGAATCTGAAAAAAAACAGACCAGAAAACGTTGTATCATTGTCCCGTTGAAAGCGATATCCGAGACATTAGCTCGAGTCTTGGCCTTAGCAATGTTTCTTTTGATGTGATTCAAGAGATGTTAATTGCAGTGTTATTGACGTTTTAATATGGCATACACTCCGTCGCCATTATAGACAGCCGCAACGGATGTTGCTTCTTCTCTGATTTATATCGGCTAGATTTCTACCATTTTGAAGTGTCTTTTGAACTAATTGACAACGTTTGCCTCTTGTTGCACGGTACCGAGAGTCCGAGAAACGTGGCCAGAAGAACTCACAAGGTATCTCACAAGGTCCGGTAATACTGTAAAGTTGAAAATATGTACCTCAAAGTATCTTAACGTCTCAATGCCATGATACTTTGCTATATCACGGGTAATCTTTGCCAAATAGAGCCTCCGCCAACGCTACACCGCAACGGGTTTCATGCATATGGTCTTGGTATTTACACGAGCTGTTTTACACGCACCTGAATCAGCAAGTGTAGATTGTCTTTTTTCTGGATTTTCTCTCTGGCTATTTTCTCTACTTATTGATTCATTTTACTGCCCCGGTGCCTATCCGTTGTGCCCGTTGAAGTGTCTCTCAATCATACACCGGCCTGTATCAGACTAACACAAGAAGAGCAGCGAGCAGAGGCTAGGGCTGCAGGGTGGCTAAAGCGTTACGGAGATGTCCGTAAAGTGGTATAAGTAGTCTAAATATTTCGAACAAAATAAGAAAGCTGGGGAAGGGTTCATGTGTATATGCTTTGGGAGAGGTAAGGAGAGGCTTTTAACAGGGTAAATTTGGTTTCGAGGCTGTGGGAGCTGGTATACGACGTGTGATTGTTATCAACTAGGTTACACTTGGGACTGGCGGTCTGCATCTGCGGTCTAATCGAAATGCAAAGGATCAGGATGCGCTATATAGCGATCAGAGGCGGGATATCAGTGATGATAGAGATGAAGAAAAGGCCAGACGGTGTGGCAAAGTGGCATCTTTCTGCCCTATGAAGTCGTGTGTTTATACGTTTCTCTTGTTCAGTAAAGGCAGGTCATGTAGTCAAGAGTTGGATGATGCGTTGGGAGATCAGTAGCTGTCGATGAGTTTACATTTTAGTAAGATAAGAATAAGAGACGCCAAGCACGGCGAGCATGTTTCGGTATGATCACCGTGTTTTTCATCCTACATCTTCATATCCAGCTTCGCTCGTCTTCCCTTTTTTGGTTTTGTAATTCTGCTTTCATGCTCCGAGATGCTCATTTTTGGCCTTTTTATTTGAAATAGAAACAATAGTCTATGCTTGACTTGATGAAGGGAGTCGTGCATCAAATCATTGGAAATAATGAACCAAAGACATATCTTTCATGTTCAAGGCCTACAGAGCGGGCTGAATTATAACGCCATCGTTTTGGAATGTCTTGGTATTATATCTTTTTTGTGAACCTGTAAACATATTTGATATGTCGTATGCCACTCGAATAGACTCTACTGCCAAGACCTAATAGAAGAGTTCCCTGCAACTGTAGATCAAGCCGTGACATGCCGTCCCCATTGTCCATTGTTCTCCTCCTCATCAGCTGATATTCATTTCTTGATTATATTCGGCGCTGACCTCCACAATCTCGAGAGACGTCATCCCTGTACCGCATCAAATTTACTGTGCAAGGGTGGGAGACTGAGCGGTGCAGTTGTTCCTCCGTGCCAGCGGGTTTCTTTCCTCTAGATCATTTGTGCGATATCTTCCGTGTTGTACATCCATGCTTCAGAGTGATTCGTGATGCATTATTTATACATCAAGACACTAATGTAACAAAACTGATATTGAATCCTCAAGCCTGCCATAGCCAACATGTTGATTAACAGCTGCAAGTGCACGTTGAATATGTCATGTGTCAGAGATACTAGGTCACGTACATCGGTCAGAGCGGTAGGAAGGTCAGGATGCATCGGGATCAGTATCGAGAGGTTAAAGGGGTGATATCAGCTAGATTATCGAAGCTTGTGTCGGTCTCAGAGAGGTTAAACAGTCCATGGCTGTTGATATAACTTAGGCGAAATAGTTGAAGACGGCGTACACTAGAAGGCTTTTGCGCCTTCCAAGGGCCAAGATAGCTTTGTGTTTTCTACTGTAGATCTCCTATTTCACCTTTTGGCCCTGGTTTTCACTACCATACCCGAGGGATCAACAAACGATTGTCGAAGACTATCAAGATACAGCCATTACCAGTATACAGGTCATGCTACTGGTGCAAAATATATTTATGTACAAGCGCACGAGATGTGAGATGTGAAATGTAATGAATATACGCCAAAACCCAGGCCCTTCCTGAATGGACTGCAGCTATTGGTGCCTTTTGTTTACCGATTTCGCCGATGATTTGGAGAGCAGTTTGAGTAGGAGACCAGTTCTGCTTGGGCAGTACTTCTACAAAGCGACAGCGACAATCTAAGACAAGAGAGGACAGAACGTACGATTCCCAGTCCCTATTCTGTCCTTTTGATTGTTGCAATGGACAAAAAGGGCAAGTGAGTTAACGATTGTCTCAGTGGTTATGGATCCGTCTAGTTTATTCGTTATTTGTTATTCATTATTCATATGTCCTTATTTCACACTTTGATTTCGACATGCAGCAAAGCTAAATCCGGGACTGGGCCTCCATCCCCGGGAAAACCAACTCTTTGGTTAGTTGCTGCAAAGTATAAATCAAAAAGTAGAAACTCGTAGACTGGTCGTTTGAGCACTGGAAGACCAAAAAACACACAAAAAAAAACACAAGTAGAAATAGAATAGAAATGGAAGTATACAAATGCGAGGACCTGCAACTAGGCTGGAACAGCAAACACCGAGTCGGGTTTTGTTGCCGTTGACTGTGTTTTAATGTTGGCTTTGCAGTTGGTTCTAATTTGAGTGACATGTATTCTTTCCTAGCAATTATTTGAGAATTTGAATATTTGAATATTCGAATTCAGCCAAGAGTTTAGGGTGTAACGGGACAACTTTTATACCGCGGACACAATGCGATAAGACGGATGTCGCGTGAAGGTGTGAAAGTGATAGACTTATTACTCAAGCAAGTATCGAGGAGTTTAAATCATTTCTGGGATTTCAAAGGTAAATATCCAAACCCTAAATCAAAGAACTCCAAGAAAGGCCATCCATTGACCCAGCATCTGTCTCGCTTGCTTACACCATGCGGAAGGATTGTAGACGTCACTTTACCGGGTGATCTTCTTGGGGTATTGGTGCTGGATTTAGTTTCACGATGCAGAGTCCTTCCTTGGTACTTTTGTTCTTTTTGTTCTTTACTCGCTTCTATCATGCTATGCCGGTCATCGGGTCTGCAATCCTGGCAGTCTGAGAGACGTTCATATGTCGTCTGCTCTATTAAGGGTTACCCGCTCCCTGATAACGATAGCATATTCAGGCAGCATCCACTTTGAAGAGTCGGCGGCAAGCTAGATCGACTTGTGTATTAAAAAGAAGTACTCCATAGCTGCGGTTGCACTGGGTCAGTTGGGTAGCATTTAGACAGCAGGGTAGAAAAAGAGGAAGAGGAAATAGGCACTAGAAATAGAAGCAGAGTAGAAGTAGAAGTAGAGTAGTAGCTAGTTGAAATACAGTATGTAGAGGTACGAGGAGAGTTGAAATAAAGTAATAAAGTAATAAAGGGTATGGTTAAAGCGGACCTTGAAAGTCAAGCGAAAGAGTACAACGTAAGTCCAATGCAGGACTATTAGTTAACGTTTCGACGTCCTCTTTTGAATTCAAAGAAAGGAACAATCGTAGATCTCACTACATGACAACACCCAACCATCAATGATAACAATAAAGAGTCAGTATCGAATAGGTAGGTCTTGCTGACTTGAGTGCCCCCTGGCGTCTTGATCGCCTCGATTCTCCATCATGACCGTTGCTGCTAGGCACAAAACGGGGCAATCGAGATGGGATCGCTCTAATTTCTCGGTGCCGGATGCTAGGCCAGGCCATTCCTACAGCCTTGGGGTGATATAGTGGCTTAGTGGCTAGTAGAAGGAAGGCAAGAAAGCAGGACGATAAGAAAAAAAGAAGAAAGGGCAAGCTACTAGACGCGTTGTACAAGCAGTAGACAAAGACGAACTGTCACCGCTAATAGTAGAAGCAATAGTCGTTCGTTGCCGATTCGGGTGATGGCTAGACTAGAGTAACACAGAATACTAGTGATAGAGTGTAAGGGATCGAGGCAGAGGGGATTAGAGGCTACCCATGTTGAAGCGACTGTTACATGGCACTGATACAGCCCTCCCCAGCAGTGCAATCGACTCCCTAACAGATGCTGCCCTCTATATACTCATGTTACAGCCTAGTGTGTGCATGCCTTTGGCTTCCTACTGTGTTGTATTGTTACATGGTCTTCGGCCTTGTGCGTATAGTCTTGGCAAGCTTTTCATTTTGGTTTTGTGGCTTTCCCTTGATCTATGTATACTTGCTCGCATCTATTACCTGTCATGGATGCAAGTATGAGCATTAACATATGGTTGAACAGTGAAAGGCCTTGGCTTGCATTACTGTAACAGAGGTCGGGTCGAAAACACCGACGGTCTTATGTAATCAATGAAGCAGACAAAAGACAAAGAAGTCTCTGACTCAAACTCAGACTCAGACGACTGAAAATAGAAACGAATCAGCTTGATTGAATCCATCTTACTGCACTACTCATGCTCCAAAATGATGTGTCGGTATTGCTCCTTTTATTAGTATCTTCTTAGCACTGCCTTTCCCCCTCTCCTACCCCTGTCCATCATCAATCACGACATGCTAAGGTGTTTTGTATTGTAAAAAGCCATTAGAGGAAAGGGAAGGTGTGAGGAGAAAGGGAGAATGAGAAAAGGAAGGATGCGGGAGGAGTCGACGCCAGCCGGTACTCATATCGGGCCCGTCGAAATGGGATGGTGCTGGATAGAATGTACAAGACGGGGAGGGGGGGGTCCATGGCAAAAGGACTGTGTCAACTAGCGGCGGGACGGCGCTTGTGAGCACGGGTGTGTAGATGGCAGTACGAGTGCACGCTTACGGTTACGTAGCTCTCGTACTTTGTCATGCGTTGTCTTGCTACAACAGTGCATACGTCGACAGTGCAGTTTGCATATGCAGTTGTTAGTTTTGTTTTGTTTTTGTTGGCAAACAGGACCTCTACACGTACGACAGACGTCTGGTTTGGTATGTGATTGACAGAGGCTGAACTCAGCCACAGGAAGCTAGGCAAAACGGCTTTTCGCGGTTCTCGGTAAGAGGTCGAGATGTGTCAGGCACTTTAAAAAAGCCAGAAAAAGAAAACATAGGAAACGAAGCACACCAGCAAGACAAGCTAGCGCATGCACGGTGTGTTGAGTGCAGCAGTGTGCAGCAGTGCTAGCAATACCGAGTAGATCTCCCTCTTCTAGGTATGTCCAGACGTGGCTGGTTTGGTAAAATAAAGGAAGACGTTGGATCCGAGCCAATACAATCAAGACAACAAGCCACCAGTACTGCCTGCCGGTGCCTGTAGGGCGGGGATGAAGTGGGTGGTCGATGGGTATTAAGAGCATGTTAATGATGAAAGAAGAAAAGACCCGAAAATAGATATATAGAAGATATAGAAAATAAGATAGCAAATACAGTAAATATATGATTAAAAATAAAGATTTCTAGAAGAAGCCAAATGTATTACAAGAAGGAGAGGATCAGCCAAGCGGTGAAAGCCAAAACACGTATATATTTTATACTCCGTAAACGGGTACGTCGTAATGCAAGGAAAGGAAAAAGATGTCGTCGGTTAGGGACCAATAGCGTGCCATTATGATGTAAGAGAATATGCATATTCTATATAAAAACAAAAACGCCAAGATACGACGCAAAAGTCAAGAGTGACGGGATTAAGATGCAATAAAATAGGGATTAAAGACTAGGATGAATAGATTCACAGGGACATCTCGGGGATGGGGTTAAGACCCCGAGTCTCTATTTGTTTGTTCATTTGTTTGTCTGTTCATTCATTCACTTGTTCATTTAGTTTCTTACGTATCATCGACCAGTCAAATAATACCCGATGCGAGTATTTGAATTTGGCATTTGTGTTTCCCTGGTAGATGCATAGGGCTTCTTTCTTGTTTCCTTGTTAATTATTTTTTCTTCACCGTTATCTAATGCCGGAATGCTATATGATGAGCTGAGTTATGCATGTCTTATAATACTGTTGGTCTCTCGATAATTAATGTTAATAAAACAATCAGACACTTTTAAAAAGAAAACAAGTCAAACGCCATACAAGTCAAAGAGTATATAAACTAATCCCGTACTTTAGCTTCCTGAATTCCAAATCACCACGCGGCAGGGACGCTACATTACGCTATCTTACATTACACTGTCCCCAGACATTCTTTGTCACTTTGTCATACTATGCCACATCTCTACCGAAAGAGCGAGCCGAATATACCACAACTACACGCTCGGATCCTCTTGCCGTCTTTTTTTTTTTTTTACCTTGTTAGACCTTATTAAGCCTTATTCGACATGCACTCTCCAACAGCCCCCGGAGCCGAACCATCTTGTTATGTGTCTCACTTCCTCTTCTATCTGTATTTACTTGTATTGGCTCGTATTTCTACTTGGTCTCTACCTGAAATACTTAGTTTCTGCGTGTTCTGTCTGAACCGTCCCGCAGATACTGACTCGTTGTGCACATTGCCTGATTCAGTGTCAAGCATTACCAACTTTCTCTAACTCTCATTTTCTATCCAGTCCCTTTTTGCCTTTTGTCTATTTCCATTCTGTCCATGCCACGGTGCATCGGCCACGTTTCCATAAATATACGTATCATTCGGGACACTGATACTGCGCATCATCGGTTTGCTGTGTATAGATAATCACTGCTTTTATTTAAGCAAATGTTGTTAATGCTGCCAATATCAAAAGGGTTCAAAACATCCCATGATCTATGAAATACAGAATCCTCAATCCTCTACTGTTGAACTATCCTGCCTAGTTGCGTACGCTGGTAACGTACTAAGCTTCCCGATGTTGCCTACCGCTCTGATCTCTCGGGATAATGCCAGCAGGATTCGAGGAGGGGGCTTCACAAAGAACATGGAAAACGGACAAACACAAGTACGTATTGCAGCAGGTTTTACTAGCTAGCTGTCTTTGGTATATGATACGAGTGATTGCTTCATTGAGTTTTGAAGAGGTCAATAGGTGACAGGTAGTATTCGTGTTTTGCACAGGAATGCTAGACGGGCGACAGTATCCGTATATTTATCTTACATACCCCTTGCTGGGCAAATGGCAGTCTGTAATGATCTGATTTTAATGTCCGTTTGTTTCTTCCCTTTCTCGACGTCGCTATGCTAATATATTTTTGTCGTGTTTTTCCTCTTAGTTTGCTCTCTAGCCTGCACCACAGAGTAGCACTTTTTTTCCTTTAGGTCGAGTTACCTTTTTGCCTTTGTTAGCCAATGGACGACCATCTCCCGTAAAAGGCAAGACACACGACTCTGGCTTGCTCTGTTGAAGTCATGTCAGTGCTCTTCTAGTTCGATCTCATCAGCTGTCTTCCGATGTCTTTTTGCTCCCATTTCACCTTGGTCCTTGATGGTAAAGGATAGTCAAGGACCATCAAATTTCTTTTGACATTTTCCTAGGTACCCCTTATATTATCTCCATCTTCGATAACCATCTGCTATTGAACAAATCCCCATATTAAACTTGCCCCGTATCTGCAACTACCTCGACATGAATCAAACGGTTTTGTGGTCTTTTTTGCTCGACAGCCCCCTTCAGAAGCTTGTTGTGCCATCGTTCCAGGCTAGATCACGACTAGATCATGACTAGATCACTACTCCGTAGTCCGTACTAGAATACATTGATACCTTACGAACGGATTCGATTCCTACTCCCAAGTTCCACCGGCCGGCTTTAATTCCCCTTGTTTGATAATTGTCGCCTGGCTAATCTACCCGCTACTTTGGTTCAAGACGATTGTCCTTCGCGCAAGGATCGAATCCTTCGTCTGTCTTTGATTTTGCACTTAATTCATATGCTAACAAGTAAACTGTCTCCATGTTTGGTTGCCTTCCTCACAAGGGAATAGCGTGCACATCTTGCCTGGACTCATATGTGTAATTGCAAGCATCAAGGATAGATGCAGGCCGGCGCACGGCATCAGTGCCACACCCGATGGCTCGCCGCCAGATCGCTGGTTTTGGGTCTACTATTCAGTGATTGTTTTTTTATCAGTTATGCATCGGAACCCGTATATATTCTGTAATATCGTAAATTCCTCTACAAGTCTTCGTTGAGTTATAATTTTAGTTTAATTCATTTTCTTCTTTATTCCCAATACTATTTCCTTACTGTCTGTCCATTATCTACCGAAACTTGCTCGTTTCTTGTTGCAAATTGAATTTCTAAATTCCGTATTTCTGTTCCTTTGAAGTTCTTCCTGGTTCTACCCTTCTTGTGAGATACTTATTCGCTGGCATTTTTACATATGCGGGACGCTGCTAATAGCTCTGGCCCCCAAAAAAAATTTTATCTGTAAGATTTAAGTATTTCATGCCCAAGATGCTCACTGCTTCGCCCTCTTCATTGCTCTCTTTCCATTTAATTTATTTCTATCTCGATGCACCCTCGCATCCTCGATGCGTTTTCATATGCAATTATCCTTGCGCAGCCAGTGGCGGTGAGCCATTTCGCGTATTTTTGTGGTTTCGTCTGTAAAATATGGTGCTGTCATTGTTCTATTATTGTCCATACTTCAATTAATTGTAGTATATTCCATTTTGTATATCCCTTTGACTCTTTCCATTTGACACTTTTATCTTCTGCCCCTCTTGCTCCTCTTACACCCTCCTCCCAGCAATAACAAGAGCCACTCTGTTACGAGTAGCTCACAAAAAAAAAAAAAAGAAAAAAAAAAAAAAACAATGAACAAACATCCAGGCCATCCACGTGTCGCATCCTAAGCACATCACTGCTGATAAGCTTATCCACTGCCAAATTAGGAAACCAACCAGGCTATCCATGTTAATAGAAGTCCCAGCTTTTGCAGAGTCTTTTACTGTACGGAGTAGATTTTGTCGTAGATTTTTGTTGCATCTTACTACTGGTGTCTACTTTCTGAAAGCGTGGTTACCATGTGCCACATGCCATATGCAACGTCATTTCTGCGCACAGAGCTGTTCTTTCCTGTTCGTCATAAACCCTCGGCTACGCACACAGCATCTGCTGATATCATTATTATGTGCATATATGTGCATATATGTGCAAATAGCTACTCCATTTTTATGGCCATGTATAACTGCGCCTGTGCGCATCTGGTCTGGGACACAAGTAGCACGTGCCTCGTATTGTGCATGATTATTTGATTTTTGCATATGATTCAATGTTTTATGTAAATTCATCAAGTACGTTGTTCATCCAAACTATATTGCTACTGTTTACTTTGAACTGGATATGGATTGCAAAATCTTCTAACTTTTCAATGCCTGATGTGAGATTTCTATAAATACTTATATAGTATTTGCTAGATATATATAGATATATATAGTTCAAGATATTTTAGCCGGTGGATTTGCCTATGTATGGGACTTGTTACCGGCTTGTGTATACTACTGATGGCCTCCACCCGTCATTCTTGTGTAGCATGAGTGGTCTCGCAACGGCTGCCAGCGGGTTGTGGTTGCGGCCATTCCCCGATGTGCATGCATCAGATCTTGACAATTTGAATGTTGAGTGCAAATAGATTTTTAAATTTGGGTTTTTGTTTTTTGTCAAGAAAGTTTTTGAGTATATCCTCACATAACTACAAAGCCCACTGTCGCATTAATGACAGATATATGAGAATAAGACGTATAATACTTGTAATTTAATAAAAGCTAATAAATAATATAACAAATCGATAATATGTCGAAGCACTAATAACAGACAACACGAAACAAATATAGTCAAGGACCGCCAGAGACTCGGGACTAGGGCAACTCTGCAGCGTATGGAGACGACTTTCTTTCCCGATGCTAGTGCAGCTCGCTATTTGACCAGTCGCTGTAGAATATCTAGAGTTCAAACCCAGGGCGCGATTAGCTCAGTAAGGGTTGATTCCTAGAGAGTTCTTTCAATTGATTATAATTCTCTGCTGTTGCTATCCGTGTATAACTTCATTAGGCAAGTCCAGTCATTTTGATGTTATCACCGCCTTTTCATTCGCGGCCGTTATATCTATGTTTATACGTTGCAGACTATTTACCAAAGAGATTCCAAGCCAAGACAGCTGCATCGACAGGAACAGAGCGGGAGCGGCGCTATGGCGTTCCCTCGGCGCTGTTTGAGCCTACTTCATCTTGGTATTCAAGGGCCTTACAATGGAAATTTGTGTTCTTGCTGCTGCGCATTGTGTCAAATATTCGAAATTTGTCTTGACCAAATGGGAGAGTGCTTCCAGTGTCTTTGTCTTTTGCCTTTTTGTCTTTATCAGTTGTCCCTGTTTCTTTCGATTTCAAGAATCCAGCCTTTCCCTGACTTGGTGAATTATTAACAATCCTGCCATGCTGCGGTTGCTCAGGCCTCTTCTTCTTCTTGGGAAGTACTTGAGTGTGGCAAGCTCCGTCGTTAAGCGTATCCACCCACAGGTGAGGTGCCTCTGCCAACCTCAGGTGAGCTGTAACCAGAGCTGTAACCAGGTTATGTTACTAGACGAATCGTAGGGCTCGGCCATGTGTCCGAAAGTAAAGTGGAAAGTGGAGATAGAATGCGGGTCCAAACAAGTGACCAGACAGTGCCTGGCCACAGCGTAGAAAGCATAGCCCGTATTCTGGCAGAGATACTAAAGACTCCGTACACATAGGCGCCCGCGTCTGTTCCTCTATTTGCCGCGAACCTTCCCTTTTTGCTGTATTTGGTTTGCGTTTTCAAGTCTTCGACTAGCAACAAATAGAGAAGGTGCGAAAGGGCCTGATATCGGTAACGTGGCCAAACATTTTTTTTTCTCTCCTTATTCCAATGAAGTTTTGTATTAGGAAAGAGCCCTTAACCGCTCTTTCCCTGTAGGCTATCTGAAGCTATCAAAACATGGCCGGGCCTTCCCCCAAAACAGCAACAAAACGTGGCCTGCACATTTTGTTACTAGAGGACGTCCTATTATGTAATTCGCTGTTCCTTTCAATATATTATCCTTAGGTTGGACTTATACACTCTCCATCACATCCTTCAGCTTGGTGTATAACCAGTTTAGAAATATAATATCTTTATTTCAATATGCCTGTACTTCTTTTGCAAGTTTCCGTAGTGAGCTCATTACGGACATAATTCGGGCTTGCTCCTGAAAAGCGAAAGAGCTGCACGAAATTCAGAAATATATTCGTTGATTCTGTTGTTTTTCCATGTCCTGAAATGTTTCGCCCATGCAGTTAAGGATGCAAATCCAGGTTCGAGACTCGATTAAACGTTTAACTCTGGCTGCTTCCAGCCGCGGGGACTGCAATGAGTTCCGCTACTGAGATGAAATGCCAAGAAACGAAAAGAAGCAGAAAAGAAGAAAAGAAATGCCAAGAAAATAAATAAGGGACTGTAACATGCCATCTTGATGACAGTTCAACCCGATGTCCAGCTGTATGTCGGTGAGTTCAATGCCGATTTACTGATAAAGCTGACCGGCGTGGCATGCCAAGACCCGTGATACTCGGGTGTTGAGGCAGCAAAAAGCAGTACGACTGATGGGTAAGGAAGCCGGTATTTTGAATATTTTAAAATCAGATTAAATATGAGTGCCAGTGGCAGCCTATGTTATGGTTCTATTTTGTCATAGCAATGGATACGGAAGATGCAATTATTGGATGCTGATTCCATCAAGGCCAAAAATTAAGGTTTTCTGACTTGACTTTTAGGAGTGAATTTGACGTAAGGGTGATGCTTTGTTTCAAGAGCCTTCTTGCTCTCTGAGCTATTTTTCTTCTGGCTTGAGGTGATTCCTTTTGGCTTCTATTATTGATGCCTTTAATTCGATGCCCTATTCTCTTCATTTCCCCTGATTTAAATCCTCACGGATTGATCTTTCGAACGCCAATGTCCTCCCCGTTTACGAACCACTTAAATTCGCCTGTCAATCCACTTTCGATTCCTACATTTCCTTATTCTTAACTATTGCAAGTCATCCTCCCGTCATTCCCTAGCTCGCATAGATTCACGAGTGTCACCAACGCGACGTGGAAATCTCAGCTCATTACAACATCTTACGCTTTTTATTGATGCTTCCTTATCCCCATTTTTTCCAGCCCTTAGATGCACCACTCCTACGAGTGCTCTGTTGTTTCGAGAAGCTGTAGCTACGAGATGGCATCGGAATGTTTTCTGAGTTTATAGCCTCAAATTAATTGTTTTGTGGACGTAATTGTGCATAGCTTCGCTACAGTTTAATTATTCTGGTATATTTTGTCTGATTTTCCTTTCCTAATGCCGGCGACTAGTCTCATCCTTTGGATTATTGCCTTATTAGTAAAGACTTTACCCGAAACAAAATCCAGACAACTACAGGGGCTCTAAATAACAAGAGTTGTCAGCATTGTTTCTCGGTGTGGCTTATCATGTTTTGCTTGTCACTTGTAAACTCACTGTCGCTTAGCTCGGCGTGTCTGTTTCGTTTTGTCATTTTTCCTTTTGCTCAAATCACGGCACAGGGCGATCTTTTGTGGTTCGACAAGAGCCCATACAAAGCTAGCCCTAGCTTGTGCTGCAATGATTATTGTAGGATATTTGCAGAAGTTGCACAGGTAAGATTTCCAAGGAGATCGAGGGTCGCCGGGCATTTTCTTACCTTCTAGAGTCGATTGTCTCTTCCTTGTATTTCGACAGCAGAAATATATATGCCCTTCCGGTATTTTCTGGGTTTCTTCTTCTTTCCTCTCCTTCATTCTCCCCAAGACCGCCATCATTCGCAAACCCTATCGCTCTAACACGCCACACCTCATACATACTTGCAAATCCTAACAGCTTCTTTACTTCCACCCCTTGTACTCCGCCAACTAAGTCTGTCCACGCCGTATTGTCTCAGGCCTGCATAGACATTCGCGATCAACACGTCCCTTTCCTGAAATATACCGTCCCATCCAGTCTAAATAGAATACCTCTTAAGCTGCTCTGTGCCAATTGTAGACCCGGGCTTGATCTTTTGGGGCCTCAGGTTATTTCCCCATCACTCTTCTCTTTTGTATCTGGTCTGTAGTCAAATTCCAGTGCACAGAGTCCCCATTTCTCTGGGTGCTTGTCCAACTCTGCCTCGCTCAAGGCACATAATAGGCAGTGCAGGCCTATTGTCTAGTGAGCGCGCCTATTTTTGTCTCATATGTTATTCACGATTCTTTGCAACTTTACAACTTTACAACTTTACAGCTTTGCAGCTTTGCAGCTTTGCAGCTTTGCAGCTTTGCAGCTTTGCAGCTTTGCAGCTTTGCAGCTTTGCAGCTTTACAGCTTTACAGCGTCAGTGCACGAGGGCTTGTATTGCATGCCGGCTTAAACATTCGTCAACGCAACCGCTGTCGACTATCTACACAACCCTATTTGAATAGTCGTAAATAAGTAGAATAGATATGAACACAGGATAGCAACGTTTATTTTGGCTCAGTCCGGGTCCACTCCTCCCGCCTGTAATTTATCTTCATTTTATTCTTTGCTTTGTTATCCTTACGTTTTTGCTCTTGCAATACTACTCTTGTCTTGTGGCAGGGGGGGTGGGAGGGGGGTAAGAATAAGACTGGCTTTGGGGCGTGTCTGCTTTGGGGGGGGGGTCTCTCAGCCTCAGACGGTAAGAGGTAGAGTGTAGAAGTATTGTAGAAACCCAAAACTAAAAATTAAGAATAAAAAAACACATGTGTATGTAAGAGACGCTACGTTCTCCTATCATATATTATGGTAACCCCCTCCTCATCCTGACATCGAGATACAAGCACATCGACATCGCAAAGCTCTATTTGACTCTGGCCATCACAAGTACAATTTCTACACCCTTCATTTTGTTTCACTTCATCTTGACTTACCCTTCGTCTTCCCTACCCCCCCTTCAACACATTATCCTCTACTCTACAAAAGTTCACTACTTCCACAGACCTTCTCTTCACTCACTTTCATATTTCAACTATCTTCTGGATCTACTCATACTTCAAGCATATAAACTTACTATCCCACCAACTTTGGGCAAGCATCTCCCGCCCCCATCTCTCAAGATTAAAACCAACAACAGCACCAGCCGTCCCATTGACCTCAAAATGTATGTACATATTGCTACTATCTGCTACCTTGACCCCATACCTCCATACACCCACGCCTCTCAGATGGATCCATACCATTAGACGCCTTTATACTCTCATCGGTATAAGAGCACCAGCTCACCCCGTCCTGTTTATAGACTCATCTTAGTTTTCCCATGCAAGCCACTCAAGAAGCGTAACTTGAGTATTCCAAGCATCTTGTCTCTCTTCGACGACACCACCTTGCAACTCTGCGGCTTCTCATCGACAACTCCAACAACGCCTACAAGCTTCAGCATTACAGTCACATTCCAGCTCCGCTTCCAACGGCTCCTTCTATCCACCTGGCCCGTCGCCAACTCCAGCATCTTCCGGCTTCCGTCATAGTCTTATCAGATCCGGTATCCTCGTCCTCATCCTCACCCTTACCACCTCCCCGTTCTTCGTTCTGCATCGTTGCATGTTGCAAGTATGAGGTAAGAATACATTCACAAGGCCCTTGTTTGCTTCTTTCGATCCTGTTCAACATTGGTTGTATTTTTATTTGTGCCGTCTGTCTCTTGTCCCTTCATGTCTATATCTGCCTCCCTGCAAGTCCTGTCCCTATTCTCGCTCCACGCGTTTCCTGTCGTCTCTAATTCCTGTAATTGGCGGATTGGGCGCGTTATTTCTGCATGCATCAAAGAGACGCTGCTCTCTTTGTCGGCTCTTGCTTCCTGTCTCTGCTTCTTGTACTTTCTTCTTTTTCGTATTGCCTTCTTTTCCATCTCCTTCTCGACCCTGCCTTCTTTATCTCACACCATTCTCGCACAGCGCTGTCGCTGCTCTCCACTTCGATCCTGTGTTCGGCATGGGCAGTAGACAAACCTACTCTTCCTGGCCAGGTACGACCAATTCCCTTTCCTTCAACTCCCCTTCTTGGTTAAAAATGGGACAATGGGAACCGTGAAATTGCAACATAACACTCTTCAAACTCAGACCTATAATCAACCTTCAGACTTGCCAAAATAGCACTGGCAAGGAGAAGAGCAACCCCACGATGACAACACACGGAAAACACAGCTGGGCCAAAAGAACATCAACCCTGTATATAGGGCAAGGGGCATTAGCTAGTACCAGCCAGCACATGTAACGCTTAACTAACACTCGGCAGTAGTTATCGAGTCCAGTCAACATAGTCTCTTTGATCCTGATCTTTCTTCCACATACGCTTCTGACACCAGCGTCTCACCACCTCCCACGTCACGGTCCATTACCGGCAGCCCACAACATTACAGCCTCTCCCTCACACTTCAGGAGCGCGAGGTTAAGCGTCAGCAAACCCAAGCCCGCCGCCACGAAAAGATCATCTCGCGCCGGACAGCCGACTGTAATATTGACGGCATCCTCACATCTGGCGGTGCCTCACCCAAGCACTCTTCTATTGTTGGCTCGCCCTCATACCTGCACTCTTCGCCTCCCGCAGTCACAGTAGCCACCATGGCTGACTTGAGCGCGCCTTCGGCAACCGGCAGCCTGCCCGGCATCTACACATCCAGCGCACCATCACAAATGTCTCTCATGTCTACCGAGTCAGTGGCCACAAGGTCTGCTGGCCTGAACTCGCCTTCTTACTACTCGCCCTCGATGCACGATCATGGTTCAAACCAGGGTGTTTTTTCGACTCCCGCTTACCACAACCAGCAGTACATGCCTGAATACACTACTGCATCCTTCCCCTCTGCAGCTTCTTCGACGCTGCACTCACAGTACCCGTGCGTCTACTCCTCTTCCGAGAAATCAAACTCTAAATTACCCCTGCCCTACCTGAATCCTTCTGAAATCCTCTGTCCATCAAGTGGAAAATAGGCAATATTAGGAATAGGAAATAAGGAATAAGGAATAGCGAGTATGATCATAGTACTAACAGACCAATATAGGCGTACTGCTATGCCTGAGCCCAATATGGTCTACCATATGCCTCCGCCACACTCCTCTATCATGGGTGCTGGCCATATGCACCAGCAACACCAGCACCAGCAGCCAGCACATCAGCAGGCGCCTGCTCACCACAGCCCACTGCCGCACCCCATGGCCCAGCAGCACCGCTCACATCATCATAGCAATGGCGGCGGTCACCACCAAGGCCAGAACAGCCCATCTATGTCCCACACTCACGCCCACTCCCATTCCCAGGCACATCCTCAAACCCATCCTCAGGCTCATGCCCATGCCCACGCCCACAGTGCTCCTCACCACCACCCTCACTCCTACGACGGAGTTGTTGGTAGCGCTGTTGGTGTCCCAGGATCGGCAGGTGTCCGTGTTGTCCAGAGCCGGCCGAAGCCGCAGTGCTGGGAGCACGGATGTAACGGCCGCCAGTTTTCAACATTTAGCAACCTCCTAAGACACCAGCGGGAAAAGTCTGGACAGGCAGCCAAGGCCGTGTGCCCCAACTGTGGTGCCGAGTTTACACGGACAACAGCCCGCAATGGACACTTGCAGCACGACAAATGCAAGCAGCGGCAACGCAACTAGATGTTTTCTACCTTCACTTTCTGCTTCCACTTTGAGAAGGTAGATATAGCTGCACCGGCTGGCCGAAGCAGCTACATGGGCAAGACAAAGCACACAAGCAGTACGATCCAATTATACCCTCTGTCTACCAGATCTCCACACCATACAACAACCAAGAAACCCAACAGCACAAACAATCATATCGTGTCGGAGATCCTAACATCGTTAGCAGGTACTAGCTTTGTTACTTTTTTGTTTTTACTTACTGTCTATTTCTGTCTGTTTCTGTCTATTATCCTTTTCTCTTCTTTGTCTACACTTTACTCCACATCTATATATCAGTTCACATTTATTTCTAAGCATTCTTATTTTCGACTTTTCTTTATGTCTAGGGGGAAGGAGATGGACCTGTACTGGTGGGAATTTCTCTTTTAACGTCTGGGAATAGGTGCATGTTTTTGGTTTGATTTATTTGATTTAGTAGTCTTTTATCTATATGACATATTTCTTTTGCATCTGTTAGCAAGGTGCCTTTTCATTATGCAAGTCATGAGCGTTTTGCCAAAGCCATATTCAAATCTTCATTATCTCCTTTTCTTTCGATTATTCTCACCAGATAAGCTCAAATTAACATCCAACGCCTCTATCCCTGATTTCGTTATACACGTGCATTACCGTAAGTACAGAAATTGAAACCCATGACTAGTTGATCCTGGCAATCCAAGAAGGCAAACTCGGTAAATGAAAGCAATAAAATCCTTTACCACCAGCCGCAACAGCCCTGATGCTCTGGCATCATGGCGCACCAACTACGTCGAAACTAGCCTGTTGTTACTGCAGAACTCTCACCTCTGCGTTATTTACATAGTGCAGGCTAGACCACCGTAGGACCTTGAAAACTGCATGCAGACTGATAGACAGCACCACTTTGAACTAAGATACTACGACCATAAAAGGCCAAGAAGCTGAACCAGCGCCCTGCTGACGATCCCCACTTTTCGGATCTCGCTCCCTCCCACTCTTAATATCCTACGAGGGCTGCCCTCCCTTCACTTGCCTGTCGTGTCTCCGCCTACTTCTGCTCCTCCTTCATAAGTACTGACTTGCTTTCTTTTTCTCCCTCCTTCTACTCTTTGATCAACAATCTGATATCTTTGACATCTTTGAATAAAGGATGGCTGTAGTGTGATGTGATAATGGCAAGCTTCGGTCTAGGTCATCTATTTACACTTGATATTTTAATATTATTTACCGTCTCCTTGTCAGGCATTGCCATCTTCCTGGTTTGATATTGTAAGCAACAATCTTGCTGGCCCATTAAATGTTGGCAGTGTACGTCATGCCTTTTTTGTGCTTCTCCTTTCTGACTCTTATTTGTGAACCTCCTGACTCTGTCAAAGGATCAAGATAAAACACAATCAAATACCACAAATGAGACAACGTAATATATGCTACCAACTGGAAGAATTGATAGCTAATACAAGAGTTGTATTGCTATAAGCGACTGGTCAGGTGTAGTGGAATAAATAAAATACAAACATCCCAAAGACTTTGCTCTGACGGAATAGCAGCTAATATGTACGAATCGCGACACGACGGACGAACAAGACATGGGCGAGACCTGCAGGCCCGCAAAGCACGACTGGACTACTCCATCGTAAAACAGTAATCAGCAGTTGCATCCCCTAAACCCATCGGCAACACCAGATGCAATATGATTGAGCATAAGCCGAGTGATTTGTGCAAATAGTGAGCCACACAGAATGGAATGAGGAAAAGGGAAGTAAACCCAAGAAAAATACTACGGTACAGAGACCACTAGGGCTGGTATGGCTAGCTCAAGTTTGAACCAGCTCGACCAGGGTGGAAGACTGGGGTTCAGTCATGATGATGTGAGGCAGGGGGGGCGAAACATGTAGAAATTATTGTACGGGGTAAAGTGATTACAAGTAACAGATCAGAAAATAAACTTTTGGTAAGTGAGTAAAACATAAGGAAAGACAACGGAAAAGAAAGAAGAAAAAACCAAACATTGAAGAATAAAAGAAAGACACGACTGAGACACACGGGGAGACCGGGCTACGCGGCCGGCTCATGCCACTACTGGGCTGCTGAGGCTTTGTCTGTCTGTTAATCATGCAAGAAGCCATGTCGGCTTTGTATGTACACTGCAAACCAGGCTGTCAACTATGTGCAGGGTAGTGCAATATGCTTTAGATGCGGAGAAAGGATAGACTTATTCCGGCCTCCGTTGGTTTGATTCATTACAACTGGGGTTCTTTAAATTTTGACTTCAACTTGATTTTTAATTTCATTGTTTGGCCCCCAAGGCTGCCTTGCAACCGCATTACACGTTTGTGCACGGAACACAAACACACCCGGGTCATTCTTTATGTTGTTTTCATATTCTGTTTTACTTTTTAGCTTGGGTTATTTTCATATCTTGAGAAATGAAACATGTACATGAAAGAATGATTCTAGTGATGGTGCAGAATAAACACAGAGAGCAAGACATTTAAACTGCTAGAAAAAAATAATCAATCACTGATAGAGAGCAGAATACAGGATAGGCGACATGCAGACTCGATGCAGAGTCGATGTAATGCAATCCGCCTAGTGTAGATGACATAAAACACTGTGACAAGCTGGTGGCGAGTAGGCAAGACACAACAACGCTACACCACACTGTTAATTCTCCGGAGATACACAACATCTCAAACCATGCGATCAGTAAGATAACTGTAGTTCCGCTGACCAGGATACTTGCAAGAATGCCGGCTCGTGAATCGTTCAGGACATGGGAAATGGGAGACGTAAAGTAGAAAATATAAATGAAAAAAGGGTTCTCCAGCAAAGACGATGTATATCAAAATGGTAACGGATAGGCAGTGTTTGCTTTCTGCTACACCCTTTCTTTCTTGTTTGCTTGTTTTCCTGATTGCCGTTTGATTCTTTGTTTTCATTAGGCAAAGCAGTATAGATAAGATAAGTACAGATTTTGGAGTGCTTAAAAGTAACAAGTTGATACCACAGTCCCGGAACACCACAGACCAATACGACACCGTTATTTTTTCTAATTAGACTTTACCATTGGTAATATGAGTGCTTGATATTAGCGGAGACTTGCCAGAGGAGGTGTCTGCTTTTCTTAGTAGTCTGTCACTAGCTGACTAGAGCAATAGCCTTGTCTGTCGCTTAGAGATATGGGGTAGTTCAATATGGTATGTCCGGGCGGCCGAGCCTGTGAGCAAGTAGAGCACTAGCAGAGATAGACGTAAACCATGAACCATTTTCCAACTGGCTGCACCCAACCCCCAATTCAGAGTCTCTGACCATTCTTGCTCTTTATTTTCGAATTGTTTTCTCCTTCTTTTTTCAATGTTATATTTGAAAAACTGAGAGGAACTACGTGTCCGGCTACTAGAAAATTAACCGCTGAGTAAATGTATGTAGTGATGACTGTGAACTCCTAGTTTTTCTCCCTTGATCAACCGTTACTTCACTGGGAAATGTAGCCGCCTCTACATTGCGCTTATCCACTCAACCATCCGGCCGGCCCGTCCAATGTAGTGCCGTTTCCAATACCAGCTTTGGCGTCGTAGTAGAAAAATGTGTCTTGGATACAGTGAGAGTGTGAATACGTATTGCCTGTACTGGCTGAAGCTAGTCGAGATTGTCCACTAGTCGGGCTCACTTGAGACACTCAGGACCGAAGGACGATCAACTTTTGCCAACGGAATCAAGTACAACAACGGGGAGTAGGAAACCACAGAGTTCACTCAGGCAAGAGAGGCCATAAAACACAATGTCACATTTTTTAACTGGTTTTGTTTGGCTGATCGACGACTAGGGCAAGAATAACAATCTGGTGCCTTGAAAGATGTATGCCATGAGCAACGTACCTAGGCTCATCTCCAAACAAGTTTAGAAACCTAGAATAATCACACAGAAAGCGATCAGTACTATCATGCAACAGTGGCGGTAAGACTCGTTCTGGCAGTCTCATAGATCGACAAGTCCGGACCCAGGGCTGAAAATGGCGAGATTCTAATTCACATAAAGATCAAGAAGAGTTATTTCTTGAACATCTGGATTAGAAGCAGAAGATAGTCGCCAACACACAATGGATTTAGTTCAAATCTGTTACTCGTCGGGCAAAGCTTTGAATTCCCAGAGCAATCCATCGTTGAGTAAATCCTCCTTTAGTTCCCATGGCCCTGACGGTAGGCGCACCAAGCTGGTATCGCTCCGCCATCCGCGTCAGCAGAGTTCAGTAGTTTGAATGCTTTTTCGCCGGCCTTGCAAAGCTCAACGACGCAAGAACGGACGAGTGACCAAATTTGTCCCAAAAGCCTCGGACATAAACATACAGATAGTGATTGCTGCTTTACAACGGCCGGGTCGTTATCCTGGGCCGCACGCCTTTAAAGGCATACAAAGCTGGCTCCGGGTTATCAACTGGATTTAAAATCTACGGTGAGAATATGAGTTCACTTCACGAAGCAAGGCCCGGGCCTGAGCAAAGGCTGAAGCGTGCCATGCTGAGGACTGGACCTTTCCTTTTCTTTCCTTTTTTTGTTCTATGAAGAACGTCATAGACTAGAAGACAAGGGTGGCATGCCCAAGAACGAATTGTTTGGTGTCATAAGGGTTCTCATGATCTTGGCAGGTCTTGACCTGGGACACAATGAAAATGATATTGTCCATCGTAGGTACTGCTAGCCTATAGCAAACTTGTGCTATGGAGGCCGCCTTTCTCTTAACTGCACAGCTCATATAATTTGTTTAGCCTGCAGCTCTTCAACATAGCGTTTACCCTGTAGGAGACTATACTTTTTAGCTACGCAAAGAGTGTCTTATTTCTTTCATATGTGTTTTATAACTTTCATACAGTTGGGCTTTCTGTGAAACTCAAAGAAAGTGACGACTATAAGATATTTATGCAGTTGGTAATATCACCCATATGGGACTGTACCAACCTAGAAATGTAGCGTTCTAGTGCGCTATTTAACATTGATATTCCGGGGAATTCGGTAGAAGGAAAATGCTTAACGCAGTTTGCGAAATGAGATGTATGCTTAATTTAAGAACCGAAAATCCAAGACCTTTACATAGTGCCACCTCTGGTCAGAGTAGACCCCAAGCATGTATGTTGGCAAGAATACTGTCACTCAGTGTTGCAGTAATCTCAGACCCTTATCTGAAGATCATTTTTTAGGTAACCCGTTTGTTACACTGTAGAGATGTATTATATGTAAATGTTTTCAGGGGTTGTTCTTTCGATGGTTCTCGGCGGCTGTCATGATTCGGATCAAATGGCTCACCGAGAAGAAATGCCATTGTTGTAAGGTATGATTAACCATCAGACTCAGTCTGTGGTAATTACAACTAAAATAATCAAGCCTGGATAAAGATTTTATTCAGCTTATCAATGTATCAATATGTCGAACTACAGCATGAGATGGTGCTTCAAGTCTCTGCGTGCACGTCAAGATATGGTATGCCACCAAAATAGACCATCACGCGGGTATGGTACGACAGAACACGTTCGACTGTAAACCATAAGACACATTGAGTTGCGTCTAGACAATTAAGCAGCCAGTGACCAAATTCTTGGCTCAATCTCTAGCTCGTGAGTCATCGTATATCTTATTTCCCCCAATAGCCACCGACTTAGATGAATGCATGGTGTTAAACACAAGCAGACTACAATGTGATAGATCCACTGGTAAAGCTACTGTAGACTGTTTCTACAAACGGTGTAATTATAGCCGCTATCGACCAAGTCGGGCCATCAGATTCACCCGAGACGAGGACTGGACAAGAACACAACATTACTCTATGATGTTTCCCTTCTTACACAAAATTTTGCTGCAGACACCACATTCGCCGGATCGGCACCGTTCCGTACAGCCCTCCATTATCATCAGGTCGCCAGTGGCATGTCAGTAATACTCCATCAACACTGGACAGTGAAATGGTGCAAATAACCCTGACCGGCAGGCTTGTGCTCGGTGCCTCAACTATTTTTGACTCTGGTTTATTTTAGTACTTCGTGATACTCTGCCTTACTTATGCTCAAAGTCTGCCTTTCCATTTTGGTCAAGTGTAGGTACCCTGTCTGAATGGTAACTATCGCCAGGCTTTACTAACATCAACTTTCTGCAGGTGGTTTAAAAGCCTACAAGTAGCCGTGACGGGGCATGGCTGTTGGACAAGATAGGAAGCTCATACGAAAATCGGAGAATTAACAAAACCCGCAAGCAAAATACATGAGGCGGATACTCAAAATACGGGCAGGATCGACTTGGACCCTGTTAAGTAAAGAACAATCTTACTAGCAAGGCAACGCCCCTACTCTTATAATGACCCCCAAAACTGCACTCCATCGAATCCTTCCAAACCCTGGTCATCGAGCCATCAGCGAGGGCCGAGTGTGCAGAATAGAGGCTATGGATGAAGAAGTAGAAGAAGTATCAAACACTAAAACAGTCACTAGCACAAATCAGCACTAACTAACACTGCGTGATGATACTACTCTGAAAAACGACAAGCCTACTTCTTCCACTCTCTCACCTACTTCGTATACTCACTCGAAGAATTCTTCTATTGAAATAGTACATGGATCTGCAGCGGATGTTGATTTACCGGGAAGGATAAAAAAGGTTACCGACTCGCTTCTTGGAGGAGGGGACAAGTATCTATTCTACAGCGTGCTCACTTCACAAACGGTAGCGGGAGCAACAAGGAAGAAGGAGAAAATAGGAACGAGAAAAATGAAAAGCTTCAAAACGGAGTGATACAGACGAGGAGCGAAATTAGTGTGAAACTGGAAGACAGCAGTAGAGTTAAATCGGTCAAGGTCACGATATCTGATTGGGTGCTGGTATAAAATGCAATGCTTGATGCCATAGCATAATATTAAAGCAATGACTTGGGGATGTTTGGAAAAAGTGATTAGATCGACAAGCATATCGTCAGAGTGAAGATGAAGCAACTAGCCAGCGCAAAAAATGGGATGCCAAGATGCCAGCTCAGGCAGTTCTAAGGAAGGTACCAGGCAGGAAGGATCACATTGAGGTACTGGTGAGATGGCATAGCAGTACGGAAGGATTACAGAAGCAGTAGTAAAGCGAGAGGGATGGTAACGAAGAAGCCGAGACCGAAGGAAGCAAGAGTGGGAGAATAATGGGGATTGCGAATAGAAAGACTGGTACATTAAATAGAAACTGGTACCAGACACGCGTATCTAAGCCGCAAGATATCTAGTTCTGTTATTCTATTGCTTCGATCGTCCTTCTAGCGTACATCCTGTGGCTTTGCCAGCCTGGACGTGCTTGCTGCAATGAGATTATGGTACCTGGCAATCTGGCAGTCCGTTCACTTTCCAAGTATGGGCTCTCGATCCTGCAGTTTTTGTATTGCGGTTTTCTTCGCACACCTAGCTCCATCATACTAGTCTTATTTCTATCGTCTTAAACAACTTAGTATCTCTATTTCGTCTTATATATATTTTTCAACCATTTCAACTATTTGGTAACTCTACACCTCTGCTGTTTGACATCGGGTGGGGACGGAGTACCGTCTTCTCTCTGTCCCATCAGATAGATACAATCTTACCACCAATATCTATCGTTTGTCGGCATCGAAACCGGCCTGTCTATGAGTCCGAGTACTGTACCGCGATGTAACACCCATCCATAGACGAATAGCGTACCGCCGACTGCAATCCCATGTACATTCCAGCAAATGAGTGAGGGGTACACACCCGTCTTGGTGCATTTAAACCACGAATAACGTTCGATCCGTGCGAGATAGGAGGTGTCCGACTTTCTTCTTCTTTGCTCTTAAGCTCTCACTGACAATATAATATGACGTAAGCATATTGATTTTTTTTCTATTTGTTTCATACTTCAGTTGCTATAAATATTGGAGGGCTGTATTAGTTACAAATAACCCAGTGTGAGCTACGGAATTCAAAGACGTTGGCCTGTATCAGCGACTCGCGCCTGAGGCTTGAAGCGACTCCCCGAGTAATGGGACCTGGGACTTTTTCGGGCAATGGTTACAGTAACACGATATATCATTATCATCCTTATTCTGTATTATCAATCTGCAAGATAATTATTGGAATAAGCCGTGCGTTGCAGCTTATGAAATAAAAAACCATAAGATTCGATCCTACAGTGGCTATGAACACTAATTCCTTCATGTATCAGGTGCTTGTAAACCCCTGTACTTGGCAATTATAGAAATAGATGTATGTATACCCGGTTTATTAGGGCACCGTGAGGCCCCTAGTAAGCCCATAATACAATGCGCCATTAAATTAATAGATGGAGATGCTTCAGGAGGCCCGTATACACTGTAAGAATTTGATGAAGAATAATGGGGAAGAATAATTACTTGATGTTTGAACCTGCGTACTGCTGCCTTCCGTTTCTCCGTATTCGTATTTATAGGCTTTCATTCTGAACACGGAAAGTCGGCATCTGTTTCCTCGGCACAGTTGATCTTTGACGACTATCTGAATATCCCAGCCTCGAATATGAGCTAACGCACTAAATCCTCGAGCAATATGAAAGATGCTGACTGTTGCAGGCTGGGTGATAGCGGCCTAGGAAAAGCTATGCGATAAGGGATGAACTTAGCACTGGATATGACCGCCTTACTGTATTTAGGAGTCACTAGTTGGCCGTTACAAAAGCTACCGGATTCATTCCGTCCAACTGGCACTCTAAAACCGAGAACTGTCGGCACCATCCTTCTTCCTCTTTCCTTTCCCCTTGAACTATGCATAAGTCTCAACAGTGGCAACTGCTATCAAATGCTGCATATTCGTGCTTCTCGTGAGCATGAACACTACCAAGCAACCATTATCATGATCCTCCGTATAGTCGGCATTCCCGGTGTTCAACCTCTTGATATTTATATCTTCTGTGAGGATGTCAATACTGGAACGCTATGCCCAGAGGATGACAGAGGATACTAGGCTGAGAAAATATGTCCTAGAATAGAAGACGACTTTGAGTACCCTATTTACTGCACGAAGCACGTGTAGATGGCAGTAGTAAGTATCCGCTGTTGGGCCCAGTCCAGCGTCACTGGCAGCCTGCTAAGTTTGACACTGGTTGATCGAAACTTAAAAATAAATAGACCCAATGAGCTTCAAACCAAATGTGCCAGACCGCTCGTTCCGCTTATCCTTATTATGATTGGCTAGGTCTACTACTGCATCGTTGAATATGTGTAGTCGTGAATACCGGGCCCAGTACTCAGCCTGGTAGCAATATCTCGCTCAGCCTACCTTGATTGACATATTTGATCTTCGATGCAGCAAGTAATCCTTGTACATTGTTTTATTGCCACCGTTATGGGCTGATCACACTGTGACGATTTTTTGAAAATTTTCATTTCGAAATACAGTAATCTCGGGTAATGGGGTGGGCTGTGTTCATGCAGATACTGTCTTCTGCAGGCCAGCACTGTGGCCGCCAGGACATCGGCTAATTAAACGCGATGGACCCCTAGATCCAGAACCCCATCAGCAAGCAACCAGGTGGAGTATGGAAACAAGCGCCGGCGCTTAGCAGGCGTGGTCACAGAGCGCTCCTTCCCTAGTAATCCTTTGCCAATAAGGAGGGGCGCGCTTTCTTTTTACGGAGAATGTATACAATAGCAGACGCGTGGGCCACTAGCCAATCAGAGAGCGCACAGGCCAGCACAGCAAACACATCACAACTGTAAACAGCTATGGCGACGCTGCGATGCTGCCTTTGACGAAGAACAGCCTTCATCACCACAGCCCGCGCCTCCACAGAATCTCACTTGATACAACTGAAAAGGCCTAGTCTTTGGCGCTCGGCGGCTATGCCAATTGCTGTATCGTCACCCTTGCTTGCATCAAATTCACCTTGATGCCTGCTGATTCGACATCGAACCGCCGCTTCTTGCCCGCTTCATTGCTTTGGCGCATCCATTTTGATGCAAACGTCACACTTACGACACACTGTGCCTCTACAAGCTGCTTTGCATTGTTGGTTCGCGCTTATCACGCTTCATGCTGTGGATTTCCAGTGTCTGCCGAAGTGCTTGAAAACGCAAAGCCCACAAAGCACCCTGTGAATAACGGAGTCACACCATCTGATTTCGTTACGAGGCCGAGCATCACATCTCAATATCCGTATCCGTCATTCCACACCAACATCTGCATTCTTCAGTCTGCATGTTTTCAACCCAAATAGACGCTGTGCCGTTGTTATCACATCTTCCTACACCCCCCTAGCTACTCTTGCCAATCATGGCTGCAGTCGGGTCGGCCTTTACTACCCTGGACGATGCCCTTAGGTAAGATGATGGCTTGGTGCGTCGATTGACGCAGCCGCTTAGAATAGTGACCTACAGTAATAGGCCACGTTTAGAAGATGGCACCAATGGTCTTGTCGAGAAGTTATCAAGGTTACACACGTCGGGTAGCATCGTGCAAAAAGGCACACTGCCACCTAAGCAGCCCCCAGACAAAGGGTGGCTGTCCTCAAATAAGCAAATAATCACGAGGAGAACGAGATAACAAGATAAATAAAAAAGAGAGCGGCACTCACTAACCAAGCAACAGGGCTGCGCCACATCACCAGAGCCGCCAGGGTGGGCATCCTGCATCTGGGATTGCACCTGCAGCAAGAACAGTTGGCGACTGGAGAAACCAGAGAAAGCAGGCATTCTCGTCCGTCTTCCAGACAGACATCTCACAGCCTACCCCTAATGCCACCCCCATAGCTCGCTCTACTGCCCGTAGCCAGGCCTTTGGTGTACCCGATGCTGCTGCAGCACTCAATAGTAATGCTCCAATGGCTAAATCGTGTTTTGCACAGTCACAAGAGAGCGAAGACCTGGATTTGCCCGATGCTAATGATGAGGGCGTACATGGTGCCATCGCAACTACTGGCCGGCCAGCACCGGCATCGGATGGAACGGACCAATTCCGGTTCGATCGGGCTTGGCATACTGTCACGGCCCGTATCTCTCTACCGTCCTCTGTAGCAGTCGAGGACTCATTTGGTACTTTGACACCAGAATCACAAATTTCATCATCGCAGGATGCTGCCACAGAGGCAGAGTTCAACGAGTCTGTGCGGCTCGTCTTCTATGCGCATACCTTGCTCCCAAGAGCAACACATACCGACGACATTCTTTTCTGGCACACCCATCAAGTTCGGCATCACTATGCACAGCATGTACTACCTATGCTCGCGGCCTGCGTTGGTGAGGCTCCCTCAGCGCCGCCACACCAGGGAGAGACTGCTGCACTGGAGGACCAGCGCTATTACGACCATCACATGGCCGTGGTTGTCAACAGCGTCCGCACACTGGAAGCTGCATTCCGTCTCTATTTCTATGGCCTCACGCTGCTCGTGCGCGGAGTTCAGTCTTTTGATGGCAACCCTGTGGCACATAATCCAGACGCCATTGTGTCTAGATTCCGGCAAGATGTGAATGCCTTGGTTGCTAACTCTACCCCTAAAGGCTTGACAGAATCCATCCGTGTGGTTTTTACCAGGTTCGCAAGTGTTATTCTCGGATTCGAGCCGCCGCGGAAGCTTGAGGACAATAGTGCCAACAGTGCCAACAATACTCCATTCAAACGAAGAAGTGCACAGGGCGCTCCAATCTCGCCTACACCGAGACAAAGGAGAAAGCTCCCCGTTGCATCTGGTGCACCTCCACGACCACCCTCAAGCTCTGATAGCCGGGTTCATATGCTACGCAAACAGATGCTAGAAGTACTTGAGCCTCTGCATGGAGTAGGGCTTGCTGGCGAGAACTTCCAGATCTTATTTGCTGAGATCATGGACGAAAAGATGATCGATTTCATTCAACTCTCGTTTGCCGGCCGCTGGGGTGAGACGAACCCGAAGCTTCTCGGGGAGAGCTCTCCGGTCGGTGGGATGGCGGCGCTCAAGTACAGGCATCGTGCCTCGAGAGGACAGCAAGCTCCTTCATTCTGCATCGGTGTGGTCTACGACTGGATTGAGAACCATTTTGCCCGCTTGGCCCACGAAGTGTTAGGGAGCATCAGCTCCAAAGCCGGCGGCGCGGTCTCACTTTCTGATGTAAAGAAGTGGAAGGAGGTGGCCCTGGGCCGGCTTTCTCTGCTGCGGATGACTGAGCTTTTTGATATTGTTTTGCACTGGCCGCAGAGTAGAGAAGGTCTAGAAGACCTGCGCGTCAGCGTCACCACCTCGCAACGCCGTTCACAGCTCGTATCCACGTTCTCAGCAGAAATGCAGAAGCGGCTGATTCATCCTGCGTGCTCAACACTCGAGATCATGCAGGTCTATGTCGCCATGATCCGCACATTTCATGTTCTCGACCCATCCAATGTGCTCCTTAGCTCGGCCGTTGCGCCTCTGCAGTTCTGTCTGTGCCAGCGCGACGATGCAGTACGAATTGTGGTCGATGGTCTTCTTGCCGACCCGGAGGCGCCAATCACCAGTAATGAGACAATAGCAGACAAGATTGCAAAGACTCGAGCAGCCAGCTCTGCACTTCCAGCCCCCGGTTCTGCGACGTCAAACTTGTCAAGCTGCAAGCTCGATGAGCTGGCCACTATTCTGAACGACCCTATGCAGCACCGTCGACGCCATGTCGACGAAGAAGAGCTAGACTGGAACGACATGGAATGGATGCCTGACCCGATCGATGCTGGCACCAACTACCGTCGGCCCAAGACTGAAGACGTCATCGGCACTCTGATTGGTGCTTTGGGCTCGCGGGAAGCTTTCACCAAGGAGTTTCAAAACATTATTGCCGAGCGGCTGCTTTCGCCACAAAATTCATTTGTCAAGGAGGTCAAGGTTCTCAACCTTCTCAAGAAGCGTTTCGGCGAGGGCTCGATGCAGAACTGCGAGGTCATGATCAAAGATGTCCTAGACTCTCACCTGCTCAATGCCCACATTGATCCGCAAATAAACGGTAATCAGACACTCCAGGATGAGTCCGGGCCTATGGATGAAGGACAGGCATCGACTGGCGGTACAATTTACAATGCTAAGATTCTGTCTCGCCTATATTGGCCAGGTCTGGATCAGGAAACGTTCCTTCTTCCTAAGCCCATTGCCGAAAAACAGGATCTCTTTGCATCGCTCTTTGAGCAAGCAAAGGAGGGTCGCAAGCTGTCATGGCTAAACCAGCTTGGCCAGGCCTCTGTCGAGCTCGAACTGGAAGATCGCACTGTGTCTCTAGAGTGCAAGCCATACGAGGCGACAGTCATATATGCGTTCCAGAGCGGCGGGCAAGAGTCTCAAGAAAGCGATGGCGCGCCTGAGCATCGATCGCTCTGGGATCTCGTTGAGATGCTTAGGATGGACGAGGATCTTGTCGCGCTTGCTTTAGCGTTCTGGGAGAAGCAGGGTGTGCTGCGGCAGGATACACAAGATGCCGAGAAGTACCACGTCATCGAAAATCTAGCGGCCGCCGCCGCCGCAGCACAAGTCGAGGCAGATACGGAAGTAGATGCCAATACAGATGCACATATAGACGCCGATGCATCTGCAGCAGCAGCAGCAGCAGCAGGCCCTGCTGACACACAAAAAGCACGCAAAGCGCGCGCTGACGATGCCCAAAGAACGGTTTACTGGCAATTTATCAATGGCATGCTGACAAATAGCGCGGCATCTATGCCGCTGGCCCAGATTGCAATGATGATGAAGATGCTGATAGCCGAGGGCTTTCCCTGGAGCAACGAAGAGCTGCAAGACTTTTTGGCCGAAAAAGTGGAGGATGGCGAGCTGGAAGTAGTGGGTGGCAAGTACAAGCTTATCAAGAAATAGCAGGAAGTCGTGCATCACATAATCGGAATATGTGCTGCAGTGCATCATGGGATAAAATAGTTTATAAAACAGCTATGGAAGCTGTTTGATGGCCAGTGTTTACTGGACATTCCGTTCCGTTCCAATCTCAAATGCTACATGGCCTTGACCGATGCCTACATGTAAACACCTCTGAAAGAGTAGGAGCAGCTCAATGATATGCAGCATCTGTTTTCGATTGCTGCTGTGTAGCTAGCCGTACAATCTTCTCATTTTTCCCCCATTTTCCCGTTCCTGTTTTTGGCATACGTATCGTATATGAGTCACTGTGACAGCTCCTGTAGTGTTGAATCTCGTTTGCCATCCACTCATTAGTCGCCGTGCAGGTGCATGTAAAATCGTCTGTATCCTGAATCTGTATCCCCAAACTTGGTGAACAACACTTTGAAAACGGTTGCATCGCGACTTGGTCTGAAGCAACCAGTTCATCGGCCTGTCACAGGCGAAACAAATTAGCATAAAATGAGGAAGCTCGCATGCAAGTCAATGTAAAGAAAAGGCCGACTGATTTATTCCTAGATATTGTGCAACACAACCGCTTCATCGAAATGACGGGTTGATGGCTCTATGTTTCTATTTGGCCATGTGCAGTAAATAAGGGACAATGAAGACGCAATGAACGGCACAGACGGGTATTCACGGGATAGCTGTAGAGTGGTGGTATGAGACGCACCAACAATGACAAAAACACAAGGATCTTTCAGCGATCAATATATATGCCCCCCAGCGGCTTCAACATAAAACGAGGCTTCATCGATGTCGGATATCGGTTTAGTGGGGGTGGGCGGTTCTGTACAAATAGATTCTAGTTTGCAGCGTACGATGGGATCACGGCAGAATGTGGACACGAGGCACAAAGATGCAGGAAGATAAAGGGGGTGGACAAAGCATCGACTCGGCCAAAAATAGGAGAAATATCTTGCGATAGTCGTACAGCTACATATATCCTTCTTAAGGAGACGGTGTGGCCTTTTCTTGCCAATTTTGTATGAGGCTTAGATTGAGCACGAGGAATGCATAATAGGCATAACCAACCCATGCCATCGAGGGACACGATTCTGAGAGTCTGGGTGCGTACCGGTCTCTGGTTGGCTGAAGATACCGAGAGGTCAGCTGTGACAGTCTGGCCAGAATCAGTTCATCGACAGAAAATATGTAGCTTGGCTTCAGCCTCTCGCTGCTGTCCAGGTGGTTAGACAGTGCATATGTTTTGAAATTTCATTGTATCGGCGGTGGCGGTACCGATCTAGAATGTGCCTTCGGGTGCGCACCAATCAGGTTGAAAGTGTCTTGGATTCACGACATGGACAAAGCGTTTAAATCTAATAACATTTCCAGGTAAACGGGCCGGTCTGAACGTCTCAAAGAAGAGACCTCAAGAGACTGGCGAATATGAGTTGCGGCACGGTTTGATGTCCAGGGTAGTAAAGTGAAACTGCGATTAGTGGTAGGCTTGACAGAGACTGGTTTTGTGCTCTTCAGTGAGATCGGCATAGCACTTCCGGTTGGGCTGGCTCGGCAGGCTATGATTTTGATGATCAGCTTCGATCAAGTTTGGCCATGAGGAAGCTCTGTTCCGAATTGTAGGGAAGGGGGCTCCAGTCTGGCAACACCCCGAAGCGCCCAGTTAAGCTCATTCCATAGAGTCAAGACTGCAGTGTCCTTCCACTGCTCTTGCAGTGCATACTTCAAGCTCCTCAATGAAACTTGCATGTAAGAATGTGCCACTGGTGTTTTGTATTCGTAATCTAGCTACAGCGCATTGATGGGCGAGATTATCGGTCTATTATATGATCAATCACCTTTGTTGGTTTAAGCCCAAATCATACGCACAATTACGAGTTGAGCCTCTTCTTGTCGTCTTGTTTGGAATACGTGGGTAGACAGAGTCGGGCTGGGCTTAGTGAGAAGGGAGGAAGCTCGAAAAAGAGAGCAATTTAAAACCATTGGCACGCTCGTTTGAAAGGTATTAATTACCCCTGGCTCAGGCAAAACGGCACGTTATATCACGGAAAGCTTTATCAAAGGTTAGTCCCGCCAATTTCTTTTTCCACGATTGTTTTGAGTGATGTGACGACTATCTACATCACAGGGTCACTGGCCCTGAACATTGTCCATACCGCTCAACCGCATGGCGCAAATGGGGTGTTTTAATTCGACCTCGATACAACGAAGTGGCCCGGGCTGACTCGCTACGTTTTCTGTTTTCGCTTCTGCGTTTTTAAATAAATAAATAAAAATGTGTAGGTTGTCCATCAATTTGTATTTTTGTTTTTTATCATTTTCCGCTTTCTCCTGTTGGTAGCACAGCCTAGGCAAAGGAGCCCATTGCATCCTAGCATTTTGGTACTGTGATTGCATTACCATTGCGATAATCTGTTGGATAGCTATTGGTCATGGGACAGTATCACCAGGCGCGTTCTAGAGCTAATATACTGCTATTCGTTGCACTTAGGCATTCGGAGCCTACAGAGTAATCGGCCAGGCCATCTGCCAGCACTTATTATCCACATCCTAAATCAGCGGTATCCTTGACCACGTCGGCAAAGGTCAGCTGGTACGCTGGAGACTGCATGATACCAGGCATGGCTGCGAGACAATACAACGCCAACGGAGTAAACTGTCCATGTCCAAGTATAGAGTGGCAGAGGGTCTTATGACTGATAAGCAAGTGAATACCTTGGCATGGCACTCATTAATCTTCTATTGGGAATAGAAATGGGTGTAGTAATAACACGAAGATGGGATATATTGTCAGTGTCGACAGCGAGGCACGTGAGAGCGACGTCAAATGTGAACATTTATTCTTTCCTTGAAGAGGTCAAGTCTTGATTGTCCGTCTGATGACTTGTATTCATATTCAACACATTAAACTACTCCACAAAAGCATGGAGACCGGCTCAGCTACCTCTTTTCTTTTTCTTCTCGAAAGCTTCTAAACCGGGCAAATGCCTATACAGGCAAAAAATGCGAGCTGGCTACCCATCGATGTTTACTGAGTACAGGTCGAAATACTTGAATTGGTTTGCAATATTAACAAAATATATTTCGTTGCAAATCGCATTGTATGGATATCATCATGACAACGACGCATTCTCGATGTAATGTCTGATAAATAATTTTGTGATTTATTTGCATCTGCAATCCAGCGAGTAGTCGCCCTTTCGTTTTTTGGCTTCATAGCTTGTTATAGAGACTCAGACAATCTCGGTCCTTGTCAGTGCTCCGCTTATGAGACTCGACAAACTTGGCCATTCTACTATTATGGGCTATGGGCAAAGCTAATATTGCCCAATATATCGATGCTGAGTGTTGAAATATTTGTCTATTTATCCATCATGTACAAACCGGTCGTACCTTCCCTCGAATCTGATGATATCGGTGATACAGATGCTTATGGAAACCCAAGGGAAAGCGCGATCACCCCAGCCCTAAATTTAGATGATACGCGAAGGTCTCATACCAAAACAGAAGGTGCGTGGTATACTGTACCGAGGGGCCGGGACACAGATGCGTGAAAGGCGTGCCGAGTGCGGCTCCGGGGCAACGGGCCAGAATTCGACTCATACGAGGCAGGAGCGATGGATACAGAAAGCGTTTAAGGAAGGAGCGAGCAGAGTGGTGCAGGAAGGCGACCGACGCATTTTTATACATGCGATTTAGCAGTATTTACCAAGTATCGTAATTGTCAGTTACAAATCGTAGTCAAGCCAGCTGTGTCTTGGCTATAAATCAATCATGATCGAGCAACTCGAGGAGCCATGCAAAAGAGAACAGCAAAGCACGTCTGGGGCTCAGTATCACGGCAACGAGTAAAAGTAAGCAAAGGCTCAAGAGCAATCAAAGTTGCCAATATAGCGGATGCATGTCGTGGCCGGAGCGTAGTCGGTATTTTATTGGGGGTTGGTAAGAGTTGCTGGCTACGTAGCAGCCCTGCCGAGATTTCGAAACTAGCAAGTTCTGTTGTCGGTTTTTTTTTCTTCGTGTCTCATTGAGTCTCTTCACGTATCTTTGCATTTGTATGCACTTATGTGTCTCACCCATGGCGGCGATGCGTTGTCAAATAAAAGATGAAAGATAAAAACAAGATCCAGGATGTAATCTGGGCCTTATAAGTAGCTAAATAAGATCTTGATAGGCTTGTCCGAGCCTATCTCGGACTTGCTAGTTTTGACATTGTTGGGGTTTGATTCGGCGGAGAGGTCCGTCGCCGACTTCAAGCCGTGGGGTGCTGTACTGTCCGGTGTAAAGTTCATGGGTCATCGCTCATGTTTACATAAGATACATAATATAGCAAAATGCAAAAATACCTTGAGCACCCAACACCCCGTAAAGAAGGCAACATCAGGCAGGTTGTCAGCGTGCCAGCAAATGACAAAGAGCAGACCCATATCCGAAGACCAACTAGATCTATATCGCTTTCATTGAAAGTCCCTTCTATGCCTAACAATCACTTGACGTCAGTATCGGTCGCGCGCAAAGCATCCTACAGTCATCGCAATATTCCACGATCTCAAAGAATTCTCAGAGAATGGCACCACAAGTTGGACTCTGCGTACCCACATGCAAAGCGGTTTTGATTCACGGTCTATGGTCTAGATTGCCTTACTGCGAGTAGTCATACTTTGTAGATGCAGCATAGTCGGGCCTAAAGGAGACGGCGGTGGTTTGCCAATATTTCCGTATTGTTTGCACCTTGGTCTAATATTTGTAATATTCTGTAATGCAGTAACAGAGTGAGAGGAACACAAAAGACAGCCAAGTATAAATGCTACCAATACTTCATCCATTTCCAATTGGACAGCCTAGAGGCAAAAACAATCAACCCCATAAAACCTGTCCGACACTCGTGTAAGTAAAGAAATGCTCACAGGCAGCACTTGCCTAAGCTCATTGACCAAGCTCGCAAACTGGGCAAAGAAGGCGGCTTAGGCGGCGTGAGGGGGAACGAGCAAAGGCGTTCTTTGGTTCTTTGATGGTAGTCTCAAAATGGTATGTGACACGTCTTTTGCTCTACAACACCCTCCTGCTGTCCTTTATCATGTATTAATTAAGTCTTGCAATACTGCTCCACGTCCTGCACAAAGGTTTCAGCTGCAACATCCCGGCTTTAACTTTGACTATTTTTGTTCTCATTTGCTCACTTTCGGCTGATCACTATATTTATCCCGTTTCGGCATTCTATGCAGTGTACTATGTCTTTGTCAGCCCTGCATTTGTCTGTCCTAGTTATTGTAATCGCAGTCAGTCAGTCGTAAAGTTTCCGTTCCGATTTATGTCGTACTTTTTACATCCGGATCTCCTTACTGCCTCATTTCCCTCTCCTTCCTTCCCTTCCTTCTCCTTTTCCTTCCCTCTTTCGCCTTCGCTTTCGCCTTCCTCCATCTTCACTTTGCTCGAACTCTCTTGCCCTCCAACGGCCTAGCCCATTCACACCTAACTGCCGTCTATTATCATCAAAGCATAATCACTACTCGGTGTCTATCCATACATGCGCTCAGTCACTTTGCCGTCACCCGCCACAGTATCATCTAGCCATCAAACAGTAGCCAACGGAGCAAGAAAGCAAGAACATAAGCTCCGCCAACTCACAACCTCGGCCACAGCAACATTCATCACAACAGGGTATTACTGTGCTTACAACACAGCAAGTACAACAAGAAAAGATAAAGATAAAGGAAAAGAAATACATATCTTAAGCTGTGTACACACGAGGCAGCAGACGCATACCTGCTCGAGGGCTTGAAACCATACAGCTCCTTTCTCAGCACGGTCTTTGCGCAACTCACCCACTCTCACACCCGAACATCCCATTTCCTCGTCCAACCGCTGGCCCAGAAACCCCTCCTTTCCATCCTATTCTTACCGTCCTGTTCAATGTGCTGTCTCTCTTTTGTCCATTCCAAACTAGAAATCAACAACCACGAGACTATCAAGGCGCAACTGCAGGGTGACTTCGGTGTTCCTTCATTGCCCACACATTCCGCTTTCGCCTGTACGTATCAGCTTTCAATACCCTAGCTGCGTCACCCTTGCATCTCCTCTCCTTTATCTCTCCCTCGCTCTTGGGCCGCTGGGATTATTAAAAATCATTTAGCATCATACACTTTTGGTTCACAATTTACATTTCTCTCGCCCCGCCGTGACCTCACTCACCATTGCTGTCCACACCCACATCCATATTCACATTTTCTTTACATCATATACGCATCACATACGCATCACATTCTTGTTTACTCTCCCACCTACCATATTATTATACACACATTTGGCAAATATCATCAAAGTCGCCTCACTGCCAGTTCACCACCTACCAACCCCATTCATACCGCCACTCCGATTGTGCATGATAACTTCGTGCTGACCTGACTGCAGCTTCGTTTGTTCGCCCGACAAGTCACTTACTTTCTACTTGTTTCTTTGATCGAAACTAAATAAAGCGCTGTGCTTCCCCTTGTTTCTCTTTTCCACTAGCCTCTATCTTTCTTTCCTTCCTCACCTTTCTTCAATCTTCTTCCCTCATCGTCTCCCCACCTCCTCACATCCTCAACTAGGAGCAATCTTTCCGCTAAAGCGTCTTCACATCAAGCACATGCTCAATTTCTAGTCGGCATATTCTTGTCCGCTAGCAAGAGGCCCTCTCCTTACGCTTGTCAGAAAGTCATCACCAGCAAATGGGGCTTAGTTAGGATTTGCAGAGTCGCTTTGTCCCTGTTCAAAGGGCAAGACAGTCGCAGCCTTTATTTCAGCGTGCACCTGTCTACTTCACCTATTAAACATCGTCGCCCAACTCAACTGGACCCCGACATGGATAACCTCTCAAACTTTGATGGCCAAGCGAGCCAGACTCCGCAGCCCGGACATTCATCGGCTGCACCACGCACCACATACGGCCACCACATAACCTGCCCATACATGGCCCAGCAACAGGCTCACCAAGCTCAACAGGCTCAACAAGCTCAACAGGCTCAACAAGCTCAACAAGCCCACCAGGCCGTCTTTACTGCAAGCCAGTCAAGTACGAATACAGCTCGGTACAACAATGCATTTGCAAACTTGCGGGCGCCTACGAATGGGCCTGTATCCCTAGGTCAGCAACAGCATCCGGGCCAACCGGCAACGTCAATACTGCCTGCTCCGTACAACCAGCAGCTACCATCTCTGTCACATCACGGATATTTTTACGGTTCAAGTCCTGGCTTCTTCGCAACTGGCCAAACACCAACCAATATGTACTCGATTATGCAGCAAGGCTCGCCACTGCAATGGTCTCATATGCAACCGATGCAGACACCTCTTGGGGATGTTCAAGGAAGCGGAACTTCTACAGTACCGAGAGCTATAGGACAGGCACCAACAAACCCGTATTTTTACAACACCTACATAAACGCATATGTTAGCTCTCTATCTGTGGATAATACCGGTCAGGGACATGCGCATGTGCCGGTCTCGGGCAACCCAGCTCGGAATGCAAATAATAACATATCATCGCCATTGCCATCTGTGCGCGAAACAGCTGCTCCGGTGACAGAGCCAGCTTTGGCACAAGCTATAAGCCCGGAATCCAGTCACTTTGAGCTTCGCGGCCAGGGTCCTAACAGTCCATTATTTGCGGATGGCACCTGGTCGTCTCCTTTCCTCACGGGCCAGCAGGGCCAGCAACAAGGACAAGGGGGTTTATACCCACAGCGGGAGCAGGCATGGGATCTTTTGGAAGCAGAAAGCCGAGGAATCGAAAACTTTATCGACATACATGATTTGCCACAGGAGACACAGCCTGGACAAAACAGTCCCAGAGTGGCACCACTTGGAGTTGGCGAGATAAATTCAACAAGAACGCCGAGGCGTCAACAGAGAGCCTCCCGGCTGCAGTCGCCCCACGGGCAAGTCCCTAATCACTGGGCTGCCAGCACAGATATCGACGATCTGGCACACATCGAGAGGCTTGCCCACGCTCCGGTCAATAGTAGGCCATTGCACCACACATCCCACATGACCCAGTCTTCCTCCCTCCACCGTCCTCACCGCCGCACGGTTCGCAACGCGTCATCGTCAAGAAATGTTCCAGCTGATATGCTGGCGGTGGTTCAACAACAGACACGTGCTGCGCACCTGCGCAGATCTTTGGATAACCGCCGTGTCGCGTCCCCGTCGGCCATTGAATCCCTTGAAAGCATCGAGATTAAAAGCCTGTCCGAAGATGAGAGAATGTGCATTATCTGCTACAACGACTTTGGCGTACCCAACCCCGAAGGCATTAACGAGGCACCACTTCGCTTGCCAAAGTGCAAGCACGTCTTTGGTGACCACTGCATCAAGAAATGGCTCAGCCAGTCGACCTCGTGTCCTTACTGCCGCGATCAGCTTCCATCACAGTCCGCGACACACTCAGACAGAGTCTCGGATGCACGAGCTTTTGAGCGATACATACGGGCCCGCCAACGTCGGAGTGACTACGAAAACGAACTGCAATCGTTGATGACCGAAGCGAACCCCTCGTCTTCCTTTAGTTCGCGATCAGCATCGCCCTCGTCGGCGGACTCGTCTCCTGGATCTGGTGCTGAAGACGCACGGTATCCGAATAACATCAGCACTAGTTCTTCCCTCCCCAATCCCGTATTACCTCGCCGGGGGGAGAGAGTCAGATTGGGGTTGGATGTGGCGCAGCGGAGCTCAGCAAACGTGGCAGATACAGGGGGTGATCCGCATGTAAATGAACTGTCAAGGGCGACACCCTTGACATCGACTAGGCGTAGAGTAGCTCAGGAGACACTAGAGGATGATCGCCGCAGTCGCCGGCGCTATTCCGCGATGAACCCTTCATCGTTGTCTGTGGGTGCCCGGCATTCTACTCAAAGCAACTTGGCCTTGTCCCCCGATGAGTCTCAGCCACCCAACTTGGATCTACTTAACCCGCGCCCGCCGCTGCCAGGAATTACTCAAACCGAATGGACTAGAATGCTAAATACGAGTGTCGGCCTGAGATCTTCACCTCTGAGCCCACAACCTCCGAGCCCCCAGCCTGAGCAACTTACCAACAGGAGACGGGCTGAAGCGACCCGGCAACAGGGCATCCATCACCGCCAACTCCAATTTTCAACGAGGGTAACTGCTGCCAGGCAGTCCGCGAGGGCTCCCTCTTCGGCCACATCACCGGAAACTGTTGGCGTTGCACACGATTCAGGTTTCAGCATCGTCAACAGCACAAATACGGCCCAGGAGGCCTCACGTATAGTTAATGTCTTGCCTCTACCTCATCAGCTGCGGTCTCAGCCGCCTGCAGGTGCTGGCTCAAGCACCAACTACTCTGCCTCCGCTCCCTCTATCTAATAACGACCAGTATGATAACTATGAAGTTGCATGGTTCTGGGAGGTTTTTTTTCTCACACGTAATACCCGTCACCTATTTACTCTTTACTACTCATGCATAATTCACTTTCATTATTGTCATATTCTCATCGGTGGCTATACATTTTTCATATTCACTTTCATTTTCTTTAGCCCTGGTTCTACAATCTTCATTTATTACCCCCTTGATCCGTCTGCTTTTTTTATGATGATTCCCTCTCCCGTTGGTTTCAAATCGAAGGTCTACTATTCTATTTAATTGCGTTGCTTACTTATTTTGACGATAGACAGTTTTTATTTAGCTGCTTAATCGTCACAAACATGAATCAGAACTTGATTAGATACACGCATATATGTGAACGTACACAAATATACACGTATATTGACATCTATATATCCAAATGACGGCAAGCCCGTCTATAATATCTCCAACCCTTACAATTTTGACTTGCCGTCGATATTCTGTAGCTCCCGGGCCTCTTCGCATAGTTGCCACGCAAACTCAGCCAGTGGCTCGCGCGCTGCAGCGTAGGCTTGTGCCTTTTCGGAACTTGCTTGACGGCCGGCATACCGCGCAGCAATACCCTGGCAAATTGCTGCCTGTCGGAAAATGTTGAACGCTGCAGCCCACCGTAGTTCAGAAACCGTGGGTGCCCAGCCAGCCTCGGCCGCATACATGGCCGTGACCTCATCCTGTGTAGGTAGGCCTATCAACTTACCCGGTACAAAGAGCGGGTGGCCGTTGTGAACCTTGTCGGCCAAATGTGCCGTTTGGAAGGGGGTCAGCATGTTCATCAAGTCACTCAAAGGGTGGCCCCTTGTCGACATTTCCCAGCTAAGCTGATTAGTAATGATCTTTCTCACGATAACACCATCAAGGGAGCTTACTCTAAAATGCCAATAACCTCGGGAAAAGTCTTGTGGAAGACAAGATTATCTATCTTGTAGTCACCGTGGATGAGCGTCGACCGGTCGCGTGGTTGATACCGTGGATCACTAAAGAAATCGATGATATCTTTGAAATAAGGCAGTTCGCCGACAGGAACGTCAGTCTCCTTGTCACGCGCGGCGGCCTGGGCTGCACAGATGGCCTTCCACGTCTCAATCTGGCGGTTGTAGAAGCCCGAGGGTTTTCCATACGCAGCAAGCCCCACAGCGGCCGGGTCAACTCGATGTAGCCGAGCGAGCGAGCGCACAGCAGCAGACCACATGGCCCGACGGCGCGCCGGGTCGTGCTGGATCTCCTCGTCGGGGATGGCCGGATCCTCAATGATGCGACCGTCCAGGAAGCTCATGACGTAAAAGGGGGTGCCTATAACATCGCTGTCCTCGCACAGAATATATGCTCTCGGCACGGGCACGCCCGTCTGTTGCGCGCGCTCAGGGGTGCCTCCCAAGGCGGCGAGAATGCGGTACTCGCGCTCGACCTTGTGGGCAGTCTTGGACACAAGTTTGCCTGGTGGCTTCTTGCGGATCACATAGCGAGCGCCGGATGGTGAAGTCAGCTGGTAGGTCGGGTTGGACTGGCCAAAGCCAAACTGTTTGACCTCGAGCGGCAGCTCAATCTCGGGGACGTTGTCCTTGAGGTAGGCCTCAAGCCTCGCAACATCAATTGGTTGGCGTACAGACCCAGCCATTATTTCCAGTCGATTATCAAAAGAAGCAAAACAGAAAAAGGCTGTATCAGCGTTTTAAGTTGACAAAGTCTGTTCTCCTGGGTGAGATTGCCCTTGGGTGTAGCGTTGGATGCTTGTCTTGAAGGCACTCGAGACGCGTATGTTGGCGGTAGGGGTGCGAAAGCGGCAGAGATGATAATCAAGATCAATATATTATTGCCGCAAAAATTTGTTACCGGACGTCATCTAAAGATCAAGCTTGATATGTCCAGGTTGTCGTTTTATGTAGGTCCCTGGCCCCGTTTTCCATGGATCCAGCCGAGGTCTGTCGTGGGGAGAGCTCCAAGCGCTTGTGAATAAAAGCGGGGCCGCGCGTTGTAGTGTCTAAGGTCACAACTTTCCCCAACTTTTAGTATGGGTCCACTTGAGCTGCTTAACGACATGGCTATCAAGATGTGATTGATGTATTAGCGGCTGCGGGTTATGATATCCGATGATACCGGAGAACATATCATGTCCGGACGGGAGAGCGGCGGCTGTTGATATTTCTCAACTCACACCGGTCAGCCGGTCATCACTATCGGTGTATATTTGACTACTTTTGTCGTCTTCGCCGCTTCAACAACCCCCCCCCTCCTCGATTCGTCCATATTTGCCCTTTGATAGCACCTCACTCTCGTAGACACATATTCAAAATGTATTAGTGTTTAATTATTATACTCCTTCACCTATCTCAACATTTATTCCTCCTCCTTACTCGTAGTAAAAATGTTTGCCCCCTTAAAATCCCTTGAAAACGCCATGGTAATTGAGCGATGAAGTAAGATGCCATGTAGCTTGTAAACATGCATAAAGACACGAAAGAAAAACAACAAGCAAATGCAAAGACTATAAGAACACATTTTCGGATCTATATCGTACAATCACCACTCCCCCTTAGTCAGTATCCTCAATGTCGTCGTCGCTGAGCACAAGCTTGTACATTGGTAAGCCCGTCGACAACCCATCCAGGTCTTCAGCCTCGTTTGTTTTGCGCCCGGTGGGTTGCGTCGTCGCATTCGAGCTGGAATTGTGGCGTACATTGAATTGTGGTACAGGCCGCCTGCGCTTGCGTGGGCTCGAGTCGTCCGTCGGCTTGTCAGTCGCCCACGCATCTTCCGCTGATATACCATTGCTCGCTCCTAGTCCTGCATCGGCCACGTCCTCTTCAGCCTCTTCGGCACCCGTCGCTGCTGCCACTGCGCCAATGCCATGAAAGGACACCACCTTTTCCAAGTCCCGCATACCCAATGTGCCAAACGAGCACCGCTTGCCGCGTGCAATGAGTGCCATATAGGGCAGCCGTTCCAGGATCATCTCTTGGCGAGCTGAGCTGCCCAGTGACAAAAGAGGTGTAGGATTGTTGTCGTCCTCATCAGTATTCAAAGTGGGCTTGGCAAGTGCTTCGCTAGCATTCTCAGCAGTTTTTATGAGTCCATTTGTGTCTTCGCTGTCCTCCTCTTTGATGGTAGTAAAGGGTGCTTTTCGGTTGGGATCCACTCCTCGAAGAGGACGTTTTTGTGAATTGTTGAAGCCGTTGCTCGCTTGTATTGAGGATTGGCTTTGGCTTGTAGTCTGGCTGTTGCTAAAGCCGAACTTTTGCTGTGGTCGGCGGAAGGTCAAGGCTCGAGACGCGGAGTGGTTGGGGCGCTGGCTCGATGGCAACGCGCCTTTGACGCCACCAGCTCCATTACTCTTAGCAATACTGGTGCTGATGCTGTTGCCATATGAGCCCATCTCACCGCGAAGAAGCTTTGAAGACCACACGTCCACGAGCGCCTCCATCTCCTCTCTGCTCCGCCACAACTTGAGGTACATGGGGTAAAACATCTTGAACTGGTTGCCACCACCACCGCCACCGTCTCCTCCATTGAATGAGTTGCCGCTGCGCTGGTAGTGGTTGGTAGCTGCTGACCGCTTAACTGGTGACGGTAGAGAAAACAGTAGGCCTCGGACAGCCACTTGAAAGGCCATCTCGTCTTGCCTCAGGACATGGCTGCCTGAGTCTCGGCCAAAGTTGTGCCTGTTGCTCCCATGGCCGCCAAAGAAAATGTCCCAAGTCGGACACAACAAATCACTTTCTGATAGATACTCAATGCACCCGTTGATATAGTCAATAGACGACATGGGATCCATAGGTCCAGTCTGCTCACAGGACAGTGCGTAGTTCTCATGCAGAGAGGAGATGAATGTATGTGTGTCTGTGCCCGTCTCGTCAATCAAGGTGTCAACAGAAACAAGGGACTGTTTAGGGCGTGAGTGATGTGCCAAAAATTCCGGCAGCGCCTCAGCTAGAGCCTCTTCACTACCCGCGGGTGGCGGTAGGTCATCGCGCTTGTTGTAGACCACCTTGCCGACCGCATGGAAAACACCAAGGCTAGCCTCTCGTCGTGACACCATCTCCAGCGTTTCCCGTTCGCCCTTGGTCATGGCTGCATCCTTGGGACCCTTTCGAGTTTTGGTAAAAGCCACTTTAGCACCCCAGTCGCCCTGGTCGTCGCCCTTGACGCAAAAGAATTCAAGAGATGCGATAGCACTCCGCACATCACCTACTTCACCCAGCCGCTTCAAAACAAGAGGGCCTGGTGTCCGCCGTCTCCCTGATTTCCTTGCCTCCTTCTGAACAATAAGTTCCAGCGCCTTGGCCAGTAGCGATGGTGCAATAGCGTTAAACTCAATCAGTGCGGTACCCGGGTGCCGTAATAGTTCAGGCCCCAGAAGTCGGTGGGCTGTAAAGCTGTCTGCAGATGCAGAGGTTGTTGTCAGAAGTGTTTCCGACACAATCATGACGACAGGTGCAATAGCCAATGGGTCAGATAATGCTCGTCGTTGTGCGTATGCAGTCATGGATGGTGTGTTTGCTGCTAGGTACTGCAACACGCTGTTCCTGAAGCCTGTCAAGGCACTGGATGATCTCATAAACGTATTTGGAAACTCCTCAATGATGATTATCTTTCGTCGTTGTGCAGCATTCGGGTCTGCTTTGTTGGTGCCGCCGGTTGTACTCAAGGCGTCGTCGCTGTCGGAACTGTTGCCATCTAGGTCTAGTTGTGCAAATCGTGAGCCGCGATTTAGGAACTCATCAAACTGCGCAGATGCAGACATGTAGCCTTGTGATGTGAGTCCTGCTGATGATGCTCCTGTTGGGTTTCTCCATTCCAAGACGTCCAGGTTCATATCCTTAGCCAGCAGCCGCATAGTGGTCGTCTTTCCCGTACCAGCAGCACCCTTGAGAACGAGAAGCCTCTGCCTGCTACGGCCACCCATGACATCCTCTATCCAGCGGCGCACATCCGACACTTTTTTCTTGTGCACTGCAAGTTCATCGAGGTTTGTCGGCGCGAAGCGCTCAGACCATGGGCGTGAGTCATCGTCATTTACCAGGCTTTGTGCAGCACCAGGCGCTGCTGTAGAGCCACTCGATGTACCAGGCCGGGCTGGCCGCTTGAACCTTTGGCTTGAGGTTAAAGTTACCGCCTGTGAGGAGGATGGCGGTCCCATAGATGATTGGAAGGAAGGTGGTGGCAGCTGTTGACTGGATGAGAGAGAAGTGGTGCCGCTGCTCTTCCAGCGCTTCTGAGCACGACTGCCAACATAGCTAGACACGACGGCACTGCTCTCGGCTATCTCGTCATCTGCTATCTCATCGTCCGATATTATAGGGTCGATGTCTTCGGCGTTGGCGCCATTCCTTGTGTTTTCGCGCAGCGTGGCCAAACTAGCCGTCTTCTTTGGTGGCGAGTTGAGTGCCTTTTCTGCTTGCTTCGTAAATAGTGCCACAAGATCTGCAGACTTGCCCTTCTCGTCTGCAAGCTTCAAGCTCTTGCTACCCCTCCGCTTCTCCGGGCTTGGACATGGGCTCTTGCCATTGCTTCCGCCATTCGTCGTTCCTTTGTTGCCGTTGCTATCCTTAATGCGACTCGTGAGTATCCGTCCAAACGGCGAGTTAGCAGCCGGAGATGATGCCGTGATCTGGTTGGCCTTTATCGGTGACTGAAGAGGGGTCTTGGTTGGGGTCTTTGCTGTTGTCGATCTAGTGGTTCTACGCGCGGGCGTCGGTGTTGTTGGTGTTGTTGGCAAGTCACCTGCTGTAGATGCAGATGGTGAGGCGACGGTCGCAAGGGACGCACTCGCTGCTACTGTCTTTGAATTTGGCGAGAAGAAATTGCGGAGATTCGTCCTTCGTTGCTCGCGAGCCCGTTCTTCTTCGCTGTCCGAGTCGTCCAAGACGGTCCGCTTCCGGCGAGGCGCCATAGCGATCAGGAAGGGACGGTGGACAGGAGAGGAGTCGTTGCACCGGTCATCGGTAGTTGAGTGGTCCGTGCTATTCAGGTTATGCTTGTTGAATAAGATAATACTGTGAGGAGGGTCGTGGCTGGTTTCGTGATGGTTTCGTGGTCCGTTTCTACGGTCCGTCTTTTCTGATTGGCCGTGTTCAAGCCGTTTGAACGGGAAGGAGAGCTCAAAGAAGCGCGTTCACTCCTTCCATCTTTAGAGTTCGTGTTCGTTTTCGATTAATAAGCCAATGTTCCGCGATTGTCGTGCTTGGTTGGGTTGGAAAGGGCAAGAACGGCCGGCAATGGTGAACATAAACAACATATCAGATCACCGAAAAGGCAGGCACAACAGATAGCTGGAGGTCGACTGGGAAGCAGTGTAACGTACAGGCGTTGATAGAATGAGTGATCCACAACAACATTGCAGGCACGCCCCTCTTTCGTCGCTCTTTTCCCCCTAACAATGCAGGCAAGAACGCTATGCTCCTTTCTGCAACCCACAGCCCAGCCCAGGCCCACACAATGAACGAGGCTGGTTCCAGGCCAATGGGCCAAGGTATTCAAGACTGTTCAAGACAACCAATCATCACGTGTATTAGCTTCACCTTGTTTCGGACATCAGAATTCGTGATGCCATTTCTAGAAACACAAATATCATTTGTTGTAGAATTTCAGCCGCATATTATACGTGCTTAATATTCCCGCTTATTTTTGTCGTTGTAGGGAGAAATTTATAGTCATGATCAAGTTTTATTTTTTTTCTTGTAGAATAATAATGTTTAATTTTTGTTGTTTGAAATAATCAAACAATCATATATATCGTTGTTAATAAAACAAACAAACAAACAAACAAACAAAACAAAAAACAATAAAGCGCCGCACAGACTGATGAAATAGAGCTACAATGTATTTAATCTGAAGATAAAGAAACTATTTTAAAAAAAATATTCAGTCAGTGATAAGAGTAGTCTTTCAACGTGTGGTAAATTTAAAACCATATTCAGAAAGTCAAAACAAAGAGCCGATTAATCTTAGCATAGGCTGTGCTGAGAACTCACCATATTGTAGGATGATAATGACAATAGTTGCCCGCACATAGAAATCTCGTTATACTAGAGATCTTATAGGAATTAAACATAGGAAGACAGCGCCGTAACACAGGCATGAGCAGATAAGTGAACACGTAATGCTGCTATAAGAAGATTAAGACGATAAAATAGCAGGAGGAAATAAAAACAGAGGCCAACAACAAGAGACGCAGGAAATCAAGAACAAAGCTATAGACAAAGGTGGTAATGCATGTAGTGAAATCAGAGTAAGAAGTAAGTACAGCAACAGTCTGATCCCGGTATCTCCAAAGGAGGAAATGGCCCCAGTCTATGCAGGCACGCCCTGGGCCTGCAACTTGTTCTCCGGTGGCGGGGCGTGTATTGCGTGCTGGCCGGCCTCGCTGTTTGCAAGCTCCGGTGCTTGTCGGTAGAGAATAATCTCGGATTGCTTGAAGTACCTCCGTGCATCTATTATAGTTAGAATTTGGCCTTCAAGTATGCATACATCGCACAATGTAATGCGAGGGAGATACATACCCTCATCGATCAGGACTAGACTGAGGTAGTAGCGGGTAGAGAACTTCTTGTTAACATCCCGGAAAGTGGGTGTCAGGTCGAAGCCGCCCAGGAACAGGCGGATGGGTATGGTTTCACCACGAGACGGAGAGCCGTCCATGATCTAAGAGCGTTAGTAATACGGTCAACTTGGAGCATTGCGTAAACGCGCCAATATCGTTCACGAAAGGGTGATGGGAGTAAATACTTCGAAGCGCACGAGGGTTTCACTCTCGTTATACTGGTTTGGCGCAGCACCTGTAGTCTCGCGGCGAATAATAGACAGCTCCATGTGCTTGATCTTGAGGCGCACCAACAGGAAGTAGATGCGTCCGACAATAACGTCCTTGAGGTGGTACTTTGATTTGCTGTACTCGAATTCGATGTGCAGGCAGTCTTCTATACCGACATCCATCTTGATAGGCGAGTTCATCTCGGGCGGGATGCGGTAGCTGTAGACCCAAATGTCCTTTTCGCGGATAACATCGGCCATGCGCCGAGATACGGTGACACGAACAAAGTACCGGAGCTTAACGTTGATACCATTGTACGACTCGTACTGTTTCTCGACGTTCTTGAAGTTGAAGTCGAATGTTTGGGGGTGCTGCAAGTCGCCGGGGGCAGCAAGCTCCTGGACGAGAGAAAGGAACTCGTAGTGATTGCCGCGATCAAAGAACATTTCTGCAGTTTACATGTTAGGTCAATCAAGAAAAAAAGACAGACCAGAGGCCGTATGACAGAGGAGGGAGAGCAGACTCACCGATAGTGCCAATGAACTGGACCTTGATGCCGGTGTGCTCGAGGCGCTTGCCGTCTTTGGGCCGCACAGTCACTGCACCCTTGACAGACTCTCCATCCATAAAGAGAGGTGCCTTCTCGCGACGGTTCTTATCGAGGCGAATGTCAACCATGGACCGATCATCGCTGTTCTCCAGGACGATGTCAATGTCCACCGGGGTGGAGAAAAAGTACGACATCGTGGCGGTTGTGGGAGCTGGTCGGACTTTGGTTGATGTGTCAGTAGCCGGAAGGAGAAAGCGGCAAGTTCCTTGCGTTCTGTCGTCAAGCTGATTGAAGAATCAGACGGGCCACTGTGCGATATCGAGCCGAGACGATTATCGCGATCTTCGGACTTGTGAGTGACGACGACGAAGGCGACGACGACGACAAAAAGTGGAGAGCTGGATGAAACGTGAACAATCAGCTATCTCGTGTTGCGATCGCTTTCGGATGGCCTCTGACTTCGGGTCGGGGAGCTCGTCGTGCAGTATCTGGGTCGTCTGATAATTGCCGTCTGCCTTGGGGTTGACGTCGTTGGAATCAAATGCACAGAGAGTACAGAATACCATCAGTTCAACAGGGGCAGGAACCTTAGGGGGGGCAGGTTTCCATTGAGCGTCGCCGCAAGCTCCGACCATACGCCGTTGCGAATGGCGCAGTGCCAAGGCTAGCAGCAAGTAATAATAGCTGCCTTGTTGGATTGACTAGCCCGATCCTTACTAGTAGCACATGATGTATCAGGTGGTGGCAATACAAGGCTGTCAGGGATCTTATCTACTGACCGCCTTCTATGCGCTACTGAAGAATAAAAGCGGACTAGTCCATAAAATGGACCCATAATCATCACGTGTAGCAGCCCTAGGTGGCTGAAGCATATATTGAGCCACTCTAGGTGCGGGTCTTTCGGTAGACGGAGATACAATTTTCACCTCGACATTGAAAGTGGAGTCCTTACCAGTCGCACACCAAAATGCCATTGGTGGAGCAAGAGCGGGAAAGCGAGGAGGGGAATGGTAATAGGTGAAAAAAATTCAAACCTTGTTAGTGGGAAAGTTTGTGTGAGAGCAGCCCCAGTACCCAGACCCAGCCCCAAAAGGTGAGGAAAAAAAAATTAGTTTCGCAGGGAAAATCGCCTTTCGTCAAAACTTCACGACTTTCTTCGTTCCCTCATCTCCATCACCCAACGACGACCACCGCACACACATTTTCGGCCACACCCCCCGACCGACAATCAAGATGAAGTACATTCACTCGGAGGAGACCCTGCAGATTCCTGAGGGAGGTACGATTTCAAAATTCCGACTGCAATAGCAGCCCCCCGCCGTCAATCGAGACGAAGACCCAACTCTGTGCGCATGCGACGACCGAAGGACAACATGGAAGACCGACGACAAAGAGACGAGAAGAAGGATTTCGCACGGAATAAGGCAGCAGCAGCAAGCAATTCGGCAACAGCATGATCACTGGCATCAGAATGATGAATCTCGAATTACGACAAATCTCGGCACATAATTGTCCACCAACTGGCTGGCTCAAATAAAGACAAACAGCAGCACTGCAGGCTGAACCGGCACACTATTCAGCAGCAGTTTTGTCCTGAAGAGTTACTCGTGGCAGCCCAATGCTGCAGAGATCGGCCACCCATATCAAATTCTGCTAAACTTCAGACAACTCATACGACTTCACGGCATCAGCCTTTGTCTGCTTCGGTTATTGCTTGCTTGCCTTCACTGTTGCCATTTACACGACCTATTTTCTCTCTCTTTCCGACGCCTTGACTGTGGTCTTATCAAACCAATCGCATGCCTCAGAGGGAGGCTCTCTCGAAAGATTCTTCATACATCAACGCAAATACTGACTCATCCTTGTAGTCAAGGTCCACATCAAGTCCAGAATTGTGACTGTTGAGGGCCCCAGAGGTAAGAAACAAATGGCAAAATAGTGAAGGAGAGGGTTTCTGGAGGTGATGAGGAGGAAGCAGAGGACCATACGCTACGAGGCTAGATTGCATGACGTAACACGCCCTGGGCCACCAGGAGAAGCCGAGCAGATTGAACAAATCGGAAAGATCAGGAAGATCAGGAACCTCAGAAACCTGGGCGAAACGACAATCTCAGCTGAGCAAGTGGCTAACCCCTCACAGGCAAGCTGGTCAAGGACCTGAGCCACGTCGCTGTCAACTTCTCCCTGCCCGCCAAGGATGTCATCCAGATCGAGATCCACCACGGCAGCCGCAAGAACGTCGCCACTCTGCGCACCGTCCGGACGCTGATCAACAACCTGATCATTGGTGTCACCAAGGGCTTCAAGTACAAGATGCGTTACGTCTACGCCCATTTCCCCATCAACGTCAACGTTGACAAGAACGCCGAGACCGACCAGTACGAGGTTGAGATCCGCAACTTCATCGGCGAGAAGATTGTCCGCCGGGTGATCATGCAGTCCGGTGTTGAGGTCGAGATCTCCAAGGCCCAGAAGGACGAGCTGATCCTGTTCGGCAACTCCCTCGAGGCTGTTTCCCAGAGCGCCGCAGACATTCAGCAGATCTGCAGAGTCCGGAACAAGGATATCCGCAAGTTCCTTGACGGTCTGTACGTCTCGGAGAAGGGCAACATTGTCGAGGAGTAAACACACACACACAATAAAATTTTACACTTTTACACACGAAAACTTTCAAAAAAGGGCTTGCGAGATTTGCGAGATACGAGCTATCGGTATGGTAAGGGAGGGGAATTTGAGGGAGAGAAGGATCAAGGACTTCTAAAACAGAGGGTGATTTTTTTTTTGCGCTCTTGAATCAGGTTGATTTCTGATTGATTTTTTCGGCACGCTTTCGAGTACGGGTTTCTTTTTTTTTGTGTTTATCAACGATAAAAAAGGAAAAAGAACAAACTGTTTGCATCCATCTCTCCCCCTTTGGTTCTTCTTCTTTCTCCGATTTGACCTTGTATTCTACCTTCCTGTTGTTTTTCTTCTCTCTTCTTCTGTCTCGCTTGTTGTCCTCACATCGAGGTTGCATGCAAGGCAAAGAATACCAGAAAAGGGGGAAACTGTATATCAAAAGGGACAGCCCCAGGGACCGGCGAAAATGCTTTACTTCATGGATCAATAAAAACAATTAAAAATACAACATGGGTGGTGTGAGTTTGAGGGTGATTTGGCTGGCTATTGACTACGCTTGCATATCTGTACCATACTCGTAGACTAAACTCATCGTCTTGAGTCTATTCACCGTTCACTGTTGTCATAAAGCAATTGAACTTGTTGCGTTTATAATGTTTGCATTAACTATACTAAAGCATGGCCATTAAATTCCATTAGATCATGTAATCATATCAAAATAGATCTTGTGTCGTTGTCGTTCGTTGTGTTGTCCTCCAATTTCGTGATGTGATTATAGCCACCCATAGGCCCCTTCCAAAACGCCGGCGCAATGTATATAAAAAAACAAAAGAAAAAAAAATAAGACAAAATAGGGGGCCAGCTGTGAAGGAAGCCAAAGAAGTAAGTCAAAAAAGTAAATACAGAAAGATGAAGACATAATTGTCCAAATATCAAACCCTGACTACCGCCGAGATGCCGAACGGGAAGGACGGGACTGACGAGAAGGACGGGACGAGCGAGACACCCGCGAAGGGTCGCTGCGGCGGCTTGCACGAGTGCCTCTTGACTGCCGCGAGCCACGACTGCTAGGATCACTGTAGGTGTAGTAGTCACTGCTGATCTCGCTTCGCGTCCGCGTGCTCTGGCGGCGCTCGACTGTCTCATGGTGGTCCTTGCGACGAAGACCGAGAAGCAGCAGCAGTGTGCCGGCAGCAGCTCCAAGACCCAGCCAGCGGCTGCCACTGCTCTTGTGCTTTTCGCTCATGGGGGGTGGAGGGCGACTTCCGTGCCACGAACCGTGACGGCCTTGACGACGGTACTCCTCCTCGACAATAATAGTCTCGTCGCGATCTTCGTGCTTGCGCAGACCCAAGAGAGACATGACACCGTGCCAGAGACCGCGCACAAGAACGCAGGCACAGAGGGCAATCAAGAGTGCGACACCGGCAATGACACCAATGACAATACCGGCAATGGCGCCACCAGACAACTTGTTACTGGAAGTTGTAGAGCTGTCTGACGAATCAGTGGCAGCGACTGCTGTGCCAGTGCTTGTTGCAGTACCACTGCCAGTAACGCGGAAAGCCGGCTCATAGCTGGTCGTCACAACGACCCCGCTTGTAGTGTAAGTCGTATAGTATGTCTCGGTAGGGGTTGGAGCAGCAGCAGTCGTTGTAGTTCCGGCTGTCCAGCCAGCGTTGGCAGCACACTGGCCATCGTAGGCACAGTACTGCCAGTTGGCGCAGCAAATGCTGCCGCAGGCAACCTGGCCAGAGCCCTCTTCGGGCACACAGACCGCGGAAGCAGCAGTTGTTGCCGCAGGGAAGATAGAGCTGAATGTGCTTGTGAATGTCTTCGTCAGAGTCCAGGTGGTAGTGTACAGGTTGTAGCCGCCACCGGCGGCGGTGTTTTTACAACCTGCAATGTTGTTGGAGGTATAGCACTCTTGTCCGGTGCCGCAACAATATTGGTTGTCATAGCCACAGTACTGCGCACAGTCGCGGGGCATAAGAAAGCCAAGACCGACATCGTGCAAGTCATCCTTGGGATAGGGATGAGCCGCAGCAGGTGTAATGAGAAGAATAAGAGATGCCAGAGAGAGTAGGCTGACTGCCTTTGTCGGGCTGGCAAGTTGCTGCAGCATTGTGAAGAGAGTGTGGATGGAGAAAGCCAGAAACGGTAAACAGAGACCAGAACCAAAAACCAGATGCCGTCCAGGCCCCGCCAAGCCAATCTCACAGGAGAGAAGCCTTTGCGATCAGTCCAAGCTACAGACCGCACACAAAAGGCCGTTGAGGTGACTGGAATGTGGACAGGAAGTCGGGTGGGGTTGACCGATGGAAATGGTGTCGGTGTGTATGCGGAGAAGCCACAAGAATGAGCAGAAATGCTGAGGGAGAGCGCTGCACTGCGTTGTCCACGTTCTATGGCTGGCTGGCTGAGACAGGCTGAGGAATGCGGGAGCAAAGAAGCTTATATTGACGTGATTGGCAACCGATGACTCGAACCTGCAGAAATGTGGTTTAAGGATTGCCGGAGGTGGTAGAGAGGGTGCAGGAGCTCCGGATTTCCTAATTTTGGCCTTCTATTGAATTCCTGCGAGGGATTTTGGCGTTGTGTGCGTTGTTCCTCAGCTATATGTGCTGTACTATGAACTGACCAAATTGCGGTCGGGCTGTAATGTCGTCACTGGGCCAGGATTGGTGGGTGACAGTGGGACTAGGCTTGAAGAGACAGGTAGGAGGAATGTGAAGGAGAGATGAGGTCGAAGAGGTGATGATCGTGACAAAAAAAAAGGGGGGAAGACAAGAGGAAAGAGGGAAGAAGGGAGAGATCAGAAAGAGGAAGGTTGAGGAGAGACGGAATGTGCGTGGCTTTTACGTTGTCTCAAAAAATCAAAATGAGCACAAGAGGTCATTTTAAGCAATCGGGAAGGTGCGACTCACGCAAACTCAAAACCTGGTAAATAGAAATGGCTGGGCGGCAACTGCGATTCACAGCAATAGTGGAGGGGACTCGGCGGGCTCGGTAGGCTTCAGACGGGGCATTATGACCAGTATGACAGGGGTTACATTGTGTATTACTGTACTTAGCTTGGGCCGTCCAGCGCAGAAGGCGCAACTCTCATTTCCCCCAACCTCCTTCCTTTTGATTCTGTTGCGCCGCCCAACCTCGTGGTTTTGTGGACGAAGTGGAAAGAGCGGGCTTTTCAGGGAAGGAGTGATCAATAAGCGCGAGTATTGGCGGTCAAACCATCTACATCCTGGTCAATAAGATGCTTAGAGTGACAACGGTGAGAAGATTTTGCAGAGGACATTTCCTGTTTCGGTTCGCGATCCGATTTCTGTCAAGGTGATAAGTCTTACTTTATCTCTCAATTCCAGGCCACGAAAGAACGGTCATCCGTGCCAAGCTGCTTGATACGAACACCCACCATTTCTGTGTCATTATTTCTGCTCAAACTACTATTTCTAGTAATAGTCGGTTTGCACCATCCCGGTGCTCTGTCACCGTGAGTTGGTAGTGGATAGCATTCGCATTCTGTGTGTTGGCCATTGGGGCTTGCGAACAGATGATGATGTGGTAGTAGGATGTTTACTTACTCCGTAAGTTTTCAGCGGCCCCACTTTGATGGCTGGGTGATATGATTAGTCATCTACCACTAGACTATGCTAAATCAAAGACTGTTTCACATGTTCGATACCTCGTCGAAAGCGACGTATTGGCTCATCATCTCATGTTTCCCATAGCTTTAATTTCCCCTGCGATCACTTACATCAATAGCATCTTCTCTCAACCCGCGTCGGCGTGTGTGATTGACATACAAAGCATTCCATTGAACAGGTGGTGCTGTCTTGCTTGTGGCCTCGCCTTATTTTCCCCTGGTGAGCACGGTTTATGAAGATGACGCCCTATGGTGTTTGTCGTCTACATCCAATAACCTAATTTGTACAGTATTAACTTTAGATCTAGATAAAACTATGGGGAGCTGCAATGTCCATAAACGTAGACAGTGCCAGTACACGGTGCCAACACAAATTACTTATAAAAGCACTGTACTTGACGTTACCTATGCATATATGGCCAGCCTCGATGTCGTCAAGGTTATCATTCGTGCATTCGAAACCCCTAAAGCACCCACGACTGAGAGATCTTCTCTATTTTCATTCGATTTCTCCCTTCCTCCTTGTCAGCCTCATTTACATGTTTTGTTAGTACTTCAAAAGCCGTTGTGATTTGTAAGTTATACACGTGACTCTAGAGACCGCCTTTCGTGACAACGTCTGAGATACTGCCGGGTCCACTAAAAAATGTTCGTCACCCACCCACGTCTCCAATGTAGTCATTGAACGGCAAGCTCATATTTTCAGTGTACAGACTTTGATATTTTATATGCACGTTTTTGCGACAGCTTTATATTCAAAACTGCCATCAAGCAGCACCCTATATACTGTATTCCTGGACTACCATGGGATGCGAGCCGATTAGTTCATCATGACAGTCATTGACGACGGTTTCGAGGCTCTCCTCGAGCCTTTTTACAATGGCAAACGACTGACCGACCCCATCTCGACCAAGGAAGACAAATACCAGCTGCTGCCAGCCTTCCTCAAGGTCAAAGGTATGTCAATGCGGTTTCTATATGCTTACAATTATTTCTCTGAGCCAATGCTAACTGTCTGCAGGTCTTGTAAAACAGTACGTGTTTCCCGTACCCCGCCAACTATTGTGATCATCGTTTTGCGATGCTGGCTAGAAGCTCTATGGCCCGCTCGTGATATATGATACTCTACTTGCCAACAACAATGTTACCGAAATCTCATGTCACCCGTACTAACTGTCTAGACATATCGACTCATACAACTTCTTTGTTGAGCAAGAAATTAAGGAGATCGTCAAGGCCAATCGCACCATTCGTAGTGATGTCCAAAGCGGTTTCTACCTTGAATTTACCGACATCCGCGTGGGCCGGCCAACACGTGCCGACTACAGCGACATCAAGGCCCAGAATGAGGTCACTCCCATGGAGTGTCGTCTGCGTGATATGACATACGCCGCACCCATCATCGTCGACATTGCCTATACACGCGACAAGAAGCGCGTCATCCGCCGCAACATTAACCTGGGCCGCATGCCCGTCATGCTCAAAAGTTCCAAGTGCTGTCTCAGTGGCGCAAACAATGCTCGCATGGAGATCATGAACGAGTGCCCGCTTGACCCCGGTGGCTACTTTATCGTCAACGGTACTGAAAAGGTCATCCTGATTCAGGAGCAGCTGAGCAAGAACCGTGTCATTGTCGAAGCAGAAGACAAGAACAAGGTTATCTCGGCGTCCGTCACCTCTTCCACCCACGAGCGCAAGAGTAAGACATACGTGACCATGAAGAAGGAGCGCATGACTCTGCAGCACAACGTTCTCGTGGAGAACATTCCCATTGTCATTGTGCTCAAGGCTTTTGGCGGTTTGACCGACTACGAAATCATGCAGATGGTGGCCGGCTCCGACGGTCGGTACCAGGACGATTTTGCCGTCAACTTTGACGATGCTGCCAAAGCAGGCGTCTTCACTCAGCAGCAAGCACTCGAGTACGTTGGTGCGCGTGTCAAGATGGGAGCGCGTGGTAGTGGTAGCGGTGGCGGCGGCCCTGGCGGCCCTGGCGGCGGTCCTCGCATGATGGGCCCCCCTTCACGGCGCAACAATGTCGAGGAGGGCCTTGATGCACTCGCCAACATTATCATCGCACATGTACCCATTGAGGGACTCGACTTCTTCCCCAAGGCTGTCTATGTGGCCATGATGGCCCGTCGTGTGCTGATGGCTGCCCACGACCCACGGCTCATCGACGACCGCGATTTCGTCGGTAACAAGCGGCTCGAGTTGGCTGGACAGATGCTGTCGCTGCTCTTTGAGGATTTGTTCAAGCAATTCCAAGGTAACCTGCGACTGAACATTGACAAGTTCTTTAAAAAGCCTCATCAGGGTGTCGCCTTTGACCCCCTGCCCTCCATAAGTGCGACCGGTGGTAACATCACCCAGGGCATGTACCGTGCCATTCAGACAGGCAACTGGAGCGTCCGTCGTTTTGGTATGAATCGTGGCGGTGTCACCCACGTTCTCAGTCGACTCAGTTACATTAGTGCCCTGGGTATGATGACCAGAATCAACAGTCAGTTTGAAAAGACTCGCAAGGTCTCCGGTCCGCGTGCCCTTCAGCCGTCGCAGTGGGGTATGCTCTGTCCTTCTGATACTCCCGAAGGTGAAGCCTGTGGTCTCGTCAAGAACTTGGCGCTCATGACACACATCACCACCCACGTCGAGGAGGGTCCCGTGCGCGAGTGGGTTTTCTCACTCGACGACAGTGTCGAACCGCTGCGGAATTTTACTGGTGCTGAGATGCATCGCCCCGGAGCATATGTGATCCATGTCAACGGTACACCCTTTGCTCTGACGCCGAACCCGAAACGGTTTGCGGCCAAGTTCCGGACCATGCGTCGCCGTGGCTGGATCTCGCCCTTTGTCAGCATCAACCTCAACAGCCATTTCTCGGCTGTGCACATTGCGACCGACGAAGGCCGCATTTGCAGACCCTATATTATTGTCAAAAATGGCGAGCCTCGCTTACGGGCGGAACATCTGCGGCTACTGCAGATGGGCAAAGTCACGTTTGACGACTTTCTGCGCAAGGGTGTGATTGAGTATCTCGACGTCAATGAGGAGCAGGATGCTCTCGTCGCTCTCTACGAAAAAGACTGCGGCGCAGCGACGACCCATGTCGAGATTGAGCCTTTTACAATTTTGGGTGCAGTGGCTGGCCTTATCCCATTCCCTCACCACAATCAGTCGCCCAGAAATACATACCAGTGCGCCATGGGTAAGCAAGCTATTGGTGCTATCGCCTACAACCAGTTCCAGCGCATTGATACGCTGCTGTACACGCTTGTGTACCCGCAGCGGCCCATGGTCATCACAAAGACTATTGAGCTTGTGCATTATGACAAGCTTCCTGCCGGTCAGAATGCAACTGTCGTGGTCATGTCGTACTCTGGTTACGATATTGAGGATGCACTGGTTCTCAACAAGGCGTCCATCGACCGTGGTTTCGGCCGATGCCAAGTGTTCCGCAAGTACGTTGTCGAAATGCAACGCTACCCGAACATGCGTGTGGATCGTGTGGGTGCTCCTGAGCGCGACGAGCATGGCGAGGTCATTGCCAAGCACTCTGCTATTGATTCCGATGGTCTGGCACATGTTGGATGGAAGGTGAAGCACGGCGATGTTATGGTCAAGAAGGAGAGTCCAGTGGATTTGGCGACAACAGGCATCGGATCTGACCGTGGTTCCAACGAATACCGCGACACTTCTCTGACCTACCGCATCAATGACCCGGCCTACATTGACAAGGTCATGGTCTCGCAGACAGAAAAGGACACGCTAATATTCAAGGTGCAGACGCGCCAGACGCGTCGCCCTGAGATTGGTGACAAGTTCTCATCTCGTCACGGTCAAAAGGGTGTCGTTGGTATTATTGTCGACCAGGAAGACTTCCCATTCTCCGACAAGGGCTTGGTGCCCGATATTATCATGAACCCTCACGGTTTCCCCTCTCGCATGACGGTTGGCAAGCTGTTTGAGTGTTTGACGGGCAAGGCGTCCGTCGTGGCAGGCCGTCGCGAGTACGGCTACGGTGATGCGTTCCGGACGCATCCTGTCGAGGCTATGGGTGAAGAGCTCGTGCGCCACGGTTTCTCATGGGAGGGCAAGGATACATTTACATCGGGCATTACGGGCGAGCCACTCGAGGCTCACATCTACAACGGCCCCATCTATTACCAGCGTCTCAAGCACATGGTGCAGGATAAGATGCACTCACGTGCCCGGGGACCGCGTGCCATTTTGACACGGCAGCCCACCGAGGGTAGATCGCGCGATGGTGGTTTGCGTCTGGGAGAGATGGAGCGTGATTGTTTGATTGCGTACGGTGCGTCGCAGCTGCTGCTGGAGCGGTTGATGACGAGTTCCGATGCAACATCGCTGGACATTTGCCAACGGTGTGGTCTCTTTGGCTACAAGGGCTTCTGCCAGACATGCCGGAGCACCAAGGAGGTGACACAGATGACGATGCCCTATGCGGCCAAGCTGCTGGTCCAGGAGCTGATCAGCATGAACGTCGGTGTGCGGTTGCAGCTCGAGGACGAGTTCCCACACGGCGCCCCCAAGACATAAGCGAGTATTTTATTTCCTTTGGCTTTTGTATTATTTGTTTCTGATTTAGGTTTATGCATCTGGGTTGTGTTGTGTTTAGACATCTGGTTACACGTAAGAAATCTTGGCAATATATGATACTTTGTATCTTCAATATTGTTTCATACTCTTCCTATACCTGTCATGTAGCATTATATTTATTTATGATCTATTACTCTTGTCCGATCCCGTTGGTATATATGCTTGGCTAAGTCAAACCTCCGAGCGCCACCGGGTATGAAAAGCAATATAGTAAATCAGGAAAACGTCTTGTATGCCGTTCGTCGTATGTTATGTGCTGCCGGCTCACTCAATTGCACACAGCCCACCCGCCGTAATCTCAAACTCGACAGCTCTGTGTGTCTTTGGAGATGACTTGCGCTTCCTCTTTGCACCAGTCACCGTACCTACTGCCTCTGCTTCAGTCTCTGCCTCGAACTCTGCTTGAATCTCTGCTGCAATCTCGGTTGCAGAACGTGCAGACGCTCCCGTCGAGGCCACGTGCGGCGCGAACACAACCTTTAACCACCGTCGCCACGAGTGTCGTAGTCGCGGCGCACCCATATTGTGCCGCTCAGCAACAGTCTCCTCGTTGTACTCTTCTTCATCATCGTCTTCTCCGCGATGCACATCATGTGGGCCAGGATAGTAATTGCTCTCTCCAGGGTGTCGTCGACTACGACCAATCCGAGGTGCTTTGATCAGTGCCACACGCATGCCGAGTTGGACTGCCCATACGAGACCCAGCGAGGGTGTTTTATTTCGTGAATCACCCCCTCCTCCCCCGAGACTATCTCCCCAGCCAGTGAACCACCGCTGCTGGTGGTCTAGTTGCAGCACTGGCAGGGCCGGCGTTGTAGGAGGGAACTGAGACGGCGGAATATACTGAGAGGATGTGAACGGCATATGGTCTGCTTCAGCCATCTCGTTCTTAACGACGGCAGCCGGCCGAGTAGCAAACTGAGATGATACGGGCTTGAATATTGCATTCGTGCCCCCCGTATCCTCTGTTTCTACTTTCTCCTTTTTGTCTTTTGTGTCTTTTGTTTCTCTTATGCTCGCTTTTGGTTGGGAAAGCATGGAAACTGGGGGTACTGCAGGAGAGGCTGGCGTGGGTGGTGCATCCAATAGTTCCGCTGCTGGTGGCATTGTTACAGACCCTGCTTCTCCATCCTGGCGCAGTTGCTGTAGCTTTCGGCTTCGTGCTGCCAGAGGGCTTTCTTGTGTGAGTGTAGGCGAGTTGTCGCCAGATCTGCCGTGGGACGTTAACAGTATTTGTGCTTGTTGCACCGACAGAGCAGCAGTTGAGTGTGGCTGGAGTGGTACCGGGGTCTCGCCGTTTTGTGCAAAATGTATGCTACCATCTACACCTAGTGCCAGTCCTGGTTCGATCGAGTCTTCTTGGCGAGGTTTTTTGGCCGACGACTCGTGTTTGGGCTTGCGAGTACCGCTGTTGATGATACCAGTAGCACTACCAGCATCCCATTGCTGTGACAGCGACAAGAGACCGCCACCGCTGTCGCCACCGTCGAGCCCATCTCCATCACCGAACCGGTCTGCGACCTGGTTGGCCACCACCACAGCTAAGTTGTGCTTCTGTGCGAGTCCCCTCAATAGGACCCCTAGCCGCTGGAGCTCGAGACCCCGAGCTGCGAGAGACGTGTTTCCTTTTGCCCCCCCGTTACCTGCGCTATCTGCTTCTTTCGATGCTGCACCTCCTGGGCCCCCTCCTGCAGCAAAGCCAGTGCCATTATTAGTGGCTCGACCACCAAAGAATGGTCGGAAATTGGCAGCTACTGAGTCGAGAATGACAAGCCCAAAAGACCCTGAAGGCCCACCATACTGCTCAGCTTTGCTGAGCTGCACAGGCAGCTGGTGTGTCAGGATGTGCTCCTGAGCTTCAAGATCGGGCACATTAATAGTGACGATCGACTGGAGTGAGCAGTGCTGCTGCAAAGTCACGCTGTCGGGGTTGTTGTGGATAATCTGCGTAAGCCGGCTCGTTGCCAGTGGTGCTTCTGTAGCAATGTAGAGGGCTTTGCGTCCTAGTCCGCGCGGGGGCGGCAGCTGAACAGCTACCAGCAAACTAAGCAGCAGCTGGGTCTTGCCGACACCACTCTCACCCACAATCTCGGACAGGGTTCCTGCAGGAAAGCCGCCACCAAGCACAGCATCGAGTGCTGGGTCGAGTGTACTGATACGGCCAGACAAGCCAAGATGTGGTAGATTTGCACCTGTCGTCTTTATCACTTCCGTTTGTTCTAGTTCATCTGGTTCTTCTGATGCCCTTATTTCAGAAACTGCGTCTAGTTCTCCGTTGTCCACGTTTGTATTGCGCTTGAATCTGAGCTTGGGTGCTGGATTTGCCGTCTTCCTTAATAACTGTTCTCTGATCTCGTCGCACAGTCGCTGGAGATCTAGCAAGGGTAGGCGCGTCCGTTTGCCTATCTCAGCTGCATCAAGAGTTAGAAGCTCGCTCAGACTGACGCGGTGTGTTTCGAGGCCGTTAAGGAGCGAGGCATACTTGGCGATGGAGGGAAAATCCGGCAGCAGCACATGGAGGTCGCTCATTTGGAGAAGTGTGCGCATGCGAGGAGAAAGAGGAGGAGGAGGCGCGCATAGGGTAAAGCCGTGGGGTATCAATGGCGTAGACGATGCATGAGTATGGCAGTGATTATCGACGATAGCTTGAAAGCTTGCTGTCGGTATTTCGATGCTTGCCGTCTACGGGCCTGAATTTGGGGTTTGGAGCGTGTGGGTGAGGTTGAGAGCGTGTAGAGGGGAAAACGCGAAAACACGTGGTCACACTATCTAAAGTGTAGGGTGGGTCATCCGCTTTGAGCCTCAACGTCAAGACAACGACGAAGTGAATCTTCAATGGCTTCAATAATCTTTTCGTAGTAGGAATATTACGAATTATTTAATGATTAATTTGCACATGCGGGAGAGACAGCTTTATATTTGGTACACTTTCATGGACAATTCTGATGACTCTTACTGTTTGATCATTTTTGTGTTTTACATTTACATCATTTTATCATTCCGTTGTAACCAACGGATTATTACATTGTTACTTTTAGCACATTCACACATACTAAACATCAATTCTATACTATTATTTCATAGTAAATTGCAATGACATTCTCCTTTCTGGAATTTAAATACAGATATTGACCAATGTGCTTACTAACAAACTATCCAAATCTCTCATGTGCAAACACAGGAAAGAGCAAACGGCATCTGCAGGTGCTCTTTCCTAGATTGGAGCACCACGACATGTCAACAAACAAGGAAGGAGCGGCCTCGTTGCCTGGTGCCCCGAGAGGCGCCCATATATACGCGGCAATGCTGTCACAATCTTCTTATTTGAGCTTCAGCCTTCTCCCTTGTCTTTACCCAAAAATCGACCATGATCACTACAGGTTTCTAACACGCCAAGCCAACCACAAGGTACGACAAACGACATGAATATCGTCAACTCTGAATATATAATACAGCACACCGTTGAGCTTTAACTAATATACAAACAGTCACAACCCTTAATCAGTATCGATTGCAGATATGGCAGCCCCCGGCCCAGGCACAGGCTTTGTGTCTGGGTTTATTCGCCGGTAAGATGCAGTAAACAGTCGTCTTCAATTTGGAACGATTACTGACATGTAAGGCCCAACAACAATCAAGCTGAGCGTGGCGGGCCGGGAAGGTGAGATATACAAGTTCACCTCTATTACGTAGAGATCGACGAATACTAACAGGCCTTATAGGATCCGTTGCTTCACCAACGGTGAATGGAAAGATCGCTCAGAATTTTCTACCCGCCAGCTGGACCGGTTCAAGCGTTCCGGTGCAAGTGCAGCAAACTCACAAATCTCCTGCAGAGAACATACTGCCCAGGTTCGCCGTGAGCTGAAGTGCGAGGGACCCTGCGGCGAGTGGTATCCCATTGAGGTGTTCAGTCGGAGCACCCGGTCGCACAACAAGACTGTATGTGTTTTATCCAGCAACCAACAAGTGATTTGACAATATAACAGAACAGCTGACACAAAAAGTGGTGCTTGCATTGCACTGAATGGCAGCTGAGCGTCGAGCCGGGCTATGCCCCTTTCAACCCCCCGACTGCTGCTGAACTCGAGGAGGACAGCGCGGGCGAGGCCCGACTACTTGAAGCTGTTAGTTCTGATCAAATATCCCAGGAAATGACTAATCGTATTGTCGATGTGAGTACCGTTATGCTGTTCAGCTTGTTCATGTGTTCGGTACTGAGCCTCAGATTTCTAACATTTGAACTAGTGGATGCAGCAAAACCCCAGCGAGAACGGCGACCCCGAAGAAACAGCATCAACGGCCGTGGTGCAAAGTGCTTCCCAAAGCTATGATACGCCCTCCACAAGCCTTCTGGACGATAGCCCCAGCATCGAGCTCGACTTCCTCCCTGTTGCACTCAGTGCAGCCAACGCCAGCCGTGCTGACAATGGGGCTCCAGGCCGCCTGTCGTACGCTGTTGTTGCATCGACAACTTCGAGAGTAGTAGTGCCAGAATTAGGTTCTCGACCAATGCAGCCGACACATGTATCGACTGAAGGACAAGAAAGTGCTCGCAAGAGAGAGCAGCCTCGTCAAGCAACCGCCGAGTCTGCTTCTTCTGGAGATACAGCAAGAGCCCTGATTCCGACCAGGCCCGCTGCACCGCCACCTGAGACTGCTTGGGTGGAAGAGGAGTTCTCGGCCCTAACAATCAATGAAGGCGTGAACTCGGTTCATCAATCTGGATGGGCTAGACCGGTACGAACATAGTTCTATTATACCCCCCTGGAGCTAATTAGTGCTAACTCCCCAACTCAAGAACCAACGCAAAACCAATCTCGTGACGCCTAGATATGTCGCAAATAGCAGAGGAACTGAGTGTCAGCCCTTAAGTACGCAGAAGGTCACCTATGCCGAGGACGATGAAGATGATAGCGGCGATGAGTGTTAAAAGGCTTGCGTGCACGAAGCCTATAACTGAATACTGCAAAGCTAGCTCTTGCCCTTTGACTTAACCCATGGCTCCCAGAGGACCTCAGCACCATTTTGCATTTATTCTTTGTATTTTCCAGTATTTTTGTGTTCACTGCCGTCATAGTGTTTCATGTGCTCAGCCAGTACATTGAACTGGCAATTGGCAATTAATGCAAGTGACTGCAATATGGATTCTCCTCTGCACAGACTGAAAATACCACACGAAAGACCGAAGCATGAGCAGCGGCATGTCTTGCCCCGACAGGACAGGTTAGTTCGTTTCCGCGGACCTTGGGGGTCTAAATCTACAGAAATCTCAAGCCATACTGCCCAGAGTCTAGAAGCTAGAAGTATAAAATTTCCCACAAAGATCACGAAAGCTTAATTAAGAACAAAAACAATCAAAGACATTTCAAAAATAGAACAAGAATTGGGGGGGACTTCGAGTTGTCATTATCACAGGATTCGACGTGGTCTCATACATCCAAGATGCACTATCAGACATAGTGGAGTGCTTATAGCCATGACAAGGTCCGAAACACGGAACTGCAAAAAGGGTTGCAGACTGGAGTTGTGCAAGAAACATAGCATGCCTTGTACGGCAGTGGAAGAGCATCCGTGTTGTCCATCGCTTTGCACGAGTGTGGTAAGCTCGCCTCGACTGCTGGGGGCGGCTTGGGGCTGCTTGGGAAGAAGAGCAGTCCGTATACGCATAGGATTCTCTGAGCCTGTTTACTAATGACAGTCTTAGCTCGTCTTATATTTCGCCGTTGCACAGTACAAGTCAGTGTACGAGTATTTGTGGTGAGCTGGTTCTATGAAGGTCTCCGCGCTTGAAGATGTCTGTGCGAGCTAGCCGACCGCACAATTTGTCTTCATCTCGTCGTCGGTCAGAATCTTGAACGTGCGACGAGCTTGTTCTTGCGACACATTGATATAGTGCTTTGGCGAGCACCAGAAGCTTAAAAATGTGCATATTGTTGGCCGCATGCTGTTATCTATCGAAGGCATAGGTAATGTACCGGAGCATGACTGGCCACCATCACACCCTGTTAGCCCATATGGATGCTTCTGGGCTTTGTATGACTCAATCATCTCATTACTAATTCCTTTTTTGTTTTCTACTTTGTTTTCGTTCTACTATACTTCACATGCATATTTTATAGTTGTTGCCATCCCATCAGCCCATCTCATCAGACTTACCGGAGGACTCGTCAAGCACCAACCAAGCTCCTACTAAGCTAAAGGATGACTCCAATCTGGTATCTGCTGTCGTACACACACCTGACTTTGTCTTCAGATTGGCCGTCGAAACGGGCTTGATTCTAAAGGCAGCGATAGTAGGACGACCATGTTGTACCAGCCCATGAGACAGTTAGGACTGGACGAGCGCCCGCTTATGACCTGCATTAACACAATTCGCCGTTTGCAGACGTCACTGCAAGACACACAGCTCAGTCATAGCTAAAATAGAGAGGGTGTTTGCGTACGACAATGGATGATGGAGGGGATCTCTAGTTTGAGGTGTGCAGAGGTGATGCATTTGGATGGACCCCGACGTGAGTACATTTTATTTCTTCAATATCTATGGCGTCTTTGACTTTATAGTATTTATATAACTCTCTGGTGATGTCAACTTACCACATAACAAATACGAGAAGGTTGTCTCGAGTTTTCCGTCAAAAATGACAACACATCAAGGCCCCTCGGAATTACAAGTGATGACGATTGGCTAGTTGACCAAAGGTGCATATAGTGTGCATGTTTTGTTGTCGTCGGGACAGAAATGCGGCTACTTGCACTTTGGTAAATATCTACGCCCGACACCATTGTGATGTCGAGGCCACCAATAGCGCACACCGCTATACTCCTATCTTTTACGTGCCGTTAAAGTCGGTGAAGTTTTATCATTTTCACAGTGCCGCCTCGTGAGATATAGCTCCCTTCTCTGAGGATTATCATCATGCTGCCCAAACACACCCACAATGTCTTGGTATATGTTGACCGTATCTTGCTCAAGAAAAAATAAGATGGAAAGAAAGAAGTCATTCAAAAATAGCCAAGCCCAGCCAAGATCCACGAGTGTTCCAAAGCGTCTGAATACCCGCAGAAGATGCAGAAACGATAGCAGTTGCCGTGCAGATTATCTGAGAGGAACTATAGCATATTCGACAGAAGCCTTTTGACCCCATTTGTCTGTCTAAGCAGTTGTGCTTTCGCAAATGCTCACATATGTCTGGGATGATAGGAGCGGAAGGGCGGAGGAAGACCGATCGCATGAATATATAACATAAATTGAAGATCGATGTCTGAGAGAGACAGGTCTTGACCGCTGTCTCTCGGATCTGTCTTGATCCCGCCCTTTCCCTGAGGAGCACAGCGAGTACGCATCTGAAGCTTCTGGAGAACACAACCGTCACCGTACCTTTCTGCCCTTCTTAGAAGACTCGTGCTTTGAATTTTCTGCATCTGCTTGATGTACCACTGGCTACAGGCATTGCCTCCAAGTGCGGCCATATTGTCCTCAGTTGCCTCTATGATTCTGGGCATCGTGTACCCTAGTGTGCACTATAATCAGAGATGCAATGATCACCGGACTACACAATATTTTGGTTTCTTTACGGTTTCTTTACTTTTATTAGTGAAACTTGAGCCTCACCAGTGACCGAGTGCTCAGGTGATTGACGAGTATCAGCCAGAACTTTCGGAGTTCTCATTTCTTCCCACTTTCGCGCTCGTTCGCTCGCTTGCCACATGTGCAGGGAAACTAAAAAGGCAACTATCTCGGCTGTCTTTCTAGTGACACCTATGACGATCCCATCTCGTGGCTCAACTCAAACGTTTGTAGGCTCTGTGCTCTGTGTCTATTGTGTGTTATGCAAACCTGTGCTCTGGTACTATGGTGTGTGTTATCTCTTTTTCACACCACTTTGCATCTTTCCGCCTTTTTGCAACGAGGAGGTGGCATGCCGCCGCCTTCTACAGAATGTTGATAGCCTAGAATAGAGACCATAGATGTGACACCAGCACAGGCCGGGGCATTGTCATTGTAACAAAGTGGCGGAACTCTGAAGTTCAGATCCGCTCGGTGACAGCCACCTGCGGTCAGGTATAGGAGGGTAGGGTATTGGCAATGTGATTTTATAGCCTTTTTGTATGATTCCATACTCTGCTGCTATGCTACATCGAAGATGCTTAAGTATATCATGGGATGCCCACCCCTAGTTCCTCGTCCACACCACCCTTCATGCAGGATATATGATTCTGCATTACCCGATAACATCTTTGCCATTCAACCAATTTGAGTTTCTCGTCCATAGTGCGTGTTCCACTCGGCACGAGAATGTCAGCTTCGGTCCTGCCCGCTCATACCCTTTTTGCAAATTATTTCCGAGTCGACAGCCCATATATTGCGGCACTTCCTGCACTTGAATTTGGGCCTGGTTGTCTGCTGCCCACGTATCAAGAGAGTCAAAACGAAAAAGAAGAAGGAAAAAAAGAAGAGTATAAAAAAGAAAGGCCCCCAAAAGCAGCAGTACGCAGCAATACGGTGCACTTTGCAGAAGATACAAAGCCTCTCATCATCGACAGCATCGATAACATGGCATCCAACAATATTGACAACCGCCCCAGTAGCACCGAACCTGCATCGGCCGCCAGGACCCGGCCGGCAAGCCGTTCAGCAGCGAATGGTAGTAGGGCAATGGAGACGCACGAGTTGACAGCGGTGGATAAGAAATGGGGAGTCTTGTTTTCCCCCGAAGGTCAGCCAACAGCCCGATTTGTCGAGGCCATGAGTAGTCTCTCACGGTACATTGTAAGCCAACCAAGCAGCCTATATAATTTGCATGTTAAGTTGCATTATACGACTGACACGCTAGGTCAATGCGTTTCTCATGACGGAGAGCATTGTTTTGGTCCCAGAGAAGCTTTCTTCCTTTTACAACTTCCACACCGTCGAGGAAGACCCTTTTCAGTACCAAGGTATGATAGCATCAACATGACAGTCACTAGAGACCTCGACTGACATCAAAGTCATATTTCAATCACAGGCCAAAGGTAGCCACCGTAGCCTCGCCGAGTTCTACCAAGACATTGGATGCACATTCCACCTCGTGCAGGCCAGCCCGTCATTGCCGCCGCGGATCCCGGGCCTTACACCCGAAGGCTTCGCTCGGTGGATGGCCTTACAGGTGCAGGCGTTTCCCGACGAGGTGGCTGCCCGCCTTGCGAGAGTCATTTCTGATTTTCCACTCGAGACCACCAGTGCCATTGACGGAAAAAGCGAGAGATTGCCTAAGCAGCTCTCCCGCTACCTGCTACCCAAGACGCCCGACTACCACATCCGGTCTCTGCTGCAGCAGGCCGTCAAGCGCCACTTTGGCGTGGCTGGCTTGGCACCGCCTACACATGCGCCTGCATCAGCACCCAAGCCTAGACGAGGCATTTCTTTTTCCGACGGCGAGGATGATGCACCTCGTCGGAAGCCAGATACCATTATCTCGGAGCACCGCCGTTACAACTCGTACTCTGGCCCTGCATCACCACGTCGTGATAGCAGGCAGGACATCCGCCGTGACATGAACCAGAGCCGGCCACGCCAAGACCGACGCAGTACAGAGCCAAGCCGACGTATACCGGCAGATATTGGAGACGATATTCGCTCCGCGCCTCAACCACCTCAACAATTTCAGCCCCACTCCCGCCGTCACCAACATCGGCATTCATACGATAGCAATACTAGCTACATGAGCTGTCGCAGCAGTGACCGACCTAGCAGCCCTGCAGGGACACGCCCGCAGCTCTCGCAGCACAGCCGCAGCAACTCAAATGTGTCTAACAGTACAACACCGTCTGGGCGCGATAGGCGTGATGGCCGCGACAGCCGCCGGAGCCGCAACCCACCGCTTTCCCTGTTCAACGCATTTCTTCAGCCTGGCCGCAGCACATCGACACGGGACACACGGTCACCAGTGCGCGATGGTCTAACCCCCCTGGACAAAAAGTCCAGCTCTTCGCTGCGGCGCGGATCAAGTCCTCAGTCTCAGGGTTACAGAGCATCGCTTCCCGAGATTCACAATTCCGGCATGGAATGCAATGACAGTGGCAGTGGCTACATCCACAGAGATAGTACATCGCGTGACACACGCGAGGCTCGTGGCCATGTGTCCGAGTCAAGCAGCCGTCGGTCGTCCTATATAGGGTCGTTGGGTAGAGGGTCGATTGATACACCTCCGTCTTCGATATCTGACAAGGATAAGGACAGATCGGACAGATTTGAGAAATCCAACCGAGTCGACAGAGTCGACAGAGCCGATGGAAAAAGACCCAAGCTGCGCGATGTGTGCTACAAGGCAATTGAGCGCCGCGACCGTGACGACAAAAACTACCGCATGTACGGATCAACACTGCCACTGTCGCCGCTGTCGACGTCGCCTGTTCTACAGTATACCACAGCAGCTAGCTCGCGGGACAGGGGCGACAAGAGTGACAAGAAAGAGAAGCCGAGAAGCGAGAGTGTCAATACCAGGGCCCAGACTGTGAGCAGCAACGTTCACAAGATATCGTCGACATCCAATTCTTCTACACCAGGCCGGCTCACAGCACCCCGGCCACCATTGTCTCTGCAGCCGACTGTTGTATCCGATGACCGCCATGATGAGGACGGCAATGGAAGCGACAGCGACCAGACGTGGGACGAGTACCTACGGTCTGAGGATTCCCAGTAGACCTTGCTAATTTCTTTCCTATTTTTTAGTTTTTATTTCCTATTTCTTATTTCCTATTTCTTATTCCCAATTCTTCTTTTCTACGTTTTTCTTTGTCTATATTAAACTGGCATTAATACTCTCTGCAGCTCTTTGGAAGGTTCATTCCTTATGATAGTACTTACATTTTTGCACCTGAACATAGACACTAACATCTGACTCATGTGAATTCCTCTGCCATGTTTGCATTCCAGCGCCATCCGTGCATCATCAACGGACTCTTAAACTCTCAAAGGCTCTGACAGAGACAGTGTTTCTCAATACGAGGCCTCTCTTACTGAGTTTCTCTTGTGAGTGGCTTTGCCGATTTCCCTGGCTCGTTGCGAACAATCTCTATTCACCCCAGTTGCCGATCCTGGCCAGAGTTTCTGGAGACGACCCGAGGCCAGCCCAATCAGCAGAATGAGGTCGTATGAGCCATTCATGTTATCTTTAGTAGGTTTATAGTAGCTTTGGCAGCCTCGGTTTGGACCGCCTACACATGTCGAATGTCACCCACGCGTTGTATCTTCAGGGTCTCGATGTCGTTTTACCCACTCATCTTATCAGTCGTCTTCTAATGCAGAGTGTGCTTATGAAGGACAGCAGAGGATAATATGTTACCCGAGATTGAAAGAGTCGGTGAAGCGTCAACATCTGTACTTGTATCTACTTTGGTACATTCTTGAGTACAGTTTATACTACGTTTGCAGGTGCTCGGACTTCCGCGTGGATCATTTTTTATTTTGACTTGTGCGACACTTTGCAAGCATACATGTACGATGAATAAGAGGTGAGAATCAGACAGGCGAGACAAAACAACAAGGGAGAGGCCATTGCTTTGTCCGTATTCCTCGTGCTCATCTTAATCTGACATGCTGACATGAAATAAAAGACTGTAGCCGCAAGAAACAAGATTAGAGGATATAAAACTGGAGAAGCTGGAGAAGACGAAGGACGGAGTACCAGAGTACCAGAGTACCAGGAGAGGAGAGGAGAGACGCACGAGATAGAGAGAGGGAGAGACGGGGTGAGGAGAGGCTTGAGGCGAGGACGGAAAAGTTGGCAGGGCCCGCAAGTTCATATCGAGATTTTCTCTCGCTCCCTTGTTGACGGCTGAGAGAGATGCAGCTATTGGCTGTTGTGCAGCAGGGAGCTGGAGTACAGTTGCAGTCACATCAAGATCGGCACTGTTAGTAAGGGTCCGAGAGAATAGTTTCTCTCGACTCTTTCGACAAGCTCACCCGCTGTTCCACCGACCTTGGATGCACGACTCTTTGGATGTGGTACAGTCTGACAAGGCTTTCTTTTGATTGATTAATAAGTATAGACACAATTATACAGTCTTGCCAGCTGGCATCAGCATCCTGCCTTGTCGCCCGTCTCCGTGCGTGCATGCATCTATCCTGATATTTCAGACCTCAATGGAGGATATGTAATACCTATGCTATTCTTAGACATCTATGTGCTCGCAAAGAAGACCGAATCACCGAGAACCTTGAATACTTGCAGCACGTTTACCCCTTGAGATAAACATGTGGCTCACCATGTGGTCTATTGATCTTCATTTGCATGCTGCCACACGACAAAATAACATTGCTCGTCGTAAATCAATGGCCAACCCAATCTCTTTTATTTTCAGTAGATACACGTTCTATCACATTCAGTTGCTGAACCACTCAATCAACTCCATCTCTCCATCATCTATTGAGTACCTCACCCTCTCCACGCCCCTCCCCCATCTTCCCCCCATCTTGCCCATCTTGCCCCCCTTCAACCCCATCTTCTCCAACTCTCCTCACATGCTCACTGAAACACCAAACTTGCAAACTCTTTATTTTACACTACAACGTCAATTCCAAGTTATATCCGGCACCGTGCCCGAACGGCTTCATATTACAGCCTCGACAGCCTCCCTCTCTGTTTCTCATCACTTGCCAAGCAACCGTTTTCCGCACCGGCGTAAAAAGGCATCCACAGGCGCAGGAGTTTCCCAAAATCGGCAACCCGGTCGCAGTCCAACATTTTAGCCCGAGGTATGCCAAGCCTCTTACCCTTGACTCTCATGGTTCTCAGACATCATCTGCCCTGTGTCTGCTCTCTCTCTGAATTCACTCCAACGATAGACCCACTATCATATATACCTTTGTTCTCCGTACCCATATTACTTATCAGCTACAGCCAATAAAATGAGACAAAATATAAAGCCCTACCCATATACGTCATAATACTGGAGAAGATCCAGTGTAATAAATGGGGCGCATCATCGTGCTCCCAGACGGGCAATTTCCTTGTAAGTCGGCAATATGTTTTCGTCGGCTCACATCAATGTTCGGGTGTGAATCGCCGTTTTTCTTTTACGAAGTATTTTGGTAGCTTTTGTATATGGTTTCTACGCGCGAGAGAAAAGCTGAAAATGGAGACTTGTATATTTTTTCACCTTTCCCTTGAACCGAACTGTGCCATAGTGAGAGTGTGTATTTTGTAATCGAGCATTTAGATCATCAATCAAACAACTCAATGACGTCAAGTGGCTAAATGTAGTTGGGGCGTTGGGTTATTGTAGTTGTAGTTGTAGTTGTTATAGTTGTTGTTGTTGTTGATACCGTTTTCTCAGTCTAGGCTCGTCTTGCTCTTCTTTTCGCGCCAATTCTTGGAAGGTCAAGCATTTTATATAAGCCCTATAATAAGCTTTAACGCCAGGCTTGGAAGGGGCTTGGAGACCGTGAGGAGTAGGCTGATAGAAGCTAATAATAACTAATAAAAAGGGAAGGAACGACCAAGGAAAATTATCAGCGGTAACCCAATTCGACAAGGCTGTTAACAACTACAATACATCAAAGCCTTGCCGTAAAATGTCACGAAATGAGGAAAGAAGCAAAATGAGCGACACAAGAGCGATATAAAGAGAAACGAAAAAGACCAATACGAGACACTCAAACAATTAACCGCTAAAGAGGAAGAACAAGAATAATCCAGTGGTCTCGTGGCCTGTACTTCGTACATCCGAGCAATACGCCGATTCTCCTCTTTTTTCCCCTCTTCTTTTTGATTTCCTCCTCCCTGATTGCCTGTCTGGCCCCCATTGATTTGTTCTGGCGGCTATCACTCCGTCTCTTTGACTCTTTGAAAGCTGGGGAGAGGGAGCTGGGGAAGAAGGCGACTTCCCCGTATGTTTAGTTACAGAGCCCGCAAATCCCGCAAACCCGCAATAAATAAGAATGCAAAAATACGGGATCCGGGGGAAAGTACCTAATATGCTTAAGGCAAGTGGGTTACAAGACGGAGGACGGAGTACAAGGCCGTCTTCGCCGTATACGAGTGATATGATCTGATTAGTTAAATCTCAATTTGCAAACAGGAGTGCATTTGTCGTTACATCTAAAGTACATATGAATGCTGCATATGCAAGGGTATTTCTTCCTGAAGATTCCCCTGTTCACTATGCTCACCCCAGAGTGATGAGTATAACTGGGTGCAGGGCGAAAGGCAAGACAGCTGCGACAAGTGAGACAGATGAGACAGATGAGATCGAGTGAGTGATGTGTGCAGGTGGAGGTGTAGTCTGATAACCATGCAAACGGATTCAAAGACAGTTTTCAAGACCACGAACAAAAGTAAAGATCACGAGATGGCAAATGACAGTTTACAATGCCAACATCATTGATGAAAGCCAGTATACCACCAACAAGGCAATTCAAGAGCCTGCAACCAGGGTACGACGCCACCAACCCCCACAACCACGATACCACTACCGCTATGACGAGGGTTCCTTCGAGTACCGCCCCGAATGACTACTACATCCCCCCCCGGGCTTCAATTGTTTATTATTATTATTATTTAGTATCTACAAAGAAGCATCGACGTCTGTTCTGTTGTATCTGGCCACAACTGCACAAACCTTGGAATGTATGCTGATCCTTTCCATGTTCATTGACGTCTGCTGGTCTCTCAGTCTCTTTTCAGGCTCTTTACCCCCCCCCCCCCTCTCGGTCTTGTCTTCGCTCTTATTTTCTGTTTTTTCTGTTGTTGATTATTATTTAATTTAACTATTTATCTTATTTTTCGTCTTCATTTTCTTAGTTACTACTCCTTGATTAATATATTAATCTAATAAACATCTCAATCAGCCCAAAAGTACATAAACCGTGACCTCCCCGAACGATCATCCCCCCCAATGCCTATTGATCTTCACTTTCGTATTTATTTACACCCTGACACATAAGGGTCCAGTCAACATCTCCTTGCATTGGTGCCCTTTCTATAAATACCCTTTTATTTTGAATACCCTTTATCGCATCTTCTCATATTTCCATCCTCCTGCCCATTGACACATCTCTACACAATGTCAGACTCTGAAAAGCGTCCGTCCAACGGCGGCGACGTCTTGGCCCAACATCATGAAGGCGCTACCGGCGGCGTCCTGGGCCACAGTGACAGTGCCACCTCCACACCAACGCCCCCCTCTGGCGGCGTCGTCCGCGATGTTGCCCACCGAAAGCTCAACATGAACAGAAAGCTCGCCAACCCGCTCGCAGGCCTCAGCACTGAGACCATTGAGCAGATGGGCGAGGACTACTGCCGCAAGCACAACATTGGCGGTGCTACCGAAGAGAACATCCGTGCGTTCCGCCTCGGTGCCGTCATCTCATCCGACCCGTCTGCTTACACCGGCGAAGGCGAGTTCGGTGGCGGTGGTGTTGTCTTTGACCGCCTCACCGACAACGAGAAGAATGTGCTCCGCCGCGAAGAGACACACAAGTGGTCCAACCCCTGGGCCCTGTACTCGGTCATCATCATCTGCTCGCTCAGTGCCGCCGTCCAGGGCATGGATGAGACCGTCGTCAACGGCGCCCAGATCTTCTACAAGCGCGCCTTCAAGATTAACTCGGGCAGCAACCGCGACGAGTGGCTTGTTGGTCTCTGCAACTCTGCTCCCTACCTGTGCTGTGCCGTCATCGGCTGCTGGCTCACTGAGCCCATGAACAAGGTCTTTGGCCGCAAGGGCACCGTCTTTGTCGCATGTATCATCTCGGCTCTGGCCTGTTTCTGGCAGGCATTCACCAACACCTGGTACCACATGTTTATTGCTCGCTTCTTCCTCGGTTTCGGTATTGGCCCCAAGTCGGCCACGACGCCCATGTTTGCTGCAGAGTGTGCGCCGCCTCGACTGCGCGGTGCCCTTGTCATGCAGTGGCAGATGTGGACTGCTTTTGGTATCATGGTCGGTTACATTGCTGATCTGGCATTCTACTTTGTCCCCGATCACGGCGTCGAGCTTGGTCTCAACTGGCGTCTCATGATGGGCTCTGCCATGATCCCTGCTATTTTGGTGTGCTTCATCATTCACACCTGTGTCGAGTCCCCTCGTTGGTACCTGACCAAGGAGCGCCACTCTGATGCCTTCGATGCCATCTGCCGCCTGCGCTTTGAAAAGGTCCAGGCCGCGCGCGATCTGTTCTACATGCACACCCTGCTCGAGGCCGAGCAGGAGATCAACATGACCGGCAGAAACAGCACTTTTGCGCGCCTCAAGGAAATGTGGACTGTCCGCCGCAACCGCAACGCCATGATCGCGTCCGAGATTGTCATGTTCATGCAGCAGTTCTGTGGTGTTAACGTCCTGGCCTATTACTCGTCGCAGATCTTCCTCGATGCCCAGCTGTCCGAGGTCAGCTCTCTCGGTGCCTCGGTCGGATGGGGTGTCATCAACTGGCTGTTTGCCATTCCTGCCATCTACACCATTGACACCTTTGGCCGCCGTAACTTGCTTCTGACTACGTTCCCTCTCATGGCCATCTTCCTGTTCTTTACCGGTTTCTCCTTCTGGATCCCATCGTCCGAGGACGACCCCAACCCGGCCCGCATCGCCTGTGTCGCTCTTGGTGTCTACCTGTTTGCCATGGTCTACAGTCCTGGTGAGGGCCCCGTGCCGTTCACCTACTCAGCCGAGGCCTATCCCCTGTACCTGCGCCCCCTGGGCATGTCGCTGGCCACCGCCACCACTTGGTTCTTCAACTTTGTCCTGTCTGTCACCTGGCCCTCGCTGCTCAAGGCCTTCAAGCCCCAGGGTGCCTTTGGCTGGTACGCCGGCTGGAACATTATCGGCTTCTTTGCCGTGCTGCTGTTCATGCCCGAGACCAAGGCCAAGACGCTCGAAGAGCTGGACGCCGTCTTTTCTGTGTCGCTGCGCAAGCGCATGTACTACGGCTGGGCTCAGTTCGGCTACTTCTTCCGCCGCTATGTCTTTATGGGCAGCAAGAGCATCGAGGCGCCCATCGAGCCGATTGCCGACGAGTACCTGGAGCACTTCCAGGAGAAGCAGAAGCTCTCGGTCCGCCAGCCGCAGCCTGATGCCACTGCTCGTGTCTAAGAAATAATACCAAACACTTTCGTTTTGATAATTGATGGCTAGCTGAATAGGCCAGGCCTTATCATGTCTCGCCCCTTTTTGTCTGATTTCCTCTATTGATTTCCATTTTGTTGTATAACCCGTCTTGTTCATGTTTCATGACCGACACTCTCGCTTGATACCTTTCACTGTTGCTGTTTATTATATAAAATTTGATCTAATTGATTATAAGGTGGTCGTTAAATGAAGTAAAGTGACAGGGAAGAAGTGTAAAGCAGTATGAAAACATATAAATAGAGAACAAAAACAAAAACAAAAACAAAACGTATCTAAATGTAGGCGTAAAAACATAAGACAGGCAAAAATCCAAATTGGGTATCATTATGCCATGTCGCGCATCCTGCTGGTGATTGCGTTACATGTCGTTGCTGCTTTCGTCATCGCTATTGTCATTGCACTAGAACGCTAAAACGTGCTGTTGCTTCTGTTAAAGAAAAAAGTGTTTTTGTCATGGTTGTCGTTATGGTCGTAAGAGCCATGCCCAGCACCACGCTCGTCCTCGACTCGTCCTCGCAGTGCTGCCCAGTCTGCTTTCCAGTTGGCAATGCTCTCTGTTAGCTCGGGGTCGGCGTCCTTGGGGATGTGCGGCTGGCACTGCACTTCGATACCGCGCAGCTGCAGTCGCAGGAATGACAGTTCAGAGTCCATGTCGTCTAGGCGGTCTTCACTGTTGTCGGCCCGCTCAGTCTTGACAGTCGCGACAGTATCATCGGACTTATCTGCCTTGGCTGCCTCGGCAGCTTCGGCCCTCTCCTGCAACTCCTCCACTTGCGCCTCCAACTCCGCGTTGCGCTGGTTCGCCGCCTCGAGCTGTGCCATCAGTGACTGCTGAATGGCATCGGCCTCTTGGCTGCGGCGCATTAGGCTAGCTAGTACAGTCGACAGGTCGTCTGCTAGTGCCTCGCAATCGCCAATAACATTTGCATCTACAACCAGACTATCTTTTGTATCGTCCTTGACATCTTTATTGATATCGTTATTGAAGTCGGTATTGAAGTCGTCTTTAGAATCACCCGTCTTTTCAGTCGTAGGCGTCGTCAACAGAGAATTGCCCTCGGTCACCTCTGCTACATCCGACATTTGCGGTGAAGTTTCTCTCCGGGCAGAGTCCACCAGCATATCCATCTTTGGTGGTGGTGACTGGTTGCGGATCAGAACCGGCGCTGCTTCGAGAAACGGTTCACGTCTCTTTAGAGGACTGCTTCTAGCACTGCCGCCAATCCTGTCATCCCGTTTATTTCCATCATCTGGTCTCTCACTTCTTCCATCGAGACTGAACCCAGACAATGACATGGATGTTGGCCGAAGCCGGCGCTCAGATGACCGCTGCCACGGATAGTGTCGGCCAGGCTGGCTGTGTCGGTTGCGCGGCGATGCGGCTGCAGCTGCTATGGCCACAGCCTCAGCAGCCATCGCAGCAGCGAGTACAGCCTCCATCTCGTCAATGTGCGCATGGAGAGCGCTCATAACGTCTTCGTTTGGCGTATTGAAAGGTACTGCCGGATTGCGCGAGGTTGGGGTATCGGCTATGGCACCTGTCCCTATCCTTGGTGTGATCTTGGCGGGTGTCGTGACTGCCATCAAACTCCTAGAAGCTGGCGTCATTGCCGCTACCGCGTTCTTGCCCGCAGGTGTGGCCACCTTGTCGCGTAGTGGCGAGCTCTGCGCTGATGTTGCGGCCGACTGTGTACGCGTCGAATGCGAGGGCGATGACGGCGTGTAGGATGAGACGTGGCGCACAACATCTTGGAGGCGGTCAATCAGGACATCCTTGTCGCCCTCAGCCATGGACGCATCAAAGTCACCCGTGCCGTCATTGTAGCTGTACTCAAACTCATCGTCCTGATCCAGCCCGAGGCCAAGGTCGTGGTCCGGCTCGCTCTCTTCCACGAGACCAAAGTCGCTGCTGTTGTTGGTATATGAGACATCAAAAGCATCGACGCCGTTTTCGCCGACATCGCCACCAGGACCGTAGTCCCTGAATCTCTCCAGCTCGCTGCGTCCATCAAACGCAGAACCGGATTCGCTGTTGCTGGCAAATGATATGCGCCGCTCGAGCGGGCCAAGAGGTGATGTGCTGATGCCCAGCGCATGTAGATTGAGGCCGCGTGTGAGGTCGAGGTTGGGTGTTGGGCGGTCAAACGAGCGCGCAAAGGGTGGTGACGCCTGTGTCTTGGGGGTCTTTGGTGTCTGAGGAGGACCGAGTCGGAGTGACTTGTGTGTATAAAAGGGGTTTGCTGAGTTTGCTAGGTTGATGGGTTTAACTGCAGGCGACTTGGATGCAGGTGTGGTTGGCGTCACCGACTGCTGGCCCTCATCCAGACTGTCGCTGCTGTCGGCGCTGACGATGCTAGGGACACTGCCGACACTCTCGACACTACCTATGCTGTCACCGCCCTCGCCGTGGGTGATTCTCGTGGCAACATGGTCACCAACATCTTCAGATGCGTTCGGCATCAGGACGGCCGCATGTCTGGGCAGAGGAGATATGTTGTCGGTGTATATAGCGGTATGATTGTGATTTGGCGACGGCAATGGCGATCCTGGCTGCGACTACCAAAGTACCAACGTATTTCGACCAACGTATGCACTCGAAAAACGATCTTAACGGAGCTGTTTTAGTGTCGCCGTAGATAGACGATAGTCTGGTTTGGCACGCGTCTAGTCCTAAATTAGGCGCGCCCGGTGATGGTCGTCTTGCCGCGAGATAAAGCGTCGCTAGTCTGTAGTTTGGTCGGGCAGAAATAGAAGCTAGAAATCCAGATGCTAGAAAAAAGTATGAAAATGGAGCAAAATGGAACGAGATAAAGATAAAGTGAGATAAAAGTTTCAGCGGTTGGGAGGTGATAATGTTGATGACACATATGGTACCTGATTAATGGCGTGGCTGGTGTGGAGAGCATTGTATACAGTGCGTGTTTGTAAAATCAGGAGCTAGTCTACACTGTTCCAGCTGAATCATCCGATGGGCCGAAGACAGCCGCTTCGGGCAGTCGTACAGTGCTAGCCGTTACAGTACGGTATTACGAGGCGCAAAGAAAGAATCACATGTGAGCTTTGGCATATTGAATATTAATGTAATTTTAGGCAAGGAAACATAATATACCATAATTTGACAATTACAAAATTGAGGGATTAAGCTGCTCGACAACTTAACAAAAAGCCGCAATGTTATGTGCACTTTGGTTGCGGTGAGCACCGCCAATGGCCTGAGCGTGATAGTCTAACCTGGGGCAAGTTTAACAGTTGCATACAAGGTATATTATTTGATTCCAATTACAAGCATCTCAGAACTCGATATAAACGGGAGATAAGTAATTTATATGACTGAAATGACTGAGGTAATGACTAAAGCAAAGACAAAATAATGTGGGTTTCCTGGATACCGTAGAACTGGTTGCACCTGCCGTCAATAGATTCTGTTGCACATAATGTTAGTCATAGCTCGTGGACCTCGGGCAGGAACGTGTTCGACCATCGCGCTCCTAAAATGTGTGGGGTAACCCAATTGGATGGGCCCTGCCGGAGGACACGGCCGACGGCCGGTCATTACTACTCAGTACGGAGAAGTCAATTGTTTGTAGTGGCTGGCATCCAACGGCACTGAAGAAGGTGCGCCCTGAACTGGCAATGCCAACGAATGCTCCTTCTGCTTATGCTTCTTGCCTGTGCTCCTTCCTCTTGTGTAGGTTTCTCGGGGCAGGAACCCCGGATTCCAGTGTACTCGACTAACCATGTAATTTCGTAGTGCTTTGTTGTATCTTGCCGATCTGTCTTTGTCATCATCATTAATACCCCATGCCAGTATCATCAAAAATACTCAAGAACACAAGTGTCTACAACATATCATGTGGTCTCCTCGGCTTTCAATCTCCACCAATCCCACACAGCTCGGCCGTCTCATAGTCACTCTGTCACCTTATCCTTCCGTTGTCCCAACCCGCCGGCCGATTCAGCCTTGCTCCCAGCAACTCAAAACATCGCCTTTTGATTCTATTTCAGATCGGTGGTGTGCCCTGTAGAAAGATATTTCTTAATTTTCTCATAATTTATCTCTACATATCACTCGAATCTCTTTACCGAATACATTTGATCCCGCATGTCCTTTCATCCTTTCTTTCTCGTGCTATCACTAGTGCGCCCGCTCTAAATGCTCTAAAATCGGCCACATACAATCGTCCCTTTCACTTCCCCATATTTTTTCTGCATGTATCGCTCTTTCCCTGTCTATGACTGACTCTTGCTCTTTTTTTCGCTTTGTCATTTTGGCACCTGCTTCCTTGTTTCCCCTTCCATTTCCCCTTTCTGGCCTCTCTCTTCTTCCTTCTGCATCTTTCCCATCTCTTATTGAACTTTCTTGATCACTTCTGCTTTCTCTATCCTCATCAACGACCTTGACGACCCCAATTGTACAGTGGTCTTTTTGTCTCTCTACTTGGTCGTGCTTACCCACCTAACATCGGCTGCGAGTCGTCTCCGCTCCTCCGCGCACGCGCACAACGCCTTCTCCCTCTGCTCGTACCACCTGCACTGCACTTCTCTACCATTGCCAGTGTCTTGCATCGTCAAATAAGCCACATCAATACAGCTTGTCGACCTCAATTCGACCTCATATGCGCCTGCAAACACAGTGGTAACTCACGTAACCCTACCCTACAGGGCCTTCAATTCGACCCGTGGCTGCCCGCACTGTCGTCATAGCCGAGGAACCATAACATCCAGCCGGGAGGCGAGATACATACCGCAACACAACAAAAGTCTCCGACGCACATACACTCACCCACACACAATACTGACTCTACCGCCATCATGTCGTGGAAGAAGTCGGAGCGCTTGATGGACACCATCAAGCACTATGCCAACTTCCCCGCCACTGGCGTCAGCCTGCGGCAGATGGTCCAATTCGGCGAGAAGCCGTCTGTCGGTATGTTATCAACCTTGTATCAGCTTGTATTATACTAGCTGCGCAATTGTCCGGGTCTCCGGATCACTGTAGAATAAACTGTCTAACATTGTAGGTACCCTATTCCGCGCATCACAGTTCCTTGCCGAGGAGCTGCCCATACGATTGGCACATCGCGTCCAGGAGCTTGAAAACCTTCCCGACGGCCTCAGCGACATGCCTTCGGTGAGAAAGGTGCAAGATTGGTACGCACAGTCGTTTGAGGAGATCACAACCCTACCGCGGCCAGATCTGAACAGAGAAACACGCGACCGCTTGATACAGCCTGCCCGCATCGGCGCACGCGGCAACTCACACCTAGTGCTGTCCGAGTCAACACCAAACCCCAGCTTGGAGGAGACCAACTACAGCTCACAATCACCCTTAATACACGATCTCAACGGCAACGGAAGCCATAGCTTGATGAAGAAGCACACTGCCGCAAGACGCTACTTTGCATGGGTCGATGATGCCGCTGGCGAGTGGCCCTCGGACCTCCAGCTCTACAACCAGCGGTTCTCGCAGACACTGCACAAAATTAAGCGGCGTCACGACGGCGTTGTTACCACCATGGCACAGGGTATCCTCGAATATAAGCGGAGAAGGCAGCGCATGCAGATTGACAACAACATCCAGGCATTCCTCGACCGCTTCTACATGTCACGTATCGGCATCCGTATGTTGATCGGACAGCACATTGCCCTCACCGACCAGAGTCATCACCGCGATCCGACATATGTGGGTATCATCTGCACCAAGACCAATGTGCATGACCTGGCCCAGGAGGCTATCGAAAATGCGCGGTTCGTGTGCGAGGACCACTACGGTCTCTTTGAGTCGCCCAAGATCCAGCTCGTCTGCAACCCCAATCTCAACTTCATGTATGTGCCCGGCCACTTGTCGCACATGCTGTTTGAGACGCTCAAAAACTCTCTGCGTGCCGTAGTGGAGGCACATGGACAAGACAAGCAGGAGTTCCCCGTGACCAAAGTGATTGTTGCCGAGGGCCGCGAAGACATTACCATCAAAATCTCAGACGAGGGTGGTGGTATCCCACGTAGTGCCATCCCCTTGGTGTGGACATACATGTACACGACTGTCGACCGCACGCCCAACCTGGATCCCGACTTTGACAAAAACGACTTCAAGGCGCCAATGGCCGGCTTTGGTTATGGCTTGCCTATTTCAAGACTATATGCACGGTATTTCGGAGGAGACCTAAAGCTAATCAGCATGGAAGGGTGAGTGTTTTCTTGTCCAGCCCCTGTTATATCACTCTATGAATTGCATACTAACCCACCCAGCTACGGCACAGATGTGTACCTCCATCTCAACCGACTTTCAAGTTCCTCGGAACCTCTCCAATAGCAACTAGCAGTCATGAGAGACCCCAAGTCTCGAGGATTGACGTATGGACAGCACACGACAACACACCCGACACATACTACACCACCACAACGGACGACACGAACGGAACATATCACACCCCTGCATATACAGGCACAACGGTTTAGAAACAAGGGAACACGCGAGGTATCGGAGCGGCGGCAGGTTGGCGATGCAGAGACGCTGGTCAACTCTCATGGGCAGTCGTCGGGATCACACGGCCATGAGAGCGAAATGTGATTTGGCGACATGGGACTGAATTGGAACTGGGATGGAATACACATGATCAGCAAACATCATAATGAGCATGAATATCAACATGATCATCAATACGGGCATTAATATGCGCTCGATAGAATGATGAGCAACTACAATACAAAAGACTTGTACAGCAACAGGCCATCGAGCAGAATCCAGTGCTGTACGTTGAACTCGACCGAATGAGACGCTCGAGTACTTGTGACTAAAAGAGAAGAAGCTCACTATAGTTGCAGAACACAAACCTTGGTCTACCACTAGCGAATTGCCATAACATACTCTCTCGCAGGTGCAACTTCTAATATATAATCTTTTTATTTCTCACGATACCACCATACATTTATATTACGGCAGTATTACTCAAAAAAGTCTCTCTTTCGAACCCCTTTTGTCTTTGTTTGGTGTTTTTCCGAATATATTTCTTTTTTTGGTATTTGAATGTGTCATTTCTGTGCATTGCTCGTTTCCCCTTGGCCGTGTCTTTTCTGAATCTCCTATTGATTAGTGTCTGTTTTCTCGAATGTCTCTTGTTGTTAGGCTTCGTCCATATATTGTTATTTCCTGAGCTTTCAATATAGATACAAAGTCAACAAAAAACATCCAAAATGCCCATAGTCCTGTTTTTTTCTTTCTTTTTCACAGCTGCATCCATCTCCGTGTCTATGTAGAATGATGTCGTGCTCGCAAGGTTGCATAAGACTAGGCGTGGCTGGTCGTGTACATATTATAGAAGGAAAAAAAAATATAGAAAAACCTAAAAACCTAAAAACCTAAATAAAATAAAAACAGACGAGCGGAACTGTCAGCCTTGTGTATTCGCTCCTCGGCACCACATCATCTAGCTTGATTCATTACGCATTGGCTGGCCTGAACCAAGTTATTGTCCAACCTCAAAAAAATGTCGAACAGTCGCGGGCAGCCTGTGAGCAACCTCATCTCCGTAGATACTCTTGGGTTCTTTCTCCGTCCCGGGCCCTAGACTGCCAGTGTCTCTGGAGATGCTCCGTAGTCAACATGCGACATCAAACGTATTGTCTTGAGTGGTTTGATTCGCCGTAGCATGTGATTGTTTTATCCATACATTTTTTTTTTTTTTCATTCGCTATGCCCCTTGATATTATTCCATAGGCTCACCGGACTTGTCTTCCTATTCGCCGTGGTCTCGTGTCGTCTCACCAGTCTCATGCTGTCACGATCGGGTCGAGATCTTGTTTCACGGAAATCGCCAGATGCAAGTGATATTATTATCTCCCGGATTAATAATAACGATAATATCAACGGAGAAAACATATCGAGAAAGCTTGATTGTTTATATTTTCGTCAATATAGTAATTTAGAATTAGATGTTTTGCCTCAAAGTCTGGCGATTAAGGGCGGCGTTTAGGCGGACGAAAGACGGCGGTTTGCATGTGATCTTTTTCTACTTGGCGCACCGTGTCCCACCGAGCCAGTACGTAGTTCAAGGCGTATATAACGCACCCTTGACTTTTCATTCAGATGTACCTTTTATGGGGAACATTCTAGACTATACTAGAAATCGTATAGTTAGATAAAAAAGCGACATCGTCGTTACTTTTCGTCTTTTCGTTTCTTCGTCTTTTTTTTTCTTTTTTATTAACATCGACAAAATGCCACGACAAATATCATTAAATGAATATAATCAAATTCGAACACTTTATTTCGACGGACATCTTACTAAGTCTATAATAAACCGCCAGACCGGCTATAGCATCGACCAAATAAAACGAGCAATTCGAAATAACGAATATACTTGTCGACCCGGGCGTCCTCCTTCTTTTTCTAAAGAAGAAGAACAAGAACTAATTGATTTCATCTCAGCTTCTTCAACAAACCGGCGAATGAGCTATACACAGCTATCAGAAGCTTTATTCGACAAAAAACATGGTCCATATGCAATTCGTTCAACACTTTGGCGCCTCGGTTATCGTCGATATATTGCTATTGTACGGCCGCCGTTGTCAGAGAAAAATCGGCAGCTACGATTGCAATTTGCGCTTGAACATCGAGACTGGACGTTGGATCAATGGAAAGCAATACTCTGGTCTGACGAGACGTGGGTTCTACGGCAAAAGTGCCATAAAACTTTCGTAACTCGTCGCGTAGATGAGCAGCTTGATAAAAGCTGCATCCTCGAGAAAGAATCTCGCCCTGGAGGCTGGATGTTTTGGGGTTGTATTTCTGGATTCGGCGGTAAAGGTCCTGGGATCTTCTGGGAAAAGGAATGGGGATCTATCTCTGCAGAATCATACTCAACACATATTATTCCAGTTATAGAAGGATGGCTTACCCTTCTCCGGAATCAATATAGCGAGACTGATTTCCTTTTCATGCATGACAACGCCCCAGGGCACGCGGCCCATAGAACACAAGAAGAGATACAAGAACGCCGCATCCCAATAATAACTTGGCCACCATACAGCCCTGATCTTAATCCTATTGAAAAGTGCTGGCTTTGGCTAAAAAGACGGGTCGATAAACGATTTGATGAACATCGACGAAAGCCTTCTTACGATATTCTTCGTTCTTGGGTAAAAGAAGCGTGGGAAGAGATGCCAGACGACTTTGTTGATAGTCTTATTACAAGTCTCCCTAAGAAAATGCAGGCGGTGATCGATGTAGAAGGTGGTTATATTTATGAAGATTAATTGTTTTTTCTAGAATGTACTGTAGTTTTGAAGTATCTTTGAATTTTAGTGTAGTATACTAGTAAATTTTAGGAATAGTGTGAAAAAAGTGACTTTAATATAAGACGACAAGGGTGCGTAATTTATTGGGGGGACTATGTATATTTCAGTCTTTTCATTTTGTATACTGGAGCGCCGTGCTGAATAATCCGCTTATATAGGCAGTGAGGGCATTCGCCGCGGACATTCTACGCGACTAATAAAGCTACCAAAGCTAACAGCGGGCGACACGGACAACACCAAACACAGCCTGGCCACAAGTATCGCCATTTCTTATAGAATTTAATGCCGAACCATATTCAAGTCTCTTTCTTTCCCTTGATACTCTCTACAATGTACGCGTATCAGTTTCTGCTTTTATCTTGCTCCGAGACAAACCCAGTGTGCAGTGCCGTGATGTCTTTATTTAGATACTCTATAGGTGACGGCCAATGCAGCTCATATCCATGTCGTAAATGCTTGCCTACCTTTATCTGCTATGTAATACCCAATCAACTACCATGGAATGCATCGACATCATTGCTACTCTGCTCTCCGAGTATCTCGCCATCCCCAGATCCCTTCAACGGCTGGCTGGCACTCTTCCACTGCTTGGCCAAAGCTCCTGCCCATTTGCAGCTGAGTCCTGTCTCTTTCCCTATTTGATCGTTGTTGCGTAGTCTACTCTGGTGTATGTATATTATCTTATCTCCTCGCTCTTGCCCATTATGCCTCTCGGCGATGCCATGCCCGGTTGCTCTTTCCATTTTCCGCCCGTCGGTCACACTCCCTCTTTCCTATTCCACCACCTCACATCTCCCTTTGACACTCTTGTCCCCGACTTACCCTGCTCCAATATCCTGTCCAGCAACGCTAAATAAACGGGACCTCCCTGCCTTGCTGCCACATCCGTCAGAGGCGAGCTTGCCCACTCTTCTCTCCACCACGTTTTCGCCTCACTGCTTGACTTTTGATACTTTGCTTTAATTGCCTATTACCTTGTTAAGATACCCTTTCAGCCTCTACACTACAGCTCCCTCGATAGACGCTACCAAGTCCTCCCCCATTTTCTGATTCAACAACCTCCGAACTCTTTCATCATATCTTCCGCGTCCGTTTACTCAGTTCCTCGGTCTCGGTGGGTCCTTCTTCCCTTCTTAGTCTAATTGCACGTTGCTCTTGCCTCCTAGCTTTTAGTGTACAGAGTATGACACGCTTTGTACCACCATTTCTTCCTATTTGATCCTCCTCGCGGTCCTTGTCTCCGTCCATACTTATTACTTATTGTCCGCGACTTCCGACCTCAACTCGTCGGCATCTTTCAAACACACTCTCTTTCCAGGTTTCCTTTTATTTCATATCCACTACCTTCTCCATCTCCTCTTCACCATCTTACATTTTTCACTCTCTCCTTTATTTTCTTTTTCTTATCCTCCACGTCTGTGCTTCATCACACCCTTCATCCAACCTCAACTTCCGTCATCACCATCTTATCGACCCCGGCTCGACTCCCGTCTGATGGTCGGACCCTCCGATATCTCGACAGCCACACTCCAATTCAACAAACCGCTTTTTATCAACGCCTTCTAGGGAATACACGTCCATACATACTCGAAATGCCTGGCTCTTCAAGTATGCTGATTAGCCTACGCGAGAACATGAGCAGCGTCCGCCGTAATGGCGCAAGCGGCAGCCCGTTCCTCAGCATCGCTTTCAACATTGACCTGCTGCGCAACATTGTTTTCTTCTTCTTTGTCCTACGTGCCACTCGCCGTACCGTCTGGAAGCTCAGGGGCCGCGGTGTCTTTGGCACCATTGCCGAGCTCTACATTGATACTCGCCGTGTCCTCTTTGGCTGGTTCCTGCGCATGCCTGGCGTCCGCACCAAGGTCCGCGAGCAGGTCGAGGAGGCTCTTGGCAAAATGGAGGACAAGCTTGTTCCCATCGGCATAACTCGCTACACCAAGCTTCCCACCACCGGCTGGGATTTCGACGAAGTGCGCAAGCAGCTCGAGGCCCTCTCAGGTCTAGAGCACACACGGTGGGAGGATGGTCGTGTCAGCGGTGCCGTCTACCACGGCGAGGACGAGCTCATGGCACTGCAGACTGAAGCCTACGGCAAGTTTACCGTCGCCAACCCTATCCACCCCGACGTCTTCCCTGGTGTGCGCAAGATGGAAGCCGAAATTGTCGCCATGGTTCTAGGCCTCTTCAACGGTCCCCAGGGCTCGGCGGGTGTCACCACCAGCGGCGGTACTGAGAGTATTCTGATGGCTTGCCTGAGTGCCCGCCAAAAGGCATATGTCGAGCGCGGCATTACCGAGCCCGAAATGATCATCCCCGAGACCGCCCACACTGCTTTCCACAAGGCCAGCCAGTACTACAAGATTAAGCTGCACCTCGTCAAGTGCCCTGCCCCCGGCTACCAGGTTGATGTCCCCAGCGTCGCACGCCTCATCAACCCCAACACTGTCCTGCTCGTCGGCAGCGCCCCAAACTTCCCCCACGGTATTATTGACGACATCTCTGGTCTTGGCCGTCTCGCGGCTCGCAAGAAGATTCCTCTGCACGTCGATTGCTGCCTGGGCTCCTTCATGGTCCCCATGCTTGAGAAGGCCGGTTTCGAGACGACTCCCTTTGACTTCCGCGTCCGCGGCGTCACCAGTATCTCTGTCGATACCCACAAGTACGGCTTTGCGCCCAAGGGCAACAGTGTCGTGCTCTACCGCACGGCAGCCCTGCGTGGATACCAGTACTTTGTGTCTGCCGACTGGGCTGGTGGTGTCTACGCGTCGCCTGGTGCTGCTGGTTCGCGTCCTGGTGCCCTGATTGCCGGCTGCTGGGCGAGCATGATGGCCGTGGGCGAATCTGGCTATATTGAGGCGTGCGGTAAAATTGTCGGTGCTGCGCACAAGTTTGCCGAGCACATTTCGACATCGCCGCTACTCAAGTCCGATATTGAGATTATGGGCCACCCGCTCGTGTCGGTGGTAGCATTCAAGGCAAAGAAGGCCAAGTCGTCTGGATCGGCCGTCAACATTTACTCGCTGGCCGATGCCATGTCCGCCAAGGGCTGGCATCTGAACGCGCTGCAGAACCCACCAGCAATTCACGTTGCATTTACAATGCCCATTGTCAAGGCATACGATTCGCTGGTGGCAGATCTGGAGGCGTGTGTCGAGGCTGAGCGCGAAAAGGCACGGGTGCGGGCTGTCGAGGCAGCTAGCAACGGCGGTAAGAGCAAGGGCATGATGGCCAAGGCAGACTCGGACGGTAATGCGGTAGCACTTTACGGTGTGGCCGGCAGCCTGCCGAACAAGAGCGTCGTCGTGGATCTGGCAACGGGATTCCTGGACCTCTTGTACAAGGCATAGCCGTTTTTACCGTTCCATACTCTACGCTTTCATATTCCCTTTTACTTTCCGTGTTTACAGCCGAGCTTGTTTATTTGTATACCTTTAATAATCCCGTTCTAGTTTCAATACAGCATCATTAGACTTTGAGTACTGGCATTCGTGTGAGGCGTGTTGATGTTTTAGAGATCTTAAATTCTTTCATCATTTCGAGTAATTCTATAGATTTTCGTACATGGTAAGAGACAGACAACAGAATTGTGGAAATATGGGAGAATGGGAGGATAGAGGATTGACAAGAACATGTAAGACAAAGAGGCAAAAAAAAAAAGAGATCCCCTCTCATTGCGACACAGGACAAGCAAATAATATAAACAGTAGTATAAGACGATATAAACAATAGAACGCCATCCACACAAGTTGAAGAAATCAAAATGTAAGATATAAATAGTGGTAGGGAGAAGAAGAGGTAAGAGAACAGGTAAGAAGTAATATGAGAAGAGAAATATTGCAAATGAAAAATACCAAGTGGCCGTAGTATGCATTATGACCTCCGTACAAGAGAAAAAAAAATATAAACGCCTCCTGGTCTTTCACGTCTGATGATGATTCCGAGCGAACTTTCTACTCGCCACGCCACATCTGGATGAACGGCTGTGCCTCGTTCTCGCACACTGCCGAACTCGTCCGGATACAGCCCACAATGCGCACCGACAAATCGCCTGGCTCGTACTTGTTGCCGTGCTCGGCCTTGCTGTATGCATTCAGCGTCCGCTGCGGCACGAGCGCAATTTTGGACAGGATCGTCGGGTGCCACTGCACAATGTGCTCGAGCGCGTGCGTCTCAGCCTTTTGGAAGTTGTACGACCGGTACAGCGGGTCGAACCATGTCTCAAACAAAAACTTTGCCCAGTCGCCGTTGCGGATGACGAAGCTCGACGTCGAAAGGCCGTCAAAGTCCTGGGTCAGAAGGAACTCGACATCCTGGCCCTTGAGATGACCAAACGTCTTGATGATGCTATCCGGCGGCACAATGGGATAATCCTTGAGCATCAGCTCATCCAGCTTGGCCGCGCCCATCAGGTCACTCTCGACTGTCATGTCCATGTTCATGATAAAGGCGTTTTGGTCCAGAAACCAGAAGTAGGTGCTCTCCGGGAACATGGTCAGTGCGTGGCGCATAGCCACGACCTTGGTCCACGACAGCGGGCCGCCGTTGAGGTCGTAGTAGCCGACCTTGGGCGCAAAGGTGCCGTAGCCGTGCTTCTTGGCGTAGATGCGGCGGTTCTCGCGCACGGTGTCGAGGTATGCGCGGTGGTAGTTGGTTTCGTCAAACACTGTGACAAGCACGACATTGGGTGCCTTGCCAAATGACGCAAAGTTCTCTGTTGCTGCCGAGAAATCGGCCCGGTAGCCCTTGCTGACTTCTCCTGCCGTTGGGCCCTTGGGCTTGCCGTTCAGGCCGGCCACGGTGCTGCCAGAGCCCTCCTCTTTAGAGGCCTTGACATGTGCTGCAATCCATGGGTTAGAGCTGTTGCGGCCCGATGGCCGTGTCAGCAGGTAGATAAGGCCGAAGAACAAGAGACCACCAATGGCAATAAACCGTTTGCGGCCGCGGCGCAGGAACGGCAGACTGGGCGCAGAAGACCGCGGCTTGAAAGCGGCCGCGTTGGAATTTTTGCGTTGAGGGTATGCGAAATGCATTGTGATGTATTGGTTTAGATATATAGAATACGAGAGATGAGGAAGCTGGAGTCGGATGAAGTCGGCTGGTTAGGCTCGTCTATATCGATGATAAGATATGGTCGCTTCTATATAACCTGGGGTGTAATATGGTAGGTGTATGGCGTAAAGCCCGTCGGGATGTCGAAACTGCTGCTAAATGTGCGGATATTCGACGGTCGCAAGGCTGCGGTTGTATTGTAATACGTGGTTATAGATGATTCAAGATTGGTAGGGGTCGTATGTTGTCCAACGTCTTTTGTTCAACGTTCTGACGTCTGTCTGTCTGTAATCTGGCTTGTTCGTGGAGTCGTCAATTAAGCTCAGGCGGTGAGGGACAGAATGTCTAAGCTTTGGGTCGTCAAAAGAGATGCACAATGCACTTCGTTGATAGTTCGTTCGAGGCCGATGCTGGTGCTTGCAGTCTGTCGGGTCATGAAGAGGATGGGAGATCGTGGCGACGGGAGCTCAAGGCCATGCTATTTTTGCGCGTCGCAGGGAGGAGATATCGGGAGTCCCGAGGGGTTGAAGAGGTCGAGTAACGAGCGAAAGAAGCGAAGAGCAGAGGCAAAAGAAGGCAAAGATAAAGACGTCAACAGCAAGCAAGAGCTGCACTGGACAAGAAGAAGCGAAGGTGGCAAGGAAATCAACGGTCTAGGTCAAGTTCAGGGTCAAGGTCAGACGAGGCCGGAAAGGGGGGGGGGGTTGCTAGACGGAGGAAGAAAGGTGAGATGTAGAAAGAGACATGTGGTTTTTTGGCGCCAGTGTTGGAAAGTCGCGATTGAAGGGAAAAGGGGGGCCTGCTGTCAACTAGGACGGGGCAGGGGTGCAGGGGGTGCTTGGGCGCAGAGGCGTTTGGTGCTGTAGTGGAAGTGGTAAAAAGTGAGGCAAACGAAGATGGACCAAGAACTTCGAGAGGAGGAGGGCAGGGAAAGAAGACGTCCAAGAAAATGCTGACAAAAAGCAAGCTCCCCTCGTCGCGAAAGAGGAAAGAAGGATGGGCTTCGCGAACAGCTATTGAGTTTGAAAAGGGAAAGAGGGTGTGGGATTGAAGGGGGAGGAGGGCGGAAGGAGGGAAAGAGCGAACGGCAGTAAACTGGAGCCTCTTCGAAAATGCAAAATTAACGAGAAGAGGACAAGTACTACTGAATACGGCTACATGTATGCTACTGTCACTGTACAGAGTACTCGTATGCTCAAGCTGGCTGGGCAGTGTTTGATGACTGATGATTCGCTCGTATTGAAATGGGAAAATTATGAATTAACGGAGTATTACATGCTCACTGCCGCATAAGGAAAGAGCGACTGCCACTGTTCCTTTCTCCCACTAGCCACTAGCCACTAGCCACCAGCCACTTGCTACTATACCACTGCAACTTATCTCATGCACCCCCTGGCGTCGCGCATTTTTGATAATTAGAGGAAAAACGACGAACAATGAGGAAAGAACGAACGGAGCAGCGCACGTAAATGGGGTCGCCGCTGAATTACAGTTACGAGTTAATCCCTGGAATTGGAGACGAGACAGGGATGTCTTAGGGCATGAGCATTGACTGGCCTAGACTATGGCGAATTGAGCACCCTAATGTGCAATCAGACCCGACGAAAAAAGCGCTATATCTAGGGGATCCATAGCGTAGATTAGCTGATAGCACTGCCGATCGTGTTCATTGGAGGAATCTGGACAAATAAAATCATTTGTGCATTGTTCTTCGAATAGGGGCACACGGGGTTGGGGCATTGTGCAAGGCTGAGTACGAAGTAACAATAGCTCAAATTTGCAGTTTTTGTGTATTTAGTAGATGATAAGTGATCATTCTAAGACGATCGAGGACGGGTAGATCACGGGTATGAGCCGGCCGCGATCTCATCGCTCGTGAGGTTGAGGTGCCTCGAGGACGGGATGGGATGGGAAAAGGCAGATCACAGGCGGGATCAGACAGACTACACCAAGTCTATTCATATGATTTGCCGTCTGTGGCACAGAATCTTGTGCAAGGCTTTCTGTGTTATGTGTTGACTCTCTCGGGGTCCTACAATGACAATGGCATGTGGAATAAATGGAATGGCAATATCTCACATCTACGGGAATGGTGATACATTGGGTAACAAGAAGATACAGCAAAATACAGAGATACAAATAGATGTGTGGCCTAGCAATCATACTCGCCCTGGCTAAAGTGGTATGCAAAGCGCACGCTGCTCGAGTTGGCAAGCAGTATGAGAATATGTAGACATATAAACATGAGAGGCGGCTGATAGGCATGATCCGTAGGAGGTCCAGGAGCAAGCAAACTCGGAAGAGAGCGACAAGGAGTCCCACAGAGAGCGTTACCACACTCTGCGTTTTCCCCAAGCGTGAAAGCATAACGCCAGGTGACGGTCCCGACGAACCTCAAAGAAGTAACGCAAAACGCGAAACCCCAAGCAGAAGGACGCCATGCGCAACTCAAAACGAGCTGCAAACGTCAAGTCGGGAACCGTCGTCAATCTCTGCACACAGACTAGTTGGTCTCGACACGGTAGAGCGAACTTCTAGAGACAACTTAAGAGTGTGCAGGAGGGGGGAATATGGGAAGGGAAAAGGAGATACTGAGAGCATGTGATCATATATTGCAGGTGTACCTTTGTGAGAAAACAAAACGCTATCATGAACTGTATTGATGTAAAAGTGGCGTTACTCGGTATGAACATGACCTTCGGGAACATCTTCATCCTCGTCAACGTCAGGCCCGCCGCCACCAACATCGACAATGTTGTCACTGGCGCGGTCGAGCAGACGTCCACTCAGATAATCTATGCCTTTCCAGACAGCCTATATTTATTAGTAGAGCATAGGGTAAGGGGGAGAGGCAGTGAAGCAACTTACTCCTAAAAATGTGACAGCCCCGACGAGTATAAATACCCAGCCCATGCTGTCAAACCGGTCCCGACCACCGACAGTACGACGTCTGCCCCGGCCAAATCCAGCTCCGCGCAAGTTCCACCAAGTAAATGGTGACACCATCAAGAAGGTCTTTATCACACCGACAATACCAAGGGAGAAGAAGCCCTTGAGGAAATGCCCATACCAGGTGCTCTCTAGATCAAGGTCAAGGTCATCCTCAAACACAACATGCTTGGTGTTGCTACCAGAGAACATGTTCCACACACCCGAAACAATCGGCAAGTCATCATCGTAGTCGTTCAAGCCTGACAGCGAGCCCATAACCGTCCCAGCTGGGTCCGACCAAAGATCCATCAGAGGGTCTGCAATGAAGCCCAAAATGAACAACGTCAAGATGAATGCCATTACAGTCAAAGATGCACGCGTCAACCGGTTCGACACAATGCGGCCCCAGCGCAGACGCTGGATCCGGTACTCGAACCCACACGTTGGGCACGTCCAAAAGTTGCGGTCGGCCATTGGTTGTGCGTGCCGCCACCGCTGGACGCAACCCTCGTGGACATATTTTTGTGAGCCCTTGCAGTGGCATGGGCTGATAAGCCGGCCATCTTCGGGGTCCTCGGAAATATACTTGACACGGGGCTTCCGGCTAGTCATGTTCGAAATAGAAGCCGAGATCGAGGCAGGCTGGAGGGATGGTGGAAGCACAGAAGTGACCTTATCGACAATTTTATTGCCAATTCCGGCAACTGCTGCACCAAGCCCGCCAAGCCCGTTCACATCTACTCCTACTCCTGCCGTGCCGAAAGCAGCACCAGGCACCTCATGTTCGTGCTCGTCTTCCGGGCCAAAGTCAAAGGTGGGCTCAATGACTTCAAGACAGATCCGACAGGTCCGCGCTTTGTATATCCGGCGGAAACGCGCCTGTTCTTCTTCTTGGCGCGTTGGTCGGCGCTGGTCGTTTGCAAACTGTTCGTTGATCTGTTCATAGAGGTCTTCATGATGGTCCCAGTTACTATCCGTTGGAGTCCTTGCTCTAGTGGACTCAGTGGCCCAGGACCCGTTTGCAGCAGAATAATCTGAATGGGATGAGTTCGCTCGCTGAGAAGAAAAGCCAGACGTCGAAGCCCAGTCGTCATGGACTGTCCTAGGAGTCCCGTACTCGCCACTGGCGTGCGAGGCGTGCACATCCGGATGTCCGTATCCTTGTTGGTCTTGCCATGTCCAGGTCGGTTTGAATCCAGTGGCAGCCTCTCCGTCGGCAGTCTTCCCGGAACGAGTGTCGACCATTGTATGGGAATAGAGTAGTTCGCAGAGTGTAGGTGGTTGATCAGTGAGCTATGTGATCTGTACTATGATCTCGCATTGTCACGTCCAGACAGTATTAATGTAGGCGTGCTGATCGAGGCGGTGCGTGTAGCTTATAGTTGATATAGTAAGATAAACAATGCAAGCAATGACGTGTATGTGTAAGTGTGTAAGTGTATGGAGGGAGGTTGCCAGCTTGGCTTTGGGCAGCAAAGGAAGGGGTTTCACATCTTTGTACAGAGGTAAACAGGGGAAACAGCGGCCAACAGCGGAGAGGGGAAAAGGGAAGCAAATGAGGAAAGAACGCCCACTAAGGCTAGATGACTGGGTAGTGCACAGTTCGGATAGATAGGACACGACACCAAGAATGACAACACACCACAAAGATAGCTTTGACAGCTATGTTCCTGGGGTGTGAGGCGCAAGGCGTGAGGAGAAGAAAGCAGGACTGGATCAGAGAAGAAATCGAAATTCCGGCCGAGCTTTCCACAAGCTTCGATAATTTCGGACAGATTTGTAGTGGAGGTGTTTGGATGTGGGTACTATCAGGTGACGAGTCATGCGATCCGTTCTGTCCTGCTCTTACATAATCCACATTTGAGCTCAGCAATCTGGCCAATCACAATAGCTCGACGCGCAACTGTTGCGGTGTGCCTGGCTGACTGACGGAGGCAGGGCTGGGCTGCTGGCTGGCTAAATTCGCAGCAGGAACGAGGGAGGAGCTTCGAAACTGCCTATGATCTCCGCCTCCCGCCAAAAACGTATAGCGACATCTGCCTGCCAACGACTCTAAGAGAAGATACGCCTGCGGCTGTGACGACTAGACACGATTTCTGACCTCTCTGATTCCTCTGAGTTTTTGTTAATCATTTCAATTCTCTCCAACACACGACCACACACGATACCCAGGACCTGGCAAGACACACTCCGTCTCTCCTCCAGCTCTCACGACCTCTCCTCGACCTCACTATCCCACCAACCGCAAAAACCACATACGACATCACCACCACGGAGCTGCAATCATGGCCGACCGGTACTCTTTCTCGCTTACAACATTCTCTCCCAGGTACGGCTGTCTTTTGCCAATCTAGGGGAGCTCTCAAGAGTGGAGGGGTCCCTGGCGAGGGGTACTGCATTTATGACGTTTGCTAACATATTACTTCTACAGTGGCAAGCTGGTGCAAATTGGTTCGTCTGTCCATATATTCTCCAGCTTCTTGTTCTCGGGAATCAACTGCTATGAATATGAAAAAAGCTTCACGGCCAAAGTACTAACACCATTTAGAATATGCTCTGAACGCCGTCAACCAGGGCGTCACAGCTCTCGGCATCAAGGGTAAGCTATCCTGAGCTCAACCGAGCACCTCGTTTGTATACTAGGGACATGGTCTAACATCTACAGCCACCAACGGCATCGTTCTGGCCACTGAGAAGAAGTCGTCCTCGCCCCTCGCCGACCCCTCGTCCCTCTCCAAGATCTCTCTCATCACCCCCGACATTGGCATGGTCTACGCCGGCATGGGCCCCGATTACCGCGTTCTCGTCGACCGCGCTCGCAAAGTTTCGCACTCTGGCTACAAGCGCATCTACAACGAGTACCCCCCTACCCGGATATTGGTCCAGGACGTCGCGCGCGTCATGCAGGAGGCCACCCAGTCTGGTGGTGTCCGCCCCTACGGTGTCAGTCTGCTGATTGCCGGCTGGGACGAGGGCATCCTCCCCGACGAAGAGCTTGAGAAGGAGGCCCTCAAGAAGGCAGCAGGCAAGCGCGAGGAGGAAGAGGAGGAGGCCGACGGCCTGGCCTCTGGCGAGGCAAAGAAGCCGACGGGAAAGACGGGCGGTATTCTGAAGGGCGGCCCCATGCTGTACCAGGTGGACCCCTCGGGAAGCTATTTTCCCTGGAAGGCAACGGCAATCGGCAAGAGCGCGGCATCGGCCAAGACGTTTTTGGAGAAGCGGTACACAGAGGGCCTGGAGCTGGAGGATGCGGTGCACATTGCGCTGCTGACGCTCAAGGAGACGATTGAGGGCGAGATGAACGGCGACACAATCGAGATTGGCATTGTCGGCCCACCGGCGGACCACCTGTTGGGCACCGAGGGTGTTGAGGGCGCAAGAGGACCACGGTTCCGCAAGCTGACGCCACAGGAGATTGAGGACTACCTGACGAACCTATAAACGGGTGGTGGTCTGTACTTTACCCGGGCATCACTCAGCCAGGAGATCCCATGACATGATACGAAGAGAAAATGAGAAGAATGATGCACTTTTCTTACGATTTGTTTCTCTAGTCGCTCGCGCGTATAAATCAATATGCATTAAGCGAGATTTAGCTGTACTGGTGTGATGTAGATGGCTGTAGTTTTATGACTGTAACAGTTTTGTATGATGATAAGTAAAACAGAAAATAATTATATTATCCCATTCAATTTCTAAAAAGAATTTAATCGTACTTCATTTCAACAAAAAAAATTGACTTCTGTAATAAAAGTAGAATATAATCGAAGAAGTCTAGATTCTAATGATGAAATTTAATTTGTTGTGGCGCTGAGTAATACATGAACTAAATCTTCACACCGAATTGTCAACTTGACGATAATATCATCAACCCATCCATATTGCCTGGGCGCCCAATGAAGCTTTTTGCTACAGGCTTCAATGCCTGGGGTCAGCTCCTATTTCACCAGCCTTACGGGACACTAAAGGAGCCGGATGACCTGCACGCATTCACCTGTATCCTTGAGGATGCTCGCATCGGCAGTGTTCACTCATCACTGACTCTGACCGAGGGTATGTCAGTGAAAAACACACATTATCTTCATATGCTAATGAACCTAGTCACTACTTCACGCGGCAATCTGGTAGCTGGCGCTCCTACATCAGGTACACCCGCAATCACAAGAACTGACCATCTCAGCTGCGGGGCCCTGAATGGACGTGTTGTCACTTACAACAAGAACGAGGGCACCATCCGACAGTATCTGCCAAGTGGCCAGAACGAAGAGTTTTCGTTTGAGCTCCCTCACGTTGTACAGCTGATAGCATACGATGTCGGTTTTGCTGCCCTAACGTCCGAGGGGCAGGTATGGACGTGGGGAGACTGCCGGTTCTCAGAGTGCCTTGGCCGGGATGTCGACGACAAGCCGGCAGAATACCCGGGTCTTGTCACTGCCTTGGAAGACCTTCCGTCTGGGCCTGTTACCAAGATTGTAGCCGGTGGCTATGCTTTTTCTGCGGTCACGCGTGGTCAGGATATGTACTGCTGGGGACGGTACGTGGGGTTGAGGCAGCACGAGCATGTCATAAACGATCTCACAGGCGATCCAGAGCCAGTAGTCGTCTCCAAGAATAACGGACTAGAGGAGCTAGATGTGGTTGATGTCGGCATGGGTGACTCGCACATGATCATTCTCGCCACAGACGGCTGTGTCTACGTTGTCGGAAACAATACAAACGGACAGCTCGGGCTGGGAAAAGATGTCAGCAGCACAGCACCGTCAGGGTGGACTAAGATTGAGGGCATCCCAGAAGACGGCCATAGGGTGGTCGGAGTGTACGCAGGACCGAAAACGTCGTTTGTAGTAGTGGATGGTTAACGGCATATATGATCAAAGCACAATTATAGTTTGAGCATTGTTTGAACTTTTACTGTCGTCATTTCTTATCTAAGGGAATTCAATGACCTATGGAGGTGCTGCACCGGCGGGCAGGGTGACCATGCCCTTTGCTTCCATTGTCTGCCACTGCAGCGCTCTGCAGAAGCCGAGAATGACATTGAGTGTTGGTGTTGGCACTCCCAATCTCTCGGCCTCCTTGATAGGCGCTTCCACAATGTTGACATACTCGATAAAGTTGCCCTGTCGATCAGTATATATCCCAAAAGACAAACCCGCATTGGGAGGCTACATACCTTCTGAACATCTTGGAGCATGCTGGGCTTGCTCCAGACCTCGATGGGATCAATGTTGATCGTGGTCTCGATTATGTCGGCAGGCAGGTCGATGCCAGCAGCCTTGGCCGTCGCAAAGACTTCTTGCATGGCAGGCCGGATCAGATCATCAATGGGTGATTTGGCCAGCCGCATCCGCGAAGTGTCCATACGTGTAATAGCGGCCACCGAGTTGAAGGATGTGTTGTAGATTAGCTTGCGCCAGCGGATAAAGTCGACGTCGGGCTGGAACTCGCACGTCACCTTGCCCGAAGCGCCATAGATGTCGACAAATTCCTGGGCGGCAGCGAGACCGGCGTTCTTGTCGAGACCTGGGTTCTTGAATGGGCCGACGAATAGAGAGTCGTGATAATCGTGGACGATTGTTCCGTGGCCGCGCTCAGACACGCCCATCAGGGACACACCAGACAGGACCAGGTTCTCGGGGAACGCGGCGATGAGGGGCTTTTCGATATTGAGGCCGTTCTGGACGAGTACAATGACAGAGTGGCCCTTGGTAACGGCGGGTCCAATGATCTCGGGGACGGTCGGCTTGATATCCGGGCAGTTCTTTGTTGCGACCACAATGTAGTCGAATGGGACATGGCCCTCGGCGGTGGCATCCGGGACCTTATTGACGACTGTTCGTTAGCTCTCACCTGTTCCTATATTATATTCACCATGTACAAGAGATGTGCATACTGCTAGATGGCCGCCAATTCTTGTGAACGCCGTAGTCAACCGAGTCAATATCAAAGCCGTCCTTCTCGACGGCCGCAAAGTTGGACCGGAGCACGGCCGTCACGGATGCCTTGCCGCCCGCCTCGAGGCCGAAGGCACCCATGGTGCCGATAGCACCCGATCCCACCAACAAGACGTTCTTCTTTGGCACAGACATAGTGTTGAAACCTTACTTTGAAAATACGAAACCAAACATGAACAGTCTGCGTGTCGAGGACGTGTCTTTATCTACCAATGGATGACAAGCTATCTACACATCAAGGTGGGAGATAGGGCGTGGGTGGGACCACTAGGAAGGAACCGAGTCAAGCCCCGATAGCCACCCTTTTGACTAAGGAAGGTGTTTGCGACGACTCGGTTGTTTCGTATTCTTGGAATAAACACGGAAGATGTTGAATCAAATATTTGCATAGTTAATGTAGCAACGATGCGTCCTGTGCGAATGATGTCAAATACAATATGAGGGGTGCTTGCAGAGTGATGGGAACAACCTTATCTTTACGAGAGCAATCACACAGAGCTGCTTCATAAGTCGTTCTGTAGAGATAACAAACATCTTGAAATTGTATCCTTAATAGATCGTCGACAAGCTCGATGCTGCCGTATTAGGCAACTGAGGAGGTGGGGTGACTCAGCTCCGGCCAAGTAAGTCGAGCCCGGAGTGCAAGGTGGGGCATTCTGGCTCCGGTCCCGGACCGAGTCTCGAGCGTTGTTAGTCACGCTGTCTAAGAAGAAGCTCCCTGCTATTGATAGCATATACCTACAAGATTGAGATAAGAAGCAGACAGGGCATTGCTAGAGATTATTTCCAGTCTTGTGAATATTAGCTACATCAAAAGCATCTAACCGGAAAGGCAAGCGTATCGGCCAGAACAGACGCATTCAATTTGACCCTGTGCCTTGATTACATAAGAGACTGTAAAACTGAAACACTTTGACGTTTGGTCTGGAACAACTCGGCTTACAGCTAAATTTATGAGGCAAAGCACGTCATACTCTTTATTAGTGGCTAATTTGTTTCTAAGATGTGCTGTGATCTCTTATTTACTTAGCTGGGGAAAGTGTGAAGCTGACTAGGATTGCTGGACTCGTAATGAAGAAATAAAAGACGTTGATGTTGATGACGATGGCAGATACAAGCCGAACATATAGATATACTGGCAAAGGGCATGTTCAATACTAGCAAGCCGTTGGTGATCTATAAACAGGGCTGGCTGGTGCCGGCATATGAAAGCCGTCGGTGAATATTCGCCGTCTTACTGCTCCGTGAATATATAATCAGCCCCGAGATTTGAAAGACAAAATAGACGAGAAAGTCTCCGACAGGAATAATTGATAAATGTTTAGTATGGTGCCCGATCGCCTCAGATTCATATACTTCTAAAGAATCAAAAAACCAATACTGTGCTGCCCGTTTTTGTGTTGTATTTTGTATTAGTCAGACCGATAGTCCACGATTTGCACAGCCCACAAAGAAAGAAGTATCTTGTAAAGATAAACTTCTAGTCTAAGATACATCGACTACAGAGCTGACAAATGTGTTCCACGGATATCTATCTGCCCGTGTGTATGCCATACTGAGTAATCATTCACAGAGACGGAATGTTGTTGGTCCTATAACACGACTGTAGCTAACCATTCGCAACAATAAAGTCTCCGGCAAAGCCAAAGGGGTCATTTTGTATCGTCAAGCATGCAATATGCCCAATGTGTTTCATCATCTCCCCACACCGAGCTCCTGGTGTTGGTATTTGTTATGCAGTGGGATGCTGTCGCCGCTATATTCGTGATGCCAAGCTAGCTGCGGCTACAACACAGCTCAAATAGTATAAGTATTCGTAAACCTCCATGGGTCCTACAGCTTGATCATATAAACCTACGATCACATCTTCTCGTATATCTATTTACTTATACAACTACATCTACATCTACATCTACATCTACATCTACATCTTCAAAATGCCTGTCGACGTCGTTTTTGGTGGTGCCTTGTTTGGCAACTCGGCGGGTTTCAACACGGACGAAGAAGTTGCTGCCATCTTTTCCACTCTCAAGAAGCACAACATCAAGCGCATCGACTCGGCACAGGTCTACCAAAACTCCCAGGCCACACTCGGCCGCGTTCATGCCGCCGACCAGTTCACCATTGACACCAAATGGGGTACCCCTAACATTTTTGCCAGCAGCACCCCTGCTGCCTGGGCCTCCAAGGAGTTCATCATTGCAGAGGCCAAGAAGAGCATCGAGACCCTCAATGTCAAGCAGGTCGACATCTTCTACCTGCACTTCCCCGATCCCTTGACCCCTATCGAAGAGACCATTGATGGTGTCAACGAGGTTTACAAGCTGGGTCTGTTTAAACGCTTTGGCCTATCCAACTTCAAGGCCGACGCCGTGCAAAAGATCTACGACTATGCCTCGTCCAAGGGCTACGTGCTGCCCACCGTCTTCCAGGGTCAGTACAACCCGATTGTGCGCAACTACGAGACCGAGCTGTTCCCGACTCTGCGCGCTCTCAAAATCTCGTTCTTTGCGTACAGCCCGCTCGCCGGCGGTCTGCTGACCAAGACTGTCCAAGACTTCCAGGACGGCAAGGGCCGGTTCGCCAAGGGCGGCCTTTTCTACAACATCTACAACAAGCCGGAATACCTCAACAGTTTGTCAAAGTGGGAAGCAGCGGCGCGCGACGAGGGTGTGCCAGCAGCTGAGTTGGCGTACCGTTGGGTTGCATGGCACTCTGAACTGTCCGAGGCCAACGGAGATGCATTCATCACAGGCGCGAGCAAACCGGCGCAAGTGGGCGAAACACTGGAGTGGATTGCCAAGGGCAAGCTGAGCGACAGCGCTGTGGCGGCGATTGAGTCTGTCTGGGAGGGTGTCAAGGCAGATACAGCTATCGAGGTGTAGTTGCATAGTCTAGATTGTAATGCTGAGATACAAAGTCGATCGCGAATAAATAAGGTTTTGACTTGATCTGACATCTGACACTTTGATGTAAATACTACGCTCATCTCCATTTTTCATACGTTCTTTTCTCTTAGAATGTTTCTTCTCTTGAGCTTCAATTTCAGTTTGATCGCATTTGTACTGCTTTTTTGGTTTTATTTGACCATTTCACAGCAACCGAGTCTCCTCAGATTGATAATCAACCCTCTGATTCTCACCATCGGTCTTGGTCTTGGCAATTATAAAGTCTTGGCGGCCGGGAAGGCCAAGCCATGTATTGCAACATTGCATCTAAACAACTATCTATTATTCTAATGCACGGAAGCAGTCGCCATTTTGATGAAACTGCCGTCACAAGCACGGTGTACGTCTTGGTGACTGTATTTGTGTGGGTACAGTACTATAGATGGTTGGTGTATGAACGCCACCCACTGTCTTTGTTTGCGTTCGTCTAATTCCAAGTCTCGGTTTTTGTCTGAGTGACCTCGACCGTCTTCGAAGTCGTCACCGGTATGGTTCCCGTAACCGGCATTGGTTGGGTATGCGTCAACACCGTAGTGACTGTCACGTCTGCGGTAGTCGTCAACGTGAGTGTGATCTTTGCCACTGCTGTCGATGTAGATATCGACGTAGAAACTGAAGTTGCCAAGACTACCGAGGTCAGGGTATCTGTCTTCGTGAGTGTTGCGTTAGACCAGCGTGTTGCGAAGAGAGTTGAAGTTGCTGTTTGAAAAGCTGTCTCATGGTCGGTAGTTGTCACAACAGTCTTTGTCGTGATGGATGCACATATGTTGTTATAGTTGTGGCCGCTACGGTCGATTGCATGGTAAACGTCTTCCACGTAAAAAAGGTCGACGAGATGTGGATAGCACGCGTGACAGTGGCCGTGGTCGTCTCTTCAACGGTTGTAACGGCCGTAACATAGACTGTTGAGCCGGCGGTTGAGCCAACTGTTGTCGAGAGAGGAATCTCCCCAGGTCCTGATTTTGCAGGGTGGAGATACTGTGCACCGCAGTTTCCATAACTCGATTAACACCCATCCAGACAATGCCCCGTGGAGTTGCCGCACCATCCATGCCCCGAGCAGCAGTCCCCGTACTCCGAGCAGATACAGGTGGCACTGAAGCATGCACCACCTGCCCCGTATTGTGAAGCGGGAACGACATTCGGAAACGCTGCTGCCAAGAACACCACGCCGAGTATAGCTCCAAGCACATAATGGCGTGTGTTTGCCATCATGAAGATGTTGTGTAGGTTGAGAAGAAAGAAGCAAGAGACAAGAGGCATAAATGAATGACGGATTCCCAACAGGAAATCAAAGGATCGAACCTGGCAAATGCATAGTCCACCAAAAACACACTCAGCATTATTATAGTTGGAAGAAGATGAGGTCAGCATATTTTTAAAATGCTATCTATATATTTATTTTGATAATTTATCTTCGACACCGTTTTTAGATTCTGGTGACACCCGCGACTTCTTTTGCCGTCGCAAAGAACTTTTCTGGCAGGTGCCCAAAGCGGCCGAGGAAGAGTCCGTCAACATCGCTATCACCACCACTGCCGCCACCCAGCTGTTTAAATAGACCAGGACCAGCACTGCCTCCATACAGAATGCGGGTTCTTTGGGCTCCGCGTCTCTGTAGTGCTTTACAGGTTTTCCGAATACCACCGACAATGGCCCGCACATGCTCTGCGCTGGCCGGCTCTGCCGCTCCAATAGCCCAGACGGGTTCATACGCAAGCAGGACGTCTGCGTCGTCAGGGACAGCCTCAAGAACAGCTGAAATCTGGTCAACGACGGTCGCAATAGTAGCAGCTACCGCGGCTGCATGCGCATCATCCGGCGCCCCTTGTTGCCATGAGTCGTGACTGTCTGTCCCCGGCTTGTCCACTTCGCCAATACAAACGAGCGGCACTAGGCCCTGCTGAACAGCCGCCTTGGCCTTAGCGGCAGTTGTCGTATCTGTCTCACCAAGGATCCGACGGCGTTCGGCATGGCCAATCTCCACGATGCGGACGCCGACGTCGGCGAGTACAGCGGGGGACACAAAACCGGTATATGCGCCGTAGTCTTCCCAGCCGCAGTCCTGTGCTCCCAGGAGAACTTTTCTTCCTGACGGGGTATCTTTCAGCTGCTGAGAGACCGACGCAAGCGACACAAAGTCGGGGATAAAAAAGAGGTCCGCTTTGTTGAGGACGCCGTCGGTATCCTTGTCCAAAATCTCGAGAATGCGGTCGACGTAGGAGCGCGTGCGAGCGAGCGAAAAATACATTTTTGTCGACACGCCGACAATTGGGCGGCGCCTGCCGACGGCGGAGCTGTCATCAGTCGTACTCATTGTGTGTACTGTTGTGTATGTGATGGTAGTAGAAAACGAAGCATGACGCCGATCCACCAACTATGTACTAAAGTGGAAAGCCGACGCAGTGTATATAATCAAACATAATATATAATAACTAATTACACTACCATAGCTTGACGCTCCACGATGCACCCTGATCACGGTACAGATCTGATAGAATACGCATTATATTTTTATATTTCATATTTTCAGCTCATTATCTATAGTTTATCTCAAGTACATTTAACAACCGCCACCAGTCTCTTCTGGTCCTGTAGCAATGCCACCAGCCTCGCCCTCGTAATGGTGAATGGCATCGACCTTGGCCGCACTCGCACTTGTCGTGTCAAACACGTAGCCCAACCACTCGCGCGCCAGACGGCGGGCTAGCTCCAAGCCGACGACACGCTCGCCCATACACAGCACTTGGGCGTTGTTGCTCAGCACAGCACGCTCGACGCTGAAGCTGTCGTGGGCCGTGACGGCGCGCACGCCCTTGATCTTGTTGGCGGAAATGGCAACGCCGAGACCGGTGCCACAAATGAGAACGGCACGGTCGACTTCACCAGATGCCACGAGCTTGGCAGCACGGGCAGCAATGTGAGGGTATGCCGTTTTATCGTGAGTGCCGTCGCTGCCGACGTCGACGACGGACACGACACGAGGGTCAGCGGCGAAGTCTGCCTTGATCTTTTCCTTGTAGCCGACACCGGCATCCTAGGTTGTTAGTATATAGTGATTATAGAGCAAGATTATGAAAAGAAGAAAGAAACAGCTACACGTACATCGCAGCCGATGGCTATCCGCCATGATGGTTGAGCCATGTTGTGTGGTGTTGTGTAGTGTAGTAGATGTTTGGTGACTGAGGTTTGAATCTGAGGAGGGGTGACAGTGAGTGATGACGACGTTGGCATGTGAAGAAAAGAATCAGACAGAATAAAGGTAAAGGAAGAGCTGTAGAAGTGCAGGGAAATGTAGCATTTGATTCATAGCTATGCTCAAGCTTGCATACAACGAATAACAAAGCAACACAACAAAACATTAGCCTGGTTTATTTCTTTTTCATTTTTCGAATTTATCTATGTTCATTAAGTTTATTAATTGTCAGAATTTATCCTATTACCATGGCCGGGATACTTCTCCTGCTCGACAGTGGTTCTTCTCCAAGCACAGCAAGCATTGACCGGGAGAAGACCAGGAGGAATGATATCCCAGTGTGCATGCTTTGTTTCCTCCAGTGCCTGTTTTTTTGAACCTTTGTATTAGTTTTGCCTCTCTATCATCCCTGTTACATTATCACATGATATTCTTAGCAGATCTTCGACTAAATCCTTCTATTCTCTCCTTGTTTCCTCAGCTCCTCCTTATCATAATATCTTCCTAAACCACTGGCAATTCTTTACAAATTATTATCATTGTCCCTGGCTCTCAACAATGTCATTCTGCTACGCATATCTATCAACCGGATCGGACATATTGCTAGACACAAGTATTGGTGTATCAACTGCTGATTGATCCTCTGCCTCCACTCTCTCTCGTAGCATCCTCCGGTTAATTAGCACTTCGGCATGTCTTTCCCCCTCTACGGTATATTTGGGCCTTGGGTCTATTATTTCGGATTATAATGAAATTTGCTGCATGCCTTTGCACATTGTATCCAATGTATGTCTTTGCGTTTATTTTTGTTATATTCCATCATTCTTCTATTATTCAGAGCTTCTGCGACGTAGTTCTTGCTCCTTCCTCTTTGTTGTTGTCATTGAAGGTGGTCTGGGTTTCCTAATTAGGCAATCCGGTTTCCCCAGACCACGTTCAAATAACTTACGCTCAGTCGCTGTATGACAGGGCCTGCAGAGAACGTTCTAGCGTATAAATCCACTGAAAAAGCTGAACACGAGCACACATTTAGCGCTTCTCCATGAAATACATGAGTACATCTGCATCAATATGTCCGGACCCCAAGCTGGCCCCATAGTTCTCCACTTATCTCACTTACACCAGCGAAGGACGTACTTGTCCCTCACAACCGGCCGGGGTGTCTTTGAGTCCAATACAGAGCACTATGTGTATTGTTTGCACAGGAGAAATAGTAGATGTGCAAGAATACCTTGTAAAGAAACAAACGCGGCAGTTAAATTAATAATAGGACGGGCAGAATGGCATGACAGAGAGAGAGAGGCGCGGGAGGGAGAGGTGGAGTGGGAGGGCTGCACAGAGAAGGGATGAATGGCACATTCAAGAGAAGCTATGGTGAGGAGAAGTGGCACACAAGAAGAGGGGAAGAAGGGATCAACCAGAGCAGGATATCAGACACGGAGAAGTTGATAGAATGATGACGGCAGCGAAAGCGGAGAGGCCGTTCTTGGAAAGCCAGGTCTGGCTGGTCATGAGGAGCGAGGAGCGTGAGCCTACGAATGATAGGCGGGAAGAAAAAGAAATGAAAAGAACAAATAATCAAAGTATCCATTAGCTCTGTGTGGAGCTGTTCCTGAATTGGAAAGACGAAAATTGGCGTGGACGGGTATTCTAGATATATCAACAGAAAATACAAGAGAACTAGGAGCTCTGAGGATTAGCCCCAGCTGATGACTAGACGAGCAGTAAATATAGTAGGATGGATATGAGATGCGATGACATAGATGTAAAGTGCTTGAATATTATAATATTAGAAAAAAGCTGTCTGATCCCATTGTCCCTCCGCAGCTACCCTGGCATAGCCGTCATTTCGTCACATTTTATCTAGCTACACCTTCGAAGCAAGCACAGTGACTCTTGTTTGCAGCACATTATTCAAAACCTTTGAAAAGCAAAATGTCAAAAGCTCACCTCTTCAACTCGGCCGACGGACTCGTACCTAAAGCCCTGCGTGGACTTATCGCCTACAATCCGGCTCTCGCCCTCGACATCACCAACCGCGTCGTCTTTGACACCTCCTATGACCGCTCGAAAGTCGCCATCATCTCGGGTGGCGGTTCTGGCCACGAACCTGCCTGGGCCGGCTATGTAGGCACCAACCTGCTGGCCGCTTCGGCTGCAGGCGACATCTTTGCCTCACCCTCCACCAAGCAGATCCTTGCCGCCGTCGACGCCGTACCTTCGGATGTCGGCACTATTCTGGTGATTACGAACTACACAGGTGACTGTCTGCATTTTGGCCTTGCTGCCGAAAAGGCAAACGCAGCCGGGCACAGGTGCCGCATGATCATCTGTGGCGACGACGTATCCGTGGGCAAGACGGGCGGCCGGCTCGTGGGTCGGCGCGGCCTGGCTGGCCAAATCGGCGTGCTCAAAGTTATCGGCGGCTGTGCCGGCACGGCGAGCAATGCCACGCTTGATAACGTCTACAATCTGGGCTTAGCTGTGTCCAAGCAGATTGTCAGTATGGCCGCGACACTTGAGCACTGCCATGTCCCGGGAAGAGGTGATGAAGATGTTGAGACTGAGGGTGGCAAGGTGGGCGAGAAAATTGAAATCGGCACTGGTCCGCACAACGAGCCTGGCTACAAGACCCTCAGCCCGGCCCCGACCGCACCCGAGCTCGTGAGCAACCTGCTCAAGCACTGCTTGGACGAGACCGACGAAAACCGTGCCTATGTCAAGTTCATGCCGCAAGACGAGACAGCCGTGCTTGTGAGCAACTTTGGCGGTCTGTCGCAGCTCGAGCTAAGTGCGCTTGTCGATGAGGTGCTGTCGCAAATCGAGCAAAATTGGTCGGCCACTGTGGCACCGCCATCACGCGTGTATGCGGGCTGCCTCGAGACATCGCTGAACGCGCCCGCGTTTTCGCTATCTGTGATCAACTTATCGGCAGCTGCGCGTGATCCCACCTGTGTCTACTCGGTCGATGAGATCAAGAGCTTCTTTGACGTGCGCACCAGCACCTACTGGGAGTCGTTTACCGGCAGCCAGCAGACGCGTCGGCCAAGAGCCGAGCAGATCATTACCTCAACAACAAAAGAAGAAGTCATTCCGACATCTTTCAAGCACGACATTCTGGTTGACGCCGTTCGCCTGGAAAAGGGTCTGCGCAAGGCATGCACCGATTTGGCCACGGCTGAGCCTGACTTGACAAAGTGGGACACGCTTATGGGCGACGGCGACTGCGGCGAGACGCTCAAGACGGGAGCCCTGGCCATGCTGGCTGCTGTTGAGGACAAGCAGCGCCCACTCGCATCGTTTGGATCGTCGGTGGCTGTTTTGCGCGAGCTCGAGTCAGTCGTCGAGAACAAGATGGGCGGTACATTGGGTGGTATTTTGGGTATTTTCTTGGTTTCCCTGCGCGCATCGCTTGAGGCCGAGGTCATCAAAGATGCCAATGTGGAACCGTCCAAGATATGGGCAGCTGCACTGCACACGGCCATTGACCACCTGGGTCACTACACGCCGGCCAAGGTGGGCGACCGCACAGTCATGGACACGCTAATTCCCTTTGCTGAAAACATGGCCAGTGGATTTGCAACCGCAGTAAGCGCGGCGGAAGCTGGTGCGGAAAAGACGCGGACACTGACGCCCAAACTGGGCCGGGCGACGTATGTCGGTGCCGGCCAGACCAACAGCGGCGACCTGCCACCGGATCCAGGTGCATGGGGTGTCATGGTAGCCATCCGGGGTCTCCAGCAGGGCTTCAACTCTTAGGTATCTTGTTGTGTGTTTCTTGTAGATATTTTCAAAGCTATAAATTTGACTTTACATAATGCTCTCTATTTTGAATGTGCTCTAAATGCAATTGTAAGATCATATATACTGCTGGCATTATTATATCAGCTCAATTTAAACGTGTTGTATGTCTATTGTTCTTCAAGCCATTTCTAAATCTACCTCCCTACGCCTTGCCGGCGCTGCCAAACCACTTTGCGTAGTTCTCAATCGCATCTTGCATCCGCTTCGTGCCCGCCTCAATCACGCTCGTCAGCGGCTTGCCCTCCATCTCCTTTTGCACAGCTGCATAGTGGTTGTTCATGCCCTTGTTGATGTTGATCTTGGTGACGCCCGCGTCAATGCACCGCCGGAAGATGGCCTCGTCAAAGGGGTCTGCACCGTGCAGCACCAGCCGCACACGGTCACCGACGGCCTTGTTAATCGACTCCAGGCGGTCGTACTCGAGCTGGATGCCCCGCGGGCCGTACTCGCCATGCACATTGCCAAACGCCGGTGCCAGCATCTCAATGCCTGTGGCCACGAACTCCTCAGCCTGCTCGGGTGTAGTAAGCACGGCTTCTAGGTCAATAGTCTCGGCGACACCGTCCTCGCCGCCCTCGATGCGGCCCGGCTCAGCTTCGGTGGCAATGCCGCGTGCGTGGCAGTATTCGACAAGCTCTTGCGTCAGTTGCAGGTTCTCTTCCTTCTCATAGTGGCTCATGTCGCACATGATGCTGTCAAAGCCGTCTTCGATATCGGCGGCACGGCGCACAAGCTCGGGTGTCTGGGCATGATCCAGATGCAGCGACACGGGCACCGAGGCCTGGTGAGCGGCTATAGCAGCAGCTCTGACGAGTGCTTCGCCGGCGTACTCAATAGCCCAGGGGAAGAGCAGAACCATGGCGGGAGAGCGAGCAGCTTCAGCGGCACGAACAGTAGCAATGACCGACTCGAGGTTGTAGCAGCACATGCCAGGTACTGCATAGCCGCCCTCGCGGGCAGCGTTGAGGATGGCCATGGATCGGTTCTTTTCCAACGGAGGGCGGACCATTGTGGTGGTGGCTATAGTAACGTGTAAACGTGGTAATAGCGTGCGAATGTGGCTTAAACGTGTTAACGTTCAGATGTAGAAAGTGCAATGGTGTAGATGGATGGTGTAGAAGGAAGGTGCTGAATAATATTTCTAGTGTAAGCTGCTAGTTGACAATGATCCGGGAAAAGGCAGTAGCTCCATGCAGGCCAATAGCCGATGAGATCGAGCTTAACTAGTGATGCTATGAATCAGTTGAGGCGACCTGATTTTAAATGAAAAAAAAAATAATGTAATCAAAGTGGAAGTCAGAAAGAATCACGGTCAAAGTTGTCTTGCTAGCAAGTCAAAGGAAGCTTGTTGGCCAATAGGTGAAGCTTTGTTGTGCCGGGTAATAGGGACAGTTGTCATATAGTTGAACTGGCAATTACCATATTGAGACTAGAAATTGAAGTGGTGTGAGAGGAAAATCGAGTTGGGCGAGAAATGGTTGAAAGAGAACAAAATAGCTTATTAAAAGGCATAGCAATAATCCAAAAAAAAAAAAAAATATTAAAAGAAGAATTATAATGATATTGAAAAATCAAACAGCAAATAGCAAAGTTTGTGAGAAGCAACACAAGCATGACAAGTTACACATAGAATAAAGAAAGCCGGTTGACAATAACGCGGGGCGAAGACGAGGGATGCGGGTTACTCCGTACAAGCCTGTGCGGGTAAAAGAAATGGAAAAAGATCGGACATATTCAGATCATTGCAGTACTCTGCCACCAGTGGGCAGCATTCAGTGGATGGATGGCCCGACGTCGCTCCGTTGCGGGTTATGAGTCCCGGCGGGACATCTTTACGATGCACATCGGCCGAGTTATATCCCGAGTCGATCAAGCAGCCTAGCCGTAGAAGGACTGGATAAGGCGACAAAGACTAGAAGCTTGTTTGCAGTCATTAGTTGTAGTCTGTAATTAGTGTAGAGCATAATGGAGCGACCAGGTAGTCATTTCAGCCTGAATTTTGGTATTGTTTAAATTTGTTATTGAATTCTTCATTCTATCAGCTTTTCATATTATTGCTTTATTGCTTTATTATTTAATCATTGATCTTCTACAATTGTTCTATTTTGATACTCCTTTATCGGAAAGGACGGACCGAGCTCTACTCTATAACGCCTTGAATACCCGAACATCGTGAAGTTGATCATAGCTTCACTTGACCACATTATTCGTCTTCGTCTTCGTCCTCTGATCTATACTCTTATTCATCCTGAAAAAAAGCAGAACAACATTTACACAACAAGACTCACATACGACACCATGTCTAAGCCAGAAATCGCATTCATCGGCCTTGGAGCCATGGGCTTTGGCATGGCCACAAACCTTGTCAAGCGGGGTTATGTCGTCACCGGCTTTGACGTCTGGCAGCCCACACTCGACAAGTTTGCCGCGGCAGGTGGCAAGACTGCAACAACACCGGCTACCGCCTCTACCGACAAGCCTGTCTGTGTCTGCATGGTTGCCACCGCCCAGCAGGCTCAGGCCGTCCTCATTGACGGAGCCGATGCCGCTGTCCCGGCTCTCCCCAAGGGCAGTGCGATCCTGTTGTGCTCAACTGTACCATGTGGCTATGTCCAAGACCTTGCGCACCAGATTGCTGAAACGCGTCCTGATTTGTTGCTGGTCGACTGTCCCGTATCGGGTGGCGCCGCACGCGCAGCCGACGGCACGCTGTCCATCATGGCCGGCTCGCCCGATGCCGCCTTCAATGCCCACGCCTACGCCAAGTCGGTGCTGAACGACCTTGCCGACCCAGAGAAGCTTTACCTTGTTGCAGGCGGAATCGGTGCAGGCAGCAACACCAAAATGGTTCACCAGGTGCTGGCTGCGAACCAGATTCTGTCGGGATGCGAGGGCATGGGCCTGGCCGTGCGCCTCGGCCTCGAAGCCAACGAGACGACGCTCAACACTCTGCTGGCATCGCCCGGTCGCAGCTGGATGTTTGGTCACCGGGGTCCGCGCATGGTCAACAACTTCCAGCCCGTCGCGAGTGCCGTGCAGATTATTGTCAAGGACACGGCTATTATCACGAGCGAGGCGCGCCGCATGGACTTTATTGTGCCCATGACAAACACTGTCGAAAACGTCTTGTATGATTCCATGGCACGCGGCTATGCGCTCGACGACGACTCGTCCATCCTGCGCGTCTACACCATTGGCCGCGAGAACGTGCCGCCGCCGCCGACATCGTTGACGGCCGATGACAAGTTCAAGCTGGTGACGGATCTGCTCAAGGGTATCCACTTGGCCTCGGCGGCCGAATGTCTGGCATTTGCACACCATGTCAAGTTAGATCTGGACATGGTCCTGGGCTTGTGCATCAATGCAGCAGGCGGCAGTGCGATACTGGAGACGCACGGCCCACACATTGTGGCAGCGCTGCGCAATGGTACGGCAGCTAGCGGGTGGGCGCCCGCAGAGGGTGAAGAGACGCTCGAGTCCATATACAAGGGTCTTGAGACTGCCGTCGTCACAGCACAGCAGATCAAGGCGCCGCTCTACCTCGGCACACAGGCTCTGACAGTGCTAAAACTTGCCCTCAGATCATCAGGTTCCAATGCTTCAAGTATTGCAGCAGGCTCAGTAGTCAAGGTGTGGCTGTAGTAAGGTACTACAATCATGAGAAGCAATAAGCATGATTTAAAAAGCAAGCAATTGATTAAACCAAAATCAACCTATGGATACAAGTGATAAATTACAGCGACAAATGAAACAAGTCGAAGAGACACATTGCAAACTAATTGATATAAAAAACAGAATAAGCCTACCACAGCTCACAGGTGGGTTCTCTGTTGGGGCAGCTAAAGGCCTCCCGGAATCCACGCGAGTTGGCAATGGTGCCCTTGATACGGGCCGGGTCGGGCGAGTGCTCGTCCGTCTGGACCAGGTTCGTCATTGCCTCTGGCCGGAACTTGCTGCACCACGCATTGCTGTACGAAATGTAAAACATTTGCTCGTGCGTAAAGTGCTCCAGGCCGGGCAGTGTCTTGTCCTTGATGGACTTGGAGTCCTTGCGACGGGCATCCCATGCTGAGCGGGCTGCTGTGAGACCGCCCGAGTCGGCAATGTTCTCGCCCAGCGTCTGGCGGCCATTGATGTGGATAGGACCGTCCTTTCCGATGACAGTGATGTTGTTGAACTCTTCAACGATGCACTCGGCCTTGGCCTCAAAAGCCTCAATCGTAGCATTGGTCCACCAGTTGTTGTAGCGGCCGTGCAGGTCGTAGTGGCGGCCATTGTTATCAAAGGCGTGCGACAGTTCGTGGCCGGCAACAGCACCAAAGGCGCCATAGCTGACATACGACGGCAGGTCCACGCTGAACAGGGGGAACTGCATAATGGCGGCCGGGAAGACAATTTCGTTGTGAGGCGGGTTGTAGTAAGCATTGACCGTCGACGCGCTCATGCCCCATTCCTTCATGTTGGTCGGCTTCGACAGCGACTCCCACTCGCGCGCAGTGTCCGAGTGCGTCACCGTTAACGCGTTGTCAAAGTATGCGTGTGTAATGTTCACGCCTGCATAGTATTTGCGCAGGTCCTCGGGGTCCATAATGTTGGGAGACTGTTTGTCAGACTAAATCATATAATATGGGGGATAATTAAAGAGGGGAATAATTAACTTACCTCAGATGGATAGCCGACCTTTTGGTCAATGTTGTGCACCTTTTGAGCAGCAACCTCCTCAGTCTCCTTGTCCATCCAAGCAAGGCTGGCAAAATTTCTGAGGTACGCAGACTTAATGTCCGTGATGATCTGGTTGCCAAAATCCTTGGCGGCAGCCGAGAAAGCAGCCTCGACAAAGAAGCGGCTCAGGATCCAGCCAAGAGTGTCGTCGGCATGTCTCACACACGTCCGCCAGCGCTCAGGATCAGCGTTGGGGTCCTTGCCCTGGAGAACATTCTGGAACTGCGTGTAAGGCTTGATCTCGGAACCCAGCACGTATCTGCTGTATGATGTGATGACGCGCCAGTACAGGTAGTTGTGGATGACCTCCTTGGGAGCACTCGACACGATCTCCGACACATTGGCCAGGCGCTCGGGGAACGCCGTCACAGTCTCCTTGAGAGCATAGTCGCCGGGGATCAGTTTCTTAAAGACCTTTTCGAGGTTGAATTGCGGCACGAGCTTGGCTGTATCCTTGACAGACATGAGGTTGTAGGTCTTGGTGACATCAAACACGTCGGATCTGTCGGGGCCAGCCTGCGCAATCTTGTTCTCAAACTCGACCAGAGCCGCAGCAGCAGCTGCTGCATCGCCGCCCTTGCCGATGCTGGCAACCTTGGGGTTAATAGCACTCAGGACCTGAGTCACTGCATCCTGGTACTTGGCCACGACGTCCTTGTCGTTGAAGTGCAGCTTGGAGGGCAGACCAACAGACTGCTTGGGCGAGACACTGATGATCTGGCGCTCAGGGTTCTTCTCATCGTCGCCGACGTTGAAGTTGAAGAAGGGGTCGATACCAATGCCCTTGAGGAACAGGATTGCCTCGCTGTAGTCCCCATCTGTGCTGTTCAGGATAGAAGCCAGATCGTCAATAAGGTCAATGATGGGCTCGATGCCGCGCTTGGTGATGGCGTCCACATCCATGCACGCATTGTACACCTGCTTCAGCTCATCAAAGTTGTCCTGGTCGGTCGAGCTGAGCGCCACAACCAAGTTGCGAGGCGAAAATTCCGAGTGGCTGGATCCCTCGGGGTAGTTGCCCTCGAGGATGCCGCGGATGTTGGAGGTGATGACATCGTTGATCAGGCTCAGAGCGTCGACGCGGCCCTCGTCGGCACGCAAATCGTGAGCACTACGCCAGCCGCCGCAGACATACTCCTCAAAGTCTTCGCAGGGATCGAGGTTCTTGTAGTTGGGCGACAGGTTGGTGAGGTAGCCAGATGCAGCGTGAATGCAGGCCGGAGTCAGGCAAAGCTCAGCGGTGGTGTTGGAGTGCATCTTGGGGTAGAGGGCAGCAGCGAGCACGAGACCGACAATGATGGTGACACCGATAATGCGGTAGAGACCAATCTCGAGGGAGCGTGCCCACAGCGTTTTATAGCCGCGACGCAGCCGTCCCTCGTCGTCAGAAGCATAAGCATGGCCAGGACCAGGACGAGCGTGTCCAGCCAAGAGAGGCGAGTTCTCGTCGTTCTCCGCAGCGGGAGATTGGGATGCCATGATGGGAAAGATGAACTGTGGAGTGGTAGCGGCAGAGGCAGAGGCAGAGGTAGAGGCGGAAGTGGACGTAGGATCTTGGGACATTCGAGAGACGGGATGAAAGTAGCAAACAAGCTGTCGTTAGTTGATTCACCGATGCTCAATAAGACAGGTGAAAGCTGCCAGTAGCTAGCCAAGCCCGTATTGATCTGAGATGCCTGATGTGGTATAAAAGCCAAGCACTGCTTTGAGCCCAAGACGGAAAGTGTCGTCGAGTGCCCAGAGTTTAGATGCGATGTCGACAATGTCGACAATGTCAATAGTGCCGATGGGATCGATGGTAACGTTAGTGTACTCTCAAGATGGAGGAGGGTCGTGTGCCGTCGAGGATGGGCCCGTTCTTTCGGCTAATGAGGAAGGACGAAAGACGGGACGAGATGAGATGCAAGAAGTGAGTCTGATCTGGATCTATCGATGGCTATTTCAATAGATGAAGAGATGAAGAGATGAAGAAAGGAGAGGAAAGAAAAGGGAGAAGAGAGCCAAGCAGAGACACGACAGGGCGAGAAGACAAAGGCGAATCAGTCACAGGCAGGATGTCGTAGTGCGGAGACGTCATATAGGTATCTTAGATGATGGTAGACAGCTCCCACGGCAGGTGCCTGCGCTTAGACTCCAATGGCCAGCCATGATTGGTCATCTGCGCAAGCTATGGGAGCTACAAGCATGAAGTGGAGCACGCATGGATGGATTAGGCAGGGGCGTAGCACCTCTGTGTCCCGATATGGAAGGCACCTGTGATACTGCTGTAACCACTGTCAATATAGGGTGATCGACGCTCTTGGCTGAGCTCAGATGTTTTAGGTCTAGTTCAGAGCTTATTAACTATCAAGCCACAGTACTAGCTAAACGACCCACTTATTGTATCCTACATCATCTGTTTAGCAAGCCACCCAGATCCGAGACTCCCACAAGGCATGATTGTCCAGTCCAACAAAGTATCACAGAGTTCAGCGGAAGGAAGGGGACTTGGTCTGGCCTAGCGGCCCGGGAAAGAAGCTGCAAATATGGCTGGCCAGGCGAGGAGGGAAAAAGGACTGCCAGTCTCCCAAGAAAAGAGGTGCGACACTGTATTTGCTCCGGCCTTTAGTAGCATCACCGTGATGCTGGTAGGAAAATACAACTCGACGAGATTCCACTGCACTCTCTTGCTTGGAATACTTATTTCAATGCAAGTTGTGCGACACAGCCGTGACCAGATCGTCCTGCCTGAGTAAGGCGCATTGGGTCTGCTCCTCCTGAAAATAAGGGTGCAAATATCCGCACCCGGACATTTGCTGTGATGCGCCGAGTATTTCCGTTTGTGTCTTTTATAAAACGAGTAAATAGTCAGCCCCAGGCCACACCCGGCAATACTCTAGAATTCACATGGCATACCAGATATACGTCGGCAACTTGAAGAAAAACAAGGTCGAGTATCTGCTTGTGGTAAGTAGCAACCTCGGCAGGGTGCTTCGTTTTTACCATCGCTGCAAGGTTTGTGAGACAGCACGTCCACATCTCGTTACTGGCATAGGAAGTTTGGCGTTTTGACTTTGTGACTCGTGACTCTGGCTGCAGCTGTAAGTTGTGGAGCAGAATGGCAATCATATCAAACATGTTAATAGCCTTAAAGTCGTATGGAAAGCGTCCACCATAGCCATGTTCAGGACAAAAGGCACATCGGTGAAGCCAGTGGTGCCCTTATCGATTCTAGCAGACACGTAGCCTCAGAGGCCATAGCGAACGACCAGGTAAGCAAGATTGGTTGTTTTTGCCTTCTTGTCCAGGCCCCTTGCACATGTCGTGCACAGTAGGTCATCCACGGCCTGGTAAATTATATCAGCAGCCTTGAGCTAGGCTGCGGACTCGACCTCGGAGTCGGCCTTTAGCGTAGCTTTGCACTCCGCCCTGTGCGCATAGTGCAATGCTTGCTCGAAGAGCTCCGCCTTAACTGTAGACAGTACACAGCGGGGAAGGCTCTTGAAGAGAGAGACGCAAGCGTTGAGCATTAACAGCTCGACGGCGGGGTTGCAGGCAATGTCATCGAGACAGTACGCCATTTCAGCTGTGCGCAAGAAATCATAAACAATCCGGTGCAGGAACACAGCATGATAGGCAGGATAAGGCCGAGCCCCTGGTGGATGTTGGTGGGCTTCGAGCAGGCCTTTACAGCAGGCATTGAGACGCCGATTCGTGATCTGCTGGCGTCGGGACATGTCAAGACTAGTCATGGGCCGGAGGAGAGGTCCACGGTAGGTGTAATCCCCGTGATCTAGCCAGCCATCGAGCAAAGAGATGTGCATTAGTCTGACGTTATGATGGGCGGCTTCGATGATGGGGTTGGAAGCAGCATCATGGGCAATTTGAAAATATGTGACCATATGCCGGTGGTATCAGCGTGATATAGATGACAAGATGACCTGAAACCCCGGTTCCAGCTCTTGCGGGATCTCATCGATGCAATCCTCTAGCATGCTCAGCGAGTCGCCGTTGCTGAGGCACAGTCCCGAACGATGAAGTCTAGACGGCGACTGCATCTTCAAGGTGCAGGTTGTTTGCCTTACTCAAGTTGTTTTTCAGTGACTTCTCATGCGGTCTGTCCCGACTTTGCTACAGTTGGTGACTCCAAGTGTCGTTTACATCATCCGCTGCGACGGTCGGTCGACCGTCAAGATTAGTCATCTCACCTCCAGACCCCGATAACGATAAGGAAACAGTGCAGTAAAATTTATGGGGAACTTGAGTGGATACGCGAAGAACACGGGCGCGCCTAATATACGTATAGAGAGAGCTGGCCTACCCCTGTAGACCCATGATTGGCAACGAACAGCAAAAAGGGGAACAGCTGTCCAGACCTACTCGACGACCCGACGCATCGCGATAACTTATGATCAATTGATATTTGATACTTTCGAACTCGAATATAATCACCCTCGAATTTACACAACCGAAACAATGGCTACTGCTAAGAAGAACTTTTACTCGGTCATCCTGCCGACCTTTAACGAGCGCCAGAACCTGCCTGTCGTGGCCTGGTTGCTCAACCGCACATTCACCCAGGAGTAGGTGAACCCAATGCTGACAAGCGCAAACAGGCGCAGAAAGGAGCACATATACAGAACACAGCTAACAACCACAGGAAAATCGACTGGGAACTGATCATTGTCGACGATGGCTCTCCCGATGGCACCCAGGAGGTCGCCGAGCAGCTCGTCAAGGTCTACGCGCCCCATGTCATCCTCAAGACCCGCACGGGCAAGCTCGGCCTCGGCACTGCCTACGTCCACGGCCTGCAGTTTGCCAAGGGCAACTTTATCATCATCATGGACGCTGACTTCTCGCACCACCCCAAGTTCATCCCCCAGATGATCGCGCTGCAAAAGACGGCCGACTACGACATTGTGACGGGCACGCGCTACGCACCGGGCGGCGGCGTGCACGGCTGGGACCTGCGCCGCCGTCTCACGAGCAAGGGCGCCAACATCTTTGCTGATACGGTGCTGCGGCCGGGCGTGTCCGATCTGACGGGCTCGTTCCGCCTGTACAAGCGGGCCGTGCTAGAGAAGCTGTTTGAGACGACGGAGACGCGCGGCTTCGGCATGCAGATGGCGCTGGCGGTGACAGCCAAGGCGATGGGCTACACGATTGGCGAGGTTCCCATTACGTTTGTGGACCGCGTGTACGGCGACTCCAAGATGAGCGCGTCGGACATTGCCGAGTATGTGACGGGTGTCGTGAAGCTGTGGCTTAAGGTTTAGGAACGGGGTGTATTAATACGAAGAGCACAGCCGGAGAAGTCGGCTAGAGAGGGGCTACAAAATACAGCGCAGGGACATGCGAGCACTGGGACTTGGTATTTTTTATTTTGTTTAAGCTTTGTTATGTTTTAATTCTTTCTCATTTCGTCTGCTTTACGGCGCTCTATACTCTACAAAATACATGGCATATCACTGACAGCTGTAACTTGTGATGCGTAGTGTTGTGTTGTGTTTTGAGATTTTACAAACAGCTACTAACAAAACAAGGCTACAGCTTGAAGGCGGCATTCGGCTTCTCCCAGCCGCTGTTTGGAGAGGCCCCTGTATCGGCAACTCGCTGAGCAAGGCCCTGCTTGAGCGCCTTGGACCGGTCGGTGCACAGCTCGTACATGGTGGACAAGTTGAACAGCAGCGTATGCGACGAGTAGCCCGCGTCGACCAGCCCCTCGAGCATCTTGCGCCCCTCAACCATGCGACCAATATAGACCAGACACACGGCAAGGTTGACACTGATCATCTCGTCCTCGGGCACGTCCTCATGCAGCTCTTGCCACGATGCCAGTGCCGTCTGGTACTCACCATCGGCCATGTCGCAGAGTGCAGCAACTACACGCGGGGCCAGATCACCTCCGTCACTCTCAGCCGACGTCGGCGATGCTAGTGCACTCATCTCGACGCCGCCGTCCTGCACATGGCTGCTTCCATGGATGGCCGCGCGCGCTTCGTCGGCATCACCCAGCTGCAGCCACAGCAGCGCCTTTGCAATATCAAGACGGCGACTGGCTGCCGTCCGCACTTTCGGCGGTGTGCCTGCAACAGAGTGGTCTCCGCTCATGCTTGCCAGGTGGGCTGCCGCACCGGTTAGGTCGTCCATCTCAATGAGTGCGCCGGCCACCTTGATACCCAGCTCGGCCAGCCGGCCCTTCCACAGCTCACGCGCCGAGTTGTCGTGTGTCGCCATGGCCTCGGCAATGTGTGCGCGAGCCTCGCGCGCCAGTTCGTAGTAGCTCATCACAGCGCGGCGCGGGTCGCTGAAGCTCAGCGCCATGAGCCGCACATGCAGCACGCGCAGCTCCCAGGGCGCAAGATGGGCGCCGGTCGTGTCATCGATGTAGAAGGCGCTATTGAGATCTTCGAGTGCCTTGGCCTCTTGTGCAGCAATCGGCGTTGCGTCGAGCAAAAGCAAACAGGCAAGACGGGTGTATAGCAGGCTAAAGATGCGTGCATGGTCTGTGGGTTCTACTGCGCCGCCGGCCAGCTGTTGTGCGGCAACAATTGCGGCTGCACGAAAGTAGCCCGAGGCCAAAAGATCAGCAAGGGGAGTGTTCGGGTCAGGCTGTTTCTCGGGTGTGCGAAAGGGCTGCGGCACGGTGGCGAGTGTCAGGGGCTGGTAGATTTCGGGGCGCAGCAGATATGAGAAATCTTTGGCGCGCGGCGTAGCAGGTGCAGCTGACATGAAAGATAGAGCTGGTGAGGCTAGGCTGGCATCGATTCCCAGACCAGAGACACCTCCGCGCGACATAGCCGGCGACTGGGGATTGGATGGGCGGCCCATTGGAGATCCAGGGCCGGGGCTAGGTCGCCGTACGCTAGCGTATCGGGATGGTGTAATGCCGCCGTGTATGGATGCTGTGTGTGGTGGTGGTGATAGCGGTGACGGCGAGGGTAGAACAGTTGATTGTGGACGGAGAGCGAGGGCTGGTGACGCCGGAGAGTTCCTGAAGATGCGGGTGTCAGTTGTGCAGCAGTCAAAAGTACGCCTATTGGAGAGACCAACACTCACTCATTGACGTCCAGCGGCCCTTTTGTAGACGATCTTGGGCGAGTCGCTGTACTGTCAGCCTATGTTCTATCTGTTTGATATACCCCAGTTGCATGTTTTATTCTGTTCTATTTCAAATCCCTATCGCATCGTCACCTCGTCGTCATCATCATCAATGCTGTCGCGGGGAGACTCACACTTTGTGGACGACTTGTTGCGCACATGCCCCTTTGCGTTCTGTTCTTGTAATCCGTTCATTCTTATTGATCTATGGTGTATGGGTTAGATAACGGTCGACCTATGTGCATGTAGAGAGATAAGATACGACAATGTCGAACTCAAGCTGTCGAGCAGTCAAGCTGTAGCTGGGGCGATGCCATAGTGGGGCATACCTCTATTACGGCCCGCGTGGGAGTTGTTTAAAGTGGGGACATCAAGGATGATGAACCAGAAGGCTGGATCTTGAAGCATACATTGTATTGGACAAGAGACTCTGTCACTTTAAAACACGTACACTCTTGCTCATGAACACGTATCTCTGACATATCAAGCTTCTCAAGCTTCTCTAATTTCTCTAGCTCCGCTAACTCCTGCAGCTCTTATAGCACTTCTAGATTTCAGCAGCCATGATCTCAGAAGTACGACATCAACGCCGTCGTCGCCGGCCTCGTCGCCGCCGGACTGCTAACCAACATAGCACAGGAAGGACTCACTCACCGAGCCCAATTATCTCAACTACATATCTAGACTACGGTCTGGCCTCACCGAACCAGTGGATGACTTGGCTTTTACATATCGAGTCAGCGTCTAGCATATACTGGGAATATCGGGCATGCGCAGAAAAGGGAAAGTACGACAAGTTTGTATCAAAAGCAAATGCTGTCAATAATGAAAACTATAACTTGATATATATGATGAATGAGCTGCCCGGCACCGGCAAACGGCATGGCTCGAATACCTATTGTGCATTAATGCATATAAACCATCAAAATCACTATAAACACTATATATTCCCTACTATGGCCTCCTTCCTAAAGAAGCCACTCGTAGCCCGTAGCACAGCACCGCTTTTCCTGTTTTTTTTCTTGGAACATGGCCATCGGACCGGCCAATGATGGTTTGGCGCATGTCGGGAAAGGCCATACTTTTTGACCCTCGTGATCTGTTTTTTCGGGTGTTTTTTTTTTTCTTTCTTTTCTTGTCGATTTCAGTGTACTTTTGTGTACTCTCACTACTGGTTTTCGCCGGTTTTTCTCGGGATTCTTCTTGCAGGCACTCTCCATCGTACCTTCCTTCCACTTACATCGTCGTTATCGCTATAGCGGGGTATCCCGACGCCGTCTCTCTCTGTCTTTCCTCTTTCCTCGTTTTGTCCCTATCGCCGTATATCTGTATATGCCTCTCTTCCGCGTCTCCCGAGTATCCTTATATTTTATTTAAAAATATATATATATTTCTGTGCTTCTCCCCACGCTCATACAGTCCACACGCAACTACAATGCCCTCCAAGGCAGCGCTCATCTCACTATCCCTCATACCGGTGGTCGTACCCGCCGTGTACCTCGCAGTCGTCCAGGCTCTAGTGTCGCGCCATATCGCCTCCACCGGAACATCCAGGCGCGTCCTCACCAAGAAAGATAAGCAGCTGGCCGAGACGTCTGCTGCCACTGCCGAGGATGCCGCACCGCCAAAGTCTATCCCGGAATACCTGCTTGAAGATGGTGCGCCATACGTGATCACATGCGAGCGTGTCGTGTCCAAGCCCATCCCAGCCACCGCCCTTACAGACCCCATATTGGTTGATGCCGAGGCCAGTAATAAGAAAAAGACGAGCTTCTTGCTCACAAGCTACATGCGCGGCACCATGTCGGCCTTTGCATGGACGCCACAAGGTATTTTAATGAAGAGTATAATCAAGGATTTGAGTCTGCGCCACACATTTAGTCTAGACCATATCAAGGGACTCACATTTGTGGCCGGTAACCTCGCATGTGGTGCCTACGAGGTGACGTACCGTGCGGGCGCCGAGGGCGGTGCTACACTGTCCCGAGACCGTGTCGAGCTGTCGATTATTCCGCTGGCCGACCGTCCCCAGCTAGTCGTGCACGGCATCATTGTGACTGAGATTGAGCGCACACCGACCGACGTCGTCTTTGTCAACGAGACGTGGATGTGGCGGCATGCGACAGACGAGAATCCGACCATGCTCGAGGGTGCACTTGGACGGTGGCTGCACAGCCTTGTTGGAGGGTGGATGATCCTAAAGGGATCGCGAAAAGTGACCGCCGGTGTAAAGGTCAAGGCAGAGTAATTGCTTGATCTTTCATGGTGATTCATGTCTTTTTTGTTGATTTTTGCCTTCTTTCCTCCACTTCACTTCTCCGTTTCATTGCTAGTCCTTTTTCTATACCTTGGTGTTTGTCTCTTTCGTGCATTGCTACAAGGATCATGGTGTCTAATACCCGCGTTGTTGTCGTGTCTGGCCTGTATTTTATACTCGTGTATCGTGATGTATGTTGCTTTTGATTCAAAATATAGAGAAAAAACAAAGTGAAACAAAAGAAATGCGCCGTCCTGTGCCGGCATCGTTATGTGCCGGCTAGTATATTGTGATGATCTAGTAATACAATGACAGAAAGATAAACAAAAGAGTGGCAGGTTAGAATATTAGGTACATATGAAAATGAAAACGATAGACAAGAAAATGAGTGTGCATCATTTAGACACTAGAAGAAGGACGGGCTTCTGCCCTTGATGGCAGGTGGCTTGACATAGGCCTCATCGACAAGCTCGCCCGGGTAGTAAGTACTGCCAATGATGGTGGCGTTAGTGTCGGCGCGACGCACGACGGGAGACACGTCCTCTTCAATGACAGGCGGCGCATCAAAGACGGACCGCGAAGACACCACCGTCGTCGGCGTCAGCTCAATGGCGGTAATGACAAAGTGGCCCGTCGATCCGACTGGGCTGTCACACGACAGGACGGCCGTCAGGTCGACATAGTAGTTGTAGCCGATCTTGGTCACGCCCGTCTGGCCAGCTACAATGTTAAGGGTCCAGGGGCCAAATGTGGCATACGTCGGGTTACTGACGCCAATGTTGTAGTTGGGCGACGACTGGAAACCACCATTGTCGTTCCACGTCGTCGGCTTGCCGGTCAGCCAGCGCACGTAGCAGTTACCCGAGCTGTCGACGCTCGCCGAGTTGACCTGGTTGACGTAGCCCATGTTGAACTTGAGGTCGTAGTTGAAGCCGGGGCACATCTTGACATTCTTTTGCTGGATGTAACCGTGGAAGCCGGCACCCGAAGCGGGCAGGTTGGTCATCGTAACACCAATAGCATACACGGCCGCACCCGTTGCCGGCGTGTAGTGGCTGGGCGTGTAGACCAGGTCAGTACCCAGAGTGGTTCCCGTATAGGCGCCCACGGTCCAGTTGGCCCATGTCGGCGAGTACGTAGTAAACATGTTGTTGGTAACACTCTGCTCGGGCGCACAGGTGCCGGGCGTCGGCTTGTAGCATGTACCGCTGATGCAGTAGTGAGGGTCGCACACGACACCGCACTTGCCGCAGTTGTTGGGGTTGCTGCGCAGGTCCAGGCACGTATCGCCACACTGATCCTGGGGACAGCCACACTTGCCGCTCTTGCACACCGAGTTGGCACCACACTGGGTGCCGCAGCCGCCGCAGTTATTCGAGTCGCTCGCGTGCAGGTTGGCGCAGAAAAAGTTGGTGGTGCCCGTGTACACGCATGTATCTTGGGGAGTGCTGCAGAAGCACGCGCACATGTTGCTCATCGAACGATAGTAGGCATCGCGGCCCGTCGACGTCTCGGCAACGCCCAGGTAGTAAACAGCCTGCAGGCCACAGGCAATCAACGACACAACATCCCACCACTCGTCGCCAATTTCTTCGGAGCACGTAAATAGCATGGACGCGTAGAAAATAGCATTGCAGCCCTGGAAGCTGTAGCCCTCGCACATGTCGTAGCAGTCGCTTTGCAGATCGCAGTTGTCGCCAAAATCATAGGGGCTGTAGGCCCAGTACTTGGACATGGCTTCGCACAGGTTGCCATGGCCCTTGTCATAGGTGGACTTGGTCTTGGACACAAGGCCGGCGGGCGTCGAAGGGCACTGCGGCGCGCTAAAATCGCCATTGGTCGGTGTGTACTGTCTCTTGTTCTTCTTCTCGCGGAGCTTCTGGAACGCCATGAGCTTCTCGTACATCTCATCGGTACGCTTGCGGTTCTTGAGCTTCTCGCTGATTGTCGGCATCGTCTGAGGCAGTGCCTTCATGTAGTCACCGTTGCTTGCCGGGTCGCCCACAACAATCGAGCTCGTCGAGCCAACCGTGCTCCAGATGTACGAAGTGCCGTCCAGGGTGATCGTCATGATGCCAATACAATCAATGTTGAAGATGGTCGTGACATGGCCGGTGCCGTCAACAGAAGGACCCGTCGAGGCATCAACAAAGACAACCTGGCCATCATTAGCCTTTGCAACAAACTGCTGTGACGAGCCCGAATCGTAGACCAGATCATAGGCGTCCGCGCCATCGACGGCCTGCAGGTAAAAGGTGGGCAGATCCAGGTTGGCCGGGTCCAGCAGAGGATCGCCCGCAGCAGGGGCTTCGGTGGGCTGCAGAATAGGACCAACCGACCCGGTTCTGCTGACCATGGGCACAAACTGCTGGTTCAGAATAGTAAAAGGGGCGGCAACACCGGGAGTGATCAGGCAGGGAAGCTCGGGCAGCTCGGTGCCACTGGGCTGGGGAATACCCGTAGTGACGGGCGGCGAGCCGGTAGCATTCAAAGTCAGAGGGAACTCGGTCCATGTGTAGGTCGAGATGAACTCATTGTCGTCAGTAGGGGTGACCAGAGCACCAGTCAGGGTGTACGGAGGGCTGTCGCTTGATGTCACGGTAGGAGTAGTGTAGTCGGCAAAAGTGACAACAGACGTAGGAGTAGAAGGGATATCGGGAACAGTGGCGGCAGGCACGATCTTGGCAACAGTAGGGCCTTCAACAACGGGCTCGGGGCAGCCGCTGTCAAAGAAGACAGTCGGGCCGCTGGTGCCCGTGGTGAAGCCGACAGACAGCGAGCTGCTGAACAGACTGCAGGCACCACCGGTCTGAATCTCAATGGAGAAACTCTTGCAGCCATTAGCGGCGTCACACTGGGCCTGGCAGCCGAGGAAGGTGTTGTCAGCGACAGTAGCAAACGAGCTGATGGGTGAAGCATCCTTGGCGCCGTAGACCTGGCAGATCTTGGAGTCTGCGGGCGTGCTGCTGGCGGCTGGGTAGCCAGTGGTGGTGCTGGAAGAAGTGGTGGTACCGTAGCCGGTGGTGGTGCTAGAGCTGGTCGTCGAGCTGCCAGGGTATGAGCTGGAGCTATCAGAGCTAGAGCTGATAACAGAGCTGGAGCTAGCGACCGAGCTAGAGCCGGAACTGACGGAGCTGACAGGGCTGGTAGAGCTGGCAGAGCTGGCAGAGCTGGCAGAGCTGCTCTCTGAGATGCTGCTGGCAGAGCTACTCGCGAAACCGGCAGAGCTGACGGAGCCGATGGAGCTCGCCGAGCTGGCGACAGAGCTGGAGGCCGAGCTGATGACAACAACAGAGCTGCTCCCGGTTCCAAAGGCACTGGTGGTGCTGTTAGACGGCACAATGGGCTTGCACTTGTTGGCAGAGGCCAGGCCGAGAGACGCACTCAGCGCGAGGACAGTTTGAAGACGCATGTTGTCGGTGGTGTCGATCTTTTGATATCGATGCTGTCTGTCAAAGTGGTGCTGATTCTCTTCCCGCATTCAAGCCACCCTTCTAGACGTCCCCCTCGACACTCTTATATAACTTTTTCTCCATCTCCATCCCATCTCCTCACTCCGTATCGTCTTCTATATTGGTGCATTTTCGTGTCAAACACGGAATGGGCTCCGGCATGGCGTCTAGATCGTGAGCCTGTTGAAAGAGGGGAGTCAAAACCAATGCCAAGCAAAATGCTTTTGCATAATGAAGCTAGAAGAATCAACGGTAGAAATCTATCGTCTAAAAATATATAATAAAATAAAAGAATAGTGTAAATAATCTCCTGTGCAGATATCTTTCATTCAGCTGTGAATGATGTGCCTGTTTTGTATCTTATGTGCTCCATAGCTTGGACCATTTCTTCCACGCCTAGGCCGTGTCTGTTCCCTGACGGCTCCATACTGGATGGCGATGTGGCGTTGTTTGTTTACTCCGCGTTCGTAGAACTCCTATTTTCCGAGTATTCTTAACCAGTTCTAGACCTCACCTACTCTCTCGGCCCCTAGATTATTGAGTACTGACAGAGTCTGGGGCGCGTCTTGCTCTAAACATCTTCTAGTGCAGGGCTATGCTACTGTAAGCTTAATCTCAAGCTATTGCATGTTACACCCGTTTTGGGCTTTATTGCCTCGTAAGGTTCTTTGATAACGTCTAAGCTTGAGAGCTTAAGCTGCCACCCAATTCACCCTGAATGTCACAGGATTAATCTCCCATGGCCCCAGAATATTCGATAGTCCTGCAAAGCGATTCTTGAGCAATATTCCAGAAAGAGTATCAACTGACTTTTGTTTGTAAGATACTTATGGCTTATGCGTTTCTGCACCGATCTGCCGCTCTGTTCTTTCGTTCTGTTCACTGTTTACCATTTGCCAAGGAACAAGTCCACGTCGTGTAAAGTGATTTGCTGGTTCTTGCCCAGATCTCCAGATCTGATAACAACAATGCCACTAGAAGAGCATACTGCGCGCTGCTTCCTCTTTTCTTTCCATCTGCCATCATCTACCGACAGGCCTCCTTGCCAGCTGTCAATATTATCAATATTATGTATTTCTACGCTCAACTCTTCAATGATCATTAATAGTTGTTAAAGAATCGATAGATTGGGCCAGAAAGAGAATCATCTTAATTTTATCTATTTCATTAGACGGTTTTGTGTCGGATGACTCTTGAACACATGACTCGTAGATCGTAGGTGAATATAGTGCTCATAATAGTGAAAATAGTCCAACATACAGACGTCGCAAATATAGTGTGGAGAATCGCCTGCGATTATTGAATATTGAAATCGTTCTTATATTCTCTACCCAGAATCCCATTGTTATCGATTCTTAATACTTGATCGGGGTAGTGACATCTTCTTCGTGGGCCACTTCAATACGCGTGAGTGCATTCTCTGCACCCTTCCCCTCTGCCACCCCCTCAGCCACCACCACCAAATTTCGCTCGTTCGGCGCGTCTTCGTCATCTTCGTCGGAACTAGAACTCGAACATGAACTTGAACCGAGATCACCTGCACCCTGCGTGGCGTTCGAGCTGCAATATGCGCAGGCCAATGCTAGAGCGCGTCTCATGTGCATGCTTGTAAGATCCAAACTTGCGAACAAGCACACCCACCAGTCACAGTTCCTCCAACTCCTCGAGCGATCGCTTCGTCGTTTCCGGCATGCAAAAGTAGCCCCAGATGACTCCCGAAATGGCGACAGAACCGTAAATGAAGCCAACTTTGGACTGGAGATGGGCAGGGTCGTAGAGCAGAAATGGCAGCGAGAAGCCGACGCTAAACTCGCCAAAGTAGCTCATGAAATACGAGACGGTCAAGGTCTTGCCGCGCAGGCGCAGGTGCGGGACCTCGACCAACACAATCATACAGATGCCATGATAAGACACAATATGCAGAATGGCCGAGACAATATAAACCGAGATGATCACGTTGCCGAGACCGCCTATAAGGAAGAGGCATATGGCATACAGCGTTGCGCCCGTCAGGTAGATACTGCGGCGGTCGACACGCTCAACGGTAAATATGAGTACCAGCGGTCCGATGATACTGTGATACTGACACTGCGCTTGAGGAGTCCAAACTGCATGGGGTCCATGGCGCCAATATTTTTGATGAAAATAGTGCCATATCTGGTCACAAATGCCTGGCTGGTAAACTGGATAAGAGCAATGCACATGACAGCAACAACAATGCGGCGCTACACAATTAGGTTTCTAAATGTCTATATTTAACAGTAATTGTGTCCACTTACTTGACTTGTTTCTCGGATTAGGTATTTCCATTTCCCTCTTGTAGCCATATCTTCGTCAATGGATTCCCGCAAGAGCTTGGCCTCTTCTTCGGGGGAACAACCGTTCTTCATGTCTCCCCTTGCCATGGCGACTCAGGTAGGACAAATGATTGTGCCAGGCACAGCAGCGGTGCCACCCACATCAGTCCAAACGGGATTCGGTACTGCCGCGAGTGGCTGCACGCGTGCGAGCAAAAGTACGTTGCAATGGCTGCTGTCAGCGATCCGGAGTAGTTGAATATCATATAAAAGGCAATCACAGAACCCCAGACCGGTCCTGGCACAATTTCGGTGAGGTACATGGGGATGGGCCAGTCGTGCCAGCCTGAAAATGACATGAGCACAACACGCTCACTGGCAATCTGCAAGAAACTCTGGGATGTAAATAGGATGGCAGCGCCCGTGATGCTTCCCAGCGGCATTATCACAATCACAGCCCATCGTCTATATCGTTTGGCAATGAACAGAGCGAAAAAAAAACAGGAGACAGGCTCGAAATGGGGTGCCGATGGTGCTGAGGATGGATAGTTTATATGCATTGATGTCTAGATAGCTCTATCTCTTCGAGTTATGATAAAAATGCCAAGACCTTGGATCTTTCGATCTTTATATATCCCGAGCGGAGATGAACATGATCGTCTATATCTCGTGTCTTGATATCAAAACCTGGGGAGCCCGTTGCAACCTCTACCACGTCTATTATGGCATGGTATTACAATATCGCTGCTCGCCTTCTCCTTCCACCTCCTTATTGCAGTTATACAATGGCCACATTCTAAATTGTTCAAGAGATGACTATATCAATTCAATATAGCAATGTATGCTCCATGTGCGCGTCGGAGCCGGACCTCCAGTTGGCAAATCTCAATGCCTTTCACCACAGAAGCACATGACCTAGGATATAGTAGAGACCATGTACATCATATACTCATTGGTACCACGGTATACGGCCCGTCACAAATTGTCAATGTGCCGTTCTCTAGTTGGCGCGTAGTGTAATCTGGATAAGTATTGTAAAGGGCTGCAGTCAGCAGATGTCTTCTTCCAGGCCGCCAGTCACCTTCAATTAGATGCAGATGCGAGATGTAAGATCTGATCAGTTTGCTCCTTCATCCAGAGCCAAGCTTTCTTCTTCCTTCTTCCTATTTTCCTGGTCTCCTGAGGCTTTTTTTTTTTTTTTTTTTTGCATGGCCCGGACCACTCCATCCATCTAGAGTACTATTCTATCCTCCTCGTCTTTGCTTCAATTTTAGAACGGCAAATATGTTGCGGCTGCTTATAGAGTAGTCTGCCTCTGTGTAAATTGTTTCCCTATATCCTAGCCAGGCATGCTGGTTGCTCATAGAGCTCGAGAGAACGATTCGGGATTACTCTGGCTTGTCCTTTAACAAATATTATTCATAATGTACAATGAGATCGCGGTAAGTTTACCCAACTTACATTGAAGGTAGAAACCTCATGAATAGTATCACATAAAAAGCATTCGAGTAATATATATCACTGCCATAAATATACAGGGCATCGTAGCTAATGAGCACTGATTTGATGGTATTTGTAAAGAAAAAAAGATTTCATTTGAATTTGAAAAATGGTTTTTGTTGCGCCCCCCCTTGAATCCTTTGACATTTTTTTGAAAGTATCTTTCCCGCCCATTACAAACAATAATGAAATAATAAAAGAAAAGAATTTCCGATATCCCATTTCCGATACAAAAAAGCCGTGAGAGAAAGTGAGAAAGCCAGACTCATGAGGAACAAAAACACAAAACAATTGAACAGTGAAAAGGGGAAAACAGTAAAACAGCGTACACGAAACAAGAATGAAAATGCGTCCGTCAAGAATCGTACAGTGTTTTAACAATAAATAAGTAATATAAGATGGAAAATGCAAAATGCCTGTTTTTGGTAATGAAAGAGACAAGATAAGACATTAATATCGACAAATCTCATCTCCTCCGGGGGGTATGGTAAATAACAACCCTGTCCGGTGATTGGGATAAACCACAGAAAAAAACAAAGAATCAACAAATGAAAAGTAGAGAGATGGGAGGCAAGGGGGAACATAATGCGTCCCAGTAGGGGATGGCCGTAGACGTCACTAGAGGTAGGTCCAAACACACGTGAAAAACGAGACGGAGAGGCAGAGAGAAAACAGTTGTTTATCAGTTGAATTTCTTTATTCTTTGCCTCATTTTCCTCAAGATGACATATTCTTTTTCTCCTGAGTCTGACACACGTGCACAGCCGTACTCCCATTCAGTCAGCAGCTTGTCTATTCTAGTGGTAGTTACCACCCCAGCCGCGCTGCTGCTGGTTGCTGTAGTAGCTGTTGCCACCAAAGCCCTGGCCGTGGCCGCCGTGAGCGTTGTGGCCACCGTACGAGCCGTACTGGTTGGCGTTGTAGCCACCGGCAGCAGACTGGTTACCGTGCAGACCACTGTGCTGCAGGTGCGAGGGGTAGCCGCTGTATCCAGCTGCCTGCTGGGCCGAGGACTGCGGCGGGGGAAGGCCAGATTGCGACGACTGGGTGTTGGTGGCAGAACCGGGACGGGCCAGAGAGGGGGTGGAGCCGGCAGCCCCCTTAGCGTCGCCGTAACCCTTCAGCTCGTCGGTTGCGGTCGACTGAGAGCCAACCTGCGACTGCTGAGCACCGTACTGGCCAGCCTGGGACTGGTAAGAAGCTGTACCACCGCGGCCAAAGCTACCGTCGTGGCTACCACCGAAGCTCGACTGCTGGCCGACCGACTGGCCACCAACACGGTTGTAGTCGCTCAGGCCCGAAGAGCCCAGAACGCTGCTCTCGTTACCGCCGTGGCGGAGAGACGACGAGCCGCCGAAGCCGGAGCCTTGCGAAGCCTCATAGGGGTTCTGCTGGGGGTTCATGCCATAAGGGTGGTGGTTACCACCGTAACCGCCCTTGGCACCGTACGGGCCACCAAAGTTGCCCTGGTTGAAAGAGCCGTACTGGCTAACATACTGAGCATAGTAGGGGCTGGCGTAGTAGGGGTGAGCACCGTATGACTGGTACTGGTTGGCCTGGTGCTGCTGCGAGTGCTGGGCCTGGCCGGCGGCGCCGGGCTGCTGGGTGGCTTGCTGACCGGCGGCAGGGGGGTTGGGGGTGGTCGAACCACTGTTCTGGGCGTCGGCACCAGTAGTAGTAGCGGCAGCGGCGGTGCCACCGAAGCGGGAGTTGTTACTCTGAGGGTACTGGCTGAGAGAGTCGTTAAGGGGGTAGCCGCTGTACGAGCGCTGGTTCTGGACATCCTGGCCCTGGGCGGCCTGCTGACCGTAAGCCTGGTAGTAGTTGTTGTAAGGAACACGGCTCTGGTCCGAGGTGAAGTACTGAGAGTACTCGCTGGGAGCCGAGCTGAAGGCAGGGGGGACTTGCTGAGAGGCGGCCTGGGAAGCGGCGGGGAGGCCCTGGTAGTTGCTGTCGTACTGCTGGGCAGCGGCAGCCTGGGGCTGGCTCTGCTGGCCGTAAGCTTCGTAGGGCTTCTGGCCGAAAGGTGCGTCCTGGGCACCGGTCTGGCCGAAACGGCCGTACTGCTGAGCAGCGGGCTGGGTCGGAGCAGCTGCGGGGGCGGCGGCAGGAGTGGGGAGAGTGGAGGCAGCAGCGGGTTGCTTAGGGGCGGCGGCGAAGGCATCAACAGGGGGGAGGGAGGCACGGGGGTGGGCGACAGGCGACTCATCAGGAGGCTGAGTGCGGGTCTCGGGCTCCTCGCGCTCACCGTCAACATCATCATCAGCGGCACCAGTGAAGTTCAGGGCACCAAACTTCATGGTAGCCAGGTCAACATCACGGTTAGCGGGCATGCGGACGGCTTCCTCCTGGTCGAGAATCCGGCGCGAATAACCAGGGGTGCGGACTGCGGTGCGATCGGTAGCCTTGACGGCAGATGCGGCATATCCGCTGCCGTTGCCAAGAGCCTTGGCGGCGTTCTGGTGCTGCTGCTGGGATGCGGAGATGGGGGTGCTGGTTCCAGGGAGACCGGCAGCCTGGGGGTCCCAAGAGTCATTAGCCTCGCTGTGGATTGTGTCGGTCTGAGGGTGGTTTGATTCGTCGGCTACCTGCTCCAGGTTCTGCTCAGTGAGCTCGTCCTTGGGGGATGGGAGAGTAATTTCGGGAACGGCAACAACGGGGAGAGCTGGGACAACAACTTCAGGGGCAGACTTCTCAGCTGCTTCTTCTGTGGCGGCTGTCTCTGGGATGGCGGGAGGGGGAGCATCGGGCGTGATTTCGGTGGTGGTGGCATCTGCGGGAGTAGGTTCGGCGTCGGAGGTTGTAGGAGGGGTAGATTCGGTAGATTCGGGGGTAGGCTTCTGTGCAGCAGCCTCTTTGGGCTTTGCGACAGCCTTGGGGGGTGCGGTGACCTTGCGCAGCATGCTTGCCCATGTCTTGGCGGCAGGGGCAGAAGATGCCGGTGCAGAGTCGGCAGCAATGGTTTCAATGGGTGCGTCCTCGACAGACTTTGCCGACTCGTAAGCCTGGGACTCTTGGGTCGGGATGGACAATGTGCTCTTCTCAGGGCGTGTGCCGTTCGTAGGCGGCACCGACCGGCCGCGAGCACTGCGGCCACCTCTGTCGGCAGGTCTGGCATTAGGACGTCCGCGAGTCTTGTCGGGGCCTGCCCCGGCATTCCTAAGCGCTCTGGTCATGGCTGAGTCGGTCACGGGAGCTGGCTCCTTGGCCTTGGTCTTCTTGGGCTTGGAAACTTCGTCCCATTGGGAAATGTGTCCTGTGAGGGGTGGGGTGTCAGCAGATGAGCAGGGGATAGGAAAGTAGCTAGGGCCAACAGCACAAAGGCGACGAGTCGAAGCCGAACAAAGCATGCTGATGAATGCGATTGCGTTTGCTGGACTCGCGCTTGATGCCGTACAACTTCTGGGGAAAATTGAGTCGATCGAGTCGAATTGGGTCACCTCAATTTGGGGTTGTCCCAGACGAATCAAGGGAGGCCAGTGGGACTCGCGCGCATCAGCTCACAACAGGGTAACTTACCTTCGGCAATGCTGGTGACGGCGTGTTCAATATCACCATCGGTTTCGCGAAGAGCAAACAGAATATCGACCTCGGACCAGTCAGGGAACATCTCCTTGACAATTGGGGTCTTGTCGCCGTACAGCTTCTTGAGCTGGCCAATCTCGCCCTCGTCCTCGAGGGAGTCTAGGCTATCGTCCTGCTTTGTCTCGCCGTTTGTCCGGCGCGTGCTATTACGGCCGGCAAAGCCTCCTCTACCACCGCGTGTGGCACCCCGGCCACCACGTGAGGCAGCCGTTCGGGACTGTAGCTCAGAAGACATGTCTGAAGTTATCTGAAAGTATATGTGTTTGAGGGGGGGGTTGATTGGGAACCGAAAGTCGGATCCACGAGTTGTGAGAAGGATGAAGCAGAGGTGACCTAGAGAAAGATCACCGTCGTGCGTCTGAGAGGTCGAAAGAAGGGGGAGGGGGTGAGCTATGTAGAAATCGAAAACGAGGGTTTTCGAGGATCTTGCGATTGAGCAAGAAAAGGAGGAGCGGCGACGAAAAGTCGGCAAGGTTGAGGGGCCAGCTGATGTGTTGGCAATGCACCGAGAAATAGGGCCCAAAAAAGGGACAATAATCGGTCGGGGAGGAGATGTGGTGGTGCTCGTAGGCGATGATGACGATGGATGATGATGGGAAAAGGGTGTAAAAGGAAGGGATTTTGGATTTTGGGAGTTGGGTATTTTGGAGCACTACACTAGGAGGACTAGTTGCTAGTTGATGAGTGTCATGTGTGCGTGTACTCTCATGTTTTTGGATTTCTGACTAAGATTCAGTGGTTCCCGCCTGAATTCTGAACGCATTTTGGGTGGAGGCTGGAAAAGTTCTGCGCTGGGACCCAAAAGATGAGGGAACACGGAATAGGGAAGGAGCGAGCCCACCTTGCCTGAGACGGCTCCTCCCCTATTCTCCCTATTTTCAGAGGGAAACGGCAGGCGCGACCAGGACGACCAGCGAGGCCCCTCAATGTCAGCCTGCAGCCGCCGAGGCAACCACGGTCGCCTACAGAAGGTGGTTGTGGCAGAAGTAGAGGTACATGGAGAGGACAGAGGTTGTGCCCCATACTCTGCTCGGTTTAGCCCCACAGTCCAAAGCTGGTAATTACCAAGCTCCTAGCGGGCCCGTTCTCCCTGGCTTCGGACTTTTGGTGTCTGTTCCTGCTACGGCCAGCAGTGAACCCCGCGCAAAAGAGAGCTGGCATAGCACCCAGCAAACGCACAGTGGAGCTCCACATATGTACCGGTACCTGACACCAGGCCAAGACAGCGCCAGTCAGCTGCTGGCAGCCGTCAAAAGGGCAAAAAAGCTATTAAATAAAATACAAAATAAAATAAAATGCACTATCCAAGGCTGATCCAAGAATAAAGTTTAACTACAAATTAAATGCTTTATTTGACGATCACCGCCCACAGCGGCGAGCCCGCCAAAAGCATCCAACTTCTGCTCACTTTTTACGTATTTCCATTCACTATTCACTTGTTAGTGTTTTTTTTTTTTTTTTGCACCTGTGCCAGAAACAGATCACTTGACGCCTTTTTCCCATTAACAACATCGTGTGCATCAAAGGCGTTGACAGTTGGGGACAGTTTGAGTTGGACAATGGCTAGTAGCGTCTGATGTTGACGATGTATCTTTTCGCGGGTGTCACCATAATGTCGGTACATGGCGAGCTGGGCGCAAGGGCTGCCTGTGCTTCTGATGCGGTCGCACCAAAAGGAGGCAAGAGGCAAGGCGCAGGAACCAAGCAAGGAAGGAGAGAAGGACGAGCCAGCTCGCAACGCATTGCGCTTCTCCGCATCTGGACTAGTTTATTTAGTACCTCATTTGTCACGTGTAACATGTAGTGGGGCTCTGACCAATCCGAGCGTATCAAATCATGACTGCAAACTGATCTCACGTCAGTCAACGCGCGATGCTATCAATTAACACTGGAGGTATCGACTATTGAAAGACGTCAACACAAACGACGAAAACGCATCCGGGGAAGCTGTTTAGAAGTTACACCCACAATTAACAACCCAGCAATGCTTCCAACTAAGCCGTTCCACTCCCTCAAGGGCCTGCTGCCCAACTTCAACCACCCCCTCCCCCTCAACGAGAAGAGCACCAAGAAGCTGCTCGACACCTTGACGACGTCGTTCCGCAAGAACCTTGACCGCGAGCATGGATGGCTAGATGAGACGACAGATGGTGCCTCTATGAACAAGAAGCACCGTGAGGCCAAAGCTCTGCTAACCGGCGTGAACGGTGCCGGTAGTGCCGCTACGGCAACCTCCTCGTCCGCAGGCACTATTGCCAACCTCACAAGCAGTGGCAACACTGTCGCTGCCAACACATCCCCGGTATCCACCACATCTACGACACAATCTGCAACCACGCAGTCAAGACCAAAGTTCAACAACAAGATCTCGACGGACATTAAGCAGACAATCACATATCGGCCAACAGACCGACACATGCGGTCCATCCTATCCAACCCGCTCTTCAGCTATGGCCTGGCTTTTGATGCGCCTGTCCGCTCAGACGGTGCCAAGCGGGACCCTATGGAGATCTTCGACTGGGCCGTTGCCCGTGGTACTATGACACCAAAGCGCGCACTAGGCTGTCTGCTAGCAAAGCAGCGTGAGATTCTGGAGTCGTCGAGTACGTCCGTCAAGGCAGCTATGGTATCATCGGGGGCAGGGCTCAAGGTTCTGGCCTGGCTGCAGTCGGCTGGTCTGGAGCGCAACTTTGCATTCATTAGCCATGACCGGCTTACAACAGTGCTGGTGCAGTTCCTCGCTGCGGACCCAGGCTTGGAAGAAATTGTGTGGCACTGGATCGAGCGGCTTAAGCGCGGTGAGGGCCCCGAGTATGTGCACTGGAAGAGCCCAGTAGCTGGACAAAGCGAGGCTGGCATGACAGGGCTTGGAACCTCTGCTGGTGCCAGCCACCAGGTTGCTGCGGCATCATCTCTCTTGCACAAGCTACTGGCAGCCAAGATTACGGATGCCACAACTCTGGATGACGCATACCGGGTCATGTGCCGCGGCGCCGACTTGTTTGACAAGCAGACGCCTGCTTTTGAGGGCAACATCTTTTGGCCGTGGTGCTACCTGTCGTGGGAGTCGACGTTCAAGATGTTCAAGGACCTGGACATGGACACGGCCACGCCGCGGCTGTACGAGACGTTTGTGTCGGTGATGGACCACGACAACCGGCCAAGCATCTTGCTGGAGCGGGCACACTTGGATCTACGCCACCCTACCAACCCGACGCCTCTGCCTGCGGTGCAGCTCCTGGCCGACAACCACCTGCTACGCGACGTCGAGGCGAGCACACCAATGGCCGAGCCACCGCGTGGTCTGCGGCCGACATACCGCAACCGAATCGTCTCGCTGGGTCTGGACACGGCGCGGCACCTGTCATCAATCGGCGAGTCGGAAGAGGCACAGCGGATCTTTGACAGGTTACGAGAGCAGTTTGGTGCCCAATTCCAGACTCTGCATCTTCAGACATAGGGTCGTTTCGCTTTGCTTTTTCTCTCCCCTCATTGCATAATATCCTGACTCTATGCCACATCTGCGCCATGCCTATGGTGGTACTTTACGATTGCATTTGCATTTTACCTGTCAGGGCACACTGTATATAACGACACTATACATGCACTTGTCTCCTTTGTTTTCTTCTTGTTTATATCCAATACTAAAATATATCTGTATTTTTATTCATTTACTCACGTTGCTCGTTTTCTGTCATACACGGTGTTGCGATAAAGTCCAAATTCTTATGTTCATGAGTCATTCATATTATTACTATATGCTAACCAAGCTCGTCCTCTGCCATGAGCCTTCCCCTCAAGAGGAGATGGACTTGTTTCGCAGCCGCCGTCCTCCATTGCTCAACTTTGCATACCACGATTGTCGCCGGTTGGGAGTGGGTGTTGCGGTTGCTGTTCCTGCCGTGGTGGCCGTACTATCTGATGTAATCGATGAGCATGTCTCAGACGCCGTGATCTTTGTAAAGCCCTTGGGGTCAATTGTAGGCGAGTATGACGTCGACTCTGCTGTTATCTTTGCCAGTGACCAGGACATGCGCTTTCTCTGCTTTGCGGGGGTGGCAGGGCTTGTGGCAGTAGAAGCTGCGGTGTCGCCGCCTTTGGTCAGCAGGCTGGAGAGAAGCATGGTCGATGATGGACGCTGCCGCCGTGGCTGCGCATTGTTCGAAAACTTGCTGTCAAAAGCCCGATCTGCCCGGTCAGCCCGCTCGAAGGGGTCGCTAATACCGGCCGACCGCTGCATAGGCGGCAAAGGCCCGCGAGTCAGGACGGCAAAATCAATGGCTTCTGAGCCGTGGAGTGGAGGTGCCGCAACTCTGGATGTGAGGTTGCCCATGAGAGGGCTCAAGGCCAGCGGGCTGGGCACCGCGAAGACTGAGGAGGACATTGTGGTATTTGGGCCGTAAAATGGCGATGTAGTGGCGATGATATATGGCTCAGTAAAGGTGATAATGACCGAGAATCTGAACTTGGGAGGAAAACTTGAATAGCAAAGGATCTAAGAAGGATCCAAGATATTCATACAGCTACGTAAACAATCATCTTTCCTCCTCCTACTCAGCTACTCTACTTCTGCGACGCGTTAAGAGGCGGGTTAATAGAGTGAACGGGTTGGCAACAGCCCTGGATTGCTATTAATTGATTTGGATATTTATGCGCCGATCAGTCATTAAACATCAGTTTGCGGCCCCCTTTTTCCATAACCCAACATCACGACCCTCGCCTAGAGCTTAAGTAGCTGTCTGTTATACCAAACTTTACTTCCACGTCTGTCATTACCCCAGCCTGTAGGGCCTTTCAACTGTCATATATGGACATTTTGGCTGTATTAATGTTTCAAGTACCATCCTTGGAGTGCGGTATCGGGAGGTCCCTCGCCAGACACCTTGACGTCAATTGGGGATCGGCATTTTCTTTCTCTGGCTGACCGCCTCCAGGTCTCACAATTCCCAGATTGTGTCCATTATATGCATACTGACAGCAGTCTGGTATGCAGGCAAAACAATAAGGTGCTAGATAGATATATATGAAAACAATGCAACGTCAGTTTCGCTTCGTACGAGCAGCCAGTTATATATTTGCAAGTTGGGTTTTAACTCTATTGCAACAGCTTTAAGCCATTATGCAGCTACGCAGTATTACACTACAGATGGCCGCATCCTAGCCCTAGCAGGGTTCTAAACGAAGCAGACCGAAATTGGGCCAAGATTGTTGGCAGAAGCTCTTAATACTAGTGGTCACGATGAAACAAACTACATCCTAGGTTGGTGTACATACAGACTTCTAAGTGATTAACTATCTAGTCTAAACACGGTAACTTAAAAGTTGAAACCTATGGAATTGAAACAAATCAAAAATCAAAAACGAATATTATAGACTCGTCATGGACGGTTATCGCAGAAAAACAGATCTATGTAATCAAAATACTCTTCCAAGCAACTAGTTTTCGACTAACAATCCAACTAAGCGGCACTGCCTGAGCTCTGCATGGTGCTCATGGTCAGGCTCTTCTGCATCCGCGGCGGCAGACGGCGGCCTTCCTCATCCCGATCGTCGCCAAAGCCAGTCGCAAACAGGCCCAAAGTCCGCTTGGTGTACTTCCAGCCCTCAACCACAAGGATAAAGATCAAAATGCCCGCAAACACGAGGCTCCATTCCCACGAGATGGGCTTGTGCTTGAGCACCTTTTCACCAATGGCCGGAACATTGACCAGAATGATAGGGGGCAGCAGGCCGACAACGACAGAGAAGAACAAAAACTTGTTGGCCCAAAGGTCGGTGACCACGTTCATGGGGAACGCGTGTGGGTTCTCGGGGTTGAGACGGAACAACGACCGCCGCATATCCTTGAACTCCCAGGCCGAAAACAGAATCAGGTACGTGAGCTGCACAAAGACAGTAGCGCGTGCACGGAACACGGCCATGCATCCGTCGGACCAGTGCTTGTTGCAGTCGTGGCCCAGCTGGCCGTCATACTTGCCGTAGACAACGGTGACAAAGGTCAGCAGCGACACTGAGCCCATGACGACACCGTAGATGAGCATATCGACCACGAGCTCCTTCGTAAAGATACCGCGCCCGTGAGGGGGGCGGTGCATGACGGACAGCGATGCCTTTTCCATACCCAGACCCAGCGCCGGAGCAGCTGAAGTAAAGATGTTGATCCACAGAATGTGCAGGGCACTGACAGGGAACACGGAGAAGCCGGCATCGTCCTTGAACGACAGACCAATAATCAGAAGAATAACCTCGGCAATGTTGGATACCAGCAGGTGCATCATGAACTTTTGAATGTTATCAAACATGCGGCGGCCCTCGCGCACAGCAGCCACGATCGAGCTGAACCGATCATCTGTAAGCACCAGTGCAGCAGCACCCTTGGCGACATCGCTGCCAGATCCCATGGCAATACCTACGTCGGCACGGCGCAGACTAGGCGCATCGTTGACACCGTCACCAGTCATAGCCATGAATGCACGGCGGCGGCGCAAAGCCTCGATCATGCGGGTCTTGGTCTCGGGGGTACAGCGGGCAACAACAAGGGGCAGCTGGGGAAGGGCGTCAAGCTCGGCATCGGACATGGCATCAAAGGCCGTCGCGGGCAAGACGAGAGACGCCTGGCCGGTAGCGGCGGCAGCAGCAGGGGTTCCCTGATAGCCGCGGGGAAGAATGCCGACCTCGCGCGCAATGGCCTCGGCGGTGGCAGGGTGGTCGCCTGTCAGCATGTGCACGTTGATGCCAGCGTCAGTGCACTCGCGGATAGACTGAGCAGTCTCTTCGCGAGGTGGGTCGTAGATGCCGACAAGACCAAGGAAGATGAGGTCGCGCTCGACATCGTCGCGCAGCAGCTGCTCGCTGTTCTTGGGTGGCTCGCCAGAAGATTTGCCAATTTTCTCGTTGTTTCCGCTGCTCTCGTTGCCCTCAGCATCTTCATTGACGCTGCCAATGTACGACTCGCGTCTGGCCTTCTCGTCCACGCCCGTGTCAAAGATGCCGTTCCATGGGCGGTAAGCAATAGCCAGCACGCGCAGACCGAGGGGTGCAAACGTGTTCATCTGGTTGAGGATCTGCTCCTTGTAGGAGTCGGTCATGGGTACAGTCTCTTCAGGGCCCTTGGCCTTGACATCGGCCTGGGACTCACTGATCTCGACACCGGGTGCAGATGTGTTGACAGACGAGCACCGCTCAAGGATACGCTCAACAGCACCCTTGGTCAGTACGATGCTGTTGCCATCATTGTGCGGTGGCAGGCCCGAAATGCCGCCGTCGTTCTCGGGAGCATCGTAGACGACACTCATGCGCTTCACCGTGCTGTCAAAGGGAAATTCGGACCGCTGGATCCAGCCGGCCTCTTCCAGTGTGCGCTTGCTAAGGCCAAAGCGCCTAGCAAACACCTGCAGGGCAATTTCGGTAGGCTCGCCAATCGACTGCCACTCGCCGGTCTCTGGATCCTGGCGCACGGTGGCAATGTTGCAGAGGGCGCAGGTCATCAGGAACTTGCGCAATGCAGGCGTGAGCTCAGACATGGGCGTGTTGTCTTCTGCCTCGGCGGCGCCTTCGGCGGGGGCCGCAGTAGGCTCTTCGCCCATGTGCTTGGGGGGAACCTGAATCTGAAGTGTTGTCTGTCTCTGCGGTACATGTTGGCCCTCGGTCGGCTGCTGCTCCTGCTGCTCAGTGACGACCTTTCCAGTGGTGGGGTCGTTGGGGTCGGCCGCGCCGCGCAGGGTCAGGACATTGGTCACCTTGCTCTTGGTGCTGTTGTAGAGCGGTAGCCAGGCCTTCTTGACAATCATGGCGCCCTGGGTGAGAGTGCCCGTCTTGTCGGAGCAAATGTTGGTGACACCACCGAGGAGCTCGAGTGCGGCAAGGTCGCGCACGACAACATTGGCCTGGCGCATAGTGCGGGTAGCCTGCACCATGGTCATGATGAGTACAATGGACAGCGACTCGGGAATGAGTGCAATACCAGTGGATGTGGCGTAAAGCACCACCTCGCTGTTGAGATCAAATTTGTGAACGCCAAAAACGATCAGGGCAATGACGACAGCGAGCACAAAGAGAGAGTAGGCCAGGTAGGTCAGACGGCGCTGCAGAGGAGTGACATCCTTGAGACCGATCAGGCGCATAGTGAGATCGCCGAGGCGGTGTGCACCACCGACAACGGCCTTCTTGGGGCCGTACTTGCGGACGTTCATTGACCGGTTGGGGCCGTTCTTCTTATTATTGGCAGCGGCGGCGGCAATACGGCCAACAGCAGTGGTCATGCCGGTAGCAATAACGATACCGCGACCGCGGCCCTTGGTGACATTGGTCGAGGCGAATGCGATATTGATGCGGTCGCCGTCGGTAACCGTCTCTTCCGAGGTGGCAATGGCATGGGAAGGGGATGTTGGGTCAATGATGCGGTTGTGTGTGACCTTTTCGACGGGAAGGGATTCGCCAGTCATCATCTGCTCGTCGCAGCTGAGGTTGACGGACTCAAAGAGGCGGAGGTCAGCAGGGACAGTGTCGCCCGTGCGCAGGATGACGATGTCACCGGGAACTACTTCAGCACTATACTGTTAGTCTCTAAGCAAACACTACAAGACAAAATACAAAATCGCTAAAGAGAGAGGAAACCTACTTGGGAATGACGTGGGAGTGACCGTCACGAATGACAGTGGCACTAGGCGACGAGAGCGAACGCAGAGCGTCCATCTTCTTCTCGGCACGGGACTCTTGGTAGAACCCGATAGAGACATTGATGGCGATGACGGCAGCAACAACGCCGCCCTCGATCTCATCGCCAATACCAAAGGACACGCCAAGGATAATAAAGAGGACTATGATCATGGCATTGCAGAACTGCTTGATGAGGATTGAGTACCAGGGCGTCGGTCCCTGGACCTCGAGCTCGTTGGGGCCATAGGTAGCCTGGCGTTCGGTGACCTGAGACTCAGTCAGACCTTTGTCGACGTCGGTCTCGATCTGCTTGGCCACATCCTGGGTGGAGAGGAGGAACGGGTGGGCAGTGAAAGCCGGAGCAGGCATGGTATAGGAGGATAAAAGTGAGTGTGTGTCTGTTGTGTTGTAGTAATTATTTATGTGAGTTCTAGAGTGTGTTCCATTGAGATAAGGATGGTAAAGTGCTTCATCAAGGTGATGGCGTGTGAAGGATGAGAGTCACGATATCAGATGTCGATACCGATCAGATGTGTCTTGGATATCTTGTTGTTTTAGATATCTGATGTATGAATACAAGAAATAATAAGAGATGTGTTAGACAATTCAAGTCAATAAACCCGGGGGATCGCGCTCCCTTTATACACGAGCTCGATTGAGATTGTCAACACATGCCGAGCCTTGATCAAGACATCGGTGCATCAAAGATGATGATAAATTAAAAGAAATACATAATCAATTAATCAAAAGTCACTAATGGGCCTAATACCAAGGAGCCAGTCCTTGTGAGCGTCATCACCAGGCCCGCCAAGGCTGTATTGGATGTTTGAGGAGACCGAGGATGGCGATGACAACCATGATTCGTGACTGTCGACGAATGAGAGGGCTCGTTGCCCATCACGGTGTCCTTATCAAGTAATAACAACCGTTGCTGCCCAGCCTCATGGCATGTAGCCCAATCAGCTCTGCATCCAATCTGCATCTAGTCTGCATCTAGTCACCATCTTTTCGCCATCTCTCACCACACAAAGCCTGCCGTTGCCTTCCGGGTGGGGTATCCAAGCGGCGCCGAGCCTCGTCGGGCGACGGCGCCGGTTAGGGTGCCCTTTGTTGCCACTAAATAGCCACTATAGAGACTCTTTGTACGGTTGTATGTTGTTGCAGGCTGTGGTAGGGACGGTCAGGTGACGCTGTCTCCATAGTTTTTGCTTGTTCTGTGGCTGTTCTCAGGTATTTCTTTGGTAGTATCTTCCTTAGCGTGCCGTGGCATTTCTCGGCAGGTCTTGGTGGATGACTATATGGACTTGGCGAGCTCGGCATTGCCCCCGATGGTGATATCACACACAATTCAAAGCCGAGCAATCCTTCTTCCAAGGAAAAGTATCGTGAGACTCTCAACAAATTGTAAACAGACTGCGAAATGCAATGTGACGTCGTGACCGGTGCCAACTGGGACAGGCCATGTTTATGTGTGCATATTCAGGCTTATGAACACCATCCGACCTGTTTGAAATCAAAGACGGCAACGTTTGCATTTGTAGATGCTAAACAGTGATTAAATCCATCAACTTCAGCCTTCCAGCCTCGATAACGTTGAGCCTCAGAAAGGCGAATTGCTTCAGTTTGCTAATTACAGAATACGAAGCAGGTGCACGCCGCTCGCGCCTTACCTTGGCGTCCACGGCTCTTGCCCATTCCGGATGCAGGTGACTTTCCATGTGATCGAATATCAACCGCCCTTGTCGGCGGACACGGACTCTTCTAGTGATGGGATGCAAGAGAAATATGCCTATCATAGCGACTTAGGATGGCACCTTGACGCCGAGCCACTAGCCGAGACACCCCAAGACATGCCAGCATTCTTGAGGTATCTTGGTAGAGGATTCTAGAAGATGCGATGCGTAAAGATAACAGACGAATGATTGTTGAAGATGCAAAGATACGAGTATACGAGTTTCCGATTATACGACTATACGACGATGCATTTACGACGTGCAGACGATAAGATGATCATTTGATCACTTATATGAGATGACTAAAGATGTTGAAGAGTGCTTCGTTTGACGCTTCCCCAGGCGATCAGGCGCTATGCCCCAGATCGGGACGCGGCAAATGCACGCCATTATCCCGAGAGTACAGCCAATCAAGTGCCGTAAGATCCACTTTTCTATTTACACTGATACCCCGCATGCTGCCCTACGAGTACAGCTGAACGTCTCACCTCGATGCTTATTGGCAGTCAACAGTGCGTGTACTGTGATTTCACATTGGCACTGTCTAATTGCACCTAATCACACGCAATACACAGTGCGCATCCACTTCCAGACATCTTATTGCATTTCTGACATCAACCATGACGACTGCATTCAGCTATTGTATTCTTTCTTTCTTCTTATAAGAGCTCAGACATTCCCTTTCATGGTCTATGTATCCCTTTGTGCCCTCAGTATGTATGCAAGACAGTTCCATCTCATACAACGCATCTTGCAGGATGATGTTACTTTGTGTGCTCTGCCTGTGTCCCATCACAGCACCTACATGGTGATCCATCTATGTTGCAGAAGTATATTTCTATATGTCTGTATGTCTGTATGTCTGTATGTCTGTATGTCTATTCTCTATAGCAGAAGCTGTTGTAATCGCCCTCTGACCTTGTCACTGAATCGCTCTCGCAACCTCTCAGCCAAACGTAGCTAGCCCATCGTACACCAGTCAATATCGATTTATACTTAACCCAGTTACACCCAATACAAGCTTTGTCAAGAGAATTTCAAATTTGTAGTAGCTTGGTGCCGTGTTTGTGTATCCCACCCATCTCGAAACAGACCACACCAGACCACGGCCGGTAGAGCTGCAGACCGGTTATATAATATTCTTGGACTGAGAGCTTGTCTCCTTGTCTCCTTCCTATTAAGCTTTTTCTTCTTTGTCGGCCGCTCTTGCCTTTTTCTTTTGTTCTTTTGTTTCTTTCCTTCTTTCCTTTTCTTACTTCCCTCTTCGTCCGCCGCCCACCCCGTCATCCACTCTTTCCTCTTTCGGCTCTTTACCTTCACTAAGCATCCCATCTGGCGCCGCCCGATCTTCCCACGCTTCCGTATGCTCCAACCACACGTTATTCCCAGTTGTTCCGCTCTCCACCCCGTCCAACTCGGCTGAATAATATCGACTATTAGCTGAATACTTAAAATATTAAAATAAATACCAAATAAAGGGACCAACTGAAGCTCTCAAGCCCCTTCCATCTGCCATCCCCTCTTTCTCTTCCTTCATGTTTTTTTTCTCATCTCTCCAACTTGGCAACTCTCTTTGGGTTTCGATATACCTTCTCTTCATCCTCTCTTTTTCTCACACCTTCAGTATACAGCTCCATTATCACCGTATCTAGGCCCAGGTTTCCATCCCTTTACATACATCCATAACGTCAATTACGTCATTACAATGACAGCACCAGCAGTCAACTCGGGTATGTAGATATCAAGTTCAGTTCTTCTCCTTCAGTTTCATTTGAATGTCTTCTTCACCTTGCCATCAGATGGTGCGCCTATGTTGAGTGGCAAAGCTTTGTCCCAATTCAATGACAAGCTCTCCTCCAATTTAGCTCCTCGTTATCTCATTGGCTAAAATAACATTACTTGTTCTCATTCTCCTGTCTCATTCGTCTCTCATCTCGTCTCTCATTCATCTCTCACTCGTGGAGTAATACTAACATCTCAGCCGTCGACCCTTTCAAGGCTGACGCACAGAGCATCAGCGGTGCCAACAACTCAAAGCTCACAGCTAATACCAGCTTCACTTTCGGCACCAGCACTCCCAAGACTGCCGAAGACATCACCAAGCCTGTAACTCCAGTTAGCGACCACAGTGATGGCAACGACAAAAATGATAATGACAGCTCAGCTCAGTATTCGCACATGCTGGCCGCGGGCAAGTCGGGCATCACCAATCTTTCCGATATACCTAAGGAGGGCGAGGATACGGTTGGCACTTCTTACAACACTGTCAAGCCCACTCCGACGGCCAACCTCAACCCCACGGGTGTCTTTTCTACTATCCCCGGCCTGGGTCTCGGCGTGAATGCCAACTCACCTTCCAAATCGTCACTGCCCGCGAAGCCGCCTGCTGCTCGCACTACCACTGCGAATTCTCCCACCAGTCTTGCAGCCCCCCCAGCTATTCTCAGCAACGACGCCAGCGCCAATGGCAGTGCTTCCACGGCTGTAGATACTACCAGCACCGCCAGCACAATTGAAACAGAGAAGACTACCCTCGGCGGTCCTACGATTGGCGAAAAACGCAAACTCGAGGATAACAAGTTCGAGGACGCCAAGGCTGACAGTCTGAACAAATCCTCAGCCGGCAACTCGGCACCCCGTTCTCTCCAAGCTACTATGGAAGACTTTGATTCGGGTGCCGAGGCCAAGACTACTCCCGAGCCAGTTGCAAAGAAGGCCAAGACGAGCTTTGAGGCGGAAGGTTCCGGTTCGGGCTCGGGCTTGGCTGCAGCTCCCTCTGCGGCTGCAGATACCTCTACAAAGCCGACTACGGACACCTCTGCAAAGCCTGTCAAGATAGAGGCGCCTGGCGAAACAACAGAGAAAAAGAAGCCCGGTCGCCCCAAGAAGGGCCAAGCGAAGAAGAAGGCCCCGGCACCCGTCGGTCAGACCGCTCGCAAGACTCGCAGCCAAGGCCCGGCCGTCTAAGGTGTTTATATATGGAGGCTTTTCTATTATAGTTTATTGTTATATATATAACAGCAGATCAAGATGAGGGTATCTTGCAAATGGGCTACAGGACTATGGGTTAAGGGTACAGGACAAAATAGGCATCGCAAGGCGATGGAACTATGGGTTGAACCAGAATAATAATATGCTTTACCTAAACGGGCGGTTAATACCTACTTAACCACTTTCATGAGTCAAGTCTCAAATGTCAAACAGAAGATACTTGAGTTTGGTAAATGAAATATATGTATTTTTCTTTTAAAAAGGTACCTCCAGGATATAAAGCCTGTTGGCCCAATTTGACTATTTTGAATTAAAAAAACAATAGAGCCTCCAGTAAATTGTTTATAAGTGATTTGCAACTTCAAATGAACCATCTAGTGTTATTTAGCTGCTTTTCGATATTTTCTACGTTGTCGTATATTATTATTGCTGTGTTTTTTTTTTTTTTTTTTTTTTTTTTTTTGCGTATTAATTTGTACCTGTTGACTCCTAAAATAAGCTCTAAACCATCGTTTATTTTCTGGGCCTCCAACTCGTATTTACCAATTCTGATAGATCTATCTGGCTCCGACCATATCTGCTTGCATTCATAATAGTCTACATAATAAGGCTGTGAGGCTGTGCTTGACCCCTGACGGCTTGCATTGGTGAACAGGGAGACGCGAACAGGCACGATGCAATGCAATTACAACACACAGAGAGACACCAATTATTATCAGTGATAAGGCCAAGCCTAAAAAAAGAGGGAAAGATGTGAAGAGACTAGGAATACAATCAAGAACAAACAAGTATCGGTCAACCTGTTCATCGTAGAATGCCATCCTACAATGCTACACTGCTACAGTATGGCAGAGCCGGTGGACCTTGGACGGATCTACGTTGACGATAGGTTGGCAAGAACAAATAGCAAAACGCAAAGCGCAAAGCGCAAATAGCAAGGCCACTGCCCGTCTTGTCCCATCTTGTTTCGCAGCGTTACCGCTGGACCCTGAACCCTATTCCCTCGCGAGCTTATCAGCCTCGTATCTTTCAGAATTATGCATCTTAGTTGGGATGGAAGCTGCTTGTGACTCAGCCATGCTTGTTCCCCTTTTCTGATTTATTTTGCCTTTGCCTTTTGCCTTTACCCTTCCCATGACCAGGCTGTGGCTGATCACACTGTCCATGGGATAGAATATGGAGATCCGATACGTTAAGCAATATGGCTTGTGCATGTGCCGCTGGTGAGCGTCTTGGGCTCTGGGCAAGCCCCATTGAAGAAGTCTTGCGTTTTGTTTTACGTGATGGCTCCGTTTTACAAGTAAGTGTTTTGTACTTTAACGGAGGGCCACCATGGAGAAAGACAAAAGACCGTTTCTGCAATGACCTCATATCGTCGAGTCGTCTGTATTTTATCTCGTATGGATGAATCCTGTGTCGTCGGTATACTTCCAGACAAGCAGAATCCAGCAGAAGGAGTTACGCGTTAGGTCTTGAAACAAAAAACGCAACTTGAAAGCAAATCAACATTGATCCAAAAGATATTCCTAGTTGGCTGCTTCATCAACGGCCAAGCTTCTGACGTCAATATTTGTACAAAAATAGCTTTGATAGACAGACGCTTCGGAGAATCAATAAACTCCAAAATAAGATCTGCTTAAATACTGGAAATCCAAAGCTAACAGTAAAAAAAACCAGTTGTGATGAGTGACATTTCTCGTATCCGAACTGCAGGCCGTCTACTAGGACTGGTCGAATGCAACCTCCATCTTCTTTGCAAAAGTCTTCTTTTGATATGTACCCATGTCTAGTGCAGCCAGGATTTAACGTATGCTAGTTAGTAGAAAAGAAAAACATTGAAAATATGGACAAAAGAGTCGAGACAACTTCAGATGAGCGCACGTATTTTGTAGTGAGGGCTCCAGTTTACTGTAGAGGTATGGAGCCACGGATGGCAAAAATAGAAACACTAGCCTGGCCTTATTCTCTTGTTCTTGTATCTTTCCCTGTTTTGGTGGTGAAATCTATTCTGGCTTTCACTGGCTGGCTCTCTGGTCTGGCGTCTGGCTATTTGTGGCTACTGGCAGCCATCGCTAGTGCTGTCTCCGTCTCCGTCTCCGTCTCCGTCGACCCACTCCAGCCTGTCCGTTTTACCCCTTGACTAACTTTGCATTGAAAAGTCAACAATACGAACAAACGCGTTGGCTCGTTTGGCGTGTGGGCCTCTTTGTCTTTGAGAGTAGTACGGAGTGATAGGTAATCCAACAGTCCGTCAGAGCTCCTCCAGGTACAAGCCGCTTTAAGCAACGGCCAATAAATTTTGTTGGCAATATACTGTGTATTTTCAGCAAATGGCAGTCAACAATCAAAAGGGGGAGGCGTATAATCGCTCCTGCCTTGCGAAAACGGCTTGAAAATAAATGCAGAGTGTAAACACTGTGTTCTTTCCATCCTCAACAGATATGCTAATATGGCGTTGCGACCGTTTTCTTACCTATCTTACAATGGAAAGCGCAATCATTATGCTGTTCAACCGAGGCAGGAACCGACCACGCGTGCCTGCCCTTGATATCTTGAACCGATGTTCTATTTGCACTAAAGTTTGGTGCTAAATAAGGTACACTCTCGCCCAGTATCTTATGTGCAGACATGCAGCCGTGCAGACGTGCAGATACGTGCCTGCATGCCTAAGCGTGCTAGGCTTTCTGGGCTCCTTCCTTTTGCATTTGATCGTCACACCGTGCCAGTATCTTCCTTCCACAACGATCTTATGTCGTAGAACATCCTGATAAAATAGCATATATCTAGTTGAAACTACAGAAGGTGCAACTCGCCAGTATGGATGCCCCCTTCTCGATCGGATTGTCGTCTCTTCTCTCCTCCTTCCTTCTCTTTCCTTTGTCAATCTCGACACTCCGTTTATCTACTCCGTAACTGCTCCGTACCTTACTGAGTACGTCGTCCATGTCGTCTCTTACCCCTGGTCTCCACTACATAGATTCCAGGCCACCGTCCACGTCAACGGCATTATGGAGTCGACACATAATATGCTTACACCTTTACAGTACAGCCTGTATTCCACAGTTTTTCCCTTTTCTGCCGTTTCGACCCTCTGATGCCGACCCCTGCATCACATCGTTTCTCCATCTCCATACCATGCAGCATTAACTGCTTTCCACCATCCTTCCTCTCTGTGCCTTTCTCCTCTTCCTCCCAGCCATTCACCTATCTCTCTTTGCCTCTCGTTATATTTTGTATCAAGTCTTTTATCTCTTTTTAATTGATTTAGTCTTTTCTGGTTCCTTTTTGTTACATTCTATTTTGCGAGACATTCGTTCTCGTATTGTTCTTCGGTTCTTGCATTTGCTGTCCCTCATTGCATCGTCGTCTTTCTCTTTCGACTCTCTTTGTCTCTCCTTTATACTTCTTTATTTCCACTCGTTTTGTTGTTTTCTCTAGCATTGCTTTGTCTGCCCTTCTCTTGTCGCGTCCAAAACAGATCGGCCTGCCAGACGGGTACCATAACTCACCACCGCACATCTCGACGATCATCTACGAAACTCCCTTAATCACCTCCTACCGACAAGCCAGCAAGCTAACAACCCCGACAACACAACAGAAACCAAACCACGCTCTTTCTTGCTCTGCTTTACAGAACCCAGACGCAATCGCAGAACAGGCTCACCTCAAACCCAGGCCCCGGTACGGAGCATCTTTTGGGTAGCCACTTTAACCACATATACCTGCTTTTGCTTGAGACTCGCGCCACATTAGGCTTTTGCACTGTGACACGCCTCATACTTGCACGGCTTCTTGAATAGACAGCCAGCGACAGCCAGAAACAGTCAGAGACAACACAGAACACGACGAATCATACTCGGGCAAACAAAGGAGGCCAATCCAGGATATCCTCTTCGCAGTTTGTCAACACCTCGAGTCCTGACATCTCGACACCGACTGCACTCCAATTGCACCCTCATTGTCTCTTTCGTCAACCACCGCCTTTGACGCTCTTTGTTCGATCCCACGCTCAGGGCCCAGTCTACTTCCGTCGTCTCCAAGCTACACGCTCGTTACAATTCTTTGTCCGACGCCTTTCACGCTCGTTTCTTCGTCTCTTCCCTGGTATCAAAAACAGTCACGCACGATCACCATCAACTTCCCAGACACATCGTACCGTCTTCAACCACCAGCTACGCGACACGTTTTTCTATATGCCCCCTGTCGCCAGTCCCTCGACCTCTCCTCGACCCAGACCACCTCTTTACTGCGAACAATTTGCAAACAACTTCACCCGCACTTACAAGAGACACGATATCAGCCGGTACTGATCATTCCGTTTCTCAGGAGGGAACCAGACGGCCGAGCCATAGAACCTGCTATATCCCTATACAGGACCGACAGTTCGATACGACATATTGGCAGACCCTTAAACTACAAACCTTCCACGCTGAGCCGCTCTGCGATCTCGCACGGCTTCATTACATTTTCTCTCCTCCGAAATCTACTGTCCCCTGTGACAGTTAGAAACGCACACACACATAATGGAGGCAGTAACCAAAACATTACCATTCGTCTTTGCACGAGACTCGACAGCTACCGCGCCAAACGCTGCTGACGAGTTTCTGCTTCTGCTCCAGAACCCGTTCGGGTCTCAGGTGAGTCTGCCAAGCCTTCTGTTCCGCACTTTTGCATTTCTGGACCTCTGTACTTTTTCCATTCCATGACATCACATGCTAATAGCCGCAGCTCCAAGTTGGTTCTATTTGGGCTTCTATCGGCACATCCTTTGGTGTCACTGCTGGCATCGCCCTTCTCTTCTCCCTCATCCGGCCATACCACACCGTCGTCTATGCGCCAAAGCTCAAGCATGCCGACGAACAGCACGTGCCGCCATCAGTAGGCCGGGGCATCTTTGCCTGGGTCGGCCCGCTATGGAAGACCAACGAACAAGACCTCATCCGCATGGTGGGCATGGATGCTGCCATCTTCATGCGCTTCACACTCATGTGCAGAAACATCTTCCTATGCCTTGCAATCATAGGCTGTGCCGTCCTCATCCCAGTCAACTACGTCAACAGTGTCCGCTACGGTGATGACGTCTGGATCTCCATGCTCGGCCCTTCCAATGTCTTTGGCACTCCTCAATGGGCTACTTCCGTATTTACATGGTCTGTCAACATCATTGTCATTTTCTTCCTGTGGTGGAACTATAGAAAGGTTCTCAAACTGCGCAGACAGTACTTTGATAGCGCCGAGTACCAGATGAGCTTGCACTCGCGTACACTGATGCTATACGATATTCCCAAGAAGCTCAGCTCCGACGAGGGAATTGCCCGCATCATCGATGAGGTTGCACCAAACTCGTCATTCTCGCGCACGGCTGTTGCGCGCAACGTCAAGGTCCTACCCGACCTGATCAAGGAGCATGAGAAGACGGTGCGCGCTCTTGAGAAGGTTCTGGCCAAGTACCTCAAGGACCCCCAGAACCTACCCCCAGCCCGCCCACTTTGCGCCCCTTCCAAGAAGGACCATTCATACGAGACCTACCCCAGGGGTCAAAAGGTTGATGCTATTGAGTACCTTACCCAGCGCATCAAGAACCTCGAAGTCGAAATCAAGGAGGTCCGCCAGAGTGTGGACAAGCGCAACACGATGCCGTACGGTTTTGCCTCATACTCGGACATTAGCGAAGCCCACTCAATCGCCTACACCGCCCGCAAGAAGAGACCAGAGGGCACGACCATCCGTTTGGCCACGCGCCCCAACGACATTATCTGGGATAATCTGCCCCTGAGCGCCGCCACTCGCAGCCGTCGCCGGTTTATGAACAACCTATGGGTCGCCTTGCTAACTCTGCTCTGGGTCGGCCCCAACGCCATGATTGCCATCTTCCTAGTCAACCTCGGTAATCTGGGTCTGGTTTGGAAAGCCTTCCAGAAGCAGCTCGAGACCAACACAAAATTTTGGCAGCTGGTTCAGGGTGTGGCCTCTCCTGCTATCACCTCGCTCGTCTATCTGCTGCTTCCCATCGTCTTCCGTCGCCTTGCCATTCGGTCTGGTGACCAGACCAAGACGGGCCGTGAGCGCCACGTGTTAGCCAAGCTGTACTCGTTCTTTGTCTTCAACAACCTGGTTATCTTCTCACTCTTTAGTGCTGTGTGGGGATTTATCACTGCTGTTCTCGACAAGACTAGCAATGGTGTTGACGGCTGGCAGGCCATTCTTCAAGAAAAGCCCGGCGACTACGTGCTGAGCGGTCTTTGTAACATCTCTCCTTTCTGGGTGACTTGGCTCCTGCAGCGCCAAATGGGTGTCGCCACCGACCTGGCTCAGCTGTGGCCGCTGTTCTGGGGCTTTATCATGCGCAAGTTCTCGAGCCCAACGCCTCGCGAGATGATTGAGCTGACGGCACCCCCGCCAATGGACTACGCCAGCTACTATAACTACTTCCTCTTTTACTCGACTGTCGCGCTCTGTTTCGGCTGCATCCAGCCGCTCGTGCTGCCCGCCGCCGGTATTTACTTTTCCATCGACGCCGTGCTGCGCAAGTACCTGATCCTCTACATCTTTGTCACCAAGACAGAGTCGGGCGGTGTGTTCTGGCGCTCTCTTTTTAACCGCTTCATTTTTGGTCTTGTCCTCTCCAACCTCATTGCCTTCCTGGTCGTATTTGTCCGCGGCAACGAAGATCACATCCAGGCCTACGTCATTGCTCCCCTTCCCTTTATCGTCATCGGCTTCAAGTTCTACTGCGCCAGCGCATTCGATAAGAAGATGCAGTACTACACGACGCACAATGTCATGGCCAACCCCGAGGCCGGACTAGACATTTCTAGCAAAGAAAACCTGCGCAGTGATCGTCTGGCTGCCCGTTTCGGTCATCCTGCTCTGTACAAGCCTCTTACGACGCCCATGGTGCACGCCAAGGCCCAAAATATTCTGGCAAGTGTGTACTCTGGACGTCTGACAGCGGGGCGCGAAGCCGAGTCGGGCGACTCTGTGAGTGTGTCTGGCTACTCGGATACCTATGCTTTGGACCCGATGAACTCGAAGCGGCCCGGCAAGGCAGCTGGCTTCATGCCCGGCTTCGAGGTCGTGCCTGAATCGAAACTTGACTTTCAGTACTACAAAAACAGAGAAGAGTTTGCCGACGAGCACGGTGGTGGCGATATCTTTGGTACTTCGCGTGATATCATCCGTCCTGGCACGCCCGGCAGCATCATGGGTGCAACAGACTCGAGACCAGGTACGCCTGTGGGCGGTATGACCGGCCGCCGGCAGTACTCGGTAGCAACAGCCAACCAACCTGTGTACGGCAGTGGTAGTGCGATTGCAAACAACGCAGCGGCAGCGGCCGACGCAGGAACTGTCTACGCACCCGGATATAGCAACCTCGGCGTGTCCAGTCCCCCAGTCGTGCCCTCGTATGTTGCAAGCCCTACACGGACACAATCACCCTCATCCTACGAGGCCATGCGTGGCCGTTCGCGGTCGCCAGGCCCCAACATGGCTCTCGGCGGTCCTCTCAGCACGACCCGCTCACAGTCGCCCATGTATATCGCAGGCTTGGGCGGCAATGACAGCTCGAGCGATCTCGTCGGCAACGCGGCGGCCATGCCAGTTGCTGCACCCCTACCGCGCTCTCGTGGTACACATGCTGGCCACGGCCCAGCGGGCGGTTCATATGGCGCACATGTGGCTAACCGGTCTGCTACGGGCCCCACCCCTGGAATCTACGGCGGTAGTGCACGCGGCTACGGCAACCTTCCACAGGACGACACGTACGTGGAGCAAGACCCTTCAGATTACGACTACTTCCGCGGCCGTACCCCGAGACGCGATCCGAGCACGCAGCATCAACCCGGCGCGAGCAGCTCGTGGAACGGCAGCAACACCATGGGCGGCAACGGACATGGACCACCGAGCTAGTTGCTCGGTCTGTACCCGACGTTTCCTCGATCGACATACCACCGACACTAAACTTTTGATATGATCAACAAATCGACTTTTTCTTTTCTTATTTGACTATTTCATATTTAATTGACACGGTCTCGATGCGCGAACTGGATGTCGGCACGATTGACCATATAGTCCTCTTTCTACTACACATTGTCGCATATTGGCGTTCCTTGGCGATCTTCTATACTATTTCGCATATATTTTGTCACGTTCATCTTTTTTTTTGTCTTTCCTGTCTATTGCATCTGATACCTGGCGGGTTATCTTCACATGAGCACTTTTGGACAGCTCACGGTTTTTTGTTGTGTTTATTGTTTGATATAAATCTATTTATCAAGGCTGCGTCTTTCACAAGCCGAACAGTCAATGACATTTGCTACTATAGACCACAAAGACTTTATCCATACTTTCAGCGATGCCTTAATATGACTTAATGATGGTGATGGTGATGCTAGTAATACGCTACAGAGCATTCCTAGACCCATAGTATACTCGTGCTCTTTGGGTATTAGCGACTGTAGTGCCTGTAGTGCCTGTAGCGCCTGTCGCGCCTTCTATTCGACGTCACTTCCCCGCAAGCCTTATCTTATCCGTTAGCAACAACGGCAAGCGGCACAACAACCCTCAGCACAACATCAACACAGCAGCACCACCATCATCGACAGTATCAAAGTATTACAGTATCACTTCACCAACACACATAATATTTATGGGCTCATAGCACAATGCCTCCCCTTCGCGGACCAACTCGGGGCGGCTGGGGCCGGCTCAAACCCGTCGATGTCGACCCTCTCGAGGTGTACGGCCTCCCGTCCAAGGGCGAGACGCGGCTGGCCGACTTCAAAGTCCAGGAGCGTTTCTACGCCAAGATTATCGAGCGGTACCTACAGTTTTGCACAGAGGCCAAGGGGCGAGATGGCCTGCTAGAGCGGTTTGCATCGCTAGAGTTAAAGGACAAGCCACAGCAGTCAACATCGCTATCGAAATCGGCATGGAACTCTGAACCCTGGTCGCAGCCAGCAAAGCCGGCCCCGAAGCCAACGGCGGCACCAACCTCTGCGCCTACCATATCAACACCTGTCATTCCTACGTCTGCCTCAGTCTCGGCCCTCGCTGCCGCATCGCAAGACCTCACTCTCGTCCTCTCGGCCCTCCGCAAACTGCGTGAAGCCATTGTCGCCACTGACCGCGCCGACGAGTTTGCCGTCCAGGTCTACTTATTTTGCATCCGCCTTGCCATTCTCGCCAAACACCCGCAGTCATACCACCCGGCTCTACTGCATCTTCTCAGGAGTATTCACCGCCGCAGACCGCTGCTCAATGTCGAGCTCCAGGAAGTCGCGAGCTACCGCGTGCTCGACGCCGCATGCCGCCGCGGCGACCTGGCCGAAGCCTACCACTTGCGCTGTCTCTACAAGCTGCGCTGCACCACGGTCGATGCCGCTCTTTATGCCCTCGCACACGACGACTGGGTGGCCTTGAACCGGCTTCTCCAAAAACAGACCCAAAAAGATCATGCACCGGCCACGCGCCGCACAGGCACAGCGGACGCGTACCAGGGCAAGCTGCTCGAGTATGCCGTGCACAATATGCGCGTGCATACGCTCAAGTGTTTTGGACGCGCGTACCTGCGACTCGAAGATGTCGAGTACCTGGAGACGGCGACGGAGCTAGACTGGGCGGAGCTGCAGGGCAAGTATAGTGTAGGCTGGGAGCGCGAAGGCGATGCCGTGATAATTCGCAAGGTGCAGCCGCGAAAGGCGGCAGCACCGGCGGCAGCGGCGGCGACATAGCATTTCCTGCGCCCGTCGCTGACAACACTCAGCATTGGTCTGTAGACGTTGGATGTCGGTCGGCCTGTCTCGACAGTCTGCTTGTTAGCTTGGATATATTATTATGATTATGGAGTTTGAAAGAAAGGGAACCCTGTTTCGATATGAAGACTAAAACAAAGACTACCCTAATAGCATTGGCTTAATTTTCACTCTCGCGGTGCATATTGCTGCTGTTGTTGCTGTTGGTTAAGTTACCACGAGTCCAAGTCGGAAGTGTTCCACACCTCGTCAACACGATTACTCTCCATCACGTCAACACATGAACAGACAAGATTGGCCACATTTATTAGATAACCCAGCCAACCACATACCGATGCTGTTGCACGTTGTGCACATTGATGTACTTCCCGATCCGGCGACGGCCCCCAATCTTTGACTCGAATATGCTCTCCAGGTCGGATACAGGAGGTAGGGATTCCACACCTACTCCAGGTGGCTGAATATCAGCGACACAAGGATGCAAATACCCAAGGAGGAAGGCGTTTAAGGTAGAGGCGGAATCGGCATAAGCCTGCCATCATCACCGCCACTCTGGCAGAAGCATCACCAACACCACCAGCATCGTCGGCGTCATCACAGCACCCTTTGCTTGGTGGTGATGGTCGACTGGATAAAACCAGAGCTGGACGGAGCTGGCCACCGCTCCCCATCTTTAATCTTGTGTTCTCTTCCATAATCCTTCTATCTTTTGATTTCTAAGCTTCTAGACTCCAGACTTCAGACTCTAGACGTGCCACCTTATGCACACCCTGTTCCAAGAAATGGGACACGATGCATCCCAAGACTCAGTCTCTTCGTTATCTCCAACCTCGTCAACTACTGGCACTGCATCTTCCTTGAACCTCTTCCCTGCGTTTCTCATTCGCAATGACCCGATCAAATCACGATGTGGCACTCGTGACCGGTTTTGAGCGGTTTTGGGTGGCTGACGTGAACTTTAATCCTTGGACGTTTAATGACCGCAATATGTTGGCTGGGCGCCGTCGTTCTGCTCTTTATGCACTGCCTCCAGTGTGTTCACCCCGTCTTTGATGCAATGAGATACAAAGCCATGAGGGCCGCGATAGGCGAAAGCCTCCTATTCCAAGAGCCGGAATTGCAGCATCCAAGGCTATCCAGGAATACAGGAATAAAGGGCTATCAAGACCCAAGACTAATCACGGCCGTCATCCGCCATATGTCAAACATTGAAGGGCCGTTGTCTGCTTGCCTGGTTGTCTTCTTTCCTGTCTGCTTACCAGTTTATTATCAGCCATGGCCTTGATCTGCCTCACACGAGGAGACAAACAGCCAGAGACAATGATTTCTGTGTCTCTGCCTCCCTTTGCATTGCTGGCAGACGTCCCTTACATCGACAACACATTGCAGGGTAGCTGTTTCACACAGCCTTTTTTAGAGCTCGTGATCATGTTCTCAGACTCCATAGACTCTGGATCTCAGGCTCCTGACTGTGCACTGTCTAACTCCAGGTCTCTGATTGTTCCAGGTTTGATTGCAGCCTGTCTTGGGAGCCTTGCCATGTCGATCCAGGGTCAGAGATAAAACAGATCAGCCCCATAGTCAGAACATTGAAGAAAAAATAAGTAAATCGGAAGATGAAAGAAGCTCAAAAGAAGAAACTCCAAATACGTTCACACCACTATCGGCTTTCGGTGAACTCCATCTTGACGTATCCATCTTCTCGTTTTGTTAGTTCCCCGGCACAAGCGAGCAAACAAGCACACTTGTCAACCTGACTGGCAGTCGCCGACGCAAGGGGTCAATCCGTCGTCAAGGCCGCATAGGCTGACACATGCTGTTCCCGTATCTAGCGTCGGCGATGATGCTTTGGACACCTATGACACCCTTGCAATATTGGCAGGCAAAAGAAAGATGCTTGAGAAGAAGAAACTAAACAAAGAGAACGATGAGAAGAAGAAAGAAGAAGCACGCGAGGACGGCGAGCAACAGTGGACGGCGAGCACAGGATCGGAGCGGACAGGCCTCCCCGAAAAGTCCCGTGCATTATTGGTTTTGGGGGGTTGATTCCACGATTCCATACACATTGAGTTTGATCAGGGTTCTTATTGGTATTACTGACACTTGAAAAGGCCACGAGACGTTTGATGCTTGAGCGTAAGACCTGCCTAATATTGGGTGCTGCAGAAAGCCACAAGCCACGAGCCACACCAACACCGCAAGATGCTACTGGATTTGTAGTCTTTTCTGGACCCTCGTATGTTTTCTGACTAGGTTTCGGGGTGTCTTGATTATTGTGTCACTCCTTGCTTTTTTTGCTTGCGCTCTCTCGCTGGCGCTCTCGCCGAGATACGGTCCTTTTGTCTGCTGGGACGATAGGGGCGACGGGAACGTGTAGACGCTGGAACACATAGACACTGGGTCTGCTGAACTGCTGGGTCGTCCCCATCATCTGTCGTCGACTCTTGGGTCACTCCATTACCATGTATTCGGTGATGGCACTCTTTGTGGCATTTTAGAGGTTTATGTTGGATAATCTCCAAAATTGTGCAAAAAAGGCTATTATCCTGCGGCCCCGATGCAGCTCACCGAACTCATATAGCTGTCATTCTGAAATTGTTTTTTGTGTTTTTATTGCAATTTTCTCTAATTTATGGCGGCAACCGCGCCAGATCGCTCGCCGGGGTGCCCGCATCCGCTTGCCCGCATCCGCTGCCCGTGGCCGTAGCCGTGCATGGCGGCATGGATGTATCGCCACATGGCCGCATGGCCGCAATGATCGCCGATGATGTCCCCTGCCGACGGGGACGGGACTTTCTTAATCTTTGTTTTGTTGATATGTTACTTGTAATTTGTATCAGGTTGATGGTTATTTCTTCTTCTACCAACTTCCACGACGCGTAATGCTTAAAGTCCTTCTGTCATGCAGCATCCATCATATATGCAGGCCACGACAATGGAGTTTCAAGTGTATCACTTTCAAGGCTCATTAATGTAAGCAATGATATCACGCATGTTGTAAAGTCCATAGAAACAGTGATAAAGCTGAAGATACTAGCTGCAGAAGAAGAAACAAAAAGGCAAAAGCAAAACAGAAGAAATTCACAGACAACTAAATTTTGATTTGAGATGCCTTTTTGCCGTTCAGGGGATGTCTAACAACCTGGAGTGTTTTTGTCTCGACGGATCTGACATGCGCCTCCATGCACGGTATTTTTGTATATTTCAAATAGCAAATCAATCTTCTACGAAGTAGTCCGTGAAGCACCAAACACCAAAGCATCATAAGATCACTCCCCATATGCAGAGTGTGAGAAAACGCGGAACCATCACGGATCAGCCGCAGTGCGCAAATAAAGACGTCAGTCAGCATTGAGCATGAACGAACATCAGTGGCAAAGCGCGCGTGTGTGTGGGGTTTGATGTGTGATATGGCCCATGGGTAGGGGTTTTCTTTTGCGCTTGCTTTTGTTTCGTTTCGTTCTGTTTCGTTTCTTCTCTTATTGCATAGTACTAATAGTAATCATTAATCAAATAATATTACTTTTTGTATTATCGAAACGACCACATGAAGCAAGGGACTGGGTTGCAATGGTACTTTTGAGTATTCTTTTCGTTTGCTTTCTTCTATTCTCCCTTTTCATGTCTTGGTGATAATCGGTTTGATTGTTCATAGACATACTGGAAGAAAAGAAAATGTCTAGAAATGCCTCACAACTTCTACGTCATGAAACATCCAGTGGCCTCGTGGACGCCAGGGCGTCGACGCCAACGGAGAAAAGGGAGAGCGAGACATGGCGTCAAGGGGTGATTGTACGCTGCTTGTTTGTTTATTTGTTTGTTTCTATTCAATAAACTCATTGCAGCTGTTGTTGTTTTGTTGTTTTGCTATTTCAAAAAGGAAAATCCTACTCAACCCAGGGATGCTCCAAGGGTAAACCGAGACAGTGCACGAGAGACACGATAAACACGACTGAGACTGACACACTCCTCACATGCCCCCGCACTGTCAAGTATCTTCTCTTGTTTCTTATTTATTATTTTAAATTATTTCAAGTCCCATTAAAAGTTAAACACTTGTTCTTTTTCGTGTCTCTCCTTCACCGCTTGCTAGTCTGCCTCTGCTAGTTTATGCTTTGTTTGCATGGTGCATCATGTACGAGCGTGCTAGCTTGGAGGATGTCCAATACTCTTGTCGAGACTGAGACAACCACCAGAGACATGAAGGAAGAGTGGCATCCTCCAGCCTAATGCACGCCCGACACTAGCCCTCGCAGCCCTCACACAAACAGCGCTGTCTCACTGGCACAACGGTGTCTTTTGGTGCTTCGATATTGTGATAGCCAATACCACTTCTTTGATGAGATTGGGCTTGGATGTGGATTGCATGCAAAAAGTGTGGCTGACGAGACATGTGAGCAAGTATCCATCTTTCTCCATCACTTGTTGGCAGTCTAGAATCCAAAAAGCCAGAGTCCAGCCACCGCCGGCTGCTGACGGCATCTCCATGATTGGGCACCCGTGCCGTTATGCAACCTCTTTGTTGTCGTTGTCGTATGCAATGCATGCTGTCTTTGATGCCATTGGCCGTGTCTCCAATTTTGTCGTGTGTACTTGGTTCACTGCAACGATATCATGCTGATGATACCACTTTGCCACGGCTGGGCTCTTGTCCTACATGCAGCGTGCCACTCAAGATATGCATCCCGCACTCTAGACAGCAAGGCATCTTTGTGAAGGGGGAAAAAAATCAAGATTAAACAACCATGGATGGCTGTAATGTCCTGTGATGACTTCTTTCATGCCGGCCCCCATCTTCTATCTTCCTTTGCATCATTTGTATCCGCTCAAAGACGTGTGGAGCACAAGTCTTCAAGTCGATGTCCAACAGCCTTTTGTTTTTCGTTCGTCCTTGTAACTGCATGCCATGTGAGCCATACTCATGTTCCAACACCTCCTCATACCCTGTCCATCTCCTTGTTCAGCCGGTTTCCTTTCATCTTATTTGTCATTTATTTGTTTCATCACCCTGTATTTCAGTAATATCAATAACAGCTGATATTCAGCACCAATCTATCAGCACTGAACATGCAGTAGCTCCTCGCACAGAACACAACTTTAGTGCAGTAATATTCTCCGCGCTGGAAGATGGCCACAACGGAATCCGGGTCTGCGTCTGGGTCCGATGCAGTCTCCCTGTTTTACGGAGCACTACCTGCCTCCCTGTCATCACCGCTTCCCACAAGACCAACGGCTGTGTTTTTGATGCGTCCAATATTGCTTGATATTGATGTTTGATATTCATCCACCTGTTCATCATCGTCGTCGTCGTCGTCGTCGTCGTCGTCGAGTGGCGCTGTCTCATACATTGGCCAATTACATCCCAGACATATTCCGTGAATCAAGATCACCTTCATACATTTTGGGGAATCACGCCTTGAAGGGCCTTGAAGGAGCGGAAGGGATGAGTATATTTTATGAAGATGATCGTCAATGTCTTGGTTGTCAGTGTCGTCAATTACACAGTGTAGAGAAGTGCATGTTGCTGCAAATATACTGTGTGAGGAGTGTGGGCCTTTTCAGAAAATACAGCCAATCGTAGGACATTGCTGTCTCACCGACTATTTAAGACCAGCCAATCATGTATCCGAATACGTTATATTATCAGAGTTGTAGCGACTATATTATCTCATTAACAATTTCGGTAGGAGCAACTAAAATCTCACATAAATAAATATAAAACAAATTAATCTAGAGCTTGCAAAGCAAATGATGTTTATCCTTACGGGATGCGGACTAAATAATATGATGCTGATCCTCCCCATGCACATCTATTGGTCCTCGGCGGTCTGACATTCAACAGTTCCCGCCTCGTTTTACTCGTAGTTTGGTTGTCTTTTCTTTGCTTCTCTTTCTTTTCTTTTTTTTTGTCTGCACCACGTCGTTTCGTTCCATCCGTATCAATGTTATTTACTCTAATCCTGGCCCACCACCCTTTGCGTGAGATGTGACGAAAGTGCTTACTTATGTTATGTCTGTCCAATATGTTGTTCTTATTTTATATGCTATTTAGCGCTTCTAGAATATATGCTGATACGACTTTAGCACTATTCTAATCACTTCTAACTGATATTATCACATTTGCGTCCGATTGGTCTAGGCTGAGATGAAGGACGTCTCGTCGTCCATCTAATAGTGTGACCCTCCACCAGCATTGATAGTAGCATGGAACATTGATATCAGCAGTGATGCATGCAAATAAATTGATATGCACCACAGTAGTATCATCGTAGTTCCAAATAGTACTTGGTGTCGGTGTATGCTTCTGTTACTTGTTCATCGAATGTACATTTAAGCAGCCGGCGGTGAGGCATATGTTGTCAAAAGACAACAAAAGTCTGAAAGTGTACCGAGCCTGTGCACTGCAGCATTGCAGACTCTCCTCTCCGTGGAGGAATCAATTTACACTTCATCTACAGATTGGAAGTCTGCCTTTTTTCCTTGTCCTTTTGTCTTGTAAAAAGGAGTTGTAGATCGTGAATATCTACTTACATAGAGTCTAGGAAAATAAGTTCAATATCATATTCCCTGCATAAGATAATCCAACACTGACTGATAGTCGCCAATATTGGCCGTCAACAAGAACTGTCAAGACCGTTGACCAGTATTGCTAAATACAGATTACAGAAACAGAACTAAACGAGAGCACATAAAATGGATTAATTCGTATGCAATGGTGAGCTATCAAGAGTGAGACATCAGCTACAATCCAAGCAGTGATCGGCCGTGGAAAACAAAGCAGCTTCTTTCCTTTTTTCGTATTTTCATGAGTCTAACTCTTTTCTTTTTTTTTTTCTTCTTCTTTTTTTTTTCATCGTCAAAAGTCCAGCCCCGACTCGCAGCGGAGCTTCCTCCGCTCGCAATTCCAGATAGACAAAGACAAGCTCCGGTTGCAACGAGGAGGCAGGAGATCAACATGTTCATTCAATGGTCATTCAGTGTTTCTTTATGTTTTGCCATATTAACAAATGCAGTCTTGCGTATTCAAAGAATTACGTCTGTTGTTTACAGACAAGAACTATAGTAGAGGCAAAGGTAGTCACTAATGCAATGCGAAGAAAAGCAAGAGAAAAAAAAAAAACAATTCTTCTTTTTTGTATTGTCCTCTTTTGAGTGACAAGTTTTGTAAAGAGAGGGTAACGTAAAGTACCAAGTACTACTAGTAGTAAACAGAAGGTTGTTAAAATCTTAGAAAATAAAAAACTCCGTGAGGGGTGTTTCCCCTTTCATCCCTTTCCCTGAGATCCCGAAGCGCCAGTGCCGATTTTTTTTCAAACATGTGTATATCCACCAGTAAACAAACAAACCGCCCAAAATTGTAAAAGGAAAAAAAAAACGTAATGAACAAGAATAGAAAAAAAAAAAGAAGGTAACGTAATCGTCTTGAGAATGAGTAAACAAAGGAAAATTGAAAGATAGAAACGCTGGTTGCTGGCAATAGTCAAAGTAAAAAAGGGGGCCGTAAACGTTAAGATGTGAAAAGTTGGTAATAGTAATGGGAAGAGCGGTGAAGTGAAACGTAAAGATAATGGTAACTTAGTAGCTGGTGAGGAAGACTTGGTTCTGGAAGGGATGAATGTGGTTGATTTGCGGGTGGAAGTTCATCTGTAGAGGCTTGCCTATGTTGAACCAACCCCAGAGCTTGGAGCCAATGGGCTGGTGCTGGTTGGGAGCGACAGGCGGTAGAGGCTTCTGCTGCTGCATAGGCATATGTGAAGGCAGGATATGCTGCGGGTGCTGAGGCATCTGGTGGTACTCGGGCATCGGCTGGTGGTACACGGGCGGTGCGTGGAACATGAACTGCTGCTGCTGTTGCATCTGAGCTTGGTGCTGCTGAATGTGGAAGGCGGCAGGCGCAGGAATGTCCATAGCCATCATCGATGTATCCTCGTGCTCGTAAGTGTAGAGCATTTCGGCGACATCATGCGGTGGCGGGTGGACGGCATCCACGGGCGGGGGTGGGGTCTCAGGCATGACAATCTCGGGCTCCTCGTCATCGTCAATCAGCGAGCACTCATCAGTAGAGCACGACATTTCAGACTCCGTCTCGCAATCGGACTCGGCATCGCTGGAAGCTGCAGGCGAAGTAGGTCCGTAAGACTCGTCGTCATCATCGAACAGATCCTTGTCATCCTCGTCATATTCCTCGTAAACGGCACAGTCCGAAGAATCAGCCACGGAGGAAGGAACAACAGGCGAAGAGCACACAACCACGGGCTGCTGGGGAACGACAACAGGGACCTCCTGGGCCTGGACCTGCTGCTGCTGCTGCTGAGTGAATCGAGGGCATTCCAGAATGCGCTGTCTCAGCTCAGACAGGCTGATGCGCTGGTCCGGGTTAGGAGTGAAGATGCGGGCAAGAATATCGTCCAGCTCGTCAGTGAGCGGCAGAATCGTCTTGAGGAAACCCTGGTGGCGAGTGTAAGCGCGGTAGGTAGAATCCTCAACCGAAGCCTGCTTCCACGGGTTGCGACCGCAAGTCAAGTTAACCAGGATCACGCCGAGACTCCAGACATCGTTGGGCGCACAGTAATAAAAAGGGCGTTTGGAAGTCTGACCCAGGCATTCTGTTTTGTTAGCATATATATTGTGTATGCGTCAAAATATCACTAGAACTTACCAGGCGACATATAAAAAGTAGAGCCACAGCCGTAGTCCTCAGAGCGGTCCGATGCGGTTGCAAGGCCGAAATCAGCTAGCTTCAGGGTCTCGCCATTATCCGTAACCAGAATGTTCTCCGGCTTCAAGTCCCGGTGGTAGATACCAGAGTGGTGCAGGTACTGGACAGCGTCCAGAATCTGAAGAAAAACCTTGCGCGCAAGCTCATCCTTTCCGACAAACTGGCCACACTCGGTAATGTTGTAGAACAGGTCACCTTCCGGGCAGTACTCGAGAACAACGTAAAGGCAGTCCGGGTAGGCATCAATTATCTTGAGCATGGAAACAACATTGGGGTGTGCCGATGCCGTGTAATGCAGGCGGATTTCACGCGTCTGGTACTCGACCTGGCGGGCTTCCAATGGCGTTCCATCCGGGTTCAGTTTGCTGAGGGCCTTGACCGCATAACGGATGTTTGTCTTGGTATCAACAGCCTCGTATACCACTCCGTATGCGCCAGTTCCAATAATGCTCTGCAGCATCAGCGAGCTGCTCAGGAAGGTGCCTATCCGATCCTCGGGTGCTACGGGAACATAAGGCTGCTGCTGTTGCTGGAAATGCGGGCGGCTGTGGTTTGGCGTTGTTACCGGCGTGGGCTGCTGGGTGAAGTACTGCTGTGGTTGGTTGAACTTTCCATTGTGGTTGAATGATGCTGGTGATGCAGGAGGAGTAGGGATTCCGCCTGGTGCGAAAACATTGTTCGGCATGTTTTGGAATTTAAAACGTAAAATTGGTTAAGAAAAAAGAAGACGATTATACAGTCAAAGTCCTCCGGGATCCAGACGATGACAAGAGAAGAAAAGAAAGAAAGAGAAGAAGAGAAAGAAATTCCTGTCCTTTTTGGTGAGGGTATCCGGGTTCAAGACGAAAGAAAATAATACAGTAGGTATCTGATATTATCTCAACAAACAACAACGTTGATATGATGAGATAGATATCTAGATGAAACGTGAACGTAATTATTATAAGTCCAGGCAAAAAAGTTGAGAATCCGGTTCCAGTCCTGGAGGTTCGATTATATCATTGCAGTCCGGGGTGAAAGCAAGAGAGGAGTAGTGATGAAGAGTGAAATATTATTGAACTTCGAGTGAACGAGTCAATAAGATCAGAGATAGTATGGAAGGGGATGGAGTTGATATTAAATCAAGATGAGAGGACGTTTAGAAGAGGCGAGATGTACGGAGATGAGTAAGAACACAGCCGATGATGAGGTAAAGGAAGGTAAAGGGGAATGTGAATGAGAGTGTAGAAATATCAAGATAAATGTCGAATGGTGAAAAGCAAAAGGACTCAAGACGACTGTTTCTTGAAGGGGGATGAGGTTGTTGATATTGATATCAAGATCCAGAGACAGGCAGAGGATGGACGAGGTTAGAAGTACAAGTAGTGCAGGCCCCTTGTCTTTTGTAAAGTAGGGGTGTGGAGGAAGAGATAGGCAGTATTAAGGCGCGGTATTACTGATGTCTTTGGGGAGGCGGTGTTCGAGAAACGTCCTAGAGTGCCGTTGATGTAAAGTACTCCTGAAGACAGTATTTTATCGATTTTATTGATTGGGTAGTATTATCTTTTTTTATTACAGTGAGATCCAAGAATACTCCGTAAGAAAAGGGGCGTGCGTCAGAGTGGACAGGGTGTGAAAATCTTCACGACTGGCACTGGAGACTTCTGGTCGAGACTGGCGTCTGGAGAGGAAAGACAAGGAATAACAGAGAAATAGAGAAAGGAGGGAAAGGTGGCCGTGTAGCGTGATTTCGAGGAAAGAAAAGAGGGAAGAAGGGTGGGTGGTCGTTTGGCCAGGGTGTGCGCCTTGATGTTTTACTGGACCAGGCAGGGAGTGGAAGTCGGATGGGGACAAGAGAAGGAAATAAGGACTAGTCGATAAAAAGATAAATACGGAGTGGATAAAAGATAAAAGAAATAGATAAAATACTCAGGGCGGGACGGCAAAACAAAAGGACAGAATGGACAGACCATAAAAAGAAAAGAAAGTCCTTGCATGGAAAAAGAAAGACATGGGGCCAGGTTCAATAAACGGCCATGCCCATATGTGCTCCACACCACCCTGACGAAGAAGAACGAGGGCGAGTTGCAGAGGCAGACACATCTAGATGAGTGAGAGGCAGACAGACAGAAACCGCCACTGAGACGGCCATCCAGAGACAGGACAGCGGCCAGTTGAGGCGGCCTACTGCGTGTTTTTTTTGTTTGATTATCGTGGCCGTCTGTTGTCAAATATAGATACGTTTACGTTGTAGTATTACTGCAGTATCACGGTTGCATGTTATATGGAAATCAAAGTGTCAAGCGTCTAGAAACCGATATTACGGGAAAGGGGAAACCTGCACATTCATCATGAGGAATGGCCACTGGAAGAATCGGCAACGGCGAGAACAGGGCGAGACAAGGCAAGCCAGCAGGCAGGGCAGAGAAACCAAAAGGCAAAAGCAACGCCAGTAATTAGCGACTATATTAGTGACTATATTCTGAAAGTAAGCACAAGGTTTGATCCATCAAATAAAAGGACGTCAGAGTGCACCAGTCGGGGCACCTAGCACTTAAACTAAGGCGGAAATGCTGTGAGAATGTTGATTTGTCTTGGATTTCGTATTCCTTTTTCTTTTTTTCTCTTTTTTTTTCTCTTTTCTTTTTTCTTATTATCTACTATCTTCTTTCTTTCTTTGCTGTTTTATCCAAGCTAACGACTAGTCAAGACGCCCGAATGGAGTCTCTGCATGCTAGAGCAAATATAGTCTAGTCCATGCTACGCTATTTCATTACTTCCAATTATTTTCCTTCTTTTCTTTTATTAATGTGACAATACGAACGGGGCGAGGACAGAGTAACAGATTCATAGCGACTAGAGTTGGACGAGTAAGAGGACGGGCATGGGTTTGTCTGACACACAAGAAATAACCGGGGTCCCACTCTTTTTCTGATCTCTGAGCTGTTACAAGTTATTGAGAAGATGAGAGACGAGACAGAAGGAAATATGGGAGGCTAGAGGCGAGGTGATGCGTGATGTGTGATCACTATTGATATGTGTGCAGGTGTGATGCGTGTGATGTGGTGCCACAGCCACTCACGGGCTCCGGGGCCTGCCACAGTTCTGTTCTGTCTGAGCCTGGGGCTGTCTGTGTGGGCAGTCTTGTGGTTTAGTTGTCTATGAGTGGCACGCTGGTCAAAGGAAGAGACGCTTGCTGACGCAGGCTATTCTACAAAAGGCAAGGGAGCGGCGATGTTTTCTCTTTTCCATTTATTTGCATTTTACTTATATTTGCTTTTATTTTGCCTCTTTATTTACTTTCTTTTGGCTGGTTTAGTTTTCTTTTTGGCTATTTTTTTCCCTTTTAACTTGGACTATATTTTATTCCAAAAAGACGATCCAGGCCAGCCCCTTTCTTTTGTCTCTCGGTCTTCTGTTTGTCAATCATCTACTTACTGTCTCTGTCAGTCTTTGTCATCACTGCCAGACTAGTTGCAACCGAGTCACTCTCATCTCTGGTCTCTCCTCTTTCCTAAGAATCGAATAAAACTCAAGATGATCACCTATTGACGAGCGACGGACAGTCGATCGTCTGTAGAGTATGGAGTTCTTTAGTCTGTCTCGTATTGTTAGTGCATCCTCCGTCGCCGCAGGGCCTTCAGCATCTTGTTTCTGTTATTTCTGCATAAAAGTAGTCTCTGGAAGTGTGTCAGCACCGGTTTGGGACGGTTCTTCCAACTACTCCCTCGACGCCTCTTATCAAAAGAACATTCGATTTCAAAGCCCCTTCATGACTAAACATGCGAGGCCTTGTGACTACCAATATTATGTGTGTCTATCCTGTCTGCAGCTAATTACTGCATAGATAGTCGTTGGATGCTCAACCATGGTCTTAGCGATGCAGCCATCTTCAGAATATGAAATAAAAAATAGTATCAAAATAAAACAGATTAATCTAATACTGCATTTATTATCACACCAGGAATTAAACCCCCAAAAATGCCAAAAGGAAACGCCACTTACTCGGAGCGGCTGAAGATAGATGGGATGCATGCTTTCTCCTTCATCTAGGCGATCATACCTCGTTTTAGAAGAGACTCCGTTCCTCACCCAGGTATGTGCATATTGCAGGTCACTCCGCCTACATCAGTCATTTCAGTTCACATTGCACATTGCACCAGCCATCCTTTCTGCATGCACCCTAGCCACTAAAGCACCAGCACACTATTACCGCCCAGCACTTATCTTACCAAGCACTAGTGATCAGGCTGCGGTATTTTTTTTTTTGGTGCTTTTAGGTGCACGTCTGGCACTGGTGAGATTCTAGCCTTGAACCTAGCCTCCTAGCCTATTCTTGGGTCCTTTTAGTCTTCAAGAGCAAGTTTGGTGGTTTGGAGTTGTATGCAGGGCTGGGCAAGTCAGGAGCGAGCATTCGGAAAAAGCGTCGAAACGAGGGAGGAGGAGGACAACAACAACAGACTAGGGAGGACCAGGCGCTATGATTGACAGCTTTGTCAGGCTTGTCTTGGCGTCATTGTGTTGTATAATGGTCCTGTTTTGCAGTATTTCCTGTTCTTTTCCTCCCTTTTTACATGCCCAAGGTTCACGTTGGGTCGACTACTTGTAAGAAGATACCTGAAAATGGAGACTGGTAAGGTCACAGTCAAGGTTCTCATACCGAAACATGCTCCCTTCAAGATTTGCTTTATGTTTCAACAAGGCAATGCTTCAAGGATTACTTGTCGCCTTTCGATTTTCGATCTTCGATTTCACTATTCGGTTTCTTTCTTTCCCACCAAGGCGTCCAGTAAGCATTCCATTTCGAATAACAGTATATTTTGTTATTATGATGATAATACAGCGGAAATAATAAGTTAATACGATAATCACAAAATACCCACAGGAATGAACACGTAGAATCCCATACGTTGTATGTGCAAGACAAAACAACAAACCATATCCTCTTATGCAAGAAAAGAGGGGCTCAAAAAGCGGTGACGGCGCAGCATTTCTGCGACGTAGCCTACGACTTTATTCTATTCGCCCCTATTCGCTGCGTTGTGCATCGTTGCCCGTAAGCAGGCTGGGAATATGCAACTACCAGCCAGCCAGTCAGCCAGTCTCCTCCCCAGTCGTACGTGTATGATATATTACTGGTGCTCTGTCTGTATGCGCTGTGTGATGTGTGCTGTGCTGTGGTGCATGGTATGCAGAAACAGACGTACGAGTATGCAAGCGTATGCTCTAGAGTACTCTGCAAATATGCAACAACCTGCATGAGTATGCACCAGGGAGGCTAGAACAAAAGGTAATGGGTAATATTGACGAATAACAAGCGAGTAACACGCTGGCAGAGAAAGCAACAGAAAGACAAAGAATCCGAAATATGAATAGGCATGCATCGCGTAAAGATGCTGCATACTTTTTTTTTTTCTTTATTACTATTATCAATATCATATTGATATTGACCGATATTGATGCTGGCAATGATTGATCCTTTCTACAAGTGTGGCGCCTTTAATATGATGTTGGTTGGAGGTTTCGGCGTTTTGACATTTTGATACCGTATCTTTCTTGAAAATTATAACTCCGGTCTGCCGAACCGTCTTTACTCCCTGTAAGATAAATCTAATTTCATCGTGGTTGTCAGACTGACAGGGCTATTTGGTTTCAAGAGCACACAATAGGCACAAGCCTTTCTCATCTATCACAATCTATATTTGATTCTATCTTCTCCGTAATCCGAACCTGGCATTAATTCAAAGTGCTCATGTAGACTTTCTACACATGTCAATAAGGCCCAAGGGAATAAATGCTGGCAATGGATTAGACAGAAGAGCGGAACGAAAATGCAAAAGGCGGCGAGACGTTTTATCATATCGGATCTGAAATCATCAAACATCACCCGAGCCCACTCTGCAGATGCCAATATCCGTCTGCAGTGGTTGTTCTCTTTTACTCTCTCTTTTTTCTTAAATTAATTTCAATTTTCCATTTATCGCGTCTATTTTCCTCGCTTTGCCCCTTCCTCCCGCATCCTTATCCTTAGGTTCTCTTATTGTATATTAAGCTATCCTCGAAATCTCGAAATGTCCCTTTGATTATCATATTTCTAGCCCCGGCTAGCCTTTCTCTTCTTGGGGTTTCGTCAGCACATCAAATAGAGAAGAAGAAAAATAAAAACATACTTATAAAACAGTGGAGAATCCAAAGGATTGAGTGGATGATAACCACATGGCCCGTTCCCCTTGCTCAAATGAGAAATTACGCAGTGCATATGGCGCTTTTCCCTTTCTATCACTCAGTACCACTCCATAACAGATATCAAGCGGAATAATGAAGAATCGAGATGTCCTTGCCCGGAGTTGTCAATCGGTCTTCGAGCCGTCATTTTCTCACTGACTCTGTTGATCTTTTTCGTCGAAAATATAATTGATTTTTATTAACAAAAAAAATGATTTGATTGAATTAAACAAATATATATTTCCTGTTAGAACTCCTTCCTAGTATTGTTGACATCATTATGAATATATAAACACCTCTCAAAAAAGTATGAAAAAAATGAAGATGTATATCATGCTCACAAACATGGAAAGGACGGAAAGAAAATGTAAAATATAAAATTAGATCTGGCTCAGCTAAGGCAGGAACAAATAGGGCGAGAGAATACTGACAGCGACAAACCGGGGTGTCCCTGGTACTCCACTGCGCCTCACTTCGTTTTCTTGAGTGTTGGCTTCTCGTAGTCTATTCTAGGCCTGTATTCTTACTCAGTACACCGTATGAACGAGAGAAGAAGAGATGGCCTGGTCCAGGCCAGAGTGAGACTGGACCGAAACTTTGATGAACTACGACACTTTTATGAGTTGTGAATATGATAGTTCATTTATCTTAGTCGTCGTATCGGCAAGTTTGATGATATGTGCTGTAGTGTTTGAGGATAGTCTTGGGAGTCCCATACCGAACTTCGTGAAATAAATATCCTTACCAACAAGAGAAGTCCACTGACAGTACAATATGCTATGCTTATATAATGCGATATGTTCGGAAATCGACCCCACTTATAAATATAGTCGTCCTCTCCAATTTCTAAACAGTCCACTCTGAAATGACCGCTTCCACCTTTAGCGGTTTATTCAATATTGAGTTCTGCTAATGCAAATTATTATTAATTGCATAAGACAATAGTCTGTATTTCCATAATCGTCAGTAATGTAATAATACGAATACTCCATACTCTCTAGACTTCTCCGTCACCACTCCCGCCATCCATGCGAGGCGGCGAGAAACTGTACTGTAAATAAAGAGAGGACCGCCTCATCAGCAGGGTCCAGTAAACCACCCCCGGTCAAGCGGGAGCCTCGTAACTTTTGTTGAAAATAGTGAAACTTAATTTGGAAGAGCATCTTCCAGGGTGGTCGGGTCAGTTACTGAATATATAATTAATTACATATTAGGTGTAAGCCTTTTGAATTCATGGCAATGACGAGTGATCTTCTAGAAGAAAGAGAAAAAAGTTAAATTAAATCGAGGTGCTGAAAGCGCAAGTGATAAGACTAGATGTGATGAAGTGACGAACCAGGTAATTGAATACAAAAATCCAAACTAGTTTGAGCGTGGCCAGACTCTGGGTTGTGTGGAACAACATATTTTATGGGAAGATGTTGATTTCATAAAATTGATTAAATTTGATACATGGTTCAATTTGACTTGGTTGTCATGATTCATAGCGATATTATTGTCCACTGAATTTATTTCAGAACAGATTTTCTTTTACAAGATGCACACACATAATAATGAAGCTCGTCGTAACTAAAGTACAAAGTTCAAAGTTCAAAGTTCATATATCTGCATTTCGATACAATAAGACAAATGATGCATAACGTGTTCACCACCATGTGACATCACTGGTGATAACGACGCCTGTGACGGCACAGGGCAATCTCGGTAGATGCTAGCCTGACCAACACTACGTAGAATAACAAGGTTATGCCTCTTGTATTTACATTGCCCCTGAATGATAGGCAAATGACTTGACGATCCTACTAGGGGGTTATCTGGATCTGACTATCGCCCGGTGCATAAGACTGCGGAATCAAGTTTGTGGCTTGAAATAAAATATCATGTAGAGGGTGACCTTGTGACTAGCGGTCAGTGGCAGGGCATAAGGGTGGTGACGGCCATTGACGGCCATTGACGGCTCAGTGGTGGGTGGCTAAGCACTCATTTAATCAGTGGCAAATACTGTGCCCCAGTCTGCAAATCCTAAGTGCTGCCCGTCCGTGCAAAAGGAAGCCCGGGCCTCCGACAGGTACTGTTTCTTAAGATCCTAGAGTTTCTTGACGCGAGGTTTCAAAAGCTCGGAGCATCAATGCAAGCCGATCATAATATTCGGGGATATGGTTGTGAACGGCAAGATACCGAATCTCTGATTAGAGATATGATCATGACAAAATCTCAATCAGAATCAGTGTTGGTCAATAAGGGTCAACGGCCTGTGCCTGTCAAAAGATAGCGCTCATGTCCCAACACTTAATGTCTCAGGCCGCCTCACTGCCACTGCCAACGATACGACGGAGATGACGGATTGAATATACTGTTGCATACACTAAAACAAGCTCAAGAGTACTTCGTAGTGTATGTAAGATATGTACAAGTAATATAACTCCGTAAAATATTATTGCTGCAATAGTCATATCCTAGAGTGTAGGCGAGATATGGGACGGATACCGTCGTAAGATTCGTTGCAACGCAGCGTCATTCAATATTAGTAGACAAAAGAAATATATGGTAATAAAGGAGATGAACTCATGGCATTTTAAAAACGCCATTATCTACTCTGTACGGAGTAGCTTACAAAAATGCAAACATACGACGTAGTCCGTCAGAGGACTGTTTTTGTACTCTCCGCAGCGTGTCATCGTTCTATTTTGTATCTGGCTTAGCCAGGCCACCCTAGTCTACAGTCTCTTTCGTGCTACGCTATGGGAACTCTGTGTTCAAACTTGCGTACCTCATACTTCGTAGGGATAATAGACCCGCCGATGAAAACCGACGCAGCTGGGTGTAGATTGGATTTTTGGAGCAGGTGTTTAGAGAAGAAAAAAACCAGCTCAACAATAAGCAGTTAATTTGTGGAATGAGAGACAGATAAAGGGAAACTTGTCAAATATCATAAGAAAACTGACTAACAGCCCGCTGCAACGCCGTTGACCGAAAAAGCAAATAAACCATAGAAACTTACCACTGAATATGATAGAAATTAAATACGAGTCATAAGAAAGTCTACGAAGACGAAGAAGAAACAAAAAGAACAGAAATTCTCGGCGAATAGAATGGTCAGGATCCCATATTTTCTCCAAGACTAGTTCCAAGACTGCTCCCACACTGCATTCCGTAAGATTGCGGTGTGCTTCCCAGCGGCAAGTGCGCGTGTTTTGTAAATACAAATCTACAAGGGTCACAGGCCACTCCGTATGGAGAAGACTAGTACTCTGTAGGCATAGGCCCATGAGCCAAAAAAGCAAGACCAACAACCTGGAGAGAAATGCATGTACAGTACCTTCGCAGAGCCTAGCGAAAACTCAATACTTCTGCCTCCACAGAAAGTAGAAAGGAGCGGCAGCCCCGGGCGCTATCACCAGCCAGCGAGAACGAGCTACGGAAATAAAGTGGACTTTTGGGGGCGGTTCTCAAGATGCAGACTAGCATACTCGATCCTTTCAGAGAGAGTAGAGCATGCAGCGCTTGGGCGGTCTTGCGTAATGCTTCGTACAAACCCTCACCTCCTAGATTTAGATCCAATGTTGGCGCTCATAGTGTGGTCTGTGGACTGACTGCGCCCGCCGTTCTCCATGTCCTGGCTCGCCCCTGCTTGCATGGAGTAAGACGGATGACGTCCAACCTCGTTTGACGAGCTGACAAAACTAGTACTTCGTACAGACTGACTATTTGTTAGTTTCTGGTCCGTGGAAGTGGAAGTGGAAGGAAAGGAACTAGAGGCTAGCTTGGCTACGTCGTAGGTGGCAGGGTGGCTATCAGTAGCCAGTCTCCCAGTTTACCAATACCAAAACTTGACTACAACCCAATACTAGTGAGCCCATGAACGAAGCATCGGGACTAGTTAGTCGGTGATGGAGAGATTCCGCGTGGTGCAAGCCGGGTCGGATTGACAAGAAGTAAAACAGGATATTCATGGCCATTCATGATATGCATGGGAATTCAAGGTGGCCGAAGTGATTGTCGTAATATTGTTGCAGCAGTATTGTAAACCGCGGATGCTGCCCGTTCCAATCAACTCGTACATCTCAGCCGGTGATATCATGTTGTCTAGTACCTCTGCAGTTTTAGTATCTCAGCCAAATCACACGACCAATTTTGTTCTTCTCCTCACGACCACACCACCATTTTTGTTTTTGTATTATTTTGGGGGCTCGTTTTTATTCACTTTTGGCCACAGCATATCAACTCATCGACGATGTGAAATTTGCCTACCTATCAGCGTCACCTGCAGCCATCAATCAAGCCATCAAGAAGCCATCCCCTTTCAATCAATAATCACTGACCAACGCCGAACAAATACCCCATACGTTCATTGGGCTATTGCTTGGGTATCGAATCTCATAACTTTTTGTAGAATCCGAAAATGTAGGACCATTTATTTGCTTTTTCTGTCAGCCATCAGTCAATCACCCAAGTCGATCACTCAAAAGCCAGGCTATCATCTTCTTCGGCTGCACGGCGCATCTGACATTGGGCTCATTTGTGCCTCTGCATTTTGCCTCAGGCTCGTACCCAACCTTTTTCTTACGGGGACGCTCTCTGCACCATACTGAGTACATATTTCTACTTGTCCCTCGTTTATCCCTTTTGTATTTCTTTATCGTGGCCGGTCTCCTGCCCTATTCGGACTCCTTCAACCAAGTCCAACGCTACAAGGGTCCCTGACTAGATCCAGTAAGACTGTATTGCTGACGACGCACGGTCCTCTGGAGAAGGCGCTGGAGCATTACTGGAGTGATTAAACGTCAATACTCGATTCAATACTCCCCGAGTCCGTCACTCAGGCTAGTTAGTAGTATGGGCAAGTAATAGTACGATCGCCCCCTTATTTTTGGATCCCGTATTATCGAGATTTAGATAGAGTACGGAGTATTGAGTTGCAACTTTGCCATCTGCAACTTGGCATACCGCGAGCCTGACGATCGGCTACAGCTGGTGCACAATGCATGCAGAGTAGTGCTGTGCACCAAGCTATGCAGCCTCGACAATGAGGATATAGTGACGGTGAATTGAAAGCAGCCACCCAGCCGCGAGCAGGTAGAGCAGTGGCAAATAGTAGGATAAGATAGCTGATAGATAGTGTTTTGGCTCTTTGCGTGTGGCTCTGTAGCTAAGAAGGAGGGAAACTACAAAAGTACTAGATATCACTGATCGACAACTCGGCATAGAGGGATCGTGGAAGAACGTCGAGGAGCGGCTGAATCGTGAATTGATTCTTTGTTAAAACAAAAGCGGGGGAAATCAAAAGAAAATAAGGCCACGATACATTGCGTGCAAATCAGAATTTATTAAATCAGCGAGTCAGAGGAATTCTATGCAGAAAGACAAATAACTGCAACACGGACCATCGTATGTGTCAGGCCAGGGCTGGACAGCGCCCAACATCCTTTAGACTCGGTTTTCAGGGTGCAAACCATTGCCACGGGTTCCAGAAGTCCGAGAAGTACCAAATGGTTCACCAAATGTCCCGAATATCAGGTTCTCAGGCCGCAACAACCAACATCGAAACTGTTGGCATATTTAGAGTCAAGTTATGCAATAAGGAAATACCAGGATAAAAATGTTGCCACGACCAACAACTTATGCAGGTGCCCAACGACAGCCACCCGTAGTGGCAGTCAAGCGGTTGATGGTCAACGAATGGCATTGCACTGATCGGTCCATCAGGCGTCCAGAAGTAACTCTAGTTCATTCTAGTTCCTTAGCACATCCAATCTTTCTGGCTCTTCATCGTTGCCTGCCTTTAGTCCTTCTTAACTGCCACGCAGCGAAACTATTGATTTTTCACACGTAAACAACAGCAATCGGCACGTTTTTGCAGTCAAACTAAGTTGTGTATAAGTACGGCACAGGAATACAATAGGAGTATGATCACTATCGACGACACCCGACAAAGTGGCTCACTAAGCAGCGACTTAACAATGTATTTCTTTACTTATTTATCCCATATTCAATATCACGTTCCTCGGAATAGTATACACGATTCAAAGGCAGAGAGGGCTCTAGGGTACTTTTTAGTTGACACTACCCCGGAAAAATGGATGTATGCGGTCCATTGATGTTGTTGCTGCTGCTCGTGCACAGGTAGTCTTTGGGGCCTCTATGGAGCCCGAGAATCCGATCTGGAGATATCTCGATGATGACTGTAATCATACGCACGTATCTTGATCTTGGGATGTACGCGTATGTATTTGTGCGCAGCAGCCGGCCTTTCTATGCGAATATGCCGTATGGCGGATAGGCGGGCGGGCGGCATGATGAGGTGACCGAGAACGAGGCTTTGATAAATATAGCTAGATATGATATGAGCATGTATTTACATCTGAATATATTTAGAACAAACGCCTAGGGAGGCAAGCCCGGATGTCACCAGTTAGTGATATGGTTTGTAATGTAGAGAAACTAGTTTCTTCTTTTTTTTTTTTTTTTTTTTTTCAAAAAAAAAATTTAATACAAAAAGTGCAGAAAAATGCCAAAGAAATATAGACCAAAACCCATAAAGCCAGAATTAATATTCTGTTTGTTATTAATTGAATGCGAGTATAGGAGTCACTGTGGCTATTATCGCTCTGGACAGCAGATAGAGGTTGGCAATGTGCCTTGATGAGTTAAGGTCACCCGGACTGATATTGAATCATGAAGATGTCGACTATTCAGAGAGGCCTCTCAATGGCTGCCTTGGGGCGTAGGTGGGTGTGAAATTCCTTCAAGCTAACCAAAACAGGAGAGTCATAAGAATAGCCAGAGTCACCTTAGCGGCTCAGTGGCACAGTGGCCACCGGTGACAGGATGATGCCGGGCGAATATGCAACATGCAGCGCCATCTCAGCGCTTGACAACGGAGAGGACAGGCTGTCTTCTGCTCTGAGCTGCCTGGAGCGGGTCTTATTGTTGTGCCACTACTTTTACTGCGGAGTATTAGGAGCAAGATAATAAGATATCTTACTTTGTTATCTTACTATCGCGCCCCATAACAGGAACAAAGAGAGAGATGAGTGCAGCGAGATGCCTCCATGGAAGTGGCTCAGCGGCAAGGAGGCCCCCTATTTTTGGAAAACCCCATTTAGTAAGAGTTACTATGAGAATATAGTGAGATCTTAGTGGTTAAAGTTGTTTATTTGTTATTGTTTTAGGGCATGTGAAGGGGGGGGGGGGGGGTGTTTCTCGTAGAAGTTCCTAAAGGCCTAGCTGGCATAGTCTGGGCCAGGCTGTTTGTATTCGCCACTGCAGGCTGTTTATGTTTATGATACACATTTATGTTTTATTATGTCATAATAACGGAGCCTCGCGACTTATTCTATGCATGTCTTTGTTCTTCACGCGTCAATACATTCATCATCGAGGGATTTTTAATACACGAGATGTTCGCAGGCATGAATATTATGGAGAGATGGAGTAGAAATCCACATACCAACAACTGAAAATGACTGACAACGTGAGACAAAACAAGGTATCGGCGCGTCCCCATACACAATCCAGTGAAGCGAGGATGGAATACAATATGGAAACAGAAGAAAGACGATATATGATAGACTGAGTGGGAGGAATGTAAAGTGCAACGCTTTGGGGCGGTAGGCGTGCAACAATGTATAAAATTGGCAGTCTCAAGGAATGCTATCACGTATGTTGAGACAGATGTGCATGTCTTTGAAATGCATTACTAGAATCCCATGCTTGGCTGGCCGTGTTTCGAGACTTAAAACGACATACTGAGACAATAACAAAAGAAATAAGCTTAGCTGGGTGTACTCGTTTCAGGTGAGCATGTTATCGAATTGTTATCATGATATTTTTGTTTTATTTTCATACGTGTGCATTGGTATCGAATTGCTGCTGAATATTGAGCCCTTTATTCATTTGATTTATATCGACGATCTTTACGGATATAACTTTGGGTCGTGTTTTTGGTTTCATACATCCAATCAACAACAATAAACCACATATGACATCAATATCAAGACATGCAGCATTTTCACAGGCCTCCATCATACCACCGATTTCGACATCACAGATATCATGCCGTGCGTACGGGATGTTACGGTAATATAAACCTGACGACATGCCGAGAAAGAGAGCATATATGAGACAACATCAGACCAGTACATGTACATCTTTAAGAAAGCAATATGGGTTGTTGAAGACTAGTCACAGTGTTTTCATATTAATTCGTGATATAACCATCAATCATGCCTGATATCTGTGTTTGATTGCCTGGTTGAGCTTTTGTAAAAAGCCTCTATATCGGGGCAGATCACTGCGGCAAAGCTTCTTTGTCTCGAGCATTCTGAAGTTGGACTTGGATGTCAAATTGATGTCGATATCGCTGCACTAACAAGCAATCGGTCGGCACCGAAGCATTATGCTCCCACGAAACAATAAAACAGTAGAACAATAAAACAGTAGTAAGGACAGACTTCGGTCCCATCTGACGATACTTGTCGATCTCGTATAGTAGATTCAATATATATAGGGATATAACACAAAGCATCTTAGTAAGAGGCCCTGCAGATCTCTGACCACCTCAGTTTGATATCTCGGGTGTTTCAAAAAAAAATCTTATTCCGTATTCACTGTCCAGTTGCCTGATGGATACCACCACGATAAGGCTGTATCAAGAGGGCAAGGGCAAGGACAAGGACGGGCATGCCGTATCGACGACATGACATAATCGACAGATGTCAGGCGACGCCGGACTGTCATTGTTCCACTGTGTCGTTGTGAGGGCAAAGATGCTGGGTTTTGAAATCTCTGCAGGTCACAACATATGCGGCGCCACACAAGCTGCACTTTTGCCTGTGCATCTTCTATGCTTATGTGCCTCAATCTACATATACGCCCAGTACTGATACTGCGTGTTATTTATGGCGGTGACTCTTGTTTAAAAAAAAAAAATTATGCAAAGATGAAATAGCTCCCATAGAGTAAGGTAGCATCAGTGATGGCAGCAATCAATATAGAGAGATACGAAACATGCTGCTGGAAATGAAAATCAATATCGTTGATACTGAAGATCAAGAGACTAAGGCGGCAAGTTGACGAGTGCACACTACGGTCACTATGCCGTTCTGATCAACCGTCAATCCCGTCTTCTTTGTTTTCATAGTCTTGTCTGATATATTAAGATATATTGGCAGTTGAAGGCAGTTGCATAGATAACGGGATGTCGTCCTTGTTGATGACTTGACGGCTGTCCTTTTCGAATGGTCTAATCATCACGACAAAGAATCATCTCAGACATGTAAAGTAAAGACACGGGATGTTGATCATATGCCGCCTATCCTCGTGTGATGCTTACTCGGCCGATATAAAATGTCTATTTGATAGTTGCTCGGAGACTAGAGAAAAAGAGCCGTGTGTGAGACATGCAACAAAGAGTCATTATCGAAATGACATCAAAACCGAAAACTATATTTTCAATATCCCTCTGTCATTGGCCAAATCATTGGACAAGAGAAATAGATGTGTTGCACAGTGATGACTTGCATCATGATATTGACTTTTGATAAACGAGGGGCTAGGCAGATTGAAAGATGAAAACCAAGGGATAGACAAAACATAATAGACAGGACAAGATAGACAAGGGCCAGACCGATCTGTCTCAGCCAGTCAGAGATAGTTGATTGTCGACGTCGACCATCGACCGACTCTTAGTCTTTGACATGCGATGTGGGCATGAGATGTGAAGCGGTGTGCTCAGGCTAAAATAGGACACAGTAAGGAGTAGCGAGCTGAGCGAGCTGAGCTTGGAGCTATGACCTATCGAGGCAGTGAAAGTGTTGGAGCCTTGTTGATGTCACTAACGCGTTGCCGATTTGGATTTGGACTTCTTTTCTTTTTCTTTGAATCCTCTAGCCTCTATAGTAGTTTGATCATCCCTTGCCTACATCCTACATCCTACTGACACTTGAGCACTTCAATCACAAGACTAACTAAAGTGTCTCAGTTGACCACCATCTCAACTTTAAAGTAATAGACAAAGGGTACAAAGAATAAGAGAAGAAAACTAGGCGAAGAGAGGACTATTTCTGTCGAGGGCGTTTAGAGTCAAGCAATGATTCGATGTGCGACAACGACGACAACGCATCGTGGGAGAAAACCGAGTCCCGATAACAAACGTTTATATTGTTCAGAAGATATTTAGAATAAAGTACTAACAATGTCTGACTATTCAAAGAGCCCTTATTTTGTTTCGTATTATATTCAAAGAGATTCGAATACTTGCAACGACTATTTGGTCTCGGACTGTTGACTATTGCTATTGATGTTGTTATCAACGGACAATATCACAGCTAGCCGTGGGGATTATATCCAACACCGTATTTATGCATCATGCATATGGGGCCATGCCATGCTCCGATGAGTGTGTCGTTAGTTATTTGTTTACTACCATTTTATGCCAAACATTACCAACTGTACTCTGTGGACCATCTGTCCCAGCAGTTTCTTCACGAGCTTGGACACAACAGGCCACAGCCGTTGCCTGTCACTTCTACAGTCGGATTCACAGCATTTACAATATCACCTTACTTGCCAGACCTCGGCCCTCGTTTAGCGGTTGTGTCTGAATGGTCAATATTCCGGCATGACTGCTGTTGGCGCTGCTGGTTGCTGTTGGTACTGTTAGCACCGATGTTGGTCTCTGAATAGTATGAATTTGATCGGCTGGCGTCCGCTCCGTGCTGTATCTCATCCCTGGCTCCCAGAGTACGAAAGGGAGAGAGCGAGAAGAGCCCGAGTGTAGATGACGACGACTACTCCACCTGGAGCAAAAGAGGATAGTTGGTAACTAATTCGTCGTAGGGTACCAGCAAGGTGGTAGTGAAGCCTCCCTAGCACATCATGGGCGCTGCTGGTAACCTCTTTCTTTGTCTGAATATACTATGTTGGATATTGCAGGAGGACAGAATACTATTTCGCCCCTTTCTTGGGCCAATCGTACAACATGAATACAGCCACGGCGGCGCTAAAAGGGCCTAAAGTACTGACACCCTGACGCCATGACATTATATCGAGTGAAGAACTGCTTTTTAGTCGAGCCATTAATTCAAAGATTGCCAACCGTGTTGGCTGTGATGGATGACACTCGAGGCTGGCGGCACATTTCCGTACAAGGAGCCACACTCTCGGTGTTGTGTTGTTTGTTGGCCGATGGCCACGAATGAAATACCCAACACGGGACTATTGACGTCTTGAAGGAGACTAGAATCGAGTTGAAAGTCCGGCGAGATTCCTTACACGATCATTGACAATCGTTGATAATCAGCAATCATCAATCGTCAATCGGTAATGATGACACTAGTGAGCAGACCAAGGGAGCCGTCTCGTTGACGAAGGGAGAAGAAGAAACGACAGGGATGGTCTCGACCATATGACATCGATATCTTAATTATCCTGAAGAAAGGACATGGTCATGACTACATCGGTTTGAGTTGACCATTCAAGGGCTAGATCTATATCAAAGGACTGTAGGACCGGAGTTGTTACCGATAGTGAGATTGATAGTGTTGTTTCGTCTTGATTGATCATGGGCAGGGTAGCAGACAGTCATGGGGGAGAGTGGCACCGATCGCAGCCGCTATGACTTGAGCTGAGTTGTGAGCCGTGAGCCGTGAGGTGAGTTGTGAAGCCTGTCCGTGTGGTATCCCAAGCCTCTCGGACTTGGTCGAATATCGAGCAAGAGTAGAAGCAAGTGAAAAGAGGCTGAGACCACGCCACAGACACCCTCGTGGGAAAGTTGTACTGAATGCATAGTGAAGGAGGAGATAAATTTAAATCAAAATGTAATGCAGGTGAGATGGACAGTGACCACATTGCGGCCGCATCATCACCGAAGCATGCGTGTAATAATACAAGGTGCCTGATTAATGATGCCTTTTGAGGATGCGTGCTCAACGGTGCTTGCTTGATTACGAGTATTCCCATATGAATATGACAGGTGATATCCTGAGAATGGAGAGAGAAGACTTGATATCAAGGATGGTGTTACGAGGAATGTCCGACTTCCGACTGTGCATACTCCTCGAATAGAGTCTATAGAGTCTTTAGAGTCCACAGAGTCTGTGAGTTGGCAATGATTTTGAGATGTCTGTTCTCTTGGATGGAAGCACGGCGCCACACTTTAATGCGCTTAGAGTACTTGATTCAAGCTTGATGCATTCGCAGTCCAATTCGTCAAAGTATTGGAGACCGGTTACATATCACAAGATCACAGAATTGCTCGTAGTCGTACACGATCAGGGATGTGAATATATATGATAAATTCATATAGTCGAAGCAATATGAAGATGGCTGTGACGGACGTACGTGGCGGACGTGAGACTGCATCCATGTAAACATGTGCTATGTCTATGTGCTATGCATGTACAATGTGGTGAGAGTCATGAACAAGGGGATGGCCATGGAGATGCCTACGAAGCATGACGGGATCGGTTACGTACATGCATGGATGCATGGATGCAGTGCTGCTTTGATGCTTTGCTGTCGTTGCTCTGCTCATCTCACTCTGCCTTCTTCATTTGCTCTTATGATTACACGATACAAGGCAGACTGGGAGGTGTACGTCGGCTTCATATGAGCATTTTATAGCAATGTCGGGATCTAATAATCAGTTTATGATAGCCACTCATCGTGTCATGTCATATTGCAAGCTCTGCATCAAACATCGTACTCGTAGACTATACTCAAAGGCCCAGTCTACGCATACATCTTATGAACTTACTGTATATGCTCCGGTTCACAGCCAGGATCACAGAGGTTTCTCCCTCTATACTCTAAACAGGTGTCATCAAGTTTTCCGTAATGTCTATGACTCTTGCTACTGGAACTACTTATCCTTGTTCCTATTCCTGTAGGCTCCCATTTTGTGACCACATTGTGTCGTGTCGTGTCTCTATCAACTAGCAAAGACAGCACATACAGTAAGAGAGGCCACCCGTATGGTTACGCTTCGCTTCGCTCTGACAACTGTGATGATTGCAACGGCTGTGACAATTGTGACAATTATGACAACTGTAGCCGCGGGACGACAGACGGAAAGACATGGTTTGATTCAGCGGCAACGCCATCACATCGATAGAGGAAATAATATGCAGAGTGAGTAAAGACAAAGCACATGATCTCTAGTCCTCCGTGTCACTTAATCTCTTCTGTGCTCTCTTCCTTCTTCTCTCTACTGTGTAATGCACCTCAAGCGCCACCACCAGCTGTCCGTGCTCCGACCCGTGGCACTGGAGTAGACACAGAAGGAGAAGACAAACAACTAGACTGAAAGAAATGACAGCTCACGCTACATCACGATAAGATACGTAGTAAGAAATTAGAATACGAGGCCGGCGGCAAGAGTAGAACTAGGAGAAGGAATTGGAGTAGGAATAGATGTGGTGGAAGATGAGTGCAGTCGCATATGCATAACAAAGTGGGTACATTTGATTACATTTGAACGCATTTGCTTGTATATGAAAACACTTACAAACGTAATCAACGCAAATTAAAGGGGCGTAGTATGATTCGACTCCTCGGGAAGAGTTGCTTGGACTACGTGGTGGCTGGAGGCAAGGCGACGTAGGCAAGGCGACGACATCAAGATCACATGGGGGGACGAACCTGCAAGAGATGCGTACGCAAGAGAGAAGGGTGCAGCTAGGAGTAAGAGGAATAAAAACAACGGCCGCGATGGATAGACCAGGCTGACTATAATTAGATGTATGCTAAGTGTTTATTTTATATGCCCTTGATGTAACAGGATACCGTGATATAACCAAATTAAACAATGAGACTCTAACGAGACTCGACGAGAATTGAGATGAAAGGGTCTATTTCCTCGTAAAGAAGGGGTGCCTGAGAGCATCTGCCGGCTGGATCCGCTTGTCAGGGTTGAGACTCAGACAACGGTCGAGCAGGTCGTGGAACTGGCTTAGTTCCTTTGATTCTGCATCACTCATGCCCGCAGATGCAGCCACCAGGCGTGTGCGTAGATCGCGTGTCGGTTTGATGACGGGGAGTGTCTTGATGGTTGTCTGTTCTGTTAGTTACTGTAGATAGTTGACAAAAAATAAGAAAAAGACAATTAAAGAGGGCGGGGGCCGGTCTAGGCTGGCCTGGCCTCTACAAAGGCCATGGAATAGAGGCCAACTTCGAGGCCGAGATGACTGCATCAATGCAACGTTTTGACAGGGTATAATACTCCGGGCGTCAAGCCAGGCTCACTTGAGACGTTCAACTCGACCCGATGGCCGTGCAAATAAAGAGCGGCGACAATTTAATGAGAAAGAAAACGAAAACAAGAATGAGCGCAATAAAACCTGCAGAGCGAATGGCTGTTGGTGATACAAGACCCATGCAGCATCTGCGGCGCTTAGATGCAGGTCATAGTGGGGGATTCAAGAATAGTAGTAGCAAATGTAAATAAATCCAGCGCCGATGCAACAGGGAGGCAAATAAAGTGAAAATGAAAGCATGCAGCGTAAATTAAATCAAATGAAATGAACGTCGGGGTTAGATGAAGGATGCAAGTCGACAGAAAGGGAAGAAAGTTGGTGGATGGGATAGATGTGGCAAGAAGGACGAAAACAGAATGACCAGAATGACCAGTAGACCAGAAGAGCAAAACGAAAATAGAAAAAAAAAAGCGACATACCTTGCCTTGGAACTTGTCCCGCTCGTAGCTAAAGAAACCGCCGTTGTCATCAAAGTGCATCCGCCACAGGTCGCCGCGGCGGTACAGCCTCGCGCTGATCTTGCCGCGGATCTCCATAATCGCACGCAGCATCTGGTTGTTGCTCTCACCCGTGAAGAGAATCTTGCCCGTATACAGCTCGTACAGCGTGCACCCAATCGACCACATGTCGACGCCATAGTCGTACGGCATGCCCAGGATAATCTCGGGCGCCCGGTAGAATCGACTGACCAGGTACGGCGTGATCTCCGTGTGTGCCGTCGCCGCGTCCGACCGGTCAATGGCCGTGCCCAAATCGCAAATCTTGAGCGTGCTGCGGTTCTCGTTGACCAAGATGTTGTCGGGCTTCAAGTCCGCGTGCACAATGCTGCACCGCCGCATATGCGCCAGGGCCACAAAGATCTGGTAGGCGTAGACGCGCACGCCGTGCAGATTGATGCCGACATTGTTGCCAAACTTTTTGAGCACCTCGCGCAGGTTCATCGACAGGTTCTCAAAGACCATGCATAAGTGGCCGCGGAACTCAAAGTAGCGCTCAAACTGGACAATGTGTTTGCGGCTTTCCGGGTCGGCCTCGTTGAGCTTTTGCAGAATGGCAATCTCCGTGTAGCCGCCCTTGCGCAGTGCGTCGTTGTTGCGCATCATCTTGATGGCCACCTCGCGCCGCTCTGGTGTCGAGATGTCCCATGCGCGCGCAACGCCTGAGAACATACCCTTGCCGAGTGCAGACTGGATCTGGTATCGGCCATCCAGGATCTCGCCGCGCCGAATCTTGTAGTAGCCCTGCATGTCGTCGCCTTCGAGAATGCCGCCACCATTGGCTGCTGTGGTGGGCGGTGCGCCATCGTTGCCGTCGACTGCCGATGCTGCAGTGTCTTTGGAGGCTTCATACTTTTTCTCAACAAAGTCCTCGGCAAACATGTCATCTTCATCATTGTCATCATCGTCGTTGTTGTCTGCCTGCTGACCCTCCTTGGCCGTTTCGGCCTCGGCAGTCTTCTCGACAGGAGCAGCAAGAGACTCGCGGCGGTCTGCTCCATGGAGTCCAGCTACGGTACCTCCATGGCGAAGCTCGTCGCGTCGTTCGTCCTCCTCCATGTCGACAGTTGGATCGTAGTCGGCCGCAGACGGGCCATCTTCAACTGCCAGGCCAGTGTCGTTGCCTGCGTTTTGCTTGCCTAACATGTTGATGAAATCCTGGTCGTTGGCGAGGTTGAGTGACTCCTCGGCTTGCGACCTGGGCGAGACTCCATCTGTTGCCGGCGTTGCGGGTGTGGCTGGAGTTGCTGGAGATACAAAAGATGATGCTACCTTGTCTCCCAAAATGCCAGTGGCAGCGATCATGGGTGTTGAGGCGCGCGACTTGCGAAGAATCTCTTCTCGACGTTTGCGGCGCCGCTCAATCTCGGCATCTTCGTCGACAGGTGTCTGGTCTATGGACACTTCTTGAATTGGTGGAGGTGGTGGTGGCTCGACTACGAACAGTTCTAGATTGTCTTTTCTGGCAAAGCCGTTTGTTTCTGCGTGGCCGTCGCGCTGACCATTTTGACCACTCTGACCGTTGGGACGCCGAGCCTGGTCACGATCACGGTTGTTGTTGTTGTTCCAGTTGGAGTCCCTGTTCTGGTCCCGGTCGGAACGAGCTCCCCGGTCGCGATCATTCCTGTAAGAATCTCTGTCACGGTTACGGTCAAACTCACGGTCGCGGCGGTCTCGCTGGTCACGGTCATTTCGGCCACGGTTACCATTATTACCGTTGCCATTGCTGTTGCTGGTGATGCTGCGGACGGAGAGAGCGGGTGAGCGGCTGCGTGTGCGCTGTCTCTTGCCGGGCCCGGACCCGGACCGACTGTCGTCGTAGTCATCGTATCTCAGCTCGCCGCAGCGGTCCCAAGTGTCTCGAGGGTCTCGAGAGTCACGGTCGTCTCGGCGATCATCACGGCGATCATCACGACGATCATCACGACGGTCGTACGAACGGTCGTATTGGCGGTCATAGTCGCGTCTGTCGCGTCTATCGTAGCCGCCGCCGCTGTAGTCGTTGTTGTAGCGGTCACCCCTTTCGAATCGCTCGGGGCCTCCGGCGCGGCGCTTCAGGCCACGCGGGGACGTGTTCCGTTGGAACGGATAGAGTCTGTTGCGACGGTCAACACTTTGGATTTCCATGGCGCCAGTATCATTACCGACAGGGCGGTTCTGGTCAGAGGCGGAATGAGTAGAGGCAAAGGTAGAAGTGGAAGTGGAAGCGGCTGCACCAGTAAAAGAAGTCTTTGCCTTGTAGGTCTCGCGACCTTCGACAATCTCGCCTTCGTCGGCGCTCGATCCAGGAGAGGTCATTTTATATCTGTTGATGTCTCTTTTTTTCTTTTTTCTTCTTTTCGTGACCCCTCTCTTTCTGTTTCTTAGGTAATGATAGAATGAATCTTGAAGTATCTTGTCTCGAGTGGATGTAGATGTCGGTGGTTTGCTCGGTCGTCACAGTAGGAAGATCCGCGAGAGCTGCAGAGAATGGGGAAAAGATGCGCGCGCCCCAAGTGTCAGCCAAGTTACAATTCCTTGATTTAGAGAAAGCGTATTTGTATGCTTATGCTTGAACGTCAAAACCTCGCCAAATTGGCCTCGTTGGATTTTCTAGAAAGAAAAGAACCAGAATACTCAAAGGGCCGATTCGTCCAGGAGTTGAGGGACAAGGACACAAGTGAAGAAGAGAGAAAGTAGGCGAACCGGAATCAAATCCTCTGGATGCTCCTGAGCGATCACTCGTGCATGACCTCTGGGTAAGCGAAAGAGGGAAAGGCGATGTAAAACAAATGCAGACGTAATAGCGTCGGCTGGTCGATGATGTCTGTCGTGTCGTGTTTGTTGAATGGCGTTCAGAGCGCGACAGAAGAGCGGAAGGTGATGCTGCTTGTGCCTAATCAGCCAGGAAAGGCTGGCCTCAGCAAATTATGGGACAGCCTTGAAAAAACGCACTGTGATTGGCCAGACTTTATCTGGGTTGATAAATGACTAAGCAAAATCTATGACAGGCGGGGCAAAATTGGCCAGTCGCACCTACTGTGTTTGGCTGCAGGCGTTGGTCAGCCTAGTCTGGCGATAGCGGGGATAATTTTCTTCTCTCAGCCTTCTCTCGTTCTTTCCTTCTTTTTCTTCTCTTCTCCCCAAGCACGACAGACGAGCACTCTACGTCAATACTCCCACACTCTCCTCCACAACAACACAAACCGACAAAATGGGTGGTCAGAACCGCGAAGGTACGACTTTGGTCCCGTCTACATCGACATGATTCAAGCCGGCTAATACACGCAGGTGGCAAGGTCAAGCCTCTCAAGGCCGCCAAGAAGGAGAAGAAGGATCTTGACGACGATGACAAGGCCTTCCTTGAGAAGAAGCGCGCTGGTTAGTATATGTATCCACTATTGAAAGTGCTCCAACAGAAACTAACAACAACAGAGGAGAAGGCTCGCAAGGACCTGGCTGACAAGGCCAAGGGCAAGGGCCCTCTCAACACGGGCAACCAGGGCATCAAGAAGAGCGGCAAGAAGTGAGGAACTCGCAATCGGTAGCATATCCGGCGTTATATCGGACGCGGAGATGGGTTGGGTTCGCGCGACATAAGCCTAGACATAGGCCGAGCAAAGAGGGGAAGCGTGGATCGGCAGTCAGAGTCCGGGGTGTGGATGGTGTCGATCCCGGGCCGTCGTTGCATTGCGCCGGCGAGTTACGAGTTATGTCTTACATGAGAACACATGAGGAAAGCTCATGACATTTTCGACAGAGAGATGCCGAGCCCTTACCCAGTTGCTTATATGATGCCTTGCCCATCCCTTTTCCCTGCGTCATGAGCGTTTTGCTTTGATGCGATTCCTTATACTCTATTCTTTGCATTTAATCTTGGTCCCGGAAACGACAGTGCGATAGTCAGCGCAGGAATTTCAATACATTATGAACACCACCTCCGCAGTCCCATTTCTTCAGCTGTCACGATCATCGTTGAGACAGCCCTTTTATCGAGTCATGTCGATGACATCTGTGACGTCTGTATCGTCTGTATCGCCTTATCAAATATGCTCAGCCCCGACATGCCGTCTTGGTATTCGTATCCACGTACTCATTCGTTGTGAGACTCATCATTTCTACCACTCTTGGCGACTCATTTGCATGCCACGCAAGCCGTCCGCAAAACCGTTGCGAATTATTATGCAAGCACTTCCGTATTGGAGATGCCCAGATGACTAATCATACCATGTCAGCTTCTCTCATTGTAACAGTAAAATATTAATCTACGTCGCAATGGCCTGCCTAAAGACATACGAAAAAACATGCCAAACATGCTTATACGAACATACGAAGACCCGAATATAAACATGCCATGCAATCTAAGCCTTCACATGTTAATCCCATTCTAATTTTAAATAGGCTAGCCCATGCCCTCGTTTACAGGCGGAGCTTGTCATTCGGTCCCTACCGAGGCCGCTAGCAGCGCAAACACGCTATGGCACAGGCTTCTGCAGTACTTACAGCCCACTTGTCCGTTCCCAACAAAACCAAAAACAGCAGTGCCGGAGCCCCAGAAGGATCCAGGGCGTGCTAGATCTACTAGACAGACCATGACTGTTGCGACGAAAGAAGCTTAATTGTTATATAATTGTTGGGCCTGTATTTTTCTACTTTTTTTTGTCCTCTGGATACCTGTAACGGAGAGAGCTTGCATAATAATACACCATGAGTTCATTCGGAAGCCTAGATTGTGTTTTCTTCTCATCCTGTATACTTTCTTCGACGTCAGACAGGCTTATATCTCGCTCCTTCCTCAACTAACACACCGCTCACCTCGCTTACATCATCTTCACCACCTTACCACCTTACCACCTCACCACCTCACCTCTCATTTGATACTTGATATGCCCCCCAAGCATAAGCCTGGCCGCGGTCGGCCCAAGAAGACGGCCATGCGCGACGAAAAGAGCGAAAAGAATGACTCGACCTCCCAGGAAGGCAGTCCCGTCGGCAGCGCTTCGCTGACGTTGCCGCTCATGACCCCCCGCAAGACTCGCCAGAAGCGCGTCGCCTATGCACTGCTGTCCTGGGACGACCTGCCGGCATGGCGCCGCGACAACGTCTACATCCAGACGGGCTACCGGCCGACATCGCACAGCTACATTGCCTCATTTGCCAGCGTTGCCGCAATCCACAACGAGTCGGTCAATATATGGACACACCTGGGCGGCGCCATTGTTGCGACCCTGCTGGGCCTGACTTTGTATATTGAGTCGTCGGCCATTGCAGCCTACTGGGCCTCTCTCAACAACACCCTGCCGACCGTTGCAGCGTGGCTGGCCTCGACAACAGCAACTGCGCTCACTGCTACTGGCCTTGACGACCTCGTCCAGCCCCTGCTGACTTCTACTTCTACGGCAGCAGCGGGCGACCCGTCGGCGACGCTCGTACTGTCTTGCTTTGCCGGCGGCGCCTTTGCATGTCTCGGCATGAGCGCCACCTACCATGCGCTCAGCAACCACAGCCCGGCCGTCGCGCGCTGGGGCAACAAGCTCGATTACACGGGTATTGTCTTTCTGATTGTCGGCAGCTACGTGCCCACGCTGTACTATGGCTTCTTCTGTCACAAGTGGTGGATGACTGTGTATCTGTACAGCATTGGCATTCTGGGCACGGCCTGCTTGGTGGTGTCCTGGCTGGAGCATTTTCGCACGCCGGCTTGGCGCCCGTACCGCGCCATGCTCTTTGTCGGCCTGGGCGTGTCGGGCGTGGTGCCCATTGTGCACAGCCTGTTTTTCCTCGAGCCAGGTGCGACGCTGGGGGAGCGGTATGCCAGCATCAACGCCAAGATTGGTCTCAATTGGGTGCTGCTGCAGGGCGCGCTGTACATCTCTGGCGCGTTCCTGTACGGTGCGCGGTGGCCGGAGCGGCAGTGGCCCGGCAAGTTTGACATTTGGGGCAGCTCGCACCAGATCTTCCACGTCTTTGTGGTGGCAGCAGCGGCGGCACACCTGCGCGGCGTGCTGCAGGCGTACATGCACCACCACCAGCAGTACCACGTCCTGGGACAGACATGTCCGGCTGTTTAATCTTTGAATTTCTTGGTTATTACTGTTCTTTTTGGTATTTCTTCTTTTTCTCTTACTTTTTGTTTTTCATTTTCATTTTTGTTTATCTTTTGTGCTTGTCTCCCAAGATTCCCTAAAACTTGCCGTCTTTCTTTCCACAATGATACCAGATAGAAGTTGTTTGTTTGTTTTGCTTATTTTCCATTCATATATTATAGTCTACATCAATACATAGTATACTTGAATCGCGTATAAATCATCGATAGTTTTTGTATGTGAAAGGCTCGCCTGTTCCCCATGGTCCCATTGCTTTGGTCGGCGACCGCAAATCACAGCCTCGGCCCAGAGCTACCACCGTCCGGCGTGCCGACTCTTCTCGTGCCTTTGTCAACCACTCGCCATCGGTCCGGTCCATGTACTTGAAGAACAGCCGCGGCATGTACCGCACGCAGTTGGCACAGTACTGCAATAGAGCACTGTCCTTGCTGAGCGGCTCCAGGTCATCAGTGAGCACGAACCGCTCTTCAATGGCGCGCCTGCACTTTGTGTTGTAGTCGAGCTCTGTTTTGGATAGTCGCAGATCGGCTTCGAGTGCGACTTCGATACTCGAGTCCAAGTAGAGCTTGCTGGTCCTGCGCGCGGCGTTCTCAACAAGCTGCAGATCGAGCCCGTGCTGCAGCCGGATACCATACTGGGTCCAGAGCATGTCGACCGGATTGAAAATGTCCCACACGACCTTGAGGATGCGCGGGCTTTCAAAGAGAGCCTTGAGCGAGTTGTTTCTCCAAGCCAATGTGCGGCATGTCAATGCGTTGTGGCCTCCGAGCTCTTCAATGTCAATGACAAAGATGTCTGGGTTGGGGAATGCGCGCAAAACAACGAGAGAAAGCGGGCCGCGAGATCCCCAGCCGCGGTGTTTGATCCTGTGCTCGAGCCGGGCAGGGCCGCGGATGTTGTAGGCGATCTGGTTCTGGCCGATAAGCTCGAGGTAGATCATGGAGGCTTTGGAGACAATGGTAAGCAATTTTCTGAGAGTGTTGGTGGTCCTGACGATGGCAATGGCCTGCGTTGCAGACGTGGTGGCCTTGTCGAGAGAGTCATAAGACGGCATTGTAGTGGCCGATTAGACTAACAGGCTGAGTGTTTTGGCAGCACCGATGCTTGAACAGTTTCACTTGAAGACATATATTGAATGCATCTACTAATTTGTAATGAAGGCCTACACTTGTAGACTGGTGATGCATGGTGAGCTGTAGGTGAAATCATGGCGATGACGAGGTGAGGTGATGTCAACTGTGACATCTCTCTTGTCAATGTGTATAGATTCTGTTGATGCCCATGAGAGGCTGAGATACCACAGATATACGCTCACGGAGAAGGTACAATGTAAGGTTGCCTGTGATCGAAGGTGACTTGGGCTTGACGATGAAGAGGTATGTAGATGTTGGTTGACGTTGCTGGCTTACATAATAAGCATGGCCAAGGCAGTTAGTTGTACGAAGAATAGTTGACTTTCACTTTCGTGATGACATAATCGGCCAATCCATTGCTCAAGGCATAGCCTACCCTTAGCCAACTTCCGGAGTATGGGACCCGGGCTAAAGTGTGAATGGTGAATAAGCGGCGAAGTTGGAGACTAGTGGAGTGGTGTCAATGATGTTAGCAGAATGCGGGGATACCCGTGGCGCATAACGGAGCAAACTACAGTGGAGTCGGCACCTTTTATTACTACCTGGGGAAGCGCGTCGTACCTCGGCAGAACTCAGAATTGGGTAGAATTGAATAAGACAATTATAATTATTCAACGTCTGGCTGTAGATATATCCTCGGCCGTAGAGTAGTTTTTAAATGCGCAGTATTTCGTATTTATTCATATTTTTGTAATATTTCCTCCTGTCTCTTCTCCCCTTCGTCTCGGACTATCTCATCGTCAACCCATCATCACGTCATCGACATCGACATCGACAACCTATTTCAACCGCTTCGCGTCTACATCTATATCAACAATGGCGGACCGTCTTTCTCAAATCGCTGGTCACCTCAAAAGCGGCAATCTCCTCCAGGGCCAGGTCGCTATCATCACTGGTGCCGCTCAGGGTATCGGTGCCGAGTGCGCCCGTCTGTTTGCCGCCGAGGGCGCCAAGGTCGTCATCTCGGATATCGACGCTCCCAAGTCCCAGGCCGTCGCCGAGGCCATCAACAAGTCGGGCGGCAAGGCTCTCGCTGTGCCCGGCGATCTGCTCAAGCAGGAGTACATTGACGAGCTCGTCGCCAAGGCCGCCGAGTTTGGCAACGGCAAGATCCATATCATTATCAACAATGCCGGCTACACCTGGGACGGCGTCGTGCACAAGATGAGCGACAAGCAGTGGGACAACATTCTTGACCTGCACGCCAAGGCACCCTTCCGCCTGATTCGTGCCGCCGCGCCCTACTTCCGCGTCACCGACGGTGAGCGCCGCAATATCGTCAACATCTCGTCGACGTCGGGCGTCCATGGCAACGCGGGCCAGGCTAACTACGCACTGGCCAAGGCGGGCGTGGTCGGTCTGAGCAAGACCATCGCCAAGGAATGGGGTCCCAAGTTTGGTGTGCGCTGCAACACGGTGGCTTTCGGCCACATCCAGACACGCTTGACGCAGGCCAAGGACAAGGGCGCGTTTGTCGTGGGCCCCGACGGCGAGAAGATTGCGCTGGGAATTCCCAAGGCCAACAATGCGGCGGGCGCGGCCGCCGAGGCAGCAGCCATGGCGGCGATTCCTCTGCAGCGTGCGGGCTCGCCGACCGAGGCCGCGAGTGCTGTCCTGGCCGTGGCCAGCCCGCTTTTTGACTATGTCACGGGCCAGCTGGTCATGGTCACTGGTGGCCGGAATATGTAGATGCAGGTAGTAGAGGCTGAGGAGGCTGAAGTATATAATGAGACAGAGACTCTCAGTGTTTTAATAGACTAATTGCTACATTATTAAACCGACGCCGTGCAATGCTGAATACATATAAGGAGAATAGGGCGAAATGAAAGATGCCAACCGAATCAAATGGATTTGGGAGCAAGCTTCTTGATAGAGACGAGCCCGGATGCCAGCCCAATAGCACACCATGTACCATACTCTAGGTTGGGGTTCCATGCAACAGATACCACGCGTGTCTGTGGATCATGAATGCGCATCAAATTGGGCCCGCGGAAAGGGTACGCCGTTGACGGCCCGACTGTCTCTGCAGTTGTGTCCGCCTCGAGCTCGGCATCACCCTCACCTTCACCATCGCCCTCAGCGTCGTCATCTTCGTAAAGTGTGTCGTCGCCTGAGGTCTGTGCAGCATTCTTGGCCAGACCCAGCGATCCGAGCGGGATGCCCTGATACGCAATGGTATTCAGCGTGCGCACTGCCAGTGACCCAATATGCGGGGTGTTCTTGGACACAGAACGCCACTCGCTGTTGAAAACATAGTGCAGCGTCGCCTTGATTTTGTTCTTGCGTGCAGAGCGGAACATGCCCTCCAGCATATTGACGACACAAACGCTGCCGTCGGAGCGGCCGACGGCCAGGTACGGGTGGACAATGCCGGTGCCCAAGCATGTGGGTAGCGATGCGCGCGTGTGCGGCACGAGGAACAGCGGCAGGGGAAAGTGTGTCACGGGAAAGAAGTCGAGGCGGCCGTTGACGGGGTTGTTTGTGGCGGCTGTGGATGCAAAGCCCTGGAGGTGGTCGGACCATGCGAGCAGTGCGGGCTGGAAGCTCACCGAGGGGGTTGGATGGTAGGTGTGCTCGGTCGCCGGACGGCGCAGGTCGACAAGCCGGGGCACACCCTGTACAGGCCGGGATGCCACCAGATTAGGGTGCGAAGGGTAGGCAGAGCAGACATCGAGAACGCAGTCGTCATGCGCGGGTAGCCGCAGCAGCATTTTCGGCGAGACTGTTTGTGATGTGTGTGATGGCCCGATATCCCATAGAGTTACCGACCCATCGGCGTGGCCGAGGACGATCTCGCTGACGCCCACCCACGACAGGCACGTAGCTGCGGCACCGGGCTCATCCTGTATCTGGAGTGTTGCAATGGGAGGCGTGTGGACAAAAGCTGGTTGTGTCTTTGAGGAAGCGTTGATCTTGATTTCAATGACGCGCACGATGCCGTCGTCGGTGAGCACAGCCAGCAAGCCATACACTCGGCTTGTGTTGGAAGAAAGCTCTTCTGCGTCGTAGACTAGCGGCACGGGACACCATGCCATACGTTTCGGCCATCCCCAGTCAAAGCAGACAACCGATTCGAGTCGAGGTAGTGTGATGCCACTCTTGCCATCATCGTTCAACGGCATTGACCACAGCTGGATGCTTCCAGGGGTTGGCTGTCCATCAATGCCCATTCCCATTCCCATACCCATGTTCATACTCAAGTCCTCTGATAGCTGTAGCTGCGGGTCGAGCACGCCGGATGCTTCGGGATCCTCGCCGACACCAGCCTCGGTCTCGGTCTCGGCATCGTTTTTCTTGTGCGGTGCTGTAGCAATGGCTAGGAGTTGCGGTAAGTGAGACAAACCTACTGGTGCCCATGCCACTGTACGAATTTCGCCGCCTGCATGGATTAGGAAAGAATCGTTCTCTTCGCGTTTGATTGATTCGGTAGATACTCCTAAGTCGGCCACCATTTGCTGGATGGCAGCGGCATCACCCTCGGCCGGTAGTCCGATACACTCGCCCGGCCGCAGCACGCGTGTTTCGTCGCTACCCGCCGGTATGATATAAGCCATGCCCTCAAAAGGGTAGTAGTCGTTGTTAATTGGCACTGAGAGGTGTTCAACCGTAGCTGACGGGCGACCGCCGTACCACCTCCGCAGAGCATCGATCTGCTCGTCTTCGAAGTGCTCGGGCAGCCAAGGACTAGCAAGAACGCCACCACTTTCTTCTCCATTGGCATCAGTGCCTGCCGACGGCAAAAGGCCAGACCAGCGCTCGCACATGTCGCTAAACAGGGACGCGCCGGGGCCGTAGATGGTGCGCGCCATGTGTTTTGGAGGATCGCCGCGTTTGTAAGGGCCGTGAGTTGTGCGCACGATGCGCGCGGCCTCGGTGTACGTTGGGATGCGGTGGTCGACACTCTCATCAGAGTCTTCTTTGTTTTGGATAGATGGCCTTGCGACTGGCACTTTCCGCTTTGAATTGGGCGCATCGCTCACAAAACTGTCGGCGTCACTGGCAACGCTGGCATCGCTGGCGTCGGTGTCGCGATCCTCGTCTTCCACACCGGATGCATAGTCGCTACCGTCACTGTTTTGAGTACGGTTGTGCATGGCAATGTCCTCCTCTGCTTCAGCTTCATCGTTGCTGTCGACATTGCCCTCAACACTAACATCAACCTCGTCGTCGTTGTCGTCAATCCGCCCTGGCCTGCCTCGTGGCCTTCCTCTACCCCTCCCTCGCCCTCTTCCTCTTCCCCTCGCACTACTTGCCGACGCCCGAGGAGGCATTTCTGTTTATTCTGTAGTTGTAAAGTCGACTGGCTATTGCATTGCTGTAAGTCGCATAGACGTGGTTATGAGAATGCAGTTCTGTTTAAAGCTCAAGGTATGAAAGTCTGCTTAAAGTGGGTCGCACATAGCATGTACGTCTTTTGATTGGATGGCGACAGCTGTCGCATAGCTTGAGCAAAGTGTCGATGCATCAAAGAACGACTGGCTCTCTGTTTACTTATACATTTGTTCTGTATTGTTCAATTCAAATCATAGTGCTTTTATTTTATCATGAAACTCAGGATTGATCTTCGGAGATTGCTGACAAACTCATCTCAGTACCTACACAGCAAGATTCTGGGGTCATTCTGGTGTATCCCAATTTGCACTTTTGAAACAGCAGTTGATTGTATATCAAGAATAATCAATGGATATTAGTATATATATTATAATTAAATATAGTAGGCACTCGTATTAGTACTATATGACAACATTCAAACTATACCCCCCACACTGACAAAGACAAGACACTGGCCATCTACAGCATCGCCAGGGCAGCAACGATGCCGCCGACAATACCAGCGCCGACAACCGACTCGCGAGCGGCAAAGTTGGTTGACGACGAGGCCGTGGTAGCAGCAGCCGTGGTCGCAGCAGTGTTGGTGGCGGCAGTGCCGGTGGCAGTTGTGCCGGTAGCAGTGCTGGCGGGAGTCGCGTTGGTGGCAGTAGCAGCAGAACCGGTGGTGGTGGCAGTGGCGTCAGAGGTGCCGCTAGCAGCAGTGGCCGTGCAGCTGACAGCCGAGGGAACGGTCACACCCTGGGCAGCGCACAACTGCGAGGCGAAGACGACGGCGGAGGACTGGTCGGTAGTGTCACAGCCGCCGGGCTGGGCAAGACAGCAGGCGATGCCGGCAAGAAACTCGTTGTCGGAGCAGATGCACTTAACGTCGACGCCGCAGTTGCCGATGCCCTTCTGAAGGTAGGTGTTGGCGCAGGATTGCTGTGCTGTTAGCGGAGCTCGGCATGTAGGCATGACTCGGTTGAGTCGACTTGAGCTACTGGGGAACTTACAGCGCAGGTTGGCAGCTGCGAGAACTGGGCGGCAGCAAGGCCAGCAAAGAGGAGGACGACAGACTTCATTGTGATGTGGGAGTGAGGTGGTGTTGAGTCGAGACAGAGTACAGAAAGGAACGAGCTGAGCAAATAAACAAGAGAAGAGAAGAAATAAATAAATAGAGAAGACGAGAGAAGAAAAGAAGGATCTGGATGCAGAAGAAGAAAGCAAGAGAACAAGACTACGACTCTACTTGGAAATGAAAACGGTTACCGAGACAAAGGACCACTTACGACCGATAACCCCATGCCATTGACCATGCCCATCGTCTATAAAACGGAGACCTTCGTATTGCGACCCGGGGAGACAGCCAAGCTTAAGTGTATTGGCTGATTTGCAGGAAAAACAGCAAATTAGCTCTAGAATAGTCTGATTTCTGTTGATTGTACCTTGCACCTGTTGGTCTAGGCGCGTTATGGCGGTGGATCGGGCAGGGGTATTTAGTTGTTTAAATTTTAGGGATAGACAACTGACTGGTAATACACTGCCAAGATGGGGTCAAGATGCTTACGAAGAGGAGATGTGAGGAGCAGTGGTAGATAGAGAGACAGAGAGGGAGGAGTGAGGAGAGGAGATAGGAGAGCAGAGGGGATTGGCAAAGGGCGATCAAAAGAGCACCGTTTAGGAGAGACTATCGTCGCTATTGCCCGTCTGTAGTTAGTTACTACCCCATTTCTGCTTACGCTCTCACCTCGGCTCATCGTTTGTGGCGGCGCCGTCGACGCACTATGAAGCACACTATGAGATAAGAGATGTAAATAACCAGTAGCTCGGACTGATCTCACTGTTCATTGCTTACTCTTGAGTACATGGTGGATCAGACCTATCCGGGAGGCAACGCTGTTGCAGAGTCTGTGCTGAGAAACAACCCAACATATGACAACTTTCAATGCTTCAAAAAATTCTTATCTCATGTCTGTTTGGCGTATCTGTTTATTCTTTCGTTTAAGTCTACTCTGGTTGTTGCTGTTATTACACCAATCTCGGGGAGTAATAAGACGCCGCATGTCTGAAGATATCCGTGGATGCCGCAGAAGTATCCGACGGAGACATTTGTGATGTCTTGCAACAGTTGTATATACTTCATATCAGCTCAAGTAGAGTATCTCGAGTATCAAGTAGGCCGTACTCGTGTCTTTATGCCCAGCCATGGTGAAAATCAACAAGATGAAAATCAAACAAGTAGAAATCATACTCAGTAGAGTCAATATCAAAGAAATAGCGGCTGCCTGATACTACTGGGGCCGACTTCTTCTACTTGATGGCAAGTTTAATACTTTACTTGGATTAAGGCCTGCAATATGGAATAAATATGCCGATTGATCAGTGATCCACTGTGCGCAAGTAGAAATACAAAATACAACAGCACAGAGAAAGTTTGACTACTGGCAAACATCACCACCATTACCCCAGTCACTATGGGTCAGTCACTATGGTGTACGTACTTGTGTATGTACTTTTACAATATATTGGCCGTCAATGTGTCACTGTCACCACGCCGTTAGATAGCTGCTTGGCCATCTATGTTCTTTGTGAACGCTGTGTAAATATTCTTTCATATCTTCTATTTTTCCATCTTTCAATAAGACCCCCCCCTTTTGGCACAACGGCATATTCCGATATGATACTGCATAATTACTGCATACATTCCATCTTACCAATGTCCACTTTCAGGTGCTGCTCATCCATTCACTACACATACACTGACAAGGTGGCTGTTCATCAATATTGATTTGTTGTCTCCCTTGCCAGCACGGTCTCTTCTCTTCTCTCTACTCTCTACTACTCCGTTTCAGCGTATTACTGTATCGATACTACTCTGTTAGGGCTTGATCTCTACCCTTTCTTCGCTCTCGCTCCTCCTGTTCCTCTAATTACTTATTTGCTTTTGCTGTTTCTTCTCTTCTAGCCTGTCTCCGTCTCGTCTCACTCTCCCTGCCCTTCAGCCCTGGCTCAGCTTTGTTTATGCGTGCTTGTGTCTCTCTGATCTTTTCCGATCATGTCCAGATCGTCACCATAAGAACAGGAAAGAGCTCACAGTAATACGAAGAAAGATAAGATACATGGTACAAGAGAACCCAGAACGGAGAATACAAACAACGCGACATAGTCCGTTCCCTGACCTTCTCCTTCTCTCGATCGACATTGCAAGTCAAGAGACTGCAATGTAACTGGAAAAATAATAAAACTAGCAACTGTAATAATTAATACTCCGTCCCAAGAGAAAGGACCCAAGAGAAAGGACCCAAGAATAAGACCCAAGAGAAACAACAGACGCCCCGCATCCCTTGCTTTTCCCCTTTACTTCTGTGCTTCTTTTTCCTCTTCATCGTGCTTCGTATCTGCCCAGAGTCGACTGTTGTTTCTCATTTTAGCGCCTCTGTTAATTTCATGACCGTTATTCTCCGTTCCGATATTCATACCGTTGTGACGCCAGTTTGCTTAGTCTAATTTTATTACCCGAGTAGAATAGCACTCAGCTCTGTTTCCCTCTACAATTTTCAGTTCCAGCTGGTTCTTCTTCTGGTGTCATCGTTGTCAATAATTCGAACCTTCTCTTCCTTTTGTGTTTCTGTCATCCATCACCACATTCAAGTCGGCACCTTCAGTCGACACTACTGACATCATGGGGCTTGGAATCCTTGAGGACCGGGCCATGGAACATGTCCCGGGCACCACCCGCTACTTTGACGACCCCGAACGCCCAGAGGGTATTCAGGATGGTATCAATATTCCTGCACACAGCGGCTTGAAATGCGACACCTCCGGCCCTGTTCCCATCATCCTCGTTCCTCAGCCGTCCGATGACCCAAACGATCCCCTTAACTGGCCCTTGTGGAAGCGTGACCTCATCTGCTTCGTCCTGTCCGTCACGGCCATCTTTGCTACCGCCCTCGGTCCCATCCTCGCCGCCAACACCATTACCCTGTCGCTCTGGTTCCGTCGCGATTTCACCGAGGTCGCCTTGCTGACCGGCTACTTTTTGCTTGGCGTGGGCTTTGCCGGCACCTTTTTCGTGCCCTCCAGCCGCATCTGGGGCAAGCGCCATGCTTTTGTGTTTGGCATTTGTCTGCTGATTGCCAGCAGCGCCTGGGGTGGCGCGACAGGCCACAACTACAAGAGCATGCTGTGGGCGCGCATCATCCAGGGCGTCGGATGTGCCCCCTTTGAGGCGCTCGTGAATGCAGCCGTTGGTGATTTGTACTTTGTGCATCAGCGCGGCAAGCGCATGGCGTTTACCAACCTGGCTGTCTTTGGCGGTTCCTTCTTCACGCCCATTGTCGTCGGCAAGATCACCCACACGATCAAGTGGTGGTGGACGTTTTATCTCGTGGCCATCTTTTGCGCCGCATGCCTGCCGGCCATTATCTTCTTGTGCCCTGAGACGGCCTACCGCCGTGATACCACGCTCAACCTGGACATGCTTGACTCGGACGGCCAGCCCGCCAAGACCAAGTCGGAGAACTCCGGCGACGAGGCTGCTGCCGTCGCTCCTGTGCCCGCCAAGGTGTCCTACTGGCAGAGCCTGGCTCTGTTTAACGGCCGCAAGTCGGACGAGAACTTTTTCAAGCTGCTGCTGCGTCCGTTCCCCCTCTTCTTCCAGCCCGCCTTTCTCTGGGCCGCCCTGACCCAGGGCACCATGATCGGCTGGACCGTTTTTATCGGTGTCATCATGGCCGAGTTTTTCCTGGGCTACCCACTGTGGTGGAACGAGGTCAAGACGGGCTATGCTTACACAGGCGCCTTTGTCGGTGCTATCTTGGGTTTCCTGATTGCAGGTGTGTTGGCCGACTGGAGCGCAAAGAAGCTGACGCGCATGAACAAGGGCATCTACGAGCCCGAGTTCCGTCTGGTCCTCATCCTGCCGCAGCTCGTGTTTGGCGTCATGGGCCTGTACGGGTTCGGTATCACTATCGACGGCATGCTCAAGACGCAGTACCACTGGTCGGTGCCGCTGGTTTTCTTTGCCTTTGAGGTGTGTGGCATGGTAATTGGCGCTGTTGCGAGCAGTTTGTACATTGTCGACGCCTACCGCGACCTGGCCATTGAGGGCTTCACGTGTCTGTTGATCTTCAAGAACTTTTTCAGTTACGGTCTGACGTACAAGGCGTACGACTGGCTCGTGTCCAATGGCACCAAGGCGAAGCCCGTGTTCAATGCCCTGGGAAGTGTGCAGCTGGTTATCTGTCTGCTGACCGTGCCCATGTACGTCTTTGGCAAGCGGAACCGCAGCTTCTTCTACCGGAATGATATTCTGAAGATGTTCTGGCTGAGATAATCTATCTTTTCTTTGATCTATACTTTTCTTTGTTCTATACTTTTCTTTTCTGTCATCGGGCTGGCTGTAAGCCATAATACTGGAGTTCTGATATCCCATCGTAGAATGTACACTTTATATTCATATTACTTAGATTACTCATAAATTGGATTACATTGATCAATAATTCTGACACCTCGGTTTAAGCGCTGTTGCTGGCAGCCTTGCCGGCGGCAGCAACATCCTTCTTGACAACGCGCAGACCACCCGCCAGCAGAATTAGCGACTCCAGACCCAGGATCACCGCCAGCGTCACAAGGGCACCAATCACACCGGCCACCGGGCGCGAGATGCCACTCGACGAGTCGCCGCTGTTGCTAGAAGATGACGTCGTGGCATTGGCTGTGCCTAGATTGCTCGGCGAGCACACACCCGTAGTGTTGCCGCATGCATTGCACCACGAAACCGTGTCGTCGATCGCGAACTTTAGCATCTCCTCGGTGAACGTTGTCCACGGCAGCGGCGTCACCGACTGGCCAAAGAGCGGGAACTCCTTCAGGCCACCGTCCAGACCCGCCGAGCCGTTGGCGAAGCGGAACCGCACTGCGATATCGCTGGCATCCAGCGGCGTGTCGGTGACGGTCGAGTTGGTCACGAGCTCAAAGACAATCGACGATGCGTAGTCGACAACGCCCATGAAGTCAGTCGATGCGGCCTGCAGGTTGGCCAGGCCAAAGAAGGACATGAAGGAGCCGTAGGCGCCAAACTGGAAGACGAGGCGGGCAGCCGACTTCTTGGCGGGAGCGGCGAGCACGGTGGTGTTGAGGCTCTGCAGGATCTGGCCGGCGAGGACGGCACCGGCAATGGCGCGCACGGGCTCGGAGGCGTTGTAGGCGAGGCCCCATTCGTGCTGGTCGGCACGGGTTTGGAGCTGGAAGAGTGTCTCGTTGGTGAGGAGGCTGTCCGAGGGGATGGACGAGTTGTGGATAGTAGAGACATGGATATAGTCCCAGACTGTAAATTAGCAACGAACGAGTGGATGAGAGAAAAAAGCGAGCGCAGCGAGGCCTAAAAAAATAAAGACATACTGGTATAGGCATTCTTAAACGAGTCCTGGGCAGAGGTAAAGGTCGTGTTGATCACGGGCAGAAGGCTCTGGTAAAACTCGGCGGTGCTGTTGAGAGTCTCAAAGTACTCGGCACTGCTAAAGTACTGGTTGCTCGACACAATGGCATTATTGCAGCCGGAGCTGCCCTGCAGCCAGCCCGAACTTTCACTGCCCGATGCGCTGGCCGCGCTGGAGACAATGTTGATGGGGATGTACTGGTAGCCGCCGAGCGGGGCCTCAGTCACGGTGCCGTTGGCTAGGGTCTGCTGGGCTAACGTGCCGGCGGGCGGGTAAAGGCCCTGGGTAAAGACATTGGCTGAGTTCTGGAGCACATTGTCGACGGGCGCGGTGATGCTGATCTGCGAGAGCACAGCGAGATCAGACGAGAGGGCAGCAATGCGCGACGTGGCGTTGGCCGAGACGTAGCGGTCGCGGAAGTAGGCGCCCGAGGCATAGACCTGGTCGGCGCCGAGGGGCGTCAGGGCGGTCGGGGGCCACGACTTTGTGGTGCGGTCGCCGTGGCGGTGGAAAACGTAGATGCCGAGGACGGATTCTTCGGCGGCTGCCGCAGCGGCCAGGGACAGCAAGACAGTAGACTTCATTTTGTAGACATATAAAAAGTCTTGGCGATAAGATGAGTCTTGGTTTGAGGTGGTGGAGATGAGCTTAAGCAAGAATAAGCTTTGCTAGTGCGAGCCTCGGCGAAGATGAGGATGAAAGACACAAGAAAGAAAATGAAGAAGAGAAGAGAAGAAAAGAAATCAAAACCGAAAGAAAGAAGACGGATCAATCAAGATAAGAACGTCGAAGAAACACCGCACTTTTATTCTAGAATCAAGAGTGGAATAGACAGCTCCCGCCGACGAGCCGGCTCCGGCACTTTTACACTTTTACGCTCTTACCAGATGCTCATGTATACTTTGTCCGTTCAGTCTCTAGTGGTTGTTACTTTGTTATCACAGCTTCCCCTCCCCCACCCATTGTTCGATTCTGCAGTTGATTTTAGATATAGACACAGAGGTAAAGATGGCTTAAAACAGCCGAAAGTCTTTTAAAATGAGCATTGATTTTCCATAAGCATCTCAGAGTTTTGATTTTTTTTTGCAAGAGAGCTTGACGAGAATGAATAAACTAACAGTGGACGGCTTCTTGTACTCACCCGCTCTACTGTCGGCGTCTTTGTCTTTACTAGTTTAAGCTTAGCTGTGATACGATGTGGGTTGTATGCTGGTGTAGGGTATGGTGGTAAAGATGCAGGCAGATGCACGTAAGCACGGCCGTGCTTGATTTTCCTGCCTCTTCTTTTTTCATAACTGGTTTGATTTCTCATTGCTTGGTTTTATGATTCTTCCTTTCTATTGACCATCACCGTCTGTTAATTATGCCCTCATCACGGTAGCCCGAGACATCTTGTTGAGTTCGTGCAGATCGGACCACCCGACCGCATTTTAGCGGTCTCAACGGGCCACGGCGGGCCACAGCGGATCACAGCGGATCACAGCAGACCACAGTAAATCACAGACTACTAGTTCTCAGCAGTATTCACTTGCCAAAGCTTCTATCTATCACCTCTTTACAGCGGCCACCAACAGTCGGACCACCCGACCCCTCCGCCCCTAAGCACCGTTCCATATTACCGGCCACTGTATGTACAAGCAATACCGCCCATCTCACGGCGCAGCACACTTTCCACATAAGAAATCTTTCTTCGTTCATGACTCTCCAGCTTCCTGCAGTGCTCTATTCTTCTTCATCTCATCTTCCATATAGCCGTTGCGAGTATCTCCAAATGTGGCTCAGATGTGGCTGGTATTACGGAGTCGTACGGCTTCCCAATTTAGAAGGAGGCCGGTCCTGCAGTTTGCCGTGCGGCTATCGGTCATTAGCCGTTGTGATCAGCAGCTGCATGGCTTATGGATCAAGCTTCTTGAGCAGTTATTAACAGATAACTATATAATCAATCCAGATTTTATGCAATTTATATACTGCGCGTAGAATAATGTAGAATATTTGTTTAAAATCATACGCCTTAGTAAATATGTTTGAAACGACCACGATGTCTGAGTTGGCTTAAGATGAGTAATCAATGATGGTATTGATAATGGTAAATGAATAAAATAGATGATCGATGATCGATGATATATCATTTGAATGATGGACAATATAAAGCAATAACCAAAAAAATCTAGATAAAATACAAAGCCACCTAACCTCCTACAGCTTGCTCTTGCCGCCCTTGAGCTTGTTCGACATCTCACCTGCCAGCAAAAAGTTGGGATACTCCATGCCGGGGTCCAGGCCGACGCCAATCGCGATGCCCTGCCGCCGCCATGCACCACCGTCGACTACCAGCACATGTCCGTTGACGTTGTCGCCCGTCGCACTGAACAGGTACACCGTCGCATCGGCAATGTCCCGCACCGATCCCCACCGTCCACTGGGAATGCTTGGCGATCCGCCGCGTGTGCCGGGCTGCCGAGCCGATCTGCTAGCCTGTTCTGCTACATGGTCAGGACTCGCAAGTCGGCTCATACCCTCGGTACCTTCAATGGGGCCGGGTGCAATGACATTGGCCATGACACCGCGCGGGCCGTACTCGAGCGCGATTGACGCGACAATACTGTCGACAGCCGCCTTGGCTGCGGCCACGTGTGCCTGCATGGGCAGACCCGTGTAGTGGAACGTGGCCGACACGGCGATGAACTTGCCGCCAGAGATGGCGTTGGGGTCGGCGTTGGCAGCACTGGAACCGGGGTACTTGGCGGCCGACTCGACGAGGTAGTCAATAGTGGCCTTGACGGTGTTGAACGTGCCAATAGTGTCAATGTCGATGACGGCCTTGAAGGCGTTGGACGACAGGCCGGCAATGGGGGCGACAAAGTTGCCCGCAGCACCGGCGCTATGTAGTCAGTTTGATATGTTCTTAGTCTCGATACTCTCGAGATACTTACATGACAAAGTCGATGCCGCCGAGCTCGGCAGCACACCGGTCGGCCGCCGCTTTCAGGTTGTCAAACTGCTAATTAGCCTCGCACACTCCTATCTTTGGACTGGGCACTTACATTCCGGACATCCACACTGCCGATGCCGATAACTTTGGCGCCCTTGCGCACCTGGGCAATTTCGCGTGCCACTCTCTCCGTCTTCTCGGCATTGCGGCCGATAATGCATGCATTCGCACCCAGGTAGACCAGCGCCTTTGTCTGGGCACTGCAAATGTCGCCTGCGCCGCCCGTCACAAACGCAACCCGTCCATCTGCTTGTTAGTATATCTCTTTGCTTTTGGGCATGTCGCCATGCTTTGTTTTCCTTGTCGCGCTTACTGAGAATGCCCTCGCGCCACACGGGGCTCACAAACGTATGCGGCTGGACTGACATGTTGGCGATGATGATGAATGTAGATAATGGAGATGAGAAATGTAAGAGATGAAATGAAGTGTGCCGCCGACGTGCAAGCAATGTCTCAATGGCAATACTCAGTACCAGACAACGTAATGATGCTGCTATTTTTATATTTTATTTGTAATTTATTAAATCTGCTAATACGCCCAGTGAAAGTGTCGCATAAACTGGGAGGAAGAGGAAGGTGCATCTCCAGTTCCTCTTCAGCTCTCCTCTTGCCCCCTAATGCAGCACTACAGAGCACAAGCCTCGGCACGCTGTCTCCCCACTGACTTCCCCATCTTCTCCATAAACTAGTGGACTTGGGATATTATATCAGCAAGCGACTTCAAATCTTAGATAAGCCTTCAACTCCGTCAAGCCTATAAAACACTGGCCAATCACACGAAAGGACCCATATGCAGCCCACCGTAGCCCGCTGTAGCACTGCTACAACACTTTGCCAGACTTTTGAGTGGCCAAATTCCAAAGGACCGTTGCAACTACGCCAGCCTTCTCTCGACAAAGTGTTCAGCCTCGAGCTCTTGGTCTTTTTGCCTTTCGAGTCTACTTTTTAGAAGATCATCTCTTCTCTATATACAAAATACAATACGACTGTCGCATACATTATATCTCAAAGCAAACTAGACCACCATGCAACATTATCTGGCTACCAAAAGCTATGGATAGACCGACATCGATGCGATAACCTCGATACAACCAGATCGACAACCAACTACAGCCAAAACCACCATAGCTCTTGCAAACAGTCGTCCGACTCACTCGACACGATGCCGCAAGGCTTTATGCCTTTTCTGTCGGCGGCCGTGGGTATACTCGCCCTTGGCCAGCCCGGCCCGGCCGTCGCATCGGATGCATCTTCAGGGGCGGGGAGCAGTCGAGGGGCAGCCGGCGAGACGATGATGGCTGTTTCGACAGACGTAGCCTCGTCTATATCGTCAATAATACCAAAATCGACAACAGTTGCCACCGTCTCATCTGCAGATAATGCTTCCTCTACAGCCACCTCCACCTCCTCCCCCTCGTCCATCTCAATATCCGTCACAATGACGCCATCCGCCTCGTCAAGCTCGACTCCCTCATCATCATCATCATCCTCTACATTCCTCGATACCAAAACATGCCAGTCCAAGACAATCAATTATATCACACATACGCTGCCGCAGCAGTGCTTACGAACGAGCTGGTCCAGCGCCAATGCCACAACTACAGTAACGACGCCAATAGTAACAGACGGCGAGCCAGCTGAAACGACAGCAGCAGCAGCAGCAGCAGCAGCAGCAGAAGCCGAACAGGCGCAACAAGAATTGGAGCGAGAGAGAGAGCGAGAAAGAGAGCGAGAAAGAGAACGGGAGCGGGAAAAGAAGCTCAAAGAAGACAAAAAGCGGGAGAAAGAAGAAGAAGAGCGTGAGGATCTGGCCACGAGCTCGTTCATGTCCTTTGAGGAGTGGAAGGTCCTTCAGCTCAAAAAGGCTGGCCAAGACCCGGCCGATATCCAGCGCCGCCGGCAGCAGCAACAGCAACAACAACAGCAACACTACCAGCAGCACCACGGCCGCCATACGCACGGCACAGGCGGCGATATCAATAATATTGACAGCATTGGCGACGATGGCGAGATTGCCCTCGACTTTGACGTCCTTAATGAAAAGGTCTCGGAGATCGCCGGTGCTGCATCAGCCAAGGCGCCGGGCTACAACTACAAATATAATTACGACTATGGCTACGACTCTACGAAGAGTGGTAGCAATTATAACAACAACAAAAAAGACGACGGTTCATCGCCAAGCTCTACACCTGCTGCCGAGGATGCCATTGCCTATTCCGGCGGCGATGGCGGTGCCGCTGCTCAGTACTACCGCAGCAAGGATGCTGGTAAGACGAGCAAAGAGCGCTTCTCGTTTGCATCGTTTGATGCCGGCGCCACCGTCCTCAAGACCAACAAAGGCGTTAAGAATGCCAAGGCTATCCTGGCCGAAAATAAGGATTCGTACATGCTGCTCGAGTGCGGCACGCGCGACAAGCACGTCATTGTCGAGCTCAGCGATGACATTCTCGTGGACACGGTTGTGCTCGCCAATTTTGAATTCTTCAGCAGCATGGTGCGCCGCTTCCGCGTCAGTGTCAGCGACCGCTACCCTGTGCGCAAGACCGACGGCTGGAAGTCACTGGGCGAGTACGAGGCGCGCAACTCGCGCGACATCCAGCCCTTTTTGATCGAGCACCCGCAGATCTGGGCCAAGTACATCCGCATCGATTTCCTGTCGCACTATGGTAGCGAGTACTACTGCCCCATCTCGCTGCTGCGCGTGCACGGAACGCGCATGCTGGACTCGTGGAAGGAGAGCGAGAACGGGCGCGACGAAGACGAAGATGAGTACGACGAGTCAGACCACGACCGACGGCAGACTATTGAAGCGCAGCAGTACGAGTACCAGCAGCAACAGCAGCACCAGCAGCAGCAAGAGTACGAGTATCAGCAGCAGCAGCAGCAGCAGCAGCAGCATGAGTATGAGCGCCAGGAGTGGTACGAGCAGCAAGAGCAGCAGGCACGCGATGCTCAGGCGCAAGCAGACGCCCAGGCCCAAAAACAAGCAGATACTCTTGCATCGCCTGGCTTCTCGAGATGGGACCCCATCCAACTCGACTCCAAGTTGTTCCTTGAGAGCACCTCGTGCATGCTGCAAAACCCCAGCCATTCCGCCCAGCTGCATAATGCAGGCTCTTCCCGTCCGCCAGCCGAGACAGAAGCAGCAGCCAGCGGTCACCAATCCGCTTATCAGACTGCAACCTACTCTAACGTCTCCTCCACCACCTCGGCCGTTACTTCTTCGACCGCCATCTCATCCACTGCCAATGCTTCTTCTGCGCCTGCTTCGTCTTCCGATACCCCTTCATATGTTTCTACTGTTTCGTCGGCCAACTCTGCATCTGCGTCTCCCACCAGCTCATCTGCTATATCTTGGCAGTCCTCCGTATCCTCCCGGTCACCATCATCCCATGCTGCACAGAATGCATCTTCATCACAGACTGAAAACGCTTCCGCTGCTGCTACTTCATCGCCTGCCGACCAGCGGGACTCTGCACACACTAGTACCTCTTCGGTAGTGAGTGTAGCATCGTCCTCGTCATCTTCTCTTTCGTTCTCGTCGCCGCCTACCACCGTCCAATCACCCCACTCTAGTAAGAATAGAGCGTCGTCTAATTCTGGCTATGGTGCTGGTGGCAGCAGCGGAAGCAACAAGGATGGCCCAACCAACACTCACTCTGGCGGCCATTCCCACTCTGCCCACTCGGCGCACTCGCACCCTCCTCCACCTCCACCTCCACCACCCCCTCCTCCGCCGCCGACAGTGCAGGAATCCTTCTTCAAGTCAGTCACAAAACGTCTCCAGCTGCTCGAGTCCAACACGTCGCTGTCTCTTCAGTACATTGAAGACCAGTCGCGCTTTCTCCAAGAAGCCCTCCGCAAAATGGAGCGCAAACAAGTCACGCGCGTCGACTCCTTCTTGGACTCGCTCAACCAGACCGTGTTTGCCGAGCTGCGCAGCATGCGCCAGCAGTACGACCAGATCTGGCAGTCCACCGTCATTGCGCTCGAGACGCAGCGTGAGCAGAACCAGCGCGAGTCCGTCGCCCTGAGTGACCGGCTGAATGTGCTGGCCGATGAGGTTGTCTTCCAAAAGCGCATGGCGATTCTGCAGTCGGTGCTGTTGCTGTGCTGTCTTGCGCTCGTCATCTTCTCGCGGGCGCTTTTTTCTGCGGACCAGCAGCAAAATTATCAATACCAACAACATTATCAACAGTACCAACCACTTTCGCCTGGCCCTGGCGGCAACTCTCCATCGCCACCTCCAAGTTTGGGGTCAACAGTACGGTCGTTCCGCAACGGTCTGCGGAATCCTTATTATGGGGGTGGATATGCTACTGGGTTCTCTGCCGGATCCCCGCCACCGCCTACCCAAGGCCAGCAGCAGCAGCAGCTACACACCCAGGGCGGGTTGCAGGCGTCTCCTATCCTTACGCAGAGACAGAGTGTCAAGGGTAATGTCAATAGCCTCCGGATTCCGCCTCCAAATAGAGACAAGGTCTTGCCCTTGACACCTATGACACCTATGATGCCAATGTCACCGACGGTCCCGTCCACGCCTGAGCCTCCTCTGCTGCGTGAGCCAGAAGTCGTGCTCGATACTATTGAGCATGACGAGGAAGACGGTCTTGCTGAAAACGACCAAGAAGACGAGGAGAACATCTGCAACGATGACAACAATGCCACTCCACTGGCGCCGTCTGGACAGTTGTCGCCGCCAGAGTCTTTGTCGTTGAGCGATATTGAAGAGGCCGCTCCGGGTGAAGAGGCCAAAGCAGAAGCTGAGGCCGAGGCAATGACTACCGCTAATAATGGTGGTAATGGCAGCGGTGGAAGTGGCGGTAGTGGTGGCAGTGACGATGATAATGGTGTCTACACACCTACATCAGGGTCGACTCCGACGCGGGCGCGCAGTGTCAGCCGGTCACGTCAAGCTCAAGAAGCCCAGCCGCAGCAGCAGCAACTGTCAGACTTGCAACTGGTCTCTACAAATTCCTCTTTAACTGACGGCACCCTTCCACTAACCTCCTCCAACACGATCTAAACGGATGTCTTTATTCATACCTCATCAAGTTTCATTGATATTGTCTTTCTCGAGTGTCTTTCTATTATTTCTGTTCCAGACTATAACGTCTGGCCACTATGCATCATGATAGCCAGCGTTTGTTTTACTTGCATTTGAATGCTTTTCATTTTTCATTTTTCATTTTCAATTGATTAACAGTTCCATTGTTTTCACAATCAGTTCCATAATGTAAATCGAGTATTAAATACTCGCCGAATTTGCCTGACATGCTAGACTATGCGATATGCGACATGGCTCGTAAGAGCACTGGAAATGTAAAAGCCATAAAAAAGGAGGGTGACACGATCTCAACCATAGACACCTCGAGATAGTAAATAAAGAATCAGAAAAATTCAGAAGAAAGAGCAAAACATGGCAAACTGAACCGAACAAACCGAGCAGCATATCGTACTCTGTAGTACCCTCTCTCCACTGTTCCAACGCCATTTTTTTTAGCAACCCCTGAAAGCAACACTGTTGTCCTGTCCAAGCTCCATATGAGTATTGATATCATAGAGTGCATGTCCAGGCCCAGGCTTGACCAAACCATCTCCTCCTGTAGCCCCTGCCCCAACCTTTTTATCCATTTTTTATCTTTTCCGGAAAATAGCACAGAAACAGCAAAGACAAGCAAAGGGAAGCGAAGTAAAGCACTGCAGAACTAGAGTAAATAACATAGACACCAACCAGATATCAGCAGATCGTACTGCAACAATGCGACAAGTCACTTGACAAAGACTTGGATCCTCTCACGGCAGGTCTCCATGACACCACAGTCGCGATAGCGAGTAACGGAATACTGTCAGAGTCGTGACGTGGGTATGGAATGTTGGGTGAGAAAAAGCAGATGTGAGAAAATCAAGCAACAGTGGTGAAGGTAAAGGGGAAAGCAGTCAAAAAATCAAAGTGGAAATCAAAGTTAAATCGAATCAAGCAGGCAAATCGGCTGCTGCACCCGTCCAGCAAAACCAAGGTTTCTTTGGGTCCAAGTTAACAGCAATGGGGTCCAAGCCATGAAAAATGAGATACATGGAGGCCACAAAAACTCTCACATCACCAATCAGTGCTGAGGAGGCATGTAGATGCGCTGCAGAGTTGTGTCATAGTCGTATTCCTCCAGAGCGGCCATGCGGGTGCCACGATCGAACTGAGAGCGGCGGCGGCGTTGCTCATCACGGAAGTACTGGCCAAGATGCGGCGTGAAAAGACCTTGATCGTTAGATTAAAATGTTCATTAGTGAGAAGTGTAGACTATTCTGTACTTACCGACATGCTCAGCATTCTCGCAGCTGCGCTTCATCTTCGACGGGTTGTCTGGAGAGGGAAAGTCCTCCTCGCGGCCAGCCAGCTCGGGGTTGGGACCGCTGAGGGTGTAGTAGAGCTTTAGAGGGAAGAAGTGTGTCAGAATACAATTGCTCTTAAAAAAGCTCTGATAGAGGGTGAGATTCTTACCTTGGGACGGTAGTGAGGTGCTTCAAGCATGACCGAGCTGTTGCGGAACTTCTGCACAAGGCAGTCCCGACCCTGGATGGCTGTGATAATGTTAGAACATGTTCTTGTATGTATGCTTGAAAAACTGTGGTACCTACTGGCGTAAGAAATTTCGGCCACCTTGTCGCTGCGGAAGCAGTTCCTATCCCTGTTAGTTGAGTAATTGATCATGGTCTGGGAAAGAAGGTAAACTTACCAGCGCTGGTTGTCGCGTGCATTGGCAAACTGTAAGGGTTAGAGATTTGGTGTCACGCAATTAAAGATAACCATGAGTAATACATACATCAATGACATCAAGAGGCTGGACGATAATTAGCATATGATAATATAACAAGGAGATATATGAGGGAACTTACATCAGCAAAGTTGATGAACGCGTATCCGACACTATTTTCATGTTAGTATCAAGAAGAGCTGGGTAAAACAAGATCCAAGAGTATACAATAGACAAGGAGTGACAGGAGTGCTAGACTTACTTGCAATCGTTTGCAAAGTCGATGCGCAGGTACATGAAGTCGTACTTGCCCCAGCTGGACTCATCAATGATGGCCTTGAGCATCCGTTGGTCAACCTTGTTGGGAATGTTACGCAGCATAATCTTTGAATGTCAGTCGTCTTTCTTGTCATCATCGGGAGGGATTGAAACTTACTGTCGTGCGCACGTCAACACCCTCGCTGATGCGGTTGACATCAACTTGGTTGTGGTTGTTGCCATATTGCGAATTTCTATCGGCGTGCAGACTACGGCGGTTACCGAAGCGGCTGGCAAGAGACATGGGGCGAGCGTTACCCTCGTAGCTCTGGTGATGGCCCATCATTTGAGGCATGGCGCCTCCCTGGGGGTACATGAAGGGCGCACCACCCATGGCGGCCATTGCTTGGCCATGAGGACCAAAGGGATCATAGATGATCTGCGCGCCTGGAGTGTAGGGGTTACGAACCATCATGGGCACGAGAGCAACTTGAGGCGGTCCTCCGGGACCCGATGTAGGAGGCGTTGGCTGGGCTCTAACGGGGACCACGGAGTCGGACCCGGGTGGCGGTGTGGGCCGGGTAAACGGGATGCCCGACTGCCCCCGATAGCCGCTAGGTGCATGATCCTGGGGAGGGAAACGACCCGGGGTAGGCAGTGGGGTAGCAATGCCCTCGTTCCGAGGAGTGGCCCGGCCAGTCTGGGACATGATGTCCGGCTGGTAGACGCCAAGACGGATGTGGAGGCCCTGCAAACTATTAGTACATGTGCAAACATTTAAAGGAGTTGATAGTCAGAGAACTTACATCAACCATGACGCCGTTCATCTTGTGGGCAATGTTGGCAGCAGAGGTAATATCAGCATACTCAAGAATGGCCTTGATTGCGCCATCTTCAGAGCGAGGGTCCTTGACAAAAGCAAACAGGTCGCCTTCAGCCTTGAGCAGCTTGAAGAGAAGAGGCTCGACCTGAGACACATCGATGGGAGCGTTATGGAGAAGGACTGCGAGCAGGTCGAGCTGGCCCTCATGGTTCGAAGCAGGGGGTTCGCCGGGGCTCACGATCTTGAGGGTGTTAGTACATAGAGATGCACAAAAGCATAAACTAGATGATTGTCTAGCAAACAAATACGCACCTGAAGAAGCTCCTGTGGCTTGAGGAAGTTGGCGGTCCAACCAGCACCGCAGATATGGATGTTGCGGTGGATAACACAAGCATCGCGAATGTTTGTGAAGCGGGCGTAGATCTTTGAATTCTTGGCAAACAGCTGCTTTGTGCCCTGGCAAGGAGAACCAAGGGAGGCAAGTTTCTGTTTGATTGTGTGAGTGTTTCAATATTTTAAATCATAGAGAGTGGAGAGTAAAGAGTGTAAAGTGAATAATAAAGAGAGGAGACTTACGGTAAGATACGCCTCGATGTCGGCGACGGTTGCAACCTGAGGAGAAGTAAGCTCCAAGCAACGAGACAGGTGAAGCTCCAAGCTGAGTGCATGCGAGACGTAGTCACGACGGAGGGTAAAACGGCCGGGGTCTAGCTCATCGGAGACCCGGTTATCACGAGCATCGCGAGACTCGCGGATGTCACGGGGATGAGTCTGGGTACCGTCGGAATCGTTGGAAGAGACGCTGCCGTAAAAGGGACGGTAGCCATCAGCTCCGGCAGAGAGCTGTTGGACAATGCTCTTGCTCTTAGCCGAGGGGGTGACAAAGGGGTCCTTATCAGAGCTAGCAGCAGTGCGGAAACCACCGCCACTGGCATGGACTGGAGAAAACATGTGAAGCCCACTGTTATCAGTACCTTCGACCCGGTCAGGAGTATGAAGGATCTTAGAAGCCGACATGGGGCCAGCTGAAGGCGAAAAGGCAGTCAAGCGAGATCCAGGAGTACCACCCGCATTGCTGAGGTCTGCACCAGAGCCTGGGTGCGATGCAGCCGGTGAAGCCTGGGGGTATTGGTGCTCGCGGAATTGAGACATTGCTGCTCTGTGTGTCAGTAGAGCTCAAGGCCAAGTGAATTGTGAATGCGAGTATCAGAGAGGAGATGTGACTGACTTGCTTGCTGTTAGATGAAAGTCTTGCAGCCAGAAAAGGGGACAAGGGCACAATATCAAAAACGATGAGAGTAGTAAGAGAGATATCAAACGTAGAAGAAAGTAGAAAAGACGTAGAAAGATACAAAGACCACGAAAGATATAAATCAATCGCAACCAGTCAAAATAAAAGGGATCAAGACGTGGTCAAAAAGTGCGAGCTGGTGAAGAAGAAGATGGTGAGAGAAGAGGATGAGGAGAGAAGGTAAAAAGAGAAGGAGAAGGAGAAGGCGAAGGAGAGAGTGGAAAATAAATAGGGGAAGAGCTGGTCAAAATATCTCGGGGGACTGGCAAAAAAACAAATCTGGAAGGACGCCTATGTCCAAATTAATTCAAATTAGGAAAGAAACAACGTCCATGTGGTGAGCCCTGACTTATTGTTGAGGAGGACGAGATAACACAGGAGGAAGGAGCGATGGGCATTGATGTACTCGTTTACACAATGTCAACAAGGGGAAAGAAACAGATATCATGCTCACGATGTTTGAATGAAACAGGAAGGAGCGACCGGCATCGAACTATCAAGGGTTGGCCACAGATATGGGGCTGCATGGACAACTACCGAGGGCAAGAGCAGGACATATTCAAGCTGCAAGCTGTGAATATGGGTGTGTACCTATAGTCCTGGCATATCTCTTTCCAGGAAGCCGAAGGGCTCAGAAGACAATACCTGATGCTCCTCTTGTCGTTTGCTAGCCACAGCTGTAGATGCCTATGCCCGAGAAGACAATGATGGCACGTAGACGAGCTTAGGGTGCAGTCTTTATAGTATTCACAGGCTACTACGGCGTCTTTATATGCATAAGCGTTCCGCATGTGCTAGAGACTTGGTACTGATAGTATACTGGTAGGATGGAAGCGATTATCATAAAAACAAATGAGGAAAGAGCAGTAGCGCGTGCTCATGGGCTCTTTCTTTTTCGGGACTTGATACCAGACGCGTGTCTGTCTGGTGGCTCTTGCTTCTTAGGGCTTCTCCATAGTTCTACGCTTTCTACGGTCTTGGTGGGAGGAGCGTGTCTAGACTCTAGAGTATGGACGGGAAGTAATGACTAAGAAGAAGACGGTCAGATGGATATTGCATGGTTGATATTTGCAGAAGAGAATATAATATTCCGACTATTCGAGCAAGGCTCGCTACTTAAGGGCTTATATTGTAGATGGGCTAGCTGCCGAAGAGATGCTGTAGAGGAAGTTGCCGTCGAGATACGAGGTTTTAGGTAGAGGATAAACGAGAACTGACGAGAGAGAGGTCTGCTTATCAAGGTTAAGTGAGTAGATTATTCATATAAATGTCTTGATATGTAAGTTTGCAAAGACGTCCGAGAGTGGTGGCCGGGCCATGGCCGGGACTGGGATCTTCAAACCAAAATGCTTCATGTAATGGACAGTGAAACTGGAATCCCAGAGTGAAGAATTACTAGCAAGCAATACAGGACCTTATTATATTGAAAGCCATGTTCGTTTAGGCTTTCTCGGGACCGTTTGCTTTCGCCATAGCAAGCATAAGTTGGGCTTAATAACAATGATCAAAGCATACGTTAAACAGAGAACTAAATAAATATAGCAAGCAACTACGGCCTAGAGGGACCAATATATGTATATCGCCTAGAATGTTGTTTGCAGCTTCATCTAGGTGTGTTTGCTTCTGTCAGTATTTAGGTAAGCAGATATCAGGACGAGATGTACGCTCAAGAGCGTGATTGGCTGGGTTTGTTGATGATGAAGAGACAATGGACCTGGCCAACAGCTGTCATGCGGCAGGAGCTGTCGTCAGTGCTGTTTGTACTCCCTGATTTGCTTGGTCTGTGCTGATTTCACTTACACAAACATTTCAAGTTATTTTAATTCATTTCGATTTATTGAATTAATGTCAAATATTACATAATCCTTCGTGTAAGTCAAGGCACAACTATGATTGGCTACATGCGCTTTGCGAATAAAACCATTATAAATTAAATGAGAATAAATAGGAAATAAATCATACTCGTCTATCTATTTGATGCATGCCCGGCCAAATCAGCCTGGTCTACCAAGTCGCTCGCTTGTTTGCTCGCTAAAAAGCTCTGCTACATCTACTCGTCTACCAGCCAAAGGCCTCTTCAAAGTACTCAATCTCGTGGAATCCAGAACGCATGGCAGTAAAGACGGCTTTGCGCGCCTTGTCGGCCATATGTCCCGGACCGCACACCAGCACAGCCACTGAAGTGTTGGCCGCACGAGCCTCGGCCACCGCCTCCGCAGTCACCGACTCAACATCAGGACGGCCGCTGGTCATGGTGTACAACCGGCTCGGGTGAGCAGTCTCGTCGTCCAGGTTGTTGCCACCAGCAACAGTCTTCTTTTCGTCGATGCTGCTCCCGCTTCCGCTGCCGCTGCTTCCCTTTGGCTCGCTCACAATTTCGACCTCGGTCTCGGACGCGCTCAGTAGGCCGGCTCTACGCTGAGCCTCGATGGCCTTGTCCTGGTCGTCGGCCTCCTCCTCGAGCGTCGTTGTGCGATGCAGCTGGCCCAGCTTGGACTGTGTCAGGTGGCAAGACAGCTGTATGTCTGACCGCTCCTGAGCCTCGCTCAGATCATTGGTCAGAACATGGTCAAACATGTCGCGCGTGCGGTTTGACCAGACCAGGTGCACCTTGGTAGTGCGCGTCTTGTTCTCGGCCTTGCGACGCAGGTAGTCCTGAATGTATGGGAGAGCTGCCGAGATACCCGTGCCGCCGACAAACAGGAGAACAGTGTCAAAGTGGTGCAGGGCCGCGGCCTTTCCGTAGGGGCCCTCAAGAAGCATGCGAGGCTGGATGATGCCGCCGTTGATACCATCAGCCTTGGCCTTTTCGCACTTGTTCTGCAGACGCTTGGTCCAACCATCGTAGGGGCGCACGTAAAACACAATCCGCTCGCCATTGTGCTCAGCGTCCGAAGTAAATGAGCCCAGAGTGAAAGGGTGGCTCTCCCAGCCGAACAGGGAGGCGGGCTGGTACAGGTAGTAGTACTGGCCAGGGCCGGTGCGGAAGGGGAAGCGCGAGCCAGCAGCGCCCGGTGTCACCTCGATGCGCAGGAGGTCTGACTCAGAAACGTACTCGACAGTGGTCTCGTTGCGCACAATGTGCTTACCAAACCGCACGTGCAGGTTGCAGTAGACAAGACGCAAAATGCGCAGAGTGCGCTCCAGAGCCCAGATGGCCACCAGAGGGAAAATGCGCTTCTGCAAATCGGGCTTCTCAACATGGCTGTCCTGTTAGTATTTTTCTTGGATCGTCTTTTCTTTCTTTTTCCACTACAGATATAAAGATGCAAACTTACTACCACACGCCGTAGATGACGAGAATAGCCATGGCAATGTGTAAAATCAGGAAAACCTCGTACGACTTGCGGCGGACCCAGGGGTGGGCAGTGAGACAGAGCAGCAACGTAGCAAGGCCGGCCATGACGCCCATGTAGATGTATGTCTCGTGGATAATTTCGGCCATCTTTTTCTCTGGAATCGTTAGACCCCTTCCTCAAACAGAACCCGCATAGGCTTGGAATATTATAATATTGGCTCAACTTACTGTACTTGACCTCAAATTGGACGTAGCACGCGGTGTGCACAATAATCATGGCGGTTGCGGCAATGGCTGACTGCCGGTGGAAGATGTTGAAAGACCGGAATGAGAAGTTGGTGGCCCACAAGAAAATGTTGTTGCGGCCCGAAAACACCCAGATAAATACGAGGCCCATCTCAGCCATGTAGCCGGTGCGGTTGCCGATAAAGTCCAGGTTGTTCTCCTCCAGAATAGGGAACTTGACGTTGCCCTCGAATGTGTCGTAACCGACGCAGCACAGAACAATGACCACAATCCAGTAGCCGGCCACAATCAGCAGATCCAGACGACGGGGCATGATACCCCAGCCGGCCACGAGGCGCTGGTGGCTATTGAAAAAGGGAGCAAGACCAGCGGGGATGATGATCCACGTGCGCAGCTGGTGCCATGCACGACCAACGGCACCGAACCGCGAAGTGTTGAACAGGCTGGTACTGCGGTTGCTGCCACCCTCCAGGTCCTTGTGCAGCTTACGTGACTCCAGGGTCTCCAAAGTCACCGTCCAGATCTTGTGGATCATGGCCAGCACCAGAATACCTGCCCAGTAGCCCATGATACCCCAGGCGTAGTAGTTGTCGATATCACGCGCGTAGTCGTTGGAGTACTGTTGATTAGCATCATGTTTCCTTTTTCTTTTCAATGGTGATTACGGGGAAACATACATAGCTGTGGTAGGCGAGACGGTAGTATTCCTCCTGAATGATGGCAGTCTTGGTGAGGGCCTTCTTGGTGCTGTTGACCTTTGGATTGATCCACGGCAGCAAGGCAATGTACTCGTCAGTCACTTCGGCCTTGACCTCGTCCAGGTCCATCAGCTCCGACTTGGCCGCCTTGCACTGCTTCTTCCAATAGGGAATGCCCTTCTTGATCTCGACGTCGTTGCAGTACTTTTGCACAGAGCTGTATATGCCGAGGACCTCATCTTTGTTTGTGCACATGGTTGCCGGAAGTGGCGAGCTTGCAGCACGTCGAGACAGCCTCCGGGTCACCTCAGCACCGGTAGTGGCAGTGCCAGTAGATGTGGAATCTTTGGTCGTGGCATTAAATTTGAAAGACTGGTAAGTCTTGAGGATGGTGACCAGACAGTAATCATCGTAGTCGGGTGCTGCTCTTGCGGCCGAGACAATCTCGGGCCACAGGCTCAAGGCCAGGGGAAGGAGAAAAAACTTTGACAGCATCGTCTCAAACCTATAGATGTAGTTCGGATATGAGAGAGAGAGAGAGACAAATAAGAGACGGGTGAGACAGGGGATGCTGCTGCCTTTCTGCTAAGAATCACGACGATTCTAGAAAACTTGAGATCTTTTAAAGAACTCTAACAGAAACCTGAAAGAATTCTTAAAAGAAACACAAAAGAGGCAGATGAATGTTGAAGAAAAGTGATTGTCGCTGCCGGATCTTAGATCTATCGAAAGGCATGGGTAGGATGGCCCGACTATAAATAAGAACGACTGAAGATTTGCCGATCACAGAATTTTGGTAAGGAATAAAAAAATATGTAGCGAAAAGATTAAAATAAAAGGAAAAAGATAAATAAAAGAAAAAGATCCCAGTCACGGCAATGGTAATGACAATGACAGGACTAATATTGCTTTATTTTTCGTTTGTCTTAATGAAATAGATTATCTACATTCCCACGAGGAATAGACCATGCATTAGACCATACATTAGACTATACGGCTAGGCCATGTCAAATTGATGCAGGACAACCTTCGCTTAGACCAGCAATGGGGGCAAATACATATAGACTTACGGTCTACGAGCTACTTGGTGTTATCTTTTCTGTCTTTTTTAACTTTCTATTTTCTATTTTATTTAATAGGTTTTTCTATTTATTATAGAATAAACTACGAGCCTGTTTACTGTCATCATCGGAGCCGGTCCTATCACGGACGCCTGAATACAACATTCCGTTATGATTTTCCGATCGGAAAACACTTTATGGAGCTGCCATATAGAGTTGGCGTCTGGCCAAGGCTAAGTAGGTCACCGACAAGACAAGGAACAAGCTCTGCTTACAAACGATATCATATGGTTTGGATACAAAGTACTTGAAAATGACTAGAGACAGAGTACATTGCTAGGGCAGAGGGTGGGCATCGAAGTACAGATAGCAATGGGAGCTGTATCTTTTGGCCTTGCAGTATTTTCCTCTTTTATCTAAGATAATCATGATGTATCGTGCTACGTTGACAGCTACCACCTTCTTCTGCTCTTATCCGTCGTCATGTTTTGATGTTGGCCCGTTGCTGATCGACGGCTTCTTTATTCTTCCAGAGCTGTTCTTTGCCCTTTGCTCTCTGCTTCACTTTATAATAAGGTTGCTACACCGATGTGCCGGGCATGGTAGGAGTCATTCTAGAGTGACAAGTATGGTGTCGAGTATGATATTTTCATATTTCTATCTTTATCTATATTTAAGTACTTATCCTTCCTTATGCAGCTACTTCCGCTGCCCTGTGCTCAAGGCTCATTATGCTCTCGGAAACCAGCTTGGACACCGGGCTAGACCATGCCGTCGACCCAATACTGTTCCCTACGTTCAGTTATCCTACAAAATCTCGTCGTATATAGACCCGTTGATGAAGGCTGGTCCCAACAAATTGAAAAAAGAACTATGAGAAGAGGAGAAGTTGAAAAATAAATAGAAGAAAAAAGACCATAGAGAAAAATAAACATAAATGAAAACAACATCAATAAGCAGATACGACGGAATCCGTAACGGACAGGTAGCTCGAAAATTTCTACTTTTGAAGAAAAGCAGATCTACTGTTTACTTTGAATTTAACTTTGTCCGCAAATGCAAAACTCCCATCTCCCGCCGTGATTTATTGCACTGCCGATCCTCCATCAGGAATAAATGGTTCTTCAGGATCCAACGCCAAGAGACTGAAGAACATACTACTAAAGATACTACAGACCATATCAGCAGGGATGTCTCTGGTCGCATTGTTCGGCATAGGGCAAGGTTTGAGTTTTTTATAAAGGGTATGTTCGGCTATGAAAGAAACAGGAAGGTGTTTATGTGCAGAGTTTGCACGCATAACATGGTACATACAGACAATAACGGCGGAAAGTAAAAGTTTAAAGAAAAAATAAAAGTTAAGCAAAAGATAAACAAGCGTGACGTTAGTTTCGAATTAAGGGCCAGTTCCCATTGTTTCATCTGATTAGATTAGATGATGGGCCCATTGCAAGTACTTTACGACGGAGTTGAGGTTTCTTTTCTTTATCCTTTGTATTTCTGGGTTGTGTGTCTTGTTTTTCGCTCTCGCTCTTTGTTACGCTCCTATATCGGGTCAGGATCACCAGCATCCTCGCGTGTCCAGAGCCGGACAAACTCCTTGACCAAAAGCCGACTCGCTCTGTATAATTAATATCTAGTCTTGAATAGTCTTGAATAGTCTGAAATAGTCTAAACTATCTAGAAAATCTATCTATCAATCAGATAATCCTCGCCTAGGGCGTCCGAAAAGTAGGCAACAAGATATACTTGCAGCTGGTACGAGACTAGCATGAGTTAGCAGCACTTAGTCTATCTCGTGTGGTGGGTATGTGGGTGGGGGTGAGCGCGTGGGTGTCCAAAGTGAGCATGTCGAGTATACAGAGTGTGTTTCTTGTGCTCCGTATATACGCTCAATACGCCGTACACTACTTATATATATCTTACCACTTCCTTTGCCCGTTTCTCCACCCTCCCAGCTTCCGCAGTCCACATGAGAGTTATTTCTCTGCCTTTAGTTTGCGCTTCTTTTTGTCTCGTCACCGTCTTACATATGCATATATTAATTCATCCCGCAGCTTTCGTGGTTGGTGTCTTGGCTTGCATTCAGTAAAAAAGCTTGGTGAGTGGAAGAACAAGACAAAAGGGGAGAAAGACGCGAAGAAAGCTTTGGGGTGGCTGGATCTTCCTCTGCCGATAAACAAGACATGCCAAGCTTTGCAAGTGCCTTCGAAGCATTTAAAGTGCCCGAATCAAACTCTACCAAGACCCTAATCAGAGTTTAATTCTCTGGCCCCTACTAAACTATCTCAGTAATGCTACTTCGTGGTAGCGATGCCACTAGCTGTTACAATATCCTGTTCTAGCCCATGCTTCGGAGACCACTTGTTCTGCAATATTATGAACCATCACAAAGCTTATTCAGGCTAAGACTGTGTAGGCATGTCGATTTGATGTACGAAGTACGCAAATTGGGTTTAACTTTCTTACTACCCGGCTATAACACCGGTATTTGTCACGGCGCTTTGTCGACTAGACCCAAGCTGTCTAACGATGCCAGCAGTGGCTAACAAAGTCTAATAACCAGCCATCTACTGAGCCATACGGGAAAATCCTCGCGCCATAATTAATAACCATACATCATTCGAAAGTGCTGTGGCCCACCTTCGAGGCCAGATTACTACTTTTACAGAGGGCGGTACTTGTGCAGGCAACATACTTTGCAGATACTGTGCGGTACAGTGTAGTGTACAATGGATAATGGGTAATGTTGAAAACTTGACAACCTGGGTTGCCGACTGTGTAGGTCTCCGATGGGTCAACATCGGCCTCCGACGTTGGGTGCCAATATTGATTAGGAATTTGAAATACTAGAATTGGACAAAAGTATAAATGGCAAGACTATGAGTAGATAAAGTAAAATGTGTTGCAGCGTCGCTCTTTCAGTCAACTAGGGTTACTATAAATGGCCATCCTGGATACACATAATCCCGAATAACAAGATTCCCAATTTCAGGGCACAGTCTCCAAGTCTCCAATTTCTCATCTCGGGGGTCGTCACCAAATCTTACTCCTTGATACATGCCTGTTGTCGACTATATTCCAGCCACATTAAGGCCGAACTGGCTTGTGTACCTCCACTGCCACACGCGACCTGCCATTTTCGTTTCTCTCGTTCTCTCATTCTCTGTTAATTTGTTATCTTACTTTGTTACTTTGTTACTTTGCTACTTTGTTTCTATTTCTTTCCTACTAATTACAATCTGATTGTGGCCTAAGTATCATGTATCTCTGCACGAAGTAGATGTAGGGGTGGGGATTTTCTTCCCATTTATTCCTTGCTACTCGTATTTCCATGCATTCGTTCTATCAGGTCTCGCTATTACTTCGCTACAATATTGATTATGTTTATCCTGTACTTTTTTAAAATGTACTGTCTCTTGTTCGACTAGGTACATCTACATCTACGGAGTGCCACGGAACATCCAGGATCATGTACTCCGTACATCTCCGCCAGCCTCCGCACACGGCTTCCAATAGTATTCAAATACGACCCAAACTTGACTGTTGCAAAAACAAGTACAATGAATAGAAACAACCTTAAAAACAGATACAGAAAATAATCAAGAAATGCCGCAGGCCCCCCACTGCACTACACGGTTTGGGATAGTATTCTATTTGTTGTTAGTGTAACCCGTCGCGAAGACGAAGCTTTTGTTCTAAGAAAAAAGAAATTAGGGGGATAAATGATTATTGCATGACAGGATCAGATAAAGAATGAGACCATAATAATCTCGATGCCAGCGAAGGGCTTGACTAGGGTTCTAGTGAAAATTGTAGAAATAGTAAGGGAGGCAATACGATCGTAGGAAAGCATAGATCATCTGATAGACAACGGACTATTATTTGCCGTCGTTATATGGGGCGCAGGCAAAATTTAGCAGCCTATATTTTGCTTATCTGATTTCAGTGACAGGTCCAGAGTCCAGGCATATCCATGCATTTTTCAAACTGGCAACCTTGGCCAACAAAAGCTAAGAAAAGGTTATTTCTCACAGGCTAGACACAGTCTCTACCTGTCAATACGATACGACTCTCGCATCCAAAAAAGAAGGTGTGAGTGTTTTATTCTCTCTTTTTTTTTTTTTTTTTTTTTTTTGGCATGACTAAGTTTGATCAAAAGTAGAAGATAAGATTGCAAAGATTGTGAAGTACTGACATGGTATGGCAATACTGACTGAAGATAAATAGGGCAGATAGACAGATGAGAATAAAGAGAATGAAAATAGAAATGAAAATAAAAAGGAGGATTTCAAGGTACATCAGTTACGGAGTTAAAATATTTTAAGCTATTAGGTTCATCGTATGGCCCCATATGAGAAATGAAACGGTGCTTTCTTTTTCCCGTATTCAAGTATACTTACACTTTTGCTTTTACTTTATTCAGACACTTGTCCGGCACAAGGGGGCCAATCATGCCATATGGATGGGTAAAAACAAGACTTTAAACCGGAGAAACTGCAGCGTGCCAATAAACATATACAGGGCAGATATTCCGTATCCGTGGTTCTATACTCTGTACAAGCTTTGCAAACTATACTCCGTATTGCGGATTACTTTATGAAGGGTCTCTTAAGGGAGCTCGCTGCAGAGAAACGGTGTTCAGAAAATAAAGCGGTTCAATTTGCATCGTCGTACGCATGCATTGTTCGTATGCCTGTGGATAGTAAGCCAACCTCATCGAGTCGGATTGCCTCAGGTATCGCATCTTGCAAATTTTGTTAGAGGGCCACCATGTAGCAAAACTACAGTCAGAATTCCTAACTTGTGTGCTATTCGGCGCCGTATCGATCAACACTAGGTCGTCCCGCCAATGCCCCCGAACGAGACCGGGGCCATTGTCAGTCATGAGAGGCTCGTCGTATAGTCTAATAGTCTGCCCGAGCCCGAGGCAGTGCAAGTGTAAATAAACTTGAGAGCGCTTGCTAGATTTGCTGCAGAATAAGAGTGACTCGAGGACTCATGCCAAATACTTATCACTTCCGAAAGTCTCAGGCCGCACGTGTGGGAGACGTGCACATGCCTTGATCTAGTCTGGATCTCATATTTGGAGCGTATCTTTGGACGGCAGCAGTCTCGATGCAGGTGTTGATAGGCACGGCTTGGCAGTATGAAACTGAAAAGCGTGAAGTACCATCAGTCTTGCCGTGGCATTGCCAATGTCTTGTGGCTGGTAGGCTGACAAGCAAATGATAGAACGAGTCCAATACAAGGTGATTGTTCTTTATAATACTTTTATTATCTATCTTCGGCGAAACTCACTGGGCTCGGGTTTATTGCGATGGCTTTGTGTTGCTCATCTGCTCCCAGATATCTCTGTTTTTGCTTCATTTTGGTATTCATCCTGGTCTTTTTGCGCTTTTGAGGATATTTTACGGAGAATTTGCCTCTTTCAACAGCCGACAATGAGCCTTCTGGGGTAGGAACCTCGATGCGAATGTCGTTCCTTACCTGACATGGAGACATGCATGCAGAAAAGTCGTGCCGAAGAGGACAGTGAGGCACGATCATCGTGGAGAGACAAGGCAAGGATATAGGGGTAGAGCAGCGATCTAGTAAAGCGGCCTATGTCACAGCCAGCATTGTGTCATAGCACTATCAATAGATGAGTAGTACTGAATAACAAAACATTTGTGCATTATCGCGAAACTCGCCATCGAGGTTGAAATATAGTTGTGCAGCTGAGTCATCCGCACCTGCCCCAAACGGCTACTATTTAAACGCCCCGGCCAGCCTCCGCCCTCATCTTAGGCCCAGTGGCGTAATGGTAACGCGTCTGATTCCAGTGTAACAACTTGGAGTTTCCAGAAGATTATCCGTTCAATTCGGGTCTGGGTCAATTCTTTATTTTAATTTTGGTCCTTAAATACAAGGGTTGTTTGGCTATTTTTGACTATTTTTTTGCATGTGCTTTGTGAGAGGTTATCGTGCATACCACATTCCTGTTTTGGTGGCGATCCTCATGTCTGTCAATGCTTTGTTGTGTGTGGTGCAGGGTGGGTCTCGTGTGAGATCACGTGCTCGTATTCATCATCGTTCACTATCGATAGCTCCAGAGCTGTTTTAGATTGGCCCTGCGTGGGATGCGCCTTCTGTATCAGGAATATCTACAGCTGACATCACCTTCCTAAAGCTGTGGATGATATTCAACCTTAATTCGACCGCGCTTTGTCCGGGTTACTATCACCGACGGCCTTACCACCCTGACTCTGCCAGCTACCCTTGCAGCTCTATTTCGAATTGCAAATCATTATCAGAGCTCCTAAGCACGTCAAGCACGTCAAGCCCCTCGACGGGCAAGGCAACATCTATCGACATTCCTTGATACAACCACCACCACCGCCACACAACCGCATACGATAGCGATATCATAGCCATGCCTCGACGACCACAAGCATATGACGACTATGGTCTAGCCGTCCAAGATGTGAGATATCCCTCGGTGTATATGTCCATTCTGGCAGCTCGTTAACCCTTGTCCCCCCCGCTCCCCCTCCCTCCATTAGATTATTCTGTCATCCTCAGATACCGACTTCATTGACCAGCTTATCCCCGTCCTGCGCGATGCTACCGTCGATGGCCGTCCAAACAACCTGACCCAAAGTTTGGCCCAATATGTCGAAGACCGCGAAAATGATATCGAGACCATTGGCCTGACCAAACACGAGGAGTTTCTCGGCTCTGTCAACCAGCTGCAGGTGGTCCGCGAGGGCACTGTCACGCTGACAGCCGAGATCCTCGAGCTCAACCAGTCTATCCAGGCCAGTACTGAGAAGCTTGCTGAGCAGAAGCGCAACCTCGTCGACACGCGTGCTGTGCGCCAAAACATTTCGGATGCCGCCGATGCGCTCCGCGAGTCGCTCAAGATCCTGCACGCCGTCAACAACGCCCACGAGTTGATTCGTAAGAAGAAGTACTATGGCGCGCTCAAGTCGCTCGAGGACCTGCAGAACGAGCACCTGGTGCCCATCATCCAGAACAAGTACGCCACACAACACCAGCTGGCCGACCTGATCCAGCGGTCGATTCCGGCGTCGCAAAAGACTATCTCCGAGGCAGTGATGACGGATCTCAACACGTGGCTATATCGAGTGCGTGAGACGTCGCAATTTCTTGGCGAAGTGGCTTTTTACCATACAGACATTCGGCGCACGCGCATGAAGGAGCGGGTCGAGCAAAACGGGTTCCTAAAGCATTTCCGGCTCAACTCGGCCATTGAGCTCGTGTTTGACGAGAACGATGAGTTTGACGTGCTGGACAATGACGAGGTCAGCGTAGACTTTACGCCACTGTTTGAGGCGCTGCACATCCACGAAGCCCTGGGCCAGAACGACCGGTTCCGTGCCGACTACTCAGCGACGCGTCGCCAGCAAAAAGATCTGCTGCTGCCGACATCGGTGAACCTCGAGAGCGACGACGACGAAGCTTCGCTCAGCAGTCTACTCGAGGGTGTCGCGGGTTTCTCTATCATCGAGAAGGCAACGATGCGCAAAGTGCCCCAGCTGCGGACCTCTGTGGATGTTGACGAGCTGTGGGACTCCCTGTGCCAAAAAGTCATCAGCCTCATCACCAAGGCGCTGCGCGACATCAACAATGCCGAGGTACTGCTAAAGGTCAAGGGTGTAATCTCACTTTTTATTCAGACCATGGAGGGATGGGGCTACTCGGTGACGACGCTCGACAACTTCTTGCTGCGGCTGTTTGACAAGTATGCCGAGCTGCTCAAGCGGCGGTTCAGTGAGGATTTCCAGGAGATCGTGTCGACCGACGACTACATGCCAATGACGATAAATACGCCAGAGGAGTACGAAAAGGTCGTCAATGTGAGCTGGTTTGCACAGGAGAAGCCGCTGGCGGAGCTCACGTTCCCCCATGTGCTACCCTTTTCACAAATGTACCCGCTGTGCTGCATCGACATTCGTAATTTTCTTAACCAGTTTTACTTTTTCTCTGATGACCACTTCCAGCACGCGACAGTCATTGACGAGACGCTGCGCAAGTCGCTGGACGAGCTGCTCAATGCCAAGATTTGTCAGTCACTCGTCGAGCGACTCAGCTCGCAGTACCTGGGCCAGATTGTGCAGATCCTGATTAACTTGGAACACTTTCAGACGGCGTGCCAGGAGCTCGAGCAGCTACTGATCCGCGCGCGCTCGTCGACGTCGGCCGGTGGTCCTGTTAGTTTGACGGCCACGGAAGAGTTCCGGAGCAACAAGAAGACGGCCGAAAAGCGTATTTTCGAGCTGGTCAACTCCAAGATTGACGATCTTGTGGACACAGCCGAGTACGAGTGGACGGCGCCAACGGAGCAGACGGAGCCGAGCAACTACATCCAGACGCTGACGCGGTATCTGTCCAACATTATGAGCTCGACGCTGCTGAGTCTGCCACGCGAGATCAAGGAGCTGATCTACTACGACGCGCTCAACCACGCAGCCGACCGGATTCTGCTGCTGCCGCTGTCGCCCGACGTGAAGCACATCAACCCCAACGGCGTGGCGGACCTGGCGCGCGACGTGCAGTACCTGACCGAGTTTGTGGGCAGCCTAGACAATGCGTTTATGCTGGAGCAGAACCTGGACGAGCTGCAGCAATCGGTAGCACTCATGCAGACGGAGAACGCCGACGAGTTCTACGACATTACAACGCGCAACAAAAAGTACGGCCGTGTGAATGCACAGAATGGTGCGATCTTGCTAGAGAAGCTGACACACTCTGTCGAGGCGAGTGCCAGCAGCAGCAGCAGCACGGCGCGTGCAGCACAGGGTCTTGCCAATTTTTCGTCTCGCTTTGGTCTCAGATAGGGGGGGGTTAAAGACGATGACTATCATGATACGACTTGGAGTTTGGGATCTGCACATTTAATTAGTAGTTATAGCCTGCGTTGTCATTTACAAGGCATATGTCTATCTTTTCTGTCGAAAGAGCAGTAATAAGCAATATGATATATTTGAACAAGAACAAGCAGATTATCAACGATAAGAATAAGTCGATGGCACCGAAGGGGGGAGTGGGGGTAAAAGGTAAAGCCAATGCAAAAATAGATAAAAATAAAAATGCAATGAAACCAGAAGAAAGCAAGCGTGTGACTGAGATGACTGGTCACTCATATCCAGGGTACGGAGCCTTCTTTCCAAGACAGATAGACATAAGACATGAAACAATACAAACAGTACAGAACGATAGAAACTAGACAAAAATACATTAAAACAAAACAAAGAAAGCGCCTCGAACCGCAGGTATCTTCAGGGCCTCCCACACGCGCGAGCAGAGAAGGCCTTGAGGGGGGGGTATGTCTTTCGCACAGCTCGTGTGAGGCCAGCCTCGTCAAACCCAAACCAGATGACAAGCAATAGTGAATAGTGGTCATCTCCAAAAAGCAACAATGAACAAGCAGTAACAAGCAAGTGACAAATCATGTCCGAACCCTTCTATCCATAGTCCATAAACCTGTATGCAGTGTGCATGTGCTGCTTCGGTAAAATAATATACAGGATATCCAGAGATGCATTTCGGCATATTGTCAAGAAGTATCAAGCGCCGCCCTGTATCGTTAGTATACTTAAATCATGACGTGATACTTTTAATATGACAAGGACTCACCTGCTGAGGCGGCATGTAGGTGTTGTACATGTTGGGATCCATGTCACCATACATCTGCGCTGGCGGCTGGCCGTAGGCACCACCAGCACCGGCCTGGCCTGGGTACATGTTGGGTGTTTGCCGGTAGTCAGCTTCGCCACCAAGCTGGTGCGTGCCCATGGCAGCATAGTCTGTTAGGTGGTTTTGTGCACCTGCAGGAACACCCTGGCTTGCAGCGGCGGCGGCGGCGGCAGCGGCGGCGGCAGCAGCAGCAGCATTGGCAGCAGCGGCAGCATTGGGAGTACCCGCAGGAGCACCACCAGCACCGCTTGCGCTACCAGCGGCGGGGCCGCGCTTGGCGTGGCTCGTAGCCTCCTCACGGGGCACAATGTCGATCAAAAAGTCAAACATGTCGGACTTTGCGAGAGCAGAAGCAATGTCGGAGCGCTGGAGAGTGCGACGCTTGTTCTCCTCGGCGTGAATCCACGCACGCATGGTGAGCTCGGTGATGAAAATGTCGCAACCCTTAGCAAACAGAATAGGAGCCTCGGCAGAGATCATCTTCACTTCGGGATCAGCCTTCATGACCTTCTTGATGCGGGCTAGGGGCAGCTGGTGCAGCTTGTAGTCGTGGGTGTCGGATTCGAGGTGGACAATGGTCTGTTGCCAGTATGTTGTCAGGATGTCCTTGTACGGGCCAGTCAATCCTTGATGGACCTGTGTTGGGAGAAAACAGTTAGCTCTGCGTCTCGGATTGCGCTCAAGAGATGATAGGACGAGATGCAGTAGTGACGTACATTGGCCCAAGGACCGGTGTAAAGCTCTGATGGCGCATATCCTTGTTGCGACAGCTGCGGTAGTCAGTAAGGGTTCGTTGAACAATTGAGCGCATTGCGCATCGGATTATAGCCATGCGCGCATCACATTCGCGTGTTTAACCGACTTTACGAACACGATGGCGAGACAAATAAAGCCCGAGACAACAAGCTAAGAAGGGGAATGGTAATTACCGCTGCACTGGCGCCTGTATTCAAGAAAGAAGTTAGCAATCAGCCGCATCATTCGGACAATCGGCGTACGATTGAAAGCAGCTGCGACAAAAGAATGCGCGATGCGCCGGGCAAAGCTTACCGTAGTGACCGACGTGAGTGGTGTCGTAAATGGGCTCAGGACGAGGAGGCGCCTGGTTGGGAGGCTGTGGCTGGTTGTGAGAATCCATGGTGTGCAAGGTGTGTAGAGCTTAATGTTGGGTGGTGACGCGCAATTGAGCTGTTTAGCTTTAAGCTATTGGATTGGCGATGCGAATAAGCTGCGGCGGGATGCGCGAAACTTGAGAGACGCGACGAGATGGGTGGCTCGTTTTTAGTGGTTGACGAAGGAGTGAAGCTTGACGGGCCGGTTTTCGGTGGTCGCGGGGAGGAGAGGACTGACTTGGAGAAGAAAGACTGGGACTCTACCGACTGAAGAACTGAAAGAGAGAGAGAATGGCAGGCTAGGCAAGTGCTGGGCTGACTGAGCTGGTACTATAGTTAGTGGGGTTTTTTATATTTTTATTCTTTGACTAGTAATAGCAGCTAGAATGGCAGGCGCAACTGTCAGTTAATCAAATTAGGAAGGAGCGACGGGCAACGAGGTATGACGGTGTAGAGCTGGGAAAGAGGGCAAGAGAAGTTGGCTGAGATGATGAAAGGATGACAAAGAATCATGGGTCTAAGTAGAGGGTTAAGCCTTGAGACAGTGGGAAAGAGGGGATGAGACGAACGGAAGAAGAAAAGAAAGCACGCGATTTTGGATGCGATGGCTCTTGGTGGTATTTGCGTGCTGTTGTGATGGGGAAGTGATGTGAATATGCAAATAAAATGAGAAAGGCAAGAACGAGACGAATCAGATGCTACAAACTCTGACTATGAAACAAGTGAGGAAAAGATGACGGAGATGATTATGATTATGATAATGTCGGCAAAGGTAAACAATCAAGCTTAGAATCAAATACTAGCAAGAATGGGAAGGCTGGGGGAAAAACGTGCGGGGCGGGGCAACAGCATGGAAAGGGAAGGAGCAATGGAGGAGAGAGACAGCGAAAGGCAAAATGGGCAAGAGCAGAGAGGATAGAGGGTAGAACACACGAGGGGTAGCCTCGCCGCTCCTTCCGAGTTTGTTTACTTCACGATCATGGCCTGCATCTGACATAAGCATGAACCGGGCATAGAGAGACAAATCAATTGCAGCCGCCAGCATCAACGACGAGCAATAAACAATTGGACGGCAAACTGTAGTGTGCACTCTAGAGCCGCCTCGCGCACCCAATCGTACTTGGTGCAATGGTCTCATCCACTTTCTTCAACTTGATATTATTGTCTGATAGTCCCGTCTCCCGTCTTCAAGCTTCCCCAGAAAAGCAAAAGACCAGCAACAAAGGACGCGGACCCTCTTCCATATGACTTGTGATTTGCTATTCTGGTAGCTCAATAGCTCGATAGCTCTATTGATAATCAACACATGAGCTCTTTGGCGTCGCGGACTGGGCAGCTTTCCGTATTGATTGGCTGACCGAGCAAAGCGCAGTTGTAAAGTTGAGAGCACAAGAGCTCATGGAGGAAGAGGATTGGACAAACGACAATGGGGTCGGAGAGTAGGCAATGATGAGTATGGGAGTATAAACAGGATGGTGATGTCTGGTTGGATGAAACCGATTGGTGATCTTCCTTCTGTGCTGCCTCGCCTTTCTCTTTTTCTCTTTCTCTGTTCCTATCTTTTCCTCTCGTTTTGTCTCGTCCTGTCTCTACTATCTAACTCGCTAGATGAATAGAGTCCCGGAGTCCACTCAGGAGAGGAGCCACTCGGCTCGTCCTCTGACTCGCTAATTGAAGGTTTATTTTCTCTTTTTATGTTCTGCTATTTGCCTGGTGGATGGATGTTTGCTATTTTCTAGCCAGTCTCATAATACAGAAATCGGCAAGCTACCTAGCAAGCGAGCCAGTAGAACGCGAGAAAAGACAAGAGCGACAAGAGCACTACAAAAAATGGAGCAAACGAGAGTATGGATGATTGTTGGACATCGATCTTGAATGGATATGATTTAAGAAATAATAAACAAAGACGAAAGAAATGAGCACGAACCTATTATCGCGTTTCGTTGACGCAAAGATGATGGAGGAAGAAGGAGAAGATGCAGCAGACTGTAGAAGGGAATACATCATATATTTAGTAATAAATTAATATTATGAACTGCAAGTAAAACTTAAATTTACATTTCTCAAATTAATTGTTAAAAAATAAAACCGAACCCAAAAATAACCACATAAAAATGACGGCAAGGCAACTAACAAGGACGCAAGAGTAATATATTCTATAATATCCAGGTACATATCCGTAGAACAGGGATCACCTTACAATCTTAGGCCTCTGTGTCGTCCGTCGTCATAGAGTAAGAGCGGTCAAGTGGTTGGGCATCGAGGACAGCCGAATAAACCGATTCAAATAAAAACACATAAATACGTAATTTGCTTTACCTGCGTAGGAAGTTGGGCGTGCCACACCAAGGAGCTGCCAGCATGTGAGTCCCATTTTCTATTTATTTCATCACTCCATTCTCATCTTGAAAGAGTTGAGTACATTTGATACTTACCTCCTCTGTCTTGATGCGTTGTGCTGGTGTGGGTGGTGGCTATGGCGGAAATCCCGATAATTTATTTGCGATCGATTATTTAGATATTTAATTATAAGTAAATTAACTACTTTAGATCCTGTTTGGTGGACTGCCAACTCACCATCAACCACTCCGTAGGCTGACGGTCGACTTGCATAATGCAGTTGTGCAGACAAAACACGCTAATGCACGCCTTGCTGCCTTGTATGTAAGGCATACATTACCATTACAGCTGCTCGTGCGCTACTGACTAAGCACGTATCTTATCGTGCCGACTCCGCTTTAATTTCACAGCTCCAAAAAAAAACCTTCAAATTAACCTTCAACTTTTCTTCCACTGTCCTACACTCTTCTTCTTCTCTCTCTCTTTCTCTCATTCACAACACCCTCTCCATCCCTCCCCAACCACCCACACAAGTAACCATGGCGCCGGTTGCTGATCTGACCGAGAGTCAGATTGACGTCCTCCTGCGTGAGGCCGAGGAGCGTCTCGCCGCAAAGACCGACTCGCAGGTCGTCGTGGCATCGAAGCCGTTTGAGCTGGCCGTCGCAAAGGCATCCAAGAAGGAGGTTGCCGCTGCCGAGGCTGCTGCTCCCATCAAGGCCGATTCCAAAGCCGTGAAGAAGACAGACGGCATCACTCTGCGCATCGCCTCGCTCGAGAAGGCCAAGGATAAGGTAAGCTTTTTCCTGGCATTTGCTCGTGATTGTTTTCAATACCTACTCTCTATGTCTACATCTACCCCGATCAAGAGATGAAAATATCCCATTACCTTATTGAGGCATACGGCGTCCCCGTTATGGGTGTCGCCCTTGCAACCACATGATTTTTATTTATCATAGTTACTCTGATGATCCTTTTACACCTCTGCTTTTGTTATTGTCTCCAGCAACTTATCTTGAGCATCAACTAACAGACACCAGAAAAACCCAGACAATGCCGGTCCCGACTGGTTCGGCCTGCAAAAGACCAACCTCACCCCCGAGGCCAAGCGTGACTTCCAGATCCTGCGCATGCGTGGTGTCCTCGACACCAAGCAGCACTTCCGTAAGGACACCCGCAAGGACATGGTTCCCAAGTTCTCCGTCTTTGGCACCATTGTCGAGGGCACGGCCGAGGGCGAGAAGGACCGTCTGACTCGCAAGGAGCGCAAGCGCACCATTGCCGAGGAGGTTCTGGCTGCCCAGGCCGGCAACAAGGTCCTGAAGAAGCGTTCGCTCAAGATCCAGGAGAAGAAGCAGAGCGGCCGCAAAGGCTTCTACAACAAGCTGGTCGCTGGCCGCCGCAAGCGGACTTGAGCAAGTACGTCGTCTTTTGTGTCGAGTGGATCGCCAACCTCGATGGGCTTCGACAACAGAAATATTACACTCCCATATGCACAAATGTGCGCACCAGTCGGATTCGAAACAATCCAAGGCGCATCGGGCATACTGCCCCATACCTCGCGCCCTACGCCCAGCGGGGCCATCCCCAATGCTGCACATGTTTTGTTCACTTCTCGGGACAGCTTGATGCAGGTATGCCTAGGGTCGAGACGCGCCGATTCTGCTTGCACTTTGCAGAAATGCATATGTACCATGCACTTTGCAGATACAACTGCAGCTCCATCGGCTTCATGCCAGATCAGTCAGCTGCTGCTGCGGTACTCTTCCCGGTTATTCGGGTCACCATCGCTCTATGAGCCCAAGGTCATGCTGTAAAAATACATGACAGCTCGAAATCGATAGGATAGCAGGGTTACTTGGTAGACGCAGGAATGAACCCACTGCGCACTTGTGCCCAATCTAATACAACTTGGGCTTCGAGCCCGTTTTTAATCTTCGAATCACTGATATTACGCATGTGAAGTGCTAAATTGTAAACACTTGGAATCGTGCAAGCTGTTGTATTGAAAAAAATTGGAATGATTTGATATCGACTCCCATACAGTATCCATACAGTGCGAGCCTTATCGATTACTGTGGGTCGATTGGCTGGCTCGGGCTTGCACGCCAAAAATCTGCAAAGCATCAAACTCGATTTTTGGTGGTGGTTTTCGGGATCACGAGCTCAATATAGACGTCAAATCAGCAACGATGAACGCACCACCATTAATACGGTCGCTCCGGCAAGGCATTACCAGCCAGTTGGTAAGCTTACCCACCCAACCCGAAAGACGAGACGGCCGTGGCCCTGGTCATTCCCGGGCCTCGCATGGAAGCCGGCCGGCCGGCCGATGACGACGACAACGACGACAATGGCAGTAACAATATGCTAATTGTTTTCTCTCTCTAGCCAACAGCAAGATGCGCATGGAAGCAGTCCATGGCTACCTGCCCTACACACATCGCCTTCCGGCCATTGTACGTGATCCACGAAACCGCCACCACCTGATCCTGATTCAATTCGACAGCAAGTCTAACAACGTCTAGATCCTCACAGCCATCAGCAAAGGCGAAACAGTACGTCAAATCTTCTCGAATTATATTTAATGAATTCACTCTAATATGTCTAGGTCTTCTCCCGCTGAGACCGAGGACGGCAAGATTGATACCCGTCTCCCCCGCTCTGTCCAGGCCCTCTACATGCAGCCGCTGCGCCGCGAGTGCGAGTATGGCGTACCCTCGTGCGACTTGCAGCTGCGCTCCTTTACTCTGCCCAACCTCCAGTTCTTTTCCGACTTTGCCCTGCGCGCTGCCTACTACCTCGGCCTGCCCGCCTACGGCCCCGTGCCCTTACCGCGCATCATTGAGCGCTGGACGGTCCCGCGGTCCCATTTCATCTTCAAGAAGTCGCAGGAGAACTACGAGCGTATCACGCTGCGCCGCCTGATCCAGATCCGTGACGGCCACCCGGAGACGGTCCAGCTGTGGCTCGCCTACCTGCAGAAGCACGCCTACCCCGGTCTGGGTATGAAGGCCAACATCTTTGAGTTTGACAGCCTCGACGTCGGCAAGACCATGGACACAACGGTCAAGGGCCTGAGCAGCCAGCTCGACTCCAAGTGGGCTCACTTGGGCGAGGGCAAGACGCGGGCGACGGCCGAGAAGGCCGAGGAGATTCTGTCTGGCAGCCCCGAATTCCAGGAGGCGCTCAAGGAGGCCAAGGCCAAGTTGGCCAAGGACCGGCAAGCCATGTCCGGTGGTCTGTAAACAGGCTATTCGGGATATGTGGACCGGGTGGACCGTTCATGTCTGGACGTCTTCGTTACGTGCTGCGGTTGAAAATGTCATGTTTAGGGCCCAAGAGAGGCCGTCATGGGAGAGCCTCTGTATTTGTATAAATTAAAGTTGCACATATAAAACAATTATAACGATATTACTGTAATCCAAACTGCAAACGAACTTGCTACTAGCTTTTTATGTCGTGGTTAATGATGTCGTGAGGCAGGGTGTCAGGATGTGCTGTCAAATAAGTCGATGACTAATCAAAGCCATCCACACACACGTCGACTGTGACTAAATCGTGATATTGATGGCTGTGTTTTTCGTTCTTATACTATATCAACCAACACGACTAAATTAGTTTTAATTTTCTAACATAGAATAAGCAACTTTCGGGCTTTGTATTATTACTATGAGAGATTTACGAGCGCTGTCATCGACGGCTCGCGCCGTCTGCCGGCCTAGCCTCACATCCTCTCAAATCTCTTCAGCAAGGATCCCATCAGCCTCGTCCAAACAGTCTCTTCAGCCTCACCTGCCACACTCATCATGCCGCTCCTTCTCACACACATCTCGGAGGCCATGTCAGTCAAATACACCAGCTGAGGCAGACGCACAATCGGCCAGCCCATATACTGCACCAAAGGGCGCTGTTGTCTTCTCTGGCATTCAGCCCACCGGCGTGCCGCACCTTGGAAACTACCTCGGCGCCATGCAGCGCTGGGTCCAGCTACAAAATGAAGCCTCAAGTGATCCCACCACAAAACTCTACTACTCGGTCGTCGACCTGCACGCCCTGACATCTGTCACTGCCAGCGCGCCCTCGAGTCTGCTGCAGCACCGCCGCGAGACCCTGGCGGCACTTCTTGCCGTCGGCCTCGACCCGGACCGCTGTGTCTTGTTCTACCAGTCGTCTGTCCCCGCCCACTCTGAGCTCATGTGGCTGCTGAGCTGCACCGCGTCGGTCGGCTACCTGTCGCGCATGACCCAGTGGAAGAGCAAACTCGACATCAAGGAGGACGCGACAATCAACGATACAGCATCGCGGTCCAAGCTCAAGCTGGGCCTCTTCTCGTACCCCGTTCTCATGTCGTCGGATATTCTCGTGCACCGCGCCACGCACGTTCCCGTCGGCGAAGACCAGAGGCAGCACCTCGAGTTTGCGCGCGAGTGTGCCACCAACTTCAACCACACCCACGGCCAGCAGCTGCTTGTGCCTCCCACCACTCTTTTATGTAGGTTTCTATGATCTTCTATGCCTTCTATTGCAGCTATCTCCATGTATACTAACTACTAAAGCCCCCGCACGGCGTGTCATGTCTCTGCAGAATGCGAGTCAGAAAATGTCAAAGTCAGCACCAGATGCACGGTCGCGCATCCTGCTCACCGACGACGATGCCATGATCCGCAAGAAGATCATGGGCGCACGCACTGATTCCGTTTCGACTGTGAGCTACGACCGCCAGGAACGGCCTGCAGTGGCCAACCTGCTGGAGATTCTTGTGCTTATGGAGAACGGCAGCGCCGGCTTGACGGGGTCCATCGAGGACAAGATGGCCGAGCTGGCTGCCGAGCTCGAAGGCAAGTCACTCAAAGCATTGAAGGAGAGAACAGTCGATGCCGTCGTTGGACACATGGGCGGTATTCGTGAGCGCTTCTTTGAAGTTCTGAAGCGTGACGACGGCGCATACCTCGATCGTGTGGCCGAGCACGGCGCAAAACAGGCCCGGGCCAACTCAGAAGAGACCATGGCTGCCGTCAGAACAGCTATTGGGTTGTAGCATTTACAGTTTCAAAGTTCATGATCAGGTTAATATTTATAGGGAAAGAAAGGCTGTATATGTATATTATCATCGAAAATTTCACACACCTCTTCTCCAGATGCGTCTCCAACTCCAAGCAACTTGTCCACCCTGAGCCCCGTGACATTGAGCTAGCTTTGCCAGTTTTCTGTGCACCTCATCTTCCCAGCATTTCTTGGACGGGGACCGTACATTCTCTGCCTCTGCCTATGAAGCATATGCAAAGTTGGACCCACGACATGCCGTCCAGAATTCCCGCACTATCGTGTTTGTCTGCCGAGATCCGCGGAGGCTGTATCGTTAGCATTAGACAAGACAAAGAAATAATTGTATGCGTAGGTCGAAACTGACTTCATGATTTTCTTGAGGAAGACGGCTTTTTCGCTGGCCGTGACACGGTCACTCGGGAACGACGGCGCCGTCAGTGCCTGCTCTAACCAGCTCTGTGCCCGGACATTCTGCACGACCATCTTCTTTAGAGGGTCGGCGAGCTTGTCCAGCTCACTGCGTGAGGCATTGCCACCAAAATTGTTGATCAGTGAACGGGAAAGGAGAGGGCCCAAGTGTTCCATGGCGTTGCTCACAGCCGCCTTGAGGTCTTCGTCAGGCCGAAGCGTAATGAATGTTGACTATTTAATTAGTTTCGTAATTTTCTTATGTGCTTATAGTTGGATGACTTACCCAGAACTCAGCTGCTGCGGCCTTGGGCAGCGGCTCATTGCCATCCAGCACCTTGAGGGTGAACATGAAAAAGTACTCGAGCTGCGACGACGGCTCGACCCGAAGAAGGGCCGCTGCGTTCTTTTGCATCACAGAGTCCACAAACTCAATACCTCTCTGGGTCAACTCGGTATCTGCCTCTGGCTCTGGCAGCTGCTGAAGCAGGCCAAATATCCACGGCACTAGAGTTCCCAGACTCTGCGCTGCGGCTTCACTTGAGGTAATTTTGTTGTTGGCGAGGGAGCTAACAAAGGACTGTGCAGTGTTCACAATCGATCCAATATACGGCGTCACTGTCTTGGAGGCATCCCCGCCAGTGCCGGATTGACGAACCAGCATATCCGTTACCATCTCGGGTGGAAATACGAGGGGACCCGGCTCAGTCTCGGAGAAGCCGGCCTTGAAAATGTTGCAGATAACGTCGATAACCTCACTGCTCCGAGGGAAGGCAGATTGAATCGCTAGGATCATAGACATAATGGTCGACTGTAGGCTTTGTAGTTGAGGGTGGCCGACATGAGCATGGCCACCACCGTTTTGGGCATCGTCGTCCGAGTCTAGCTCAATGGCGGCTTCGGTAGTCGACTGCAGGCCGCGAGCCATACTAGCAAGGCAGCGCAGCGGAATCAGCACGGCTTGTAGAAGAACTTCATTCACTGACGGTGCTGCTGGGTTATCTTGGCCGGGCTGCTGATTTTGCTGCTGCTGCTGGCACTGTCTCACAGCTTTGGCAATAAGAGGTGAGTTTGTGTCCAGAGTTGCGCTTGCACCATCGTTGTTCAGTGTCAGACAAAGCTCGACGTCGCGCACAATAAACGACAGAAGCTGCTCGGATAGCTGTAGCCGTGTCGTTTCGTCGGAAGTAGACTGGATGATGGCGGAAATAGCATAGACAATTCGTTCCTCTGCCAGCGAGTCAAGCTGCGGGTTGACGTGCAGAAGCTGGTACTGTTCGAGAAACGCACTGGCTTGAGAAGTCAGCAGCGCACGGCACGACGAGCACAGCGTCGAGATGGCCTTGGACGCTTGCATGGCGAGTGGCGGTGTTGCTACGGCTTCGAACAGCAGGTTGAGTGCAGCCGGTAGGTGCGCCGGCTTGCGCTCAAAGTACTCCGAGTACCGCTCAATAAGAGACAAGGCCGTTTGGCGCAGGCGCACAGGAAGCTGCGACTCGCCCAGCGCCAGCAGGCTGAACAGTGGTGACGAGAAGATGCTCTCGAGAACACCGTCGTAGCTGTTGTCGTCCGACACGCAGTCCGAGAGAGCTGCCAAGCAGAATGCAGTAGCCTCAATCTGCGACCATGCCTTGTCGTTGATGGACCGCAGTAGGAGATCGGTGAAGATGGTGAGCAAGTCACGGCCGGCCACCGAAAACACGGTCTGCAAGAGATCGCCAACGTCCTTACGTGCGTCTCCAAAACCAGCCCGGTCGGACGAGTCCCAGCTCATAAACTCCTTGATAGGCGGATACTGGATCTTTTGCCAACAGTGACCAACCACCTCTTTCACGAGGACGAGGGCCGACTCAACCCAAGGTGCGTATTTCCCACCGCTGCCATCTTCCGAGTCCGAGTACATGGAATCTAGCATCGTCTCAATATACGTGCCCCAGAACTCGAGCGCAGGCACAAAGATGAAGTCCTCTGCGACAGGGTGGCCCCGCGTTGTCAGAAGCGCCGAGAGCGAGGCCAGGATATTTTGTGACCTGCCACCATCGACTGAGGAAGGTGTTGTCATGAGCGTTTCGACTCGGGCATCGCCGTATGCTAGTAGCAGCAAACCATATTGCAGCGGCTCAAAATCAAAGTCACCACCGAGCAGCGCCTCCATGTGCTTTGCACCCCATTGACTCTCAAAGATGGATGCAATTGCATCGTAGTGGTCAGCTGTAAAAAAGTTGGAGTAGTTGGAGAGAATGTCGCTGAGAAGCTCGATAGCAGCGTCGTACAGCTCATCATCCTGGAGACAATTGACGACAGGGATTATGAGAGAGCGCAGGGGCCCGATGAGGGTCTCACTGTTGTTGAGAGGCAGGCGTTGGGCGTAAAGAATCCACGACTAGAACAAGGAAGAAGAGTTAATAAACCCGAAACAGGCGTTCAAAATGGTAAATAACGGGCCCTTACTTGGAGACACTTGATGCTCTCGCGGCGGATAGTGACAGTCTTGGCCGGGTCTGAAACTGGAGATGCAAGCCCGACATGGACCATCTCAGCAACGTCCGCTGCATTTTGGAGAAGCTGAGAGTGGACAGCTGAGAACTTGGGGAGCCGCATATCAGTCTTGGCGACATCGGTCACAAGATTGTTGGCAAAGAGTAGGGCGACGCGCATCAGCCGCCAATCGAGGCCAGCAACAATCTCGGACACGCTTGGTGCACGGTCGACATCCTCACCTACAACACTGCTACCTGTCCGGAGAGAGATGAGCAGGCTCTTGGCGCAGTTGGGCCATAAAGAAGGGAAGTGAATAAAGAAGGTGACCAGGGCCTGGCACAGCTTCTGGGTCGATAGGAAGCCGGCCTCTTCACGAGCCGACGATGCGAGCCAGCGCAGCAGATTCTGGAGCAATTCACCTGCATCTTCTGGTGAAAGCGCGGAGCTAAACAGTTAGTACAGCAAAAATTAGAAAGAATTGTGAGATTGTGAGGATCTATCATGCCTCTCCGTGTTGAGCTTGATGATGATAGTCAGGGCACCAAAGAACTTGATCTGATCGTCGGCAGTACTTTGAACAGACCGGTCGAGGAAGGTCTGAGCAAGCCGCCATCCCTCGGGTGAACGTTGGAGACGCTGGAGAGTTTCTTGTATAGAAGCAATATTGGTGTGAGCGGTACCAGGGCTGTAGAGCGCGAGGATTAGCTAGCTATGTTAGTACAAGGCCATCCGGGCTGCTGCTTGTTTTTGCTGTGTGCAGACTTACAGACTCGACCTCTGCTAGCGACGTCGGTAATGGGGCTTGGTTGTCCATTGTGAGATTAACGTGTCAATGACTGATTATGTGCAAAGCACCGTTGATAGGCCCAAGATGTGAAATGAAAAGAGTCGATATCGGACAGATGTCGCGCTGCCAGCAGGTGCTAGCTGTGTTCGGATTATACAAGTAGGGAACACTGCACTGCGACGGCCGTGGCAGTATCGGAAATGACGAGTCGGCCTGGGAGTGGTTAAAGGTGGGCGGCGGCGTGAGAAGAGGAGGTGAGAGGAGGTTGCCAACGACGACGAGGTGGTGCAGGCTGCGGCGCGTCGAGTAATGGCTGAGCCGGAATGACGTCCTGTGTATGAGATGCAAGATAGGGTCACAAGGCGGGTGAAGTTATTCTGTAAGATTCTGTAAGCTCCGTGGAAGCTCGGGTGTGTGAGGGTGTAAAGTTGTGAAGCTGCGAGGCTATGGGGCGTCAGAGGCGTGAGGTTGAGGTTGAGGTTGTGAGCTGCAGAGTGAGTCCAAAACGGAAGGAGCGAGTCACGGCGCCCCTCTAAACAAAGTGTAAGAAAATCAACAGATATCTACACTGTAAAGCACGTCTAGAATGAGATGATAGACAGCAACATGAACACAAAATAATAGCGGCTTTCTTGCTTGCTGAGAGCTTGTCTGTTTTTCAAGAGATGCCCAAAATAAATAAATAAAATCAAGTTACTAAACGAACAGCGACTTCCCCCCCTTTTCAGTAACGTGATACCATGTCGAACTAGAGGCCGAACGGTCTCAAGAAAAAGAACTAATTGCTTTGCTGCACTTGAACTATGACAATGTACGAGAAGAAAGCGTGTGCAGAGGATGTGTGTGGGATCTATGTGCGCCGTTGTGCATCCGCCTCGTGTACAGAGTATGGCATCGTCGTCGTGCTGTAGTGTTTTCGCGTTGTGAATTTTGTTAGGCTGCTGCCCCACCAAAGCCACAGACAACTGCAGTGAGACCCTTTCCGGGCGTAGTGCCAGTCGACGTCAGTGAGGTCACGTGTATATTAAATTAAATGCAAGTTAATGGATAAATCACAACAGCCAAACAGTACGGAGTAGTGTTGTGCAAGCTGCAATGGGCACAACGAGGCTGTCGTTTGTTTCAACATATGCTCCCGTTGACGAATGATAGATGTAGAGAGTTATCGTGTATATGTATTTGTATGATGCTACGCAATAGTGCCAAGAAAGAGGAGGTTCGGATGAATAGTATAGATTTGTGAGGGAATAGTCAGTAAAGTTGTCACTGCTTTCCAAATTATCAGAGAAACGACAACTAAAATAACTTATCAAATTGACTAAAAACAACATTAATTCAACAAAATATCATTTAAATTTAGGACAACTTGGAAGACCACAGATAATAATCAACAATTTATAAACAACAATGAACATATACTTCCCTATGGCGTGTCTATCTGCCTAACTATTGATTGATATAATCCAGATCAACGAGCCTCGCTTTCTGCAATGCCATCTTTTACTACTCTGCAACACCAGAAATCTACCGCGTTTGCATCATCAACAGCTCGACAGTTGAATCTGCATTACCTAATCAAAGCCGAAACTGGCCGGCCATGCTCCGTATCTGTTATTAAACGCTCCTTCCGTTTTGGAAGCTTTCGACATGGACCAAAACCCAGCCAACACCCCACCTCCCTCTTCTGGAAGCTGTCTTATTGAGCGCAGACCAATAGCTCAGAACAGTGGGTCCTACGTTCAGCGAACCGGTGCTGTTTGCACCAGTCCCCGGTGGAGGTCAGAGTAAAAGAGTAGTCAAAGGGGAAAGAGCAAAACGGAAAGAGGAAAGAGGAACAAGAGACCGAAGAGGGGATAAGGGCGTTTAACGAGCGAGAGAGAAAGCGGAGGAAGGCGCCATCCACTGACATTGCTGTCCACCTGCGTGCCTTCCCGAACAGGTAAAATCCAGTATCAATCCCATCCATTCATGTTGCCAACCCAGCAACTCCTTCTTCCCCCTCTTCTCCTTCACTCTTCCATTCTTCTCTTCTGCTTTTGTTTTCCACTCTCTCTGTAATTGATTGCCTTTTTGGACTGCTATATTTGTTTGGACTCTCCCTCTTCCTCCCCCAAACCCATGTCCTTTCCATCCTCAAGCACTGTGTCTCGTGTCCTCCCACGCATTGTTGGTGCGCATACGCAATCGATCTCAAAGTCGACAAATCTAGCGACCGCCAAGCTCGCAACCCTACCCAGAGTCACCTCCTCGAGACCCTTTACGACATCCTTGACATCTAGGACACTCTCGACAACTTCAAACTCTGTCACCGAGCCTTCGTCCTCGTCTCTGTACCACCAACGTCGCATCGGCCCTCCTCTTATTATCAGCAGCCCTTATCAGCGATCCCCAAACTCCAAACCCCGCCGTTGCACCCACACCCAAGCTGCTGTAGCACGACCGAAAGAGAGCAGCCTCCCCGTTGCCGAAATGGAGACTATTGCCACCGGCGAGCGCCTCGAGAAGCTTCGCCAGCTTATGGTTGAGAACAAAATTGACCTCTACAGTAAGTTGGGCTCTAGTGGCACTACACCTTTATCTGAGAAGCCCAGCTGCTCACCATCTGCCCGTAGTCATTCCCTCTGAGGACGCACATTCGTCAGAGTATATTGCACCATGCGATGGGCGTCGTGAATTCATCAGCGGCTTCAGCGGCTCGGCTGGCTGCGCAGTCGTTTCGTACGACAAGGCTGTGCTGGCCACCGATGGTCGCTACTTCAACCAAGCCTCGAAACAGCTCGATAACAACTGGACTCTTCTGAAACAGGGCATTCAGGATGTGCCTACATGGGAGGAATGGACGGCCAGCGAGGCAGCTGGTGGCAAGGTGGTCGGTGTTGACCCTACCCTGCTGTCCAGCTCGACGGCTAGAAAGCTCGCCGATAAGATCAAGAGAAGTGGCGGAAAAGATCTGGTTGCAGTAACGACCAACCTGGTTGACGCTGTGTGGGGTGTCGAACGCCCACCACACCCTACGGAGCCCATTATCTTGCTGGACTCGACAAAGTTTGCTGGCAAAGACACCAAGACCAAGCTGGCCGAGCTGCGGGCCGAGCTGGAGAAGAAGAGTGCCGCTGGCTTTATAGTGTCGTTGCTGGACGAAGTGGCATGGCTGTTCAACTTGCGCGGCAACGATATCCCCTACAATCCCGTCTTCTTTTCGTACGCAATTGTAACACCCAACCAGGCTTTCCTGTACGTTGACAGCACCAAACTCGACGACAAATGCAAGGCATCTCTGGAGGAAAACAATGTCGTCATCAAGCCTTACGATGCTATCTTTTCAGACTCAAAGACTATGGGAGCTGAGCTTGCAGCACGTAAGGAGGCTAGTGCCAAAGAGGCAGAGGGCGAGACTGGCAAGTCGGCAACAGCGGATGCCAAGAAGTTTTTGTTGTCTAACCGCACATCGTGGGCATTGGTCTTGTCATTGGGAGGTGATGCCTATGTCGAAGAAGTGCGCAGTCCGATTGGGGACGCCAAGGCGGTCAAGAACGATGTCGAGCTGGAGGGCATGCGGCAGTGCCATATCCGTGATGGTGTTGCCCTAATCAAGTACCTGGCATGGCTAGAGAAACAGCTCACATCTGGTGTTGCTCTTGACGAGGTGGAGGCAGCCGACAAGCTGGAGGCACTGCGGTCGGTCCAGGAGCACTACGTCGGTCTCTCGTTCCCTACCATTTCGTCCACCGGTGCCAAGTAAGTCAAAATATGCCTCACTATCCCAGTACCTCTACTAACCATCAAGTGCGGCTGTCATCCACTACCAGCCCGAACGCGGCAGCTGCTCGCCGCTCGACGTCAACGAAATCTACCTTTGCGACTCGGGTGCGCAGTACTACGATGGCACCACCGATACCACACGCACAGTGCACTTTGGCACACCGACAGACGCTGAGCGCAAGGCATACACTCTTGTGCTCAAGGGTAACATTGCTCTCGACGTCGCCGTATTCCCCAAGGGCACGACTGGATTCGCACTCGATTCATTCGCACGCCAGTTCCTGTGGTCCGAGGGACTCGATTACCGCCACGGTACAGGCCACGGTGTCGGCTCATTCTTGAATGTCCATGAGGGCCCTATCGGCATTGGTACTAGAAAGCAGTACGCCGAGGTGTCACTGGCTACTGGCAATGTTACGTCGATCGAGCCTGGCTACTACGAGGACGGCTCGTATGGTATTCGTATTGAGAACATGGTGATTGTAGGCGAGGTAAAGACTACACACTCGTTTGGTGACAAGCCGTACTTGGGCTTTGAGCACGTTACCATGGTGCCCTACTGCCGGGCACTGATCGACGAGGAGCTGCTGTCGCCACGCGAGATCAAGTGGCTCAACGATTACCACGTCGAGATCGTGGCCAAGACGAAGCATCTTCTTGGCGACGACGAGGTGGCTCTGGCCTGGCTGGAGAAGGAGACGCAGAAATACTAGTGGGTATGTGATTGGATGCTTTGTCTCTTTTCACCCTCTTTGTATCCTTGTCTTCCCTGTCTCTTTTGTCTATTTTTACATTGTGACTGGTTATTAGTTTTGGCTGCGCATAGCATAGAATAGCATAGCATGCATGTTATTATGGCTCGATTAACTACTGTATTGGCTACTCTTATCGAATACACTACCCAAGAAGCATCAACTAGAAGTGCATGACAGATGACAGCATGAAGCAGATGCCAAAAGCGAGCTTGAAGGCGGTGTGCTCCGAGAGTGCGGAAAGGACACGTGACGAGCTGAAGCGCTCCTTGAGCTTGAGGTGGTGCACCAGGTCAATGCCGGCGCGAGAAGCCATACTCTGCAAGGTGATGGCGAGGCCAAGGATGAGAACAAGCGACTTTGAGAATGTGCTGACCAGGAGGCCAATGACAAAGCCTTGGTAGGATTAGTAATTGCCAAGTATAAGGAAAAAGGGACGAGGGCAAAACATACCAATAACGCTTCCCTTGGACACCTCGGCAGCAAATTCGGGGTTCAGAGGGAGATCGTAGCGGCTGTAGGAAGAGATGGGGCGGCGTGGAGGAGCGGTCTCGTAGGTTGGTGCATCGCCGGGGACGACTACCATTGGGATGGCTGCAGCCACGTACCACGGCGAGAAGGACGACTTTGAGGACGAAGATGAAGAGGAACCATTGTGGCCATTGTATCTAAACTTTGGGGGCGCAGACAGGTGAAAGCTACGTGCTGTCGAGGACTGCATCTTGAGGAGAGGCTGAGCATGCTCAGCAATCTGGGGGCGAAAGAGGGACTGACGGAGGAAGGGTTGAGCAATGGGTTGCTGGCGGAGGAGGCCCAGACAGGCTGATCCGACAAGTGGCCGGCTGAGCATTGATGCTGTGAGAGAGTTCATTGTGTTGTGTCGATGTCGTGTTAGTGTGTTGGTGTGGTTGTGATGGTGAGTAGTGTAGAAGTGAAGCTTGGACAGGCACAGGGAGAAATGGAGGATGTGGCCGAGTAGACGTTCGGCCAGGGCAAGAGCTAAGCTAATTATTCATTATTATTAATAAAAATAATGACAATAAAACCAAAGAATGGACCGTGAGACAAACGGAAAGAGCACCGTTTTTTTGTTGACTGCACTAGCTTGCTGACGTCATAAAGAGGACACTGGTAATTACGGAGAACTTCCTTCCTGATTGAGAAGAGTTTATGGATATCATTGAATTGACATTTGGGCATGTGAATTGAAGATGGGATGATAGTGATATACTGAGTACCAAAAGTATCGATGAACATGGTGCCAGCGGAATGCAAGCTCGAATCAAAAGTTGGGGTTAATCGGCCATTCATTTCGAGCTGAGATGCATCCCTTTGCTCGCTAGCTTTGTGCAGTGCCATTGAAGCTGTTGGTGAGAGTTGCGTATATACAGGAATACAGGAGAGCTTTAAAACCCGAAAAAATACACTGATAAATCCAGCAGATAATCATAATGAACAGCAAATCAATTCTACTTATTCAAGCTCGTGGAAGCTGAGAGCTGAGCTTGAGGACACGAGGCGGAAGCTCTTTGTTGGGATGAGCCGAGGTGGAGGTGGAGACAGTGCAAACAGTATCGACAGAACAGTGTCACACTAACTCCGCACTGTGCCTGTATTATTGCGACTAAACTGTTAAACGCGTCGCGCGACTGGCTATACGCGACGCCACGTCTAGCCCCGAGGGCGGTCATACAATTAATATTGGTATGCCCACCAAGACACGCTCTTTCCTGCAAATTCCAGTTTCCATTAGCCGAGTGTATTCTTCACAAAGTCGTTACTATAGTCGACATTCTGCAGATATTCACCGTGACGACGCTCTGCCAGACATTGTCAACAGTATTCTTGAACGAGATACAAAAACACAGTTCGACTGTTTACGACCGTACGACTTTACAAGTTCACTATAACTACACACAAATCTCACGATGCCTCGTCCAGCAAGGCGTACACGCGCCGTCGTGCGCACCAAGGAGCCTGACGCCGTTGAGGCCGTGGAAGTAGCGGCAACACCCGAAATCGACCAGATTGCTACAGAGACTGAAGCTACAAACACATCACCACCAGCCCCGACTCGCCGCTCGCGCCGTAGCGATGCCGCGACTGTATCGCAAACTCCCAACACGGGCAGCCGCCGCACTTCGGCTCGCCATGCAACAGTCGCCTCGGCAGCAGCATCATCGGCTTTGGTAGCTTCATCCGCAAAGTCTACAAAGTCAGTAAAGCCAACATCAAAAGCACCGACGCCTCGTCTGGCACGCGGCCCTGACGCTTCGGGCCTTGACATTATGGACGACACTTTTGCTGATATCGACACCAACTTTGGCGACCATACCCTCGGCGACCTTAGCGACCTCGAGAACCTTGACGACCTCGATGCCGACCTCGACGCATTTGGCCGCTCACCTGCTGCTGCTGCCGCACTCACTGCAGACAGTACTGCTGCTTCCACCTCTTCATTCAACGTTGGCCTGTTCCGCCGCGGTCGCCCACGCCAGTCCAGCGTCCATAGCCGTGACGACGCGCCTATTCGGCCCAGTAGTCGTGGTGGCAACTCGTCAGCAGCCACACCCAGCATGGGCTCATCTTTTAGCCTTGGAACCTTTAAGCGGCGCGCGCGCGAGCCCAGTATTCTTGGCCGGCATCGACGCGCGCGGGACGATTCGCGGGCTTCCCGAGGCACATCGCGGGGCCCTTCGCGTGATGCGTCGCGTGAACCCTCGCGGATGCACTCACGCCATGCCAGCCGTGACCGCGGCGCTGATTCTGAAAGCGAACTCGACAACACGGCTGTGACGGCACCCCAGTACAACTCCGACGCCGAGACGTCGTCTCTGTCGAATGCGCTACTGAATACCCGCCGCGCCGCAAGAAGTACCCGGTCCCGTGCACAGGCCGCAAACATTGCCGACACTTCAGTCTCATCCAGTGCCAACACAACATCTATGCTGCTGATGGGCCGGACAAGGACACGCGCAGCCGCTGAGCCCAAGCCAGCAACTACGACTACGTCTAGAAAGCGCAAGTCTCAGGATGGCCAGCGCGAGGACGAGCTACCAAAGCGACAGTCAAGAGGCGTCGACGCTGCCGAGATGGATGTTGAAGCTGGGGCGGAGGGGGCGGAAGAGCGTGAGGTGGAGGTGGAGGTGGAGATGGAGACGGAGAATGCTGCTGCTGAGCCGATGAGTGACATTAGCGTTGTCCCTTCAGTCGAGGCTCCAGTAGACGCCGTGGCAGTTTCATCACCGCTGTCTTCGCCTGGATCATCACCCGCGTCGGTGCGCCTGTCTGAAGCAGAGCTCCGCCGGCGGTACACCACACCTGGCGGACCTAACGACGAGATCATGGCGCCTCCGATGAGTAGTGACTCGGAGTCCGAGACCCCGGCGGTGTGGCCGACGCTCAAGGGCCTGACCAAGGGCGTGCGTCGTGGAAAGACGGTGGCACCTTCTGTGCCTACGCTGTCCCGCCAGACTCCCGATCTGGTCGACGACGATATCGCGTCTGACATTTCTTCGCCGCCCTCTCTGACACACTCGCCCAACTTCCGGGCTGTTCCCGCCAAGAAGACTGCAGCCCGCGGCCGCATTGCCCCTGCTCGCGGCCAGAACCAGAAGGATGTTGCTCCGCTGACAACGGCCGCACTGGCCGCTCTTCTTCCCCAGCGCCACCGCCGCGCCAGGCTCAACCACCGGTCTGGCTCGCATGACGACAATGAGGAGGAGAACGAGTTTGAGCGGTCGGCGCTGTTGAGCGAAGACGACGATGAGCTTGCACACCACTCCAGAGCTGGTCTTCGCCGCGGCCGCAGCGCAACCGGTCTTCGGGCGACTGCACAGGCTCAAGCGCGCGGCGCGGCTGCCGACGACAAAAACAAGAACAAAAACAAGAAGCGCAGACGCACGTATGGCTCGCGGGGCGTTTCTGACAAGGAGAACCAGGAGAACAGTGTCGAGGCCGAATATGTTGTGGATGACAGCACCTTTACACCAGCGGGTGATACTATTGGTGATGACGAGACGACCGATGTGCTGCCGTCTATATCAAATAGACCACCACGGTCGTTTGGCGATGAGCTGGAAAAGGCTGCTTTAAAGTTCAAAGAGGTGGACAAGTGGTCGCTCGAGTATGAGAGCGTGATGCGATCGTCGTCGCCTGTTGATGCGCGATAGTATTGTTAGACGTCTATGTTTTTGTTTCTTTTTTCAGTTTCTTTTATTCTTTCTGGTTTCTCCTGCAGCAGCTTCACTTGCGTTATGTATCGGTTACGATCGGACGGTCGATGTGTATTGCGTTATGTTTATGTGTCTAATTTATTTTGGCTGTTTTGTGTATTCGGTCTGACTTGTGACTTTTCTGTTCTTTAATTTCTTTGTGTGGCTGTACAAAGTGCTCCTCCAGTGATATCACGATTCAATTTATTCATTTGTAAACAAGAGGTACTCGTAAGACTGTTACAACCAGAACACCAACAATGCAATTTTACTCTTCACCCTATTTTAGCTAAATGCTATCACCGCCGCGGGATAATTGATGGTGCCGGCATGCCTGTTGGAGCTGGTCTCCCTGTAGGAGATGGCCTTCCTGTTGGTGCGGGCATAGATGTAGACGAGGTTGTTGATGTAGCAGACGGAGCTAGTGTTGAGGCACTTGACGCTGTCGAAGTTGCTGTGGAGTTTGCTGTAGTCACCGCTGCCGGCCGTGATGGCAAAGCCGTGGTCGAACCCGGCTCGCCCAGCTCCAGCCGCTCCATCTTGGCATCCACGACAGGCAGCAAGTCCGCAACAATGTTGGCATCCCGCATCGCCACCATTACACCATCGGGCCGCAGACCCCGCGTGGCCGTCAGCGTGCGCCGCACATTGTCAAACGAGTCCTCGCGCGCCGTGTACTCGCGCAGCACCTCATCTGTGGCGAAATCGACATACACGCGCGTATCCCGCACGCGCACCACGACGTTGTCGACGCGCAAGTAGAAGCGGCTAAGCAGCAAGAGGCGCTGCGGCATGACGCGAATCTTGACGCGCAAAATAGAAATTCCGTTGTCGTCGAGCTCGCTCTCATACAGAATGACGTCGTCATTGAACAGAATCGGGTCGCGCCGCCGCAGCAGCTCCAAGGGCAGCTCATGATCCGACGTTTCCTCCAGGTGCTTGGTAGGAGTGTGGCCGTTCACCCCCTCCTTCTTGTCTCCTGTTTCTGCCCCTTTGTTCTCCGTGCCGCGGTAGGAAGTAGAATAGCTCCAGTCATAGGGACGGACATCGGTAATGCCTTCGACCGACGACATCTCACGGCTGCTGGCCCAGTCGCTGGCATAGGCCACCTGCAACCGGCTCTCGCCTGTCTTGTCGACCTTGTCGAGCGCGTCAGCAGCGTCAAATGTAATTGAATAGCCCGATGGGATATGGCGCAGCACGACCTGGTTGTCGCCAAAGATCATTTCGGGAATGGGAATGCCGATGCGGTCGGTCATGGCGTCAATGGCGCCGGCGCGCGAAATGGGCAGTTTGCGGGACGAAATCTGCCAGTGGCCCTGCACATGAGTACGGGTGGCCAGCTCGAAATCGGAGCCGGCCACCAGAAATGGCTCGTTTGGCGACGCGATGGTGTTCATTGTGGCGGACGCCATCGCGAGCAAAGGTATGCCTTGCTATAGTAGATGAGGCTGCGAGATAGGAGGAGCTGTCGAAGAGGGGCAAAAGCCAGAGCTTGCGGGGATTCGTTGCTCGTGTAAGTTGGGACTGTTGTCGTTGTAGCTGACGAATTTCAAGGGTGTTGGCCAGATTATCGCAAGATGAAAAGCTTCCGCCGTTGTTTGTATGGCGTGTAGCTTGTTGTAACGACGTAGCTTGGAGAATGACGCTGGTCTTGACAAGAGCAAGATTATGTAATTGGAGCTGAGGTGGGGTGAAGCTTATCGTTTATCGATTGTGGTTGTAGTGTGTATAGTCTATAAACACATACATTGAACTATATGTACTACTATGTCGACGGACGACATTTTCTCAAACTTTCCCATGTTGCGAACAATTATTTAGACGAGAGACAATGAAAAAAATATTAAAGCCTCTTTCATATGTCATGTTATTGTGTCTTAAACACAGACAGACAACCAAGCACCATAAATTTGTGTACTCATCCTCAGCAGCCACCTTGGCTCTCATTCATTTCACGAGCCACGGCCTTCAGGCATATATAGCTGGGTGGCTTGAGGCAGCGTTAATCTATGTAAAGCACTATAGAACTTCACCTATAATCATTGCCAATGTTTGGCGGTCTAGAGTGGCTAGTATGAACAGCTCTACCTCGTAAGTAGCACCATGTACGCACCGTATTGACCTTGCGAGTAGCTGGGTCTCATAACAACAACTGTCTAGGATAGCACACGGAAGCACATTCCGAATCATTTTACTTGTTGTAGTATAAGAAACCTAGTCGTTTTAGAAAGGAACTCGATTGTACTTTAACTCCATTCGTGAGATCTGCTCAACAGCATATCCATAGATCCAGTTGCAAATGTAAATATACTAAATTAAAATGAGGAGAACCCCGATGTGCGTTAAAAGAAAGCTTAGCATAGATTCCACGATGAAATGGAATATAGGGAGAATGTATAAATTTATCTGACTGTATTGAAATATCCTGGCGAGGGTGAAAGCGAGATGGGATTACTAGGGAGCTGCCTTTCAGTGAGCTTTGGCCCGAAGTGATCCTTAACGATGATATCTCAAGAGTGGGAAGTGGGAAGCGACGGCGACAGTGAGGTTGGATTAAGAGATGGAAGGTCTCCGCGGAGTATAGAATCTGCGTAGAACATGGCATGGAACATGTCGATATGCTGACAAGACAGTATTGAGATGCAAAGGGAGGACGATGGGATGGTGTGCTTGCACTGTGAAAGACGGCAGGAATAATATACCAAGAAAAATTAACGATAAAAGACAGCAGACAAGAACAGGACTAGTAGAGATGGAAATGGAAGTTTATCGAATAATTTGAAATAAAGAAGTGGAAATGTCGATTATCAGATGGAAGGATTCAATGTAGAATAAAACTGCAGATACCAGACTCCATCTGCAGGTAAATAAATATACATCTGACATCACTGAATACATCACCGACTAGTCGTGAATCTCCTAAATCATATATCCCAGACACACACACTGGAGCAACTTTGGACGAATTATTGAAAATAATTAGATTGCGGGCTCGGAAGGAGAATTAAAGGGCAGATTAACTGCAAGGACTGTAGATTATTTGACAAATATTCAACGATGAGACATAGAGCCGGTTTACCCTGGGAAGATGCTTAGATTGCCACAGGCCATGTGCTATGTAGGGTGTCACTTTGTTTTATTTCGACTTTGAGATTGTAAACAGGCAAAACAGCCATTTGCTAGATTTACTAATACGGCAGACAATGACATACTCGAATGAATTTCGATCGTAGAGCATCTAATATATGTACATGTAGCTTCTGCCGGTTGTGTACTTCTTCCAGTTGCGTAAATAAGTTCCGAAGAAGATGATCTCTGCAACACGCGAGGTTAGGCTGGATCTGCAATCATAAACTATGGACACCAAACTGGACCCAGCAAGTGGGCATAATCTTTGCTAACAAGAGAACGTGAAAGTCGGCAACTACGACACAGCGACATGCAGTTTAGAGCTGAGAAACGGAACTGAGTTGCATGATAACAAAAACACCAAGTAAAAAAACAAAGTAACCAACGAAATAGCTGTACCTATATTAGGACAAGTCTGGTACCCTGGTATATTTACAAGCACAGCCCGTGACGCTTCCACCACTTGCTCGACATCTGAAGTAATGGCTGTGACAGCGGGATCGGAAGATATATACTTATAGAGTGTGAATGTATATTATGCATACACGGCCCAGGGTGCATCGACGTCTATATCTATTTTGGGTATCGCTCTATAATAGAAAGCTGGTGGTTGGATGGCTAATGACAGAGGAGAGACGTCAGGCTATCACTGTCCGTTGTTTCTTGTCTGCCAGCTCTTACCGTATTTCCCGTTTTAAACTCCCGCTGCAATAGAATTAATTCTGCTGCTATCTCTGACGGGTTTATATTTGAAGAATCTTGATAATAGCCAATTTGAGTCTGATGATCTGATCGGTGGGGCACACAGGTTGTTCATGGCTGTTATCTGAGTTGTAAAGTAGGTAGGGCCTTCAGTTTGACCGAGAAGATTTAGTTCTATTTTATATCGTAAGATGCAAAATAAGCAACTTCATGACATACTTTGCATATTTATGGTCATAGTTGTTAATAGTTAACGAGTTAATAACCAAAACAGATACAGTATATACACTGTATAGAAACAATACTATATACGTCGGTTGTAACTCGGGATTGCTAGCTATTGCACGGAGTCATTAACGTTTGCAACACTTTAAGGAAGGCGCGGCGAGGTGCTTAACAACAATATTCTTTGTCAGCAGTCCCGATAGGCAATCCTGGCGATTGATTGGGACAGCTAAGAGTGATAAGATATCTTACGACTTGACTTGACTTGCAGGGTAGCCCTAGCTTGACTTGGACAGTGATACATCAGCGAGACACCAGGTAAGGCGAGACATATGTACGTAGTCGACGTCCAAGATGCAACTTTGCGGCCCTCGGTGCACGTCACCGTTAAGATGCAGTGTCGAGTGTGCAGCTCAGACAGTTCTAATAATTCCCTAATGAATATGTGCGGGTGACTCCGAGTACTTCGTATGTGTGTGTGTCCATATATGGCGTAGCGCACTGTGGAGAAGACGAGCCAAAACATGGGGTAATGAGTTGTATTAATATTAATATTGAATATTGATTCAAGCCAGGTCTGAGGCCCACTGATTCTTCTGTCTTATTTGAGCTTATTCCCTGGGGCGGAGATAGACAGGAATTGCAGTGGTTTCTATTGGGCTGCGAGGTTTATTGAACGCTACTGTGTATGCTTTTTGCTGGCTCAACTCGACTGGCCTCAGCTGCCACCAAACCGGCCTGGATGCCACAGCCTATGCTGTCCTCCCTGCCTTGACGCGTCTTTGCGCCCTTCTCACGCTGCTTGCTTATCCGCAGCCAGTGCGTTGTGCAAAGTAATGACTATTACTCCCAACGGCGATCATCTGCCTTTCTAGTCTATCCCTTCCGCCCTGCCACTCACTCGTTTCTATCTCGCTGAACAAAAAACCGTCTGCTGTACTTTCTAACCAACGGCTAAATCAGCACTTGGGATAGCCGATGGCAACTAGCTTTAACTTCTCATATCCACTACTCATTCAATTAGTTGTATAATTCTCGTCTTCTCCTTCATACTCGGCCCCCACCAGACACCCATTTCCTCTATCCTCTTCCTCCATCTTAGATCGCGCTGACAGAAGTACCCGACTACCACAGATTCTACCCGGAGCTGGTCTTATAATTACGATTTACGACATGTGAATACACAGCCACAGCTGTTGATATCGTGCTGAGATACACACCAAGCACCGAGCATCGTATCACAAGATCTCTCAATATGCCATCGTAGACTCCACGAGGGACCGCACCTCCCAGTTATGCATCGTGCCTTCCTCGAGCTGGTCTTCCCTTCCAGGTCTTTCCCTCTGTATCTGACATGTTCCTGCTATTTCCAGTAATACTAAGCAATTTCCACCGATTCCATTCATCGTTCCTGCCGTAGTATATTGCACCTTAGATGACTAAACTCCATCTCTCCCCCTTCCTGCCTAGACCCCCCACCCCATTTCTCCATTTCTCTTTTGCCTCATTTTCGACTTTCGACTTTCGACCTCTCGTTTCTCCGTCTCTCCCCTCTACACCCCCAATATTACGTCCCCTTTTGCCTTTTTGGCGGCTGTCACAGCACCTCCAATTAGTTTGGGTGTGTTTTACACTGGCCAGGCTCAATTTGAATAGATTCGCCGTTTCTGGTTGTTTCTCCAGCTCAAGATATCCTTTCGTCCTCCTCTTCGTCTCGAGTCTCGACTTCTCTTTCATCTCTCAGCCTGTTTGACGTGCTATATCTCTACTATAACTCTTCTTTGACACCAGTTCACTAACATCCCGTCGCGCGCTCCGTCATCGCCCTCGTCCACCTACCTACCGCCTCTCCAAAAGCGCCTCTCCCTCACCACCCAACAATCAACAAATCAGCACCTTTCATTCCTGCTTTTTCCTTTCTCTTTCCGCTTCCTCTCTACCCGTATACCGCCTAACAGATCACTAAAAGTCCCGTCCTTCCGAGCCCAGAATCTGTTACCGCTATCACGATTGTTCCGTCTTTGTGCCTGTGCGCTGTGCTCGGCCATTGTCGCATCGACCGTGCTGTTGCTGGTTTCTTCTTCTCTTTCTCACTCTCACAAACCCACCAAGTCTTCCTCTTAGCCTTCCCTTAGTCTTCCTTAGTCTTCTGCTCCTCTCCAATACTTCTTATCCTTTAGCATATTACCACTGGCTCCGCCGAGTGTGCTGCTGGCGTGTTAGACCTGGCCTTTGGTACCCACCAACCCCGGTTTTGGCGATCTAAGAGCTCCACACCTTTTCTCCATTTTGGGTCGGCCTCTCTCTTTGACTCTATTGCCTTTTATCTTCTTTCTTTTTCCTCCACTTGACGACCCCCCCCCCCCCCCCCCCCGAATCCCAGCCTGTCTTTCAGTTTTGGTCGCAAGGGTCGCTCGCTCTACTGTGTGAGCGTGCATACTTACTCTGACCTTCGAACCAATCCGTTCGTCACTTTTCTTTGCTACTTCTCTCGCTTCTTCTTTGCCATCTTAGCCTACGATCGACTCAGTCGCAACCCTTCTGCACCTCGTGCGCAACCCTCCTCATATTAGACCGCTTACTGCCTACACCTTTTGCTCTTTGCGCCGCATTCTATAACCACGTCATTACCCCATCTGCCATACTATATCCCAACCTCTCGTTCTTCCCAACGTGGTGCACCTCTCTTTGCGATACCAGCGTTGCAGCGACATCTCTTCCCTCCGGCCTTGTCATCGGTAGTAATATTGTCGAAAAGGAGCCAGGCCATTGTTCCGTCAAAGCATCATCCGAAGCCTCGAAACCGCTAGTACCAGACGAAGAAGCCGGCTGCACCGACGACACCCACGACGCCGCAGCCACCAGAAAATCGCAAAGTTGCAAACGAAACACAAGATACAGCACATCTTTGGATATTGCACCTTCAGCGCTCCTTCTTTTTTGTACAATCGTTGTTTCATTTATATCATTTGTCCTCTTACGGCATACGCATAACGTCGCCCGAATCCTACGTCTCTTGTTTTCTATTTTGCCGAACCATTTCCATCCTTTTCACACTCGTCTTGTGGTGTCGTCTTTCCCGAACTCATCACCGGCGGCTCCACAGGTTCCTTTTCAATCATCCGCTGCTCAGCTACCACCAGCAGCACGAATTCTGCACAGAGATCCGATTTGGCGCAATGGTCCGTATTGTCGTCATACACTCGATGCCTTTGCGATAATCACCATCACTTTTTCAGAACAACAACAACAACAATAGAAGAGCCAGCAGCATCAAAGCGAGTTGCGAATATCACAAAGATCAAGGTTATCAAGGATATCAAGGAGATCACTTGTCCTTATTAACCAACTCGTGCAACCGACGATACCCAAGCCATATTCCGTTACAACAGCCCGTAGGAGAACCTTGTGTATAGTTGTGTATTTTTCGCCGGGCTTGGCAACGCATGCTAACAACAAAGGGATATTTATATCTCCTTGCCTGAACCTCGAAGCCTCATTCTGGATTTTGTTTCGGATGCTGAGACCGTCTGAGTGCTGCTGTAAGACAACAGTAGCAACGTCGGGACGGCTATGGAGAATCAGGTGTCAGCAGGTGGCGATGCCAGTGGCACATACGATGCACACGACGCACACAACTCACTCAACGCCCTCGAAGCAGGGGTCAATATGACTGGGACCTCCCCGACAGACTTCAACTATCAATTCGCATCTTATGGTGACTTTGCCGACCACGATACAAGCAACGCAATTCCAGGCGGTGCATTTGACCCAGCTTCAGCGACGCCTCCGACATCTGCGCCGCATTCAATAGCAGATGTCACCGCAAACCTTGACGGGTTCATGACCCCAGCCAGTGAGCATGCCAAACCAGAAGCTCAAGGCCCAACACCAGCCGAAGATACACCGACGACCGACATTGCGATACCACCAACTACGAACAATGCAGCTGCTCAAGATTCAAATGAAAATGCAACATCAGACGACAGCAACCAAGATTGTGCAAACGAACTTGGCCCGGGTACCTCCCTACTAGATGATCCACTATCCGACAATTTCGGTCTTGCGACCAGTGATCCTGTTGCCGCAATAGAAGTTCGCGGGCCTAGCGGTGCATCGAGCAGTGCGGGTCACCGCCCATCCTTTCTTGGAAAAGATGATAAGGCCGGCCTCGACTCAACACCTGCGTGGAGTGAACTCAAGACGAAAGCCGGAAAAGAGCGCAAACGGTTACCGCTGGCCTGCATTGCATGCCGTAGAAAGAAGATCAGATGTTCTGGTGAGAAACCCGCATGCAAACACTGCATCAAGTCACGCACACCCTGTGTCTACAAGGCTACCACCCGCAAAGCGTCGCCTCGAACCGACTACATGGCTATGCTGGATAGGCGTATTAAGCGCATGGAAGACCGCATCATTAAGATTGTGCCCAAGCCTGAACAGGACCAAGCCGCCACTGCATCTGTCACCCGGGCTGTCGTTAAAGCGGCCATTCCGGGTACCACCGGGTCTGGAGCGTCGGGGCCAGGTGCTGCAGCCGGGGCAAAGGGTATCACGGCCAAGAAACGTGTAGCCGAAGATGCGTTTGGGCCTGAACTGGATCACTGGGCGCGCGTCGGCTCCAAGAACCGGTCTGGGAGCGTCGCACCCCCCCACAACATTCTTCTCCAGCAAGAGACAGAAGACAACAAGCTGTTCCAGGAGGGCGCGGAAGCTCTTCCATCAAAAGAGATGCAGGTGCATTTGTCCAATGTATTTTTTGAGAACATTTACGGTCAAGCTTACCACCTCCTTCACCGGCCAAGCTACATGCGCAAACTGCGAGCCGGGACATTGCCTCCTGTCCTGATACTATCCGTGTGTGCGGTGTCTGCAAGGTTCTCAAATGACCCTAGTTTTGGTAATTCTCCAAACTTTCTGCGAGGCGAAGAATGGGCATCACAAGCTCGCGATATTGTGACTCGCAGGTATGAGTGGCCCAATATCACCATCTTAACGTGCCTCCTAATTCTTGGCTTGCATGAGTTTGGCACCTGCCACGGCGGCCGTAGTTGGGCTCTAGGTGGCCAAGCTATCCGAATGGCGTTTGCCCTACAGTTGCACAAAGACCTCGACCGCGAATCTCCCGACAGCGCGCCGTTGAGCTTTATCGATCGTGAAATCCGACGTCGTACCATGTGGGCCTGCTTCTTGATGGATCGCTTCAACTCATCTGGAACAGACCGCCCAACATTTATCAAGGAAGAGACTATCAAGATCCAGTTACCCATCAAAGAGAATCTCTTCCAGCTGGACACAGCAGGGCCAACGGAAAATCTCCGCGGTGAGGTACAACCACTTGGGGATGGTGGAGGGGCCGCAAATGCAACCGATATAGCCAACGCTGCAGACCCTACAGATGCCAGTGCTAGCGCCGTCAACGGCGATGCGCCGTCGCCGCCACCCTCACCTGCAAGTGAAAACATGGGTGTCGCGGCGTACATGGTACGAGCCATTGCCGCCTGGGGCCGTGTGATTAACTACCTCAACCAGGGCGGCAAGGAGCTCGACCCGCGACCTATGTGGCACCCAGAGTCTGGGTATGCCATATTGTCCAAGCAAGTCGATGAGTTGCTGTCGACGCTGCCGCCAGCCCTCGCCTTTACCAGCGATAACTGGAATGCTCACCGAAATGAGGGAACGGCTAATCAATTTTTGTTCCTGCACATTGCGATCCAGCAGAATATTTTGTTTATGAACCGCTTTGCTGTGTCGTCTCCCAAAGAAAACACCCCTCAAGGGTCGGCGGTGCCCACCGGTTTTGTGACAAAGGCCGGCGCCAAGGCATTCGCTGCTGCTAATCGCATATCAAATCTGCTAAAAGACTCCGACTCTATGATAATTTCCGCGCCTTTTGTCGGATATTGTGCTTTTCTGTCCAGCACGGTACACATATTCGGTATTTTTTCTGGAAACCCAGCAATGACATCAACGGGCAAGCAGAATCTGGGTATCAATGTCCGGTTTCTTGCCAAGATGAAGCGCTACTGGGGCATGTTCCACTTCATGTCGGAGAACCTCCGTGAGCAGTACCGATCGTGCGCTGATGCTGCCCAGCAGGGTACACCCAAAAGTGACAATACCTCGGCAGCATCGCCCATATTTCAGTACGGTGACTGGTTCGACCGGTACCCACACGGAGTCTCCGACTCGGACTTTGGCGACCCTGCGACCTACAAGAAGAAAGAAAAGGGCGACGATGCAGTACTGGAGCAGAAGCCCGAGCTCAAGACTGTGGGTGAATTCTTTGTTGCAGGAGATGCACAGTCGGCTGCAGCGAACACTGGCAGCATTGCCGTTACTGATGCGAGCCGAGACGGTGCGCCCAGAGCTATCGCAAACACGAGAAGAAGGTCTGTCGTTAAGAAGTCGCAGGCGGGAGGAAGTGTCACCTCATCCCGCGGTGCTGAGCACATGCCCAAGGACCTGCCGGTGACTGATCTCTCTGGGCCTCCAAATGCGGCCGCTTTACAAGCCCAGAAACAAATGCAGCTCCAGCAGCTCCAGCAACAACAGCAACACCATCAACGTGCCCAGCCATTACAGCCTCAACAGCCCCAGCTCAGTCAGCCCCATGATCAGCATCGGCGTCACTTCTCAATAAGCGGAGAATCTAGCGGACCGCACAACCTCAATGCCATGTCTCTGCCTCATTCCCAAGTGACGGCATCTGCAGTAGCAGCAGCCTCGTTTGAAGACTCGATGCCCCCCATTAGCCCTGTGAATGTCGGGCACTTTAGTCATCTGCACCATCACCAGCACCAGCACCCACAGCAAGCACACCCACAGCAACAACACACGCAACATCCTCACCATCAGCCACATCCACATCAACAACCACCACACCAGCAACAGCACCAGCACCACCAGCATCAGCCATCGCAATTCTACCAGCAAGATATGTTATCTCTGTCGCTATCACAGCAGAGTGCCATGCTTCCAGAGCTGGACCGTCAGCTTGTCTTTGGGGCGTATGGCGGCAGTATTGATGGTGCTAGTGCTAGTGCTGCAGGTGGTGTTGACGGCGACCATACATCACTCGATACTGCCATGACTTGGGATGCGCCATCTCAACGGGGCAGCCTTGCTCATGCCGGGCCTAGTGTCAGTGCTAGTGCCGCTATCGACCACCGCGCCGGTGTTGCAGCGGCTGCCGAGGCCATGCATGCCTATGCCCGCAGGCAGTCGTCGGCGTGGTTTATGCCGTTCAACATGGACCCCCCTGAGATTACTCAGGATCTGTCTTCAATGAGTGGCCTCGACCAGTTTGCCAATATCTTTGGCAACAACAACGGACTCGGACCTGGCCAAGGCGGCGGTGGCCTGGGAAATATGCACTAAGGGCTTCGTGTGATCTTTTTTGCATCGTATTAGCGATGTACCTTTTTGGTTTTTGGTTTTTATTCTTTATTCGTACTATATATTATTTGGCTTGGGTTATGGAGGTTTTGGCTTCTTTTGTCTTTTATTGTATATTTATGATTTTTTTGCACGATATCACTAGAGATGGGACTCGCCCATTCATTGCACGTCTCTTCTCCTATTTAGAATATGATATATCTGGTGCTATGTATGGTCAAAGGACTTCATGCTCATGGTGTGTGTATTATCGGAAAACCACTAAACATCATATTCCAAGGACTATTGACACCAGTGAGTTTGTCTCGCAATTCAATGGTTAACGATGGAACAGCCAACTTTTATTTATGCTTTTGCCAAACCAAGCCGATAGACGCCTCCCGGGTTATAAATAATATGACAAATAATGACTGTACAGCAGAGCAGATACAACAGACAAAAGACAAAAGAAATAGCGATGCAAATAAGAACAGAAACAAAAACAGGAAATAAACCCGCTCTCAAAGATGATACAAGATACAGCTCTTCTACTCGGCCTTCTCGCCCTCTTTGGCCTTGCTGCGGCCCGACCGCTTGCGCTTCTTCTTGCCAGAGGCGTCGGCCGATGCAGATGCATCAGCCTTCTTGTCCTTGCTCTTGCTCTTGTTGCTCTTGGAGTAGCTCTTGTTGGTCGGGGCAGCATCCTCCTCGTCGATAAACTTTTCGAAACCGTACGTAGGACCGGTCTCGGCATAGTCGGCACCAAAGGTGTCACGGCGCCATTGCCGGAGACGCGCCTTCTTTCCCAGCTTCTTGCGGTCCTTGCGCTTGCGCTCCTCGTCGCGGAACGTAGCCAGCTTCTTCAGACCAGCAAACTCGTTGAGGGCCGTGTCAGAGGGTGCCAGCAGAATGTCGCGGGGGGTGAGGCCAAACGCCTGCGGGCTTGTCTCGCGGTAGCGGAAGCCGGAGCCGGAGCTGGAGCCAACAATACCCTCGAGGCCTTCTAGGTTGACGCCAGTCGAGGGGCCGGCAGGCGCAGCAATAGTCGGGTCGTCGAGGGCCATTTGGCGATCAACAAGGGCCTCGATGCGGGCACGCTCGCGACGGGCATCGCGCTTGGCTTCTGCGCGGTCCTTCTTGTGCTCCTTTCCGGTCTTGCGGCGCTTAGAAGGCTGGTCATCACCCTCTTCTTGCTCCTCATCATCACCGCTCGCCTCGGCCTCGGAGCCGGACAGGGCAGCCTTTTGTGCCGCCTCGCCGTCCTCAAAGTCGGGGATAATGTCCTTGATATCAATGTCGTCATCCCACTTTGGCTTCTTGGGCAGCTTTTTCTTGTCCTTCTTAGAAGAGGTCTTTTCCTCTTCCTCCTTACCGTCCTCGTCGACACTGTCATCAGCCTTGCCGGCCATCTCGGCATCCTTCTCGGCATAGTACTCCTCGCCAAACTGCTTTTTCATCTGGCTCTCCCAGGCGTCGTTGTCCCAGGCATCGTCCAGCATAGACATCCACTCCTCGTCAGTCAGCTTGCGGCCAGCAATGCCAGCAGCCTTCTTGATCTTGGACAGCTTCTCGTGGGCCTCGTCAACCTTGATCTTGCGCAGACGCGCCCGCTCCTCGCGCCGGGCCTGCTTCTCGGCCTCTTGGCGCTGGCGCTCCTGGTCGCGCTGGCGCTGGCGGGCAGATTTTTCGCTGCGGCGCACGGAGCGCTCAGCCACGACGGTACGCGAGTACGACTTGAGGACTTCGTTGCTCTTGGTGGGATCCTCAAAACGCATGTTGTAGGCCGACTCAAACTCCTCAGCACGTTCGACACCCGTCTCCTCGTCGTCATCCTCGGAATCAAACGCCTCCCAGCCGGGGCCGTTTTCGCCACCCTCGGGAACCCAGGCACGCGATGCCATAAAGTTGGACAGGAACAGCTCGGGGTTCTTGTCGGCGGACTCGACGTCGTTCTTGCTGATCTGAATGCGGGTGGCACGCGAAGGGTGGACACCGGTCGACGCCGCGACGGCCTTGCTTGCCTTGGACGAAGCCTTGGGCTTAATAAAAGCGTCGTCGTCCGAGTCGTCGTCGGAGCCGTCTTTGCTGGCGTCGTCGGCGGCGTTCATCTCGTCGATCAAGGCCTGCTTGAGATCGTCCTGTTCCTGCTGGTAGGTCTTGGGCTGCTGCTGGAGCGAGGCGCCACCCTCATTGTCGCTGTCGTTTTCTTCGTCGTCGTCGGCGCCGATATCGCCGCGCAGCAGACGCTCACGGTGGTAGTCGCGCAGGTAGACGGGCTTGTCCTTGGTATCCTTTGCGGCCTTGCCGGCGGCCTTTGCTGCCTCGGCGGCCTTCTCGGCCTCGGCAGCGTCAAAGAACTTGGCGTCGGTCTTGTACACACGGGGGTCCTTGCTCTTGATGGCCTGAAGGGCTTCGGACATGCGGGCATCGAGGTCTTCGGTCAGGAGGTAGCCATCTTCGTCTTCGGTGCCGTCGTCGGAGGACGACTCGGAGTCAGAGTCATTGTATTTTTCTTCCACTGGGTAGTTAGTATATATAACCGACAAAGAGGACAGGTAATCTCTACTTACGCTTCTGCTTCTCCTCGCGCTTCTTGTTGTGTTCGTAGCGCTCGGCAAACTCCTTGTTGATTCCAAACGAGGATTCCTTGCCTATTGAGGCGGCAGGGGCACCGGTGGACTCGTCGTCAGAGTCGGCATCTTCTTCCTCAAAAAGACGCTTCTTTGAGTTCTTGCTGGGCTCGTCGACATCCATTGCGCCGGCTGTTGAAGCAACCTCTGGCTCCGTCTTCCGTGAGAACGCACCCAGAACCTTGCCGATAAATCCAGACATGTAAGAGAACGGCAAGTGTGCCGATTTCGAAGAGCGTGTTGGTAGTGAGGAAAAGTGCAGCGGAAACTCTCCTCGGTCGTCTAGCGTCGTCGTTGTCGTGATGTATGGATATCAACAAAACGCTGGTTGGTTTTTTTTAGTCGCTGTCGCCCGCTGGAGATGGCAGTGATGAAAGTTCGCGGGAAACTTTTTTAGTGGGGACAACCTTTTTTCAGTCCTGCATGGCGATAAGAGATAACCTGGATAAGGCGACTATCAGTAAGTATTGAGAAGAATAGAACCACTCTAATCGCCACCGCTTTCGTCTAATCACCATCGCTTCTAGACAACGCTGTTCACCACCTAACGAGTACAAAGATACTTGTCTTGCTCCGGGTCGGCAGTATAAAAGTCCGACCCAAGGCTACCAATCTGGAAGCAGCGCATGGTGGCGCTAGTCCTGAATCAAACTAGCTTCCACACCTCCCGATTACGTTGTCTCTGCTTGTGACAGGAGACTAGCCATAGCGACTCGTAGTCAGCCCGCCGCCACCAGTAATCACTCGTAATCATCCGGCAACAACAGGCTGCCCTCAATCTTCAATCGCGAGCTTTTCCCAGCGTCCTCCTTGCCACCACATCATCGTCGCCACCATCCAACGTCTTTTATCACGTTATATCCTTTCTGCCGCCTACTGTTTTGATACAAGTACTCTCAACTTTTTTAAGTACATCCTCGTCCGACCAGCCCCAAACCCGACGACCGAGCGGAAGAGGCCGGCCTCATTCTTGCGCATCTTCCGATCTGATAAACGAGAGAGCCATACCGACTCTAATATCGCTGATCGCCGATATCTTGCATCGACAGAGCACAGTTTCTCACGTCTATAACCACCAAAGCCACGACCGCAACCCCTCTAACAACACCCCACCGCCAACATGGTTGATAACGCAGGCGCACCGAAGCCGAGCAGCAGCGTCAAGCTGGTCCTACTGGGCGAGGCCGCCGTCGGAAAGGTAGACAGAATTTATTCCACATGTATATTCTAGATCTACACACATGCACAGTAACTAACAATCTAGTCTTCCCTCGTGCTGCGCTTTGTCAACAACGATTTCCAGGAGAACAAGGAGCCGACTATCGGAGGTACGTCATGCCACGGACCGCATCTGACTTTTCGATGACCGAAACCAAAACTAACATTATCAGCTGCTTTCCTGACGCAAAAGTGCAACCTTCCTACACGGACAATCAAGTTTGAAATCTGGGATACTGCCGGCCAAGAACGCTTCGCCTCGCTCGCCCCCATGTACTACCGCAACGCCCAGGCCGCCCTCGTCGTCTACGACCTTACCAAGCCCACGTCCCTGGTCAAGGCCAAGCACTGGGTCGCCGAGCTGCAGCGCCAGGCCTCGCCCGGTATCGTCATTGCCCTCGTCGGTAACAAGCTGGATCTGACCAACACCCCTGCCTCTGCCTCTGATAGCAACGACGCCGACGATGCCGACTCGTCGGATGCCCGCAAGGTGTCGACCGAGGAGGCCAAGACGTACGCCGACGAGGAGAGTCTGCTGTTCTTTGAGACGAGTGCCAAGACGGGCACCAACGTCAGCGAGGTGTTCAACGCGATTGCCAATGCGATCCCAGAGACGTCGCTCAAGACAACACGGGGTGCTGCGGGTGCAGGCGGTGCTTCGGGAGCGGGTGGCCGTGCGGGAGCTGGCGGCGACGGCAACCGGGTGAACCTGCAGGCGCGCGACCAGGCTGCCAAGGACGGCTGTGCATGCTAAGCAGGTGAAGACGAACGATGGACGGCGGAACACTGGATCAGAGCAAGCCACTAATGAAGGTGTTGGTTTGCGTTGCTGAGAGTCGTCGCCGTTGTCGTTTAGCATTGCTAGGGCCTGTTGATGGGATGGCTACACTTTGATCAGACCGCTATGATTTTATTTCTTATGCGTTTTCTAATATCTGCGCTTTGCTATTTATTTTTATGCTTGTTGCGCACTTTATTTGATTTCATTCTTTATCCATTACTTCTCTTGTTGTTGTTTCTCTGATTTTGCCTCTCAATTATCCCACCGAGTTATCGCATTTGTTCTTCTCTGGTATTTTGAGAATCGCTATGTTTCATTATTAGCTACAATATTATCTGTTCAAACACCATGTCAATCCAACAAACGTGTTGATTTGCATTGGCCAGTATCTAAACTGGCCAGATGATGTACATAGCCCTGCACTTTGACGCATATGCGACGGTGACTGATACCGTTCTGCTTGCAGCATAGCCACGTGATTGATTCCATACTTTGAAAAACAGATATTAGAATGCCACTGAAGTAAGCACAGTATTCCTCTATAATTACAGTGATGACCCGGAAGATCGTGGATTTGTTAGCAACATCTCCATACTCCATGCCATTGCTGTCCAATTTTTGGGTGGGCGGATGAATCGGGAAGGTGTATTTGCTCACTGCGACCATAACTAGGCTGATATTATTGAGCTTATTCGTATTGGGTTGAAGAGTCTCAAAGTGCAGACAAAAAGATAGCTGAGATTAATGTAGCGGTACATTGATACATGTCAAAATGCGCACTGGAATGCACCGAAGCATGTACCAGTACGAGTGACGCATTCGCTTATCAAGGCATCAGCAGGAGGAAGGAGCCTTATGGTATCTTACGTCTGCTCCGTACGCTCCTTCCCTCTGATATCATTTCGAGTCCTTGCACCTTCCCGGCAATCTCAATTCTTATTCAACCCTATTCTGTCTTCCTGCTTGTTTTGGCCGGCATTCAAAAGCGTATCCTTCTCGTTGCGACCGCCAACAGCGACAGAAACAAAACCAGAAACAGAAACAGCAACTGCCGCTCATCAACAGGTGGCTAATGCTAATCGCCAGCACTGCCCCTTGCAGCACAAAAATACGTATTGACGCACAGTCACGCATTCCCGCACTTGCACTATTGCGACCTCTCTCCGCTTTCATCAACTGCCTGCATTTGCGCCTAGATTTAATATAGAGTAACTCTATTTCCACCTGGAATCTGGAACCTGGAATCTGACTAAGAACTCGCGCCGCACATATTTTCGCCCTCGTTACGACATTCAATAAATTGCGACTTTATTCACCTTCCTTTGATTCTCCTCCTTCTCTCTTACTTCAACTCTCCCAATCTTCCAACTATCCACACAACAACCATCACCATGAACACAGGAGGTGTCGTCGTTCTCGTCATCGTCATCCTGCTGCTGGCGGCTGGCGCAGGCTGGGTTCTCTTTGCCCGCGTCCGCGCACAGCGTCTAGGCGTGAGTTTCACCCGACATCACTTTGACTACCAATACTAATACTAGCAAATAGCTCCCACCACCGGCATGGACCTCATTCATTCCATTCCGCGACTCCTCGCGCCCGTCATTTGGCGTCCAGCCTGCCCCCAGCGGCATCAGCGCCTGGTTTAGCGACCGCATCCAGGGCTTCAAGAACCGCAACAACCGCACTGCCGCTGGCGCCTACGAGGGTGCTGGTGCTGGCGGTACAGCCCGTGGTGGCCGCCGCGGATTCGGTCCTCTTGACCCTGACGAGGCCTGGGACTCGCGCGTCGGCGCCGAGGCTGATGCCTTTTACTACAACGAAGAGCAGGAGCTTGGCCTGCACACTGGACAGCAATCTGGCCAGGGTGCGGGCAGCCGCCTGAATGTCAACAACACCAACACGTCGTACCTCGGCGGCGGCGCATACGGTGGCTCGTCGTACGACATGAATGTGCCGGCCGATGCGAGCACACACCACGACGAACCGCGCGGCCGTTCGCGCGACCGGAGTCCCAACACCAACACTTCAGGCCACAGCGGCAACGGCGGCCTTAACCCCTTTGACGACGATGCGGACCCGAGCAATATAAGCCTGCGCGGCGTCAGCCCACGGCCAATTACGGATGCTGGCCCATCTTCATCAACGCACGACGCGCACAAGGCGGACAGTCCGACAGAACGCAAATCCATGTTTCGGGAGAACGTATAGCAACGTGTCTGAGCATGGCGGGTAGCCTGTTGTGCTGCAGTCCAGGGCTGGCTTGTTATTCTGATTTGCTCAATGTGTTTTGTGTCAGGTCAGTCAAGGGCCAGCAGACGATCAAGGACGGTTTGAACGCCTTACTTTTGGATTCTTTTCTTCCCTGTGCTTTGCTGTCTTTCTTGTCTTTCTACCTATTTCATATACCACTATTGGCCATGGTTCTCACCTATGGCTTTGCTTTTGTTACTTTGTTACTTTGTTCTTGTAATCTTTTATTATTTTATTCTTCGGCGAGGCGCGACACGACATGTTTGGGATGAGGAGGACGGGCGTTGGGCGCATAAAACGAGGCGCATGGTAACATTGTATTCTGATTCTTTGGATCTCTATTCGTTTCTCTTTTTCTTTCTTTTTTCTTTCTTTCTTTCTTCAATTACATTTGTATTCTTCTTGGTTTTCTGGCTTGATATCTGCATGTCGCTTACAACACAGACACCGGTGACATCACAACCTCACAGCTTGGCAGCAAGCTCATAGCTGACCCTTGCTTTAGACTGCTAATGGTTTTAGTGGTTTTAGCGACCCCTCCCCCGCGATCCCCACTATAGTAATGTACACGTACGGAGTAATTACGAGTATAGGATGAACTATGAACTGGAGCTCCAGCAGTCGCGGCCACGTTTCGCGTACTTTGTTTCTTGTTTTTCGGTCTCTTAATCTTTATTGTTATATTTCAGTCACTGACCATCACAATGTCTGATATCGACTTGCAAGCTGTGCACGACACACTCGTCTCGGTGGCCTTTGAGGCCGGCCGTTTGATCCTGGCAGCAGATCCCAACAACATCCCCAAGGGTATCAAGAAGAATTGTGAGTTTATACAGAGTAAATATAATACAGAAAATATACGGAGAGATACTAATGGCCAGCTGTCGACCTCGTCACAGAAGCCGACCAGGCTGTCGAGAAAATGGTCAACACGCGCCTGCGCGAGGCCTACCCGACCTGCGAGTTTATCGGCGAAGAAACCTATGTCGCCGGCGAGACCAAGGTCACGGATGCGCCGACTTTTATCGTCGACCCCATCGACGGCACCACCAACTTTGTGCACGGCTTCCCACACGCCTGCATCAGCCTGGGCTTTGCCATTGGCCGCCGCCCGGCCGTCGGTGTCGTCTACAACCCGTTTCTGGATACGCTGTACTCGGCCATCAAGGGCCGGGGCGCGTACATGGAGCGCAATGCCGTTCTCAACCTGGGCTCCACGACAAGCCTAAAACAGAAGCTTCCCCTGGCCGGCCGCGGCGATGTCCAGGACGCGCCTGCTCTGGGCGGCCTCGGCACGTCCCTTGTCGGCATCGAATGGGGCTCCGACCGCGAAGGCGGCAACTACGATCTGAAAGTGGGCGTCTTTACACGCCTGGCCGCCGCCAAGGCAGCTTCTTCTTCCCCAAAAGCAGGTCCACCCAATGCAATGGTGCACAGCCTGCGCTCGCTGGGCTCGGCAGCGCTCAACCTGTGCGCCGTAGCCGCCGGGCAGCTCGACTGCTACTGGGAGGGCGGCTGCTATGCGTGGGACGTGTGTGCGGGCTGGTGCATCCTGTCGGAGGCGGGCGGATTTGTGGCGAGCGGCAACCCGGGCGAGTGGGAGCCTGCGCTGGACAGCCGCTTGTACCTGGCGGTGCGTGGCGCGCCCTCTGGCGGACGCGAGCTCGTGGAGGAGTTCTGGTCGGTGATTGGCGACGCTGGCGTCATGGAGTACAAGCACTAGTGTGGTAGATGTCTTTTGTTGTTTTTGTGTCTTAAAAATAGAAGCCGGGTCAGTTTGGTGGTGTAATTCAATGCTATTGGCAGCAGTAGATGATTGCAGCAGTGAGTGAGCTGGAAAGGCTGGTAAGTTGATCTTTGGCCTAGATGATCTGGTCAAGACACAAAAGGCTGCAAGTGGCCGTAACTGAGCAGCAAGTACACTTGCCACAATGCGCGGGCAGTTTACACTCTTGAATTTTCTAAAGAGAAGCGACTTACTATATGTGTATATGTACAGCGAACTAATGACAACCTGCAAAGAGTAGTCCAGAGGGAGAGAGGTAGATGGCATTGCTTATGTAATGATTTACAAAGTCGCAACCGGGGCAGCAGCAAATCTATCATGCCGTATCGATGGTTGCAATGCAGCATTTTACATTTATATGAGCTATGATGATAATATTTACAGGAAAAAGTTTATTTATTCACCTGTTCCGACTGATCATTTATTATGTTGTAGTATCAATTGGTTATTTGTTACCGTGTCTTCCTCCTCAGCTAGCTCAGGCGTATATATTAGCAGCACATCATCACCAATCCAGATTACTACAAAGCCATCAGCCCAACATGAAATCTTTTCATTAAAACAACCTGCCTCTGGAAAAAAAAATGGACAAAATCTGCAAAAAGAAAACGTACAGCAGAGGGTATTCGCTGGTCGTCACCGACCCAACTACTAATCCGCCGATTGCCGGTTTAACTAGGGGAGAGCGGACGGGATCCCGTGCTTTCCAGCATCTATGGCCGTACGTGGAGGGATGAGTTGATGGTGGCATTATGAGAGAGGTAGCTGTCAGACAAGCTATCGGTTGATCGGGCCCCTATTTCTTATCTGTGTAAAGGTCTTTCTTCATGACAGCTACGCCTCCATTGCTCTCATTTTTAACCCTGAATGCTCACATAGTCACAACCTGTTTCTGCAGTTGCAGCTCATCAGCTAGGCACTGCAACTGCATGAGACGGAATTGCGAGATACTCCTGCATGGTATCATATTTCATGAGCCGAGAGCATCATGACGCGGATGCAATGCTGGCACGCCATATGGAGTCGGTTTGCATGATATTATTTATTTGTATTTATTTAATTATCTTCAAGTATGTAGAGATGCTAACGGGCCAGCGGTAGAGTGGTACCGATAAAAGTGCCGTAAGCTATTGTTTATTTAATTACTTGATTGTTTCAATAGTCTACATAAGATATATTAATATATTAATGCAGTTGGTGTCAGATATAGATAACACAGGGTCGCAAAAGACAACATCAACACATTGAGCGGGCTGCTAGCTGCATGCACCTGTACACCTGCAATGCACATGCAATGGTGCAGCTGCATATGCATATAGTGGATGCAGATAAGATAGAAGAGAGATGGAGTAGAGAGAGGTTAGACAGAAGAGCGAGCCAGTCTCACCGCGATCCAGGAAGAGCCAATACGGTGCAGCCATAAGCTGCAATGGCAAAGAGAAACTGATAGTAGACAGTATATTGCAATTTGTTTCTGTCTTCAATTGTATCTAATTATGTGTCTCTACAATTGATGCGTTCACGACATTCACTGCCAATTCGGACAGATGACGAATCACGAATTTCTACTTCCCCATGGGGCCATGCTGATGTGCTTGTGCTTGTGCTTGTGCTTGTGCTGATGCTGATGCTAAGTTATTCCACTGTGAATGTTGCAGCACGCCGTCAGATAGGATAAATCGAAGACGGAGTGCATTGCATAAATATATGTAGAAAACATCTGTCGACAGGCATAAGAAAGACTGGGAGAGAAAGAAAAAAAAAGAAGAAAAAAAACATATCCTCTATATCGCCTCCGTTCTCGGTTGGACCCTCGTAGCATCGACCGGTTGCCGTTGTTAATTTGGTTAGATTTCAGTAGGAGATAATACCAAGATACGACATACATGAGTGGCCAGTAATGCCGGCTCAATTCGTAGTCTAATCTGCATCGTTGCGGTGCCGTGCCCGTCTAGGCCTAGGTGGTATGGAGTCGTCTGCGGCTGTGGCGAATAGAAAAAGGTACTGAGGTTAGATGGGTAAGTAAGCGCACCATGTCAGGTATCGAATAAAATAGGGGCAATTCCACTAAACCTAATTAATACTAGTAAATTATATGGTACATGCCCTCTCCTTTAGAATTTCGTATATCCTCCTTCAGCAATTATCACGGCCTGCATCCTCTCTTGCATCGTCGCCAACTCTTTTTGCCAGAAGTCGTCGGGCATTTAATCCCAAGCCTCATTTACCCACGTCCGAAGTTTATTATAAGACGGCTTTTTTTCATCGCTATAATGATATGAAATATAATCTTTTATATAATTCTAACACTTTTCGATAGGATTTAGATCAGGGCTAAAAGGAGGCCACTTAAGACGCGGAATACCTCTCTTATTAAGCTCTTCTTGCGTCGCTGCCGCGTTGTGCGCCGATGCGTTATTTTATATTAAAAATAAGAACGTTAAAGGGTGGTTTTCTTCTTTAAAAAACTTATACTAACTATGAATGAAAGGCACTACGTGTATTTTATAAGACTTTACCGTGATTTTACTTTATTCCTTTTTTTAAAATACTGTTGGACCTTTTTTAGCGCCGGAAAAGCTTCTTTAAAATATCCAGCCTTATTTTTTCTATTTTTTTTCTTTAATATAAGTAATATCGAGTTCTTCGTCGGGTTTACGTGTTATTTATATTTTCCGATATTTATTATATGTTATTTACGTCTCTTTAGTTTATAAAATCTTTGTTTAGTTTTTTTTTAATACGTATATTAAGCTTAGTAACGTTATATTTTATATAGTTTAGCGTTATTATAGTATCGACTTTCGTAGTTATATAATTTAGTATAGTCTTTTCTTTTTTTCTTTTTTTTTCTCTTTTTTCTTAGTTAGTTAATATATTATTATTATTATATATATTTAAATTAACTCGTTATTTATAGCCGTAAGACGGCCTTTTACTTCCGCGATACTTGTTACTATTACTATTATAATAACTTCGCGCTTATAACAAATGGTAGTAACTTATCTCTTAAAAGGATTATTATAACTATAGTCCGTTACCGACTTACGGCATACTATAACTATACTTCTTTTCTTTTGCTGCTTTAATTAACATACTATACCCCGTTTTCTTCGCTTCTTTTTATAGCCTTACGGCTTATTATACCGTTTATTTAAACTTTTTATTACTTTTAAGCACGCTATACCGTTTCCCCGTTTTTAAAAGCTACTATATAAGTTCGTACGTACCCGACACTACTATACTTATAAATTAGCTTATACGCGCCCGATAACTACCCGCGTTTTAATAGGCTAAATCCTCGACCTTTAAAGCCTTAACGGCGCTTTTTCTATACTTACTAAGCCGTCGCCTTAACTTAACGACAACCTTTGTCTAAATTCTACCCGTTACTTGCACGGCACTACTCGACTACGACGTGGTCGCCGCGGGTATTAATTAAGTTAAGTAGTTATTTGTATATTTACGCGAATACGCACTCTACGTACTATTTACCGCGCTCTTTAACACCGACCGCGATACCGTCCGTTTAATTACTAACCTTAACTTTATTTTTATAAATAACCTTTTCCGCGTTACGTACGACCTTACGACCGTCCTTAACGTCTCAATAGTATCTTTATTACTCCCCGTCTCGAAAGCACGTGTCTTATCCGTTTTTTAAACTATCCGTCGTACTACGAGATTACTTTATAAAACCGGCATTTTACTAAACTTAAAATAAGACTACTTTTTAAAACCCGTCTCTTCGTCCGAAGCTTATATTTTTTTTATAAACGATAACGCGGCGACCTCCTTTCTACAATATAAACGTCGCTTTAAAAAGCCGAAGCCAACGACGCGTTAAACCCGGTCTATAAACAAAGCCTCTACCGCCCTCGCTATAACTATTACTAACTAAATATACGTAAAACCAGCTATTAAGTTATAATAGTCTATAGCCTCTCTCGACCTTTTCTCGGCTTATATAAACCTTTTAACGGAAAATCTACCGTACGCGCCTTCCTTTATAACTAACCGGGTATTACCGTCTATTACGACTCTTACCTTTAGCTTAAGTATAAGCCCGTTTATCGCGGCCGCCGTTACGACTTAGCCAACTATTAAATCTCGCCTTAATTTTTTAATCTTTTTCGCCTCTAGCCCGCCCGTATACCCCGTAACTTTAACGTATTTATTTTAGCTAAACTTAAACGGTAACTCGGGCAGCTTAAATAATATAGTTATCGGCCCGCTACTAACTATAATACGGCTTCTTATATCTTACTTACCCGATTTAATAATAGTCGATACCTCCTTTTCGGCCTTCGTAACGGCTCGTCGAAAAAAACAACCGGTTTAAAAAACCGCGTAGCCGTTTTTTTTAATTACGATAGAAAATACTACGATACCGAGACCCGCTATAAAGACGTCGGCCTTACTTAAATACTAGTCTTAACCGCTTTATCGGTAGCCGCGTTTTATAAAAATAGCCTTAAATAACCCCCGGGCTTAGCCCGTAATAAGACCGCTTTTTTAAGCCCGTCTCTAAACTACCGTACTAGCTACGCTCGACGACGATATAGCCGTAGTCCGATAACTATTAGCTATATCTTTTTAATTTTATAACTCGGCCTCGAAAAACCGTATAGGTCTCGTAAAAATATTCGGTGCTTTTATAACTATTAAATACGGCCGTAATATCTTACCCCGATACTCTCCTTTACCTTTTACGAAAACCTTCTTACGGTATTCGCTACCTTTAATACTACTATAACGAATATAACGTACCCGATAAACCTACCCGTATAAAAACGACGACTCCTTCGACGACGACGAAAAGTAACTACTATACCTACAATCTTACTAACGCTCGGATTTCGCGAACTAAGTTAAAAATTAACTTTAAAGGCCGGGCCGAAACTTATATAATTAAGACTAAGCTACTCGAAACTACGACTACAAGTACCTTAAAAATTACACTTAAAACATCCCCAATAATCCTTTCGCCTCGCGTATCTACGCCTCCCCTCCGCCTCCCCCGACTAAACTCTACTAAACGATATAATTACTCGGCTTTTTTAACCTTACCGCCTCTTTCGAAAGACATACGGTTATATACTTCGTCTATAATGACGTAAATAGTTTTATCTATAACGTTAAATCGGAACTAAACGCCGAGCCCGGTATTAAACGGCTATTAAAAACTAAGCTATAGTTATAGCTACGCGGTAACGTATCTTATTAGTAAAACGACGAGCTCTTTAACGCCGAACGTTAACGTATATATAATAACGTAAAAGTATAGTATAACGTACTATACGATAAATTCGTACCTTCGCTTTTTAACGCCGCCGTTTAACTTTAAATATACCCGTTTATAACAGAGTTAAATATAAAAAACGACGCCGTACGCGACTACTATACCCTTTACGTAAATAAAGCCCGCTTCGTTAGTATACGCGACGACCGGGACGCCCTTAACCGCGTCTACTATAATATTTACCTAGTATTATAAATCTATCTCGACTACTTAATTAAAAATACTTAAACCGCTTAGTTTAAAAATAAATTTATTTTTAAAACGGCTACTTAACGCCGCCTCGACAAATATAAGTAAAGCTTTAATCTTACCGCTTACGTATCCCCGCTCGCGTCTATTAATTATAACCGCGACAACTCTAGTAGCTCCTTTAAACGCGGCAACGGCTTTAACTAACGAGATAATAGCCCTCGCTATTAATAATCCGGTTATAGACGCTTGCGGTTTTACTCTCGGAAGCGCTTTTTTCGTTTAAAAGACGATAATAAAGCGTACTTAACTAATTTACTAACAACTACTATCGTAGACTTAACCCCGGCTATAACCGACCCCGCTACGGTATAATAAAGCGCGATTACAAAACTAGCACTAACATTTAAAGATTTCTTTCGTAAAGACACGAACGGCAAGCCGGCATAAAAACGCCTCTACTCCAACGATAAAAACTACCGCGACCGCCGCACCGTCTTAAAACGCGAAAGATACTCCTACTACTACTCCAAACCGTTAAAAAACAAATAAAATCACGCCTTTTTTATAAACACGTATACGGCACTATACAACTATAAAACCTTTAGCTATAACAACGATATAAAAAGCTTTACCGTCGTAGACTCGGAAAACGAGCCGCCGGTACTTAACGGCTCGGAAAAAAAGATTAACTACTACGTAATAACCGCGCCGGCCGTTAACGAGGCATAGCTTTTTATAACTACTATACCGCTACCGTTTATAGTTTTTAATACTAATCTCGTACTACTAAAACGCCGTATATATTTTAAATATAGCCGTGCTTTTTTATCTCGTAATATTATAATATAGTATATTTACGTAAATATATATACTTTAACGCCGGTATTATAAATTAACCGTTAATACTAACCGGTCGCGTTACGGCCTTTTAAAATTAAAACGATAAGTAAAAGTATTACTCGAGTCTTAAGCTTAACTATTACGCCGATAACCGCCGGTATAGTTAAGTCGGTATCTTTTATACCGTTTTTTTAAACGGTGTCGTTAATACCCGTCGACGTTTCGGCTAACTTTTAAAAAATTACTTTACTCGCTTCGGTTTATAAAATCTTAACGCTCGCCCCCTTAAGTAAAACGACTTTTAACCCGTTTATAGTCTTAGCTAAACTATATATCGACGGCCCGATACTCGAAATATGTACCGACTTAAACGTATTTTTATATTTAATAAACCGTAAATAGTTAAACGTATATAAACGCGATATTAAATATATTAAAGTCGACCGTAAGTTAAAAGCTATAAACGGCTATTATATTATTGAATATTAAATAAAATTCACCGTTTATTTAATTAATAAAAATACTACCGGTAATAAGTATATTATAAACTTTTAAGTTTTAACCGACGTCTTCTTATACTTTAGCTTTAATATACTCTTTAAACTCGACGTTATAAAATAATACAGTATTATTATTAATACTTAAATAAACACCTTTTCGCTTAAACTATACCTTAACATTCTAATAACCGGCCGTATACATTAACTACGATTTCGTATTAAAATTTAAATAAAAAAATAAATTTACTTAAAACCTTACAAAAAACAACTCTATTAAATTTAATACAACGATATCCCGCTTAATACAACCGGCAACCCGCTCGTTAAAACCGAAACTTATCATTTCTTTACCTCATACCTCTACGTTTACGATTAAACTATCTCCCGTACTTAAAGGCGCCTTTTTTTATTTTATAATAACACCGATACCCGGTCCTCCATCACTAAAAACGCTATCTTAAACTACATCACGCCGATACAACCCGGCGCCACCGCCTACTAAGTAGCCGCCGAAACAAGCGACGTTTTACGAGAAATATTTATAGACGGTATACTAAACTACGACGACGCGTTTATTAACTAAGTTTACTACGTTATATTAAACACCTCGTATAAAGATTTTATTATCGGCTATTATTTATTACTTACCTTCGCGACGTAGTCCTTTTATACCGCGGCGATACGTTACTACACACCCCTCGCGATATAAATAAATAAACAAAAACCGTTTTTGGTACTTACCTCTTTACGCGTACTATTTTACGATATCGAAAAGCCGTTTAAAGTCTCTTTTATAAAGATAAAAGACGGCGCCGCTATTTATAGCCGGGACTTAGCCTTTATAGACGCTCTTACTACGTTTATTATAAAACATAAAGAAATGTTTACCGACCGCGGCACGGTTTTTATACTTAACGATATAAAAATACGCATCGACTTTATCGAATATTAATAAAATTAAAAACAAAACATTAAACCATATCCTTTAAGTTTATAAGACTTCGCGTTAATTAATAAACGTTACGACTTACTATAAAAATAAAATAAAATAAGCTTTCTTACCTACAACGCCCCTATCGCCTACCCCGTTTTTATCGTATAACGTATAATTAACGATAAAAGAAAAAGCCGCGTCGTAGTCGACTTTAAACCGTTTAATAAACTAATAATACCCGACGTATATCTATTATTAAACTAAAGCGACATAATATAATTTATTATTAATAAAAAAATCTTTTTTATATACGACATAGCCTCCTTTTTCTTTTAACTCCCGATCTTTTTAAACTACCGCGACCGTTTCGTAATTATTAACCGCCGCGGTCTTAAATATTTTAACGTCGTTTTTATAAAACTACGTAACGTATCCGCGTATACGTAGCGATTTATAGACCGTATATTAAAGCCGTATAAACGCTTCGTAAAAGTATATATTAATAATATTATAATCTTTAACGACACGACCGACGACTACTTTAAACATTTTAAAACCTTATTCCGGCTTTTCTTTAACTACCGCTTTACGGTATTTAACGAGAAAAACTTTTTCGGCTTCCCGTTTATACGCCTTCTCGAGTACAACGTCGACGGCGATAGTATTAAACGTATAAACGACCGTATTATAGTTTTTATTAAACTGTCCTTCCCCCGCAACCTCTCTACTCTTAACACTTACTTTAATATAACCGGCTTTTTACGCGACAACATTACTTTTTATAATTAAAAAGCACTCCCCCTTTAAAAGAAGAAGACGGCTCTTTAACGTTAAAGTAAAGACGAGTATAGCCTCGTCTTTAGTATTAACTTAAATAAACGTAAGGCTATTATAAATCGGTTAATTTATAATTTTACTACTTACGAGCGCGAGGCTTTTAACTCGCTTTAAAAAGCTTTATATATATAAATACGACTTTACTACTACGACTAAACCCGACATTTATTTATTAAACTTAACGTTTATAAACACGGGTTTAAAGTTTTCGTTTTTTAATTAACGGCTTTATAGAACGAGGTTACGATTTTTAGCCTTGGTATTAAGTATAGCGCTATCCGGCTAGTCTTTTTTTTCTCGCGTATAACCTCGGTTAAGGAAAAGCAATATTACGTTATAAAATCCGAAGTCGTAATAATCGTTTAAACGTTTATAAAGTTGCGTAAACTAGTATAATTTAATTACTACCCCGTTATTATTTTTTCCGACTACGCGCTTATACGTAATATTATTATACATACTTCTTTTAAAACGTTAAACTTAAATAAAACTAACCTTCGCTTAACTTTCGCTATTAATTATATATCGTAATTTAATATATATATCTTCTATATACCTAGTAAATCGAATATAATACTAAACGCGTTATTACGCCTATTTATATAAACCGAAGCACCGCTACTACTCGATAACGATATCCTCGAAAAAGTAGTATACTCTAACTGACACGCACACTATGTGATTACGTACGCATCGGTCACGTGTCCCTACGTCAGTAGGGTCACGTGTCCGTCGACGTGACTATACGTCGTCTGTCTAGAAGTAGACCTCGAATACGTACCGTCGCGACTAGCGACGGCTGACGTAATCTCTACGGGATTAGTCACATGTCCTATACGACGTCGACAGTCGACTATAAATTAGTCGACTGTCCGTCTTCTTTCTAGTAATAACTCTCCTTTTAATTCATCATCATTCATTACATACAATTATCATATCCATCTTAGGTTTAACAAGAAGTAACCAGGACGGCCGTGACATGTCTGTACACACCATGCTTCCGCATGCTTAGTTGCATACCATCCCTGTATACGATAGCTTCGCGCTCGTAACAAATGGTACCAACTCTTTGTTTTTGTTTTTTTTTCGTCGGTCGAGGGACTCCCGGCACCATAACCATAACCATACTTCTCTTCTTTTGCTGCTTTAACTAGCACACCATACCCCGTTTTTCTTCGCTTCTTTTTTGCAGCCTCACGGCTCACCATACCGTTTATCCAAACCTTTTGTTGCCTTCGGGCACGCCATACCGTTCCCCCGTCCTCAGAAGCCACCGCACAAGCTCGTGCGCACCCGGCACTACCATACCTGCAAATCAGCCTGTACGCGCCCGACGACTGTCCGCGTCCTAGCAGGCTAAACTCCCCCCCCTATCCCGACCCTTCCGAAACCTTCCGATTATTCGACTTTTTCGACTTTTCGACTGCCTTTCGTTTTTTTATTTTTCCTTTTTTCCTTTTTTCCTTTTTCTTTTCTTTTACCGACCGGTCTATCGACTGTCGTATTGTCAAGTCGTCATGTTGTCGTCGCTGACTGTCTTGTCAGCTGTCGTCGCCGATTGATTTGTCAGCCGTCGTCGTCAATCGTCTTGTCAGCTGTCGTTGTCGACTACGTTGTCAGCTGTCGTTAATTGATTTGTCAGCTGTCGTCGCTAATCGTCTTGCTAGTTGTCGTCGTCGACTGTGTGGGTAGCAGTCGTCGTGGTCCGTCTCGTCGGTTGTCGTCGTCGTCTGTCTTGTCAGCTGTCGTTGTCGACTATGTTGTCAGCTGTCGTCGCCAACTGATTTGTCAGCTGTCGTCGTCGACTGTGTGGGTAGCAGTCGTCGTCGTCCGTCTCGTCGGTTGTCGTCGTCGTCTGTCTTGTCAGCTGTCGTTGTCGACTATGTTGTCAGCTGTCGTCGCCAACTGATTTGTCAGCTGTCGTCGTCGACTGTGTGGGTAGCAGTCGTCGTCGTCCGTCTCGTCGGTTGTCGTCGTCGACTGTCTTGTCAGCTGTCGTTGTCGACTACGTTGTTAGCTGTCGTTGTTGACTGATTTGTTAGCCGTCGTCGTTAATCGTCTTGTTAGTTGTCGTCGTCGACTGTGTGGGCAGCAGTCGTCGTCGTCCGTCTCGTCGGTTGTCGTCGTCGTCTGTCTTGACAGCTGTCGTTGTCGACTATGTTGTCAGCTGTCGTCGTCGACTGTGTGGGTAGCAGTCGTCGTCGTCCGTCTCGTTAGCTGTCATCGTCGTTGGATTTGTCAGCTGTCGTCGCCAACCGTCTTGTTAATTGTCGTCGTCGACTGTGTGGGCAGCAGTCGTCGTCGTCCGTCTCGTCGGTTGTCGTCGTCGACTGTCTTGTCAGCTGTCGTTGTCGACTGTCGTCGTCGACCGTCTTGTCGATTTGTCTTGTCGTTTGTCTTTTGTCTTTTGTCTTCTACCTTTTGTTTTTTATCTTTTGAAAAAGAGTGGTCGTGGGGGAGATGACACGCACACTATGTGATTACGTACGCATCGGTCACGTGTCCCTACGTCAGTAGGGTCACGTGTCCGTCGACGTGACTATACGTCGTCTGTCTAGAAGTAGACCTCGAATACGTACCGTCGCGACTAGCGACGGCTGACGTAATCTCTACGGGATTAGTCACATGTCCTATACGACGTCGACAGTCGACTATAAATTAGTCGACTGTCCGTCTTCTTTCTAGTAATAACTCTCCTTTTAATTCATCATCATTCATTACATACAATTATCATATCCATCTTAGGTTTAACAAGAAGTAACCAGGACGGCCGTGACATGTCTGTACACACCATGCTTCCGCATGCTTAGTTGCATACCATCCCTGTATACGATAGCTTCGCGCTCGTAACACTAACCGCCCTTAAGCTTACCTATCTTAAATCGTAGTATAAACATATCTCGCTTAGTCGGCCCCCGTTAATATTCTTATCGTAATATCCGATTTCAAAACCGACAACCGGCTGTATAATACTACTAACGGTATAACGGTAGTATATATTAATCCCGATATACGTATACGCATTCTTAACTCTTACGCGAGTAACTTAAAACTATATACGCTACGCTTCATACTATTTAATAAAGCCGCTTCTTACGACAACGACGCGGTATTACTTTAGCTAAAAGTAAAAGCGAAACCCCGGCGGGCTGTATTAATCGGGCTATAAATATTACGAGACTCTTTTCTTTACTACTTTAACGACATAGGTACTCTACGCTTTTATATACTATACGTAGTTTTTAAAGACGTGTTAGCCGCCGCGTACGACTAGTCTTTTTACTTTAACGAAAAACGTATAATAGTATAGCTTTTTAACCTTTTCGTACTTAAACTCCGTTTTAAGGTCCGTATATACCTTTAGTATTATAACGTTTATAACTTAAATTAAACACTACGCTTTAAGCCCGCCGGCGAGCTATAACTTATTACCTTTATAAACTTACTCTTTTATACTGTAGTACTCGATTTTATAGTCGCTATACCTTTAATACCGTTAGCCGGTACTTATTAATATAACTTAACGTAGCCGTTATTAAATAGTCTTTACACTGTCACTTATAAATTTACCCGTAAAACGCTATTTATCCTAGGTTATAATACATATACGGTAGTATAATAAGCGTTATAGTTGCTCACGGTATTTTACTACGCCGATTAAAGTATTTTAAAATAAATTATTAACGATAAAAATTTAAAATTTATAGCTAGTATATAACGCGAGCTGTTTCGCCGTTTTAATATAAAACTCGCTATATCTACGATATATTACGCTTAAACCGACGGCTTCTCCAAACGAAAAAACTAAACGGTAGAGATCGTTATCCGGTTTTATTACGTTACGTCGGTAAACATTTTTTAAGTCGTTATCTTCTTTACTTTATAATTTTAACTTAATAACGTACTATTAAAAATAATAAGCTACTCGTTTAACGAAATAGTTTATAGCTTCCGACTTAACGGCCTACTTAGCCTACTAGTATTAATAAAGGCCGACTAACGGTAAGCGGAAGTAAGACTCGTTTAACGCTTTATTTATTAAAAGGAAGTTAAAGATTTTATAAATATAGTAAACTCGTTATTAAAACTACGGTACGACCGCGTATATAAACTCGTAGCTTTCTAGCCCGGCGATATAGTCTTTTTACGACTCTACTATAGCTATAGCCTACTTAATAAACCCTTTCGCAAATTTTTTTAATAACGTATAAGTCTTTTTAAAGTATTAAAACGTATAAGTAAACTAATATACCGTATCGAGCTACCGGATACGTATAATATATATCCTATTATTAACGTATTTTAGTTTATCGCCGTACTAAAAAGCTTTAACCCTTTTAGTCGCACTATACCGCTACCCGGCCCTATATAATAAAACAATATACCCGTAAAAAATAATACTAATAAATACTAAGAAATTAAAAGCATCGTTAAATACGACCTCCGTTTTTATAAACCGCGCCGTTTAATTAAATATCTTATTAAGTAATTAAAATTCGGATACTACTACGACGTATAACTACTACGTACAAAACTCGAGACTACAGCTATAAACCTTCTCGCCGTTTACGAAGCCCGCTATCCGGATATAGTTAAATAGCTCGATATCCCTCCCGTAAAAAGCCCGGCGGTTAACGAGGTCCCCCTTAACCGTAAAACAGCTTTAGTAGTAGCTTTCCCCGTTACCGGGCTACCTACGAAACGGTATAAAGAAACCGCGTCTCGACGACGAAAAAAACTCGTTATACATCTTTAATTTTTTAACTGTTAACGAGCTACGCGACGTTACGCTTACCGACGTCTTAAAATAACCTTATACTAACCGTAAGCATATTTCTTTTTTATTAATATTTAGCTATATAAAGCTATATTATTATATTAAACAATATTTAAAATATCCTTTTATACTAAATTTACATTTTTTTTATCCTTTTTATTGCTTTTACTCTTTTATCGCTTATATCGCTTACGTAATAAACTTTACAAACCCCTTTTTCTTTTATTATCTATTATATTTACCGCGCCGGTCGCTTTTTCCTTCTTTATTATTATCGCGCTTATTTATTTTAACTATTATTTAATAAATTATATAAATTTTACTTTTATTTACTTTTTTATTTACGCGTTTATAAATACCACGGCCCTACCTTTTAAATCAACATATTTATTACCTCGATATTTATTACCTCTACCCGCTTCTTACTATACGTGCCCGGTTTTAACACGCTATTACTCTTTTACATATATTTAACCCGCCGTTTACTTTTAACAATAAAACAAAACCCGCGATACGATAACAACTTTACTATAAGCTCGCCGACCCTTAACGCCGCTAGCTAAGACGAGACTTTTATAAGCTACGACGCCGGCCCGGCTAGTTAAAGCGATACCCTTAATGCTTTAACCAGCCCGTAGTCCGTTACTACCTTAGCTATAGCCTAGCTTTAATTTATTATAAACTTCGAAACATAAAATATAATCTCCTCTATAACAAATCACGCGGCCGCCGCGAACGACGACACTGTTATAAAAGCCCCCGCTACTACTTTTTTTACACTTAACGACGGAATAACGATCGACAACGCGTATAATATATTTACTATAACTATTACCCCGCTTCGTTAAACTATCGAAGTACTTAAAACGTTAGCTAACGAAAAAGTAAATATTTAAGCCACGAACGTCGTTAATAAACCAATCGCTTAGCCGGTCTCGCCTCATTAAAAGAAAGTTAAATTTAATATAGCTATCGAATATAATAAATATAAATATAACCTCGTACTATACCGTTTATTAAATAAAAAACTTTATAAAACGCTAGCCGTTTTCGAAACGGTCTTAAACGACCTAAATAAAGCCCGATAAGTCGCGCGTAACGAACACGGCCATTTTATCGTAAACCCTAACGCGGCTTTATTAATCGATAAAAACAAATCGCCCGAAAAAAGCTTTTAATTAAGCAACGCAACAACCTACCCGGTCGAGGCCATCCGCTAGATCTTTAAAATCTTTAATATATAAAATCTCGCCGACTTTAAAGCTATTACAGTCTTACGGTATATTAAAATAATATATAATATAAACTATAGCCTAACTTAAGCCGCTTTTTATCGTAGCCTTAAGAAAAAGTACGCGCGTATTTACGATATTAAATACCGCGGCTTAAACTATATAAGCTTAAACTTCCTTAGCTATAACGATATACTAACAACTCGCGTATTATACGAAAAAAAAAAACTCTTCGACTTCGTTTACTATACCTTTACGTTTACGATATTTATAAATCTATTTAAACGTTTAAGCTTAAACGGCCGTCCCGTAATAATCGAAAAACGTTTAAATATTAAAAAAGTACGTAAAGCTTCTATTACGTTATAGAAAGCGGTTTAGTTATTATAAAATATTCTTAAACAGCTACGCGATTATATTAAAAATACTTAACACGTTATAAAATAATAACTCGAGTAAACTACTATAAACTTTTAAACCGATATTACTACCGTTTACAACGAATTACATACTATAAAAAGCGACTTTTAAGACTTTATTATAACACTAATCATTATCGCCGATATAATAAAAAACATTAAGACCGTATTAAAGCAACGGGCGGAGTTAACCGTTACGCTATCCCGTTTACTAAGACCTTAAAACGGCTTATAACGTTTTAACTTAGTCTTTATATTAAAGTATACAACTAACGGCCCCTTACGGGCAACGTAGTCTACCGCCGCTAACGTTACCCGTTTAACGGCTCCTACTACCCCGCGCCCGGCCGCCCGCTTTTAATCCCGCTTTATAATAACTACATTACTTAACCCGCCGTTAGCTAAACCTTTATTTTAGATAACCGTAACACGGCTATTTATTAAATCGTTCGATAAAACTACCGTAAAAAAAAAAGTATTAATCGTACTCTTAAACTCCGTATTTACTAATTAAGCTTTAATAATAACGTATTAATCAACGTTATTTATATAAACAACGACCCCGACGTAACTCTCTACCGTTACCTACTTTAACTTTAACGACTTAAATAATAATAAAACGGCTTAAAATAACCGTCGTTATACCTATTTCATACCTTTTTATTTTTTATTTTTTATTTTTTCTTTCTTTTATTTATCTTTTATCGTTTTTATCTGTAACTCCGTTTATATTTTATTAAAGTTATACCGCTTCGCCGTAAAATTTTTTTTAATAATAGTTTTTTTATACCGGCGCCCCGTTCTCTCGTAAAATAAAGAAGGCGGGAAGGAAATAACACGCACACTAAGCTTAATAGCGCTACACTCCACATAGTCTAACGTTGCTACAACACCGACTCCCGTAGCTATATAGCTTAGCATAATCTTTTCTTTTCTTCTCTTCTTTTCTCTCTTTTCTTAATTAGTCAATATATTATTATTATTATACACATCTAAATTAACTCGCTACTCATAGCCGTAAAACGGCCTTCTACTTCCGCGATACTTACTACCATCACTATCACGACAGCTTCGCGCTCGTAACATCTTCGGTCCAATAAACATAATCGAAAACAAACTTCAAACAAAGAGCTTTGTTTTTTTCAAAGAGAGGCGGTTTTAAAAGAGCGACATATCGTTTATAGCCGTTACGACGCAGCGTTGATCGGATTGCGTATTCACCGAATTTGCCGCCAAAAAGTGTCTAAGATAAGTCGAAAAAAGTCATCCGACGATTTTTAGTTAAGCTTTAGATAAATTCAAAGAAAACATCTTCATCTTCTTTTGACAAAAGCTTTGGACGGCCAGAACGAGGCTTGATTATTTCTAATTCAAGAACTTTTCGTACTTGGTGCATTAAAAAGCCAGTACTTCGAGCGATTTCAATCCTCGATTGCTTGCCTTCGAAATAAAGCACTCGAATTCGCTGTCGGTCTTTTTCTGTCGTCTGGCGACGCGCCATGGTGGTGATGTTTTTAGTGATGTTTTTGAAAAAAAAAAAAAAAAAAAAGACGCGTCGAAAGCTAGAAGTACCTTTTAAATGGGGATTCTAGACTACACTTAATTTAATATAGTAGAGTGGAACTACCAGTGGAGTAGGTACCTGACAGGGTGCGTTTACTTATGCCTGATACCTTCGTAAAAGGCAGAAAGGTAGTAGAGCAGTAGAGACAAGGGAACAGGGAATAACGGTGTGGACACGGCTGGAGAAACTACGAGAAACAACCGAGCAGGGTAGCGAAGAAATAATGGAAACTGGTCTATCAAAGTCACATACATTCTCAGTCTCGTTCTACTCAGTGCTCATAATTCTACTATGTATGTGTAATTAACTTGTACTATTTCTGTTACAAATATCTTCTTGACCGAGTTTCTGTGACGTAAATCTCTGTCTAGAGACTCGATCCATCTTTGATCACTTTTGATCACTTTTGATTATTTTTCTCGTGCAATGTCCCTCGTTGAGCCTTGCCCGCTGTTTCGTCGTACCTCGTTACATAGAGTAGTATTGTCAACTGAACGAGACGCCGTTCTATGAGGCGATGCTCCGCGGCCAGACCTAGACTCTGTGTATTTAGTCTGTGTGATCATAGTGGGTTTAGGCCAGGCTCGCACAGGCCCAGTAGATCACAAGCGCATCTTTTTTTTTTTTTATAAAAAATGAAGACGGCGTCTATGTGTCAATCTTTCTAGCTGTCAGATCTGAATGCAATTTTCACACATCGTGACCTCAATCACACGTTTCGTCGAGAGTGATGAATTCTGGAGGCTGCATGACTCGTTCGGCTGACCTTGTTGCTCGTGTCTTGTGTCTACCCAGTCCAGTTGGCCAATCCAAGCCGCGCCACGGTTGTCTTCTAGTAACTTCTGCTCTTCTCTTCTCTCTTCTCTTCTCTCTCTTCTCTTTTCTTTTACTCAACTAGTACCCTCATGCCCCGCAGCTCACGACAAACCCGATCCTCAGCACTGACTATGACTAGCAGTAACTCCGTTGTCAAGCTCGGGCCACCAGTTTCTTTTTCGTAATATGTATTTACTTTCTGGTCTTTTGTTCATTGCTCATTTATTATCCTTGTTTTCTCCTCTATTCCCTCCTATTTGCACTACTTGATACTACTCAACCGACTTTAAACCCGTTGCTGCATATTTCTCATCACGCTCGCACTCTGAAATCTGCCCTAAACGGTTTTTATTTCCGTTCCGAGTAGCTAGTCTTTTCTTTTGCTCTCTATTTCTCCTCTTCTCGTTTTCTCTATATTTTTATTCATTAATTCTTATTTTCTCTTCTCGATTTCACGTCTTTGTGCTATCAATTTTGTCAATATGAGTAAGGAGAAGACAGTCAACAATCAACATCAGACAGTCACGAAAATCACGAAATCACGAAATCACGAAATCATCGGATGTCGATCTCAAGAGTAAAAACGAATAAGAAACACAAAGAAAAGAAAAGAAAAACTGCTTCACGCGTGCAGATAACATCGTATCCTGAGATAACCCTGCAGCTGCCGTGCCTGTCACAGTAATACTGGCAGTACTCAGTACTAATAATACTAACATACTAGGAAAGAACCTCCATTGCGCTTTCATTTCTAATTCCGTTCCTTCCTTATCATGCATCTGGATTTATATTATTATTTATTATCAATGAATTAACTAATTAATTATTTTTTAAATCTACAAACAGCCAGTCGTATTACACTGTCTACCAAGATAACGCAACAAATCACAATAGCGTATACAATATCCACTGCATGATACAACAGCTTCCGGATGTACTCCGAGTTCCTGGCCCGCTCGCTTCTTTAGCCCAGTCTTTTTAGTCTGTTTTCGTCGTCGCTGTTAGTGCTGGAGTGCTGTTAGCGTGTCCATAAGACCCACCTCCGGTTCGGCGCTCTGTCTAGCCTTTTGTGTCTTGTCTTGCTTCTTGTCTTTCCGTATGCAATGCCCATCAACGTCTTTTTGCTCCCAATCTATCGAAACTGTTTCTCCTGCTTCTCCTGCTTCTCCTGCTTTTCCTGTCTTGCTTTGGCATCTGTAGCACTCTGTTTGCAGCCGTAGCCTATAATACTCCATGTAACACAATTCCGGGCGCTTACAAGAGCAAGAATAAAATAAAGACAAAAGCACAATAAAAGCCGAAAACATAAAAATAAAATACCCGACAACTCTTCCTCGTCTTTTTCGTCCTCCATCTGGCCGTAATTATGTACTTTTTCACTATTCTATTATTCTATTTATCTACTTATAGTACTTACACTTGTGGCAAATATCTCCATTATTTCTCTTATTTATATCCCATCCCGTTTCAACCTCTTTTCTTATTTACTTCTGCTGTCTTTCTTTTTCTCAATCTTTCTCTTCTTTATTCAGTCTCTTACCTCATCATCTGTAAATTGTGACCGTGATAGTAATTGTGACTCTTCATCCTCCTCTTCCATCTATCTATCCATCCTCACTCTATATACGATATGGGCTCTGCTGTGCAGTCATGTCGCGATCCGGATGCCTTTCCAGCTTTTCAGCTGTTCTTCCTAGGTAAGATGGTAGATTCAAAGACCCCCCCCCCCCCCCCCCCCCAAAAAAAAATAGACACAAAAACTAACCAACAGCAATTGTTCGTCTTGCTGAACCCATTGCCCTCACCTCCATCTTCCCCTACGCCTGGGCCCTCGTCAAGCACTTTCAGTTCGGCAAGGAAAGCGATGCCTCCTTCTATGCCGGCGTCCTCATCTCCGCCTTTTCCCTCGCCGAGGCCGTCATGGGCATGTACTGGGGCGGCCTGTCTGACCGCATCGGCCGCAAGCCTGTGCTTCTTGTTGGCTGCATCGGCACCATGCTGAGCATGCTCGTCGTCGGCCTCGCCCCCAACATCTATGTCGCCCTTGCTGGCCGTGTGTGCGGCGGCCTACTGAATGGAAACATTGGCGTCATCCAGACCATGGTTGGCGAGCTCGTCAAGCTCCCCGAGCACGAGCCGCGCGCCTACTCCATCATGCCCTTTGTCTGGAGCATTGGCACCATCATCGGCCCGGCCATTGGCGGCACGTTTTCGGATCCGCGCTCGTCGTTCCCCGACTACTTCCCCGAGGGCGGTCTGTTTGACCGCTACCCGTATCTGCTGCCCAACCTGCTGTGTGCCCTGCTGCTGCTCGTCAGTATTGTGCTGGGCTACTTTTTGCTGGAAGAGACACACCCCGACATGCAGCCCAAGACCGCTTGCAACGGTGAGCTGCTTGAGGCCAGCCCCTACGTGTCCGACGAGACGCCGCTCCTGGAGACGTCGGACGCCCTCAAGCGGCCTGCCGTCGACCTGCGCGCCGAGACTTATGGCACATTTGGCCGGGCACGGTCGGGCACTCTGACGTCAGTCGTTGACCATACGGAAGAATCCGATGCCGCCCTTGCCACGTCGCTCGCCTTTGCTCCCGAGAACAAGTCCAAAAACTACGCCGCCTCGACCGCCCCCTCGACCTCCTCTGCATCGGTCAACATTTTCTCGCCGCGCGTCGTCTCCGTCGTCCTCGCCCTCGCCATCTTCTCCTACCACAGCATGGTCTACGACTCCACGCTGCCCATCTTTTTTGAAGACGACCGCGTCGTCCCCTACCCCGATTCTCTCGTCAACTTTTCGTACAACCCCTTCTACTCCCCCGGCGGTCTCGGCCTCTCGCTGCGCGCCGTCGGCATGATAATGGCCGGCAACGGCGCCATCGCCCTCTTTGTCCAGGCCGTCATCTTCCCCCTCGCCGCCTCCTACATTGGCGTCTACCGCCTGTTCTTGATGGTCACCCTGCTGCACCCCCTCGCCTACCTGGTTCTGCCCATGCTGCTCTACGTCCCCGCCAGCATGCTGTACCCGGCCATCTACGCCTGCCTGTCGCTGCGCAACCTGTTTGCCATTCTGGTCTACCCCCTGCTGCTCATCCTCATCAAGGAAGCCACGCCGTCGCCGTCAGTGCTGGGCAAGGTCAACGGCATGGCGGCGAGCGCGGGCGCTGCGTGCCGCATGGTGGCACCGCCGATTGCGGGCTACCTGTACACGCTGGGCAGCGGAATGGACTGCACGGCGCTGGCGTGGTACGGCGGCGCATTCGTGGCGCTGATTGGAGCCGTGCAGTGTTTCTCTGTCGAGCGGCCCCGCGTCACCGATGACGAGGAGGCCCTTTAATGATTTTATTTTATTTTTTATTCTTTTGCGTTATTCATTAAATTTGCTTATAGCGAGCGAGCTTTGGTGGCGTTTCTGCGTTTCTCGCTGCTTTTGATTCTTGGGATGTCAAAACGACTATGCATTGGGTTTGGTGTTATTGGTTTGGGATTCGGTTCTGGTTTTAATGTTTTCTAGTTTTCTGTTATTTCTTCAAATTTCCTCAAATTTCCTCAAACTTCTTCTTTCACATTGTCTTCTTCTTTCTATCTCTTTGATTGCTTTATCATCTGGTATCGCTCACGCAATCTCGCCGCTTGAGTCATCGGTTGGCCCCGGTGAGTGGTGTTTTGTGTTGGTTATTTTATAGTTAAAAGTTAAATTGATAGACTACCAAAAATAAATATACACTCACACTTATTCCATTGCATTTAATTATCATGGCTTGCGTGTCGCCTATGAAGCTGTCGGCAATCACATCTACCCCGCTTAGTCATTCTCCAGTGAGGTCATAGGCCATAGTGGGCTAGTAAAATCCCACTATCAGAAAAATAAAATCTAGACGATTCGATATTAAGGGTCGATAGTCTTTGGTGTAAGTAGATATACGCGACATTGCACTTTTTGATTTCCTTTTCTTTTAAAGTAAACCAAACGACAACACACAACAGAAAAATGGTTCAATTACAAGAAATTTCCGACGAGGTGGCCGCCAAGCTCAACCTGGGCGACAAGAATGGTGATGGCAAGACACAGACAACTCCAGCAGCGCCATCACCAGCGCCGACAGCAGCAGCATCTTCACAACCAACACAGACACCACAACCACCACCACCAGAATCAAGTCCAGCATCAGCTCCGGCGCCGCCGCCGGCTCCGGTTAGACCCGCAGTGGCTGGAGCGGAGCTGCCCCCTTCCCTAGCCATGACCAGTGGCAAGACCGCCGAGGACATCCTGGCCGAGCTCAACAAGTCGCCCCTCTTCATGACCGACCTCGAAGACAACGACGACGTCGCCGCGCTGCAGGCCCTGGCCTATGAGGGTTCTCCCTTTGAAAATGCCAGCGACTTTAAAGAGCGCGGCAACGAGTGCTTTCGCGAAAAGGGCTGGGCCGATGCTCGCGAGTTCTACGGCAAGGGCATCGCCATCCTCATCGGCGAGGACCGCCGTCGCGCCCGTGGCGAAGCTGCCAAGATCGACACCGACATTGACGGCAACCCCCACCCAGACCCAGACACTCCCGAACAGATCAAGCTCGCAAACACCGTGCTCGCTTCCCTCTACGCCAACCGCGCCGCCTGCCAGCTCGAGCTGCGCAACTACCGCTCCTGCACCCTCGACTGCGGCGCCTCTCTGCGCATCAATGCCGCCAATGCCAAGGCGTGGTTTCGTAGCGCCAAGGCCCTGCTGGCTCTCGACAAGACCGATGAGGCCGCCGAGGCCTGCAAGGGTGGTCTCGCTGTCGACCCCAAAAACGCGTCCCTCCTCAAGCTGTCGAAAGATGTGACCACGCGCGCCGAAACCGTGGCCGCCCTCAAGCGCCGCGAGCAGGACCGGCTGGACCGCGAAAAGCGCAAGGCGCAGCGGCTGCGAGCCGTGCTGCATGCGCGCGGCGTCCGCACGCGCACGACCGAGCAACCTCCCGAGATGGAGGACGCTGCGATCCGGCTCGAGCCCGAAGATGACGGCTCGTGGAACCTGGACGTGAGCAAGAGCACGCTGGGGTATCCGACTGTCTTTCTGTACCCGCTGCAGCTGCAGTCGGACTTTGTCAAGGCGTTCAACGAGGCCGATAGCATTGGTGACCACCTGGACATCCTGCTGCCGGTGCCGTGGGACAAGACCGAAAAGGACTATGCCAACACGGCGGCGGTGGAGTGCTACATGGAGACGATCCCTGGCGGCCTGGTCAAGGTGGGCAAGAAGATGGTGCTGGGCAAGATCTTGGCGCAGGCCAACGTCGAGGTGGTGGACGAGGTGGTGCGCATCTTTGTCGTGCCCAAGGACCAGGCGGCGGGCTGGGTCAAGGAGTTTAAAGAAAAAAAGGCGGCCGAGAAGGGCAAATAGGAGTAGAAGTCAAGTCTGTGACAAAGATTAAAAATATGATTGATTAATCAACAGTAACGAGGTTGAGCGACAATAACCAAAATAATTGAAAGAAAAGAGGGAAATGCAACAAACTGCAACGAATGCAAACACCATCATTCAAATCCAAATTCCTATCGCGAGATATTCCCAGCACCCCACACTATGCTCCATTCCACCCAACACCATTCTATCCCATAATCAAAACCCCGTTCACTACTTCATATCTCCTTCTCCCCCATCCATCAATCAAATACCCCGACGCTTTTTGCGAGGTGTTGTGTCGTCGCATAGCAGTGATGATATGCGGGCGGCAAACTGGTTCGTCGGTTGTTGACTTCGAGACCGAGACTGAGGTTGATATTGAGTCTGAGTCTGAGTCTGAGGCTGAGGCTGAGGCTGAGGCTGAGGCTGAGGCTGAGGCTGAGGCTGAGGCTGAGGCTGAGGCTGAGGCTGGGTCTGGGTCTGGAGAAGAGGAAGAGACTGCTGCTGTGGACTTGTCCTGACATGAATGCTGTCCTGCACGCGCTCTTCATAGTCGTCATACTCGTGCTCATACTCAATCTCTTCTTGACCGTCGTCTCTCAGGTGAACCAACAGCTCGGCCGCATCGGCGTCTTTGGCGTTCCAATAGGTAGAGGTAGAAGGGGTCTCGCTCTTTGGTGCTCTGCGCCTTGTGCTGGCCATTTGCAGGTAGTGGTGGCCATGGTTCTGTTGCTGGCGGTGTCTGCGCCGCTGCGGACGAGGAAGAGACGACATGGACATGGACTTGCGGTGGCCTCTACTGTCGTTATCAGTTACGCATTTTGCCTGACTCTCATAGGGGACGGCCACAAGACGCGGCAGCCGTGGCGGTGAAGGGTAGCACGAAGACGGCGCAAAGCGGTGGCCGCCCACCTCTTCTGGCTCCCTCAGCCAGTGCGTTTGCCTGCCCTCTGTGCGATCTTCAGTGCGACTCAATGTCTGTGTCTGATGTGCGTTTGTGTTTGCTTGATGGGGCGCGCCACTCTCTTCAACCTGGTACCGGGTGTAATCTTCGTACCCGTGGCTTTCCACTGCCACTGCAGCACCGACATCCACTTCCATATTGCTCATATTGGCATTGAAACATCTCTTGTCCTCTCTGTGATGGGGCTCCGGGTGCAGTGTCTCAACCCGCGACTCGGCAAGGTCTGGGTGACTCGTGTTGTAGAGTGAAAAGTGATGGGGTTGAGGGTAATGGCCACCGCGGACAATCAAAGGCGGTAGAGTAGTTGGGACTCGGTCTGTTTGATGTCTATCCGGCTGGTGTCTCTCAGGCTGGTGCGTCGATGTGAGCGAGGCAATGTGCGAAAAGGGCGGCAGCTTCTCGTGCTCAATCGGCGACGGCAAGAGGGAGCCACGGTGCGAGGCATAGTATCTAAGAGGAGCTAACTCTGGGCCTCTCTCGTATTGCTGGTGATGTTTATACCCATGATGGTATTCATGCAGAGAGTCGCTGTGAGTGTGAGCATGATGGACGTGGTAGTCCGGCCGCGGTAGATGGGCATTCATGTCAGCATCGCTGTAGCGAGAATCAGCCGCGCGATGTCCCTGTGGCAGATGCGCCATCTGGCCATCTCGGTTGTATTGATCATACTGCTCATACCGCTCGTACTGATCGTACTGGCCGTACTCGCCGTATCGATCATACCTCCCGTATTCGACCAGGTCAAGCTCTAGACTCTGATGGCGTGTCTGGTGGTAGGGCAGCGACTTGCCAATGCCCGACTTGGAGTCCTTGAGTGTGATCTGGCGCATCCGCTCCGTGTCCCCCGTAGCATCCTGCACAAGCGCCTTGTCAATCACCATGCGGCCAAACTCGGGTGACTGCGGCGGTAGGCACTCGGACGGAAAGTCGGGGCCAAAGATGGGAATCAGAGCGCCGGCAATTCGGTAGCAGAATGTGGCACACACGGCCTTGGCGCATGTATACGGCATCCAATAGCCTGTTGGTCAGTCTTGCACTTGCATAATTGATGATAAAAAAGAGAGAACCTACCCTGCGCCATGATGGATCCGCCGGTGATGCTGTGAGTGATCTCCCGCAGGCCCGGGTTGAGCCCGAGCATCTTGGCCGGCGTCGTCTTGCTGTACTTGCAGCACTTGAAAAAGGGCGTCATGCGCACCAGGCCGACATTGTAGTCCCACATGACATGGTATTCCTTGTCGTCGCCGGGCACTTTGAACACATACTGGAACACCTCAAAGCTCTCGCGGCCCGTCTTCTCGTAAAAGTCCTTTTTGCCGCTGGCATAGGGAATGTGTCGGCAGTACTCTTCAATGTCGCCAAACGGGTAGATTTGGAAGTCGTCAATGGCACGCACGGCCGCCTCATCAAGGCCGTCTTCAAACGGCCGGAACCGTACGGTGCCCTTGGCATGGGCTCGGACAAACTCGATTGGCATAGTAGATGTACTGGTGGCTTGCCGTCTTGGGGTTGCCGTTGGCGCAGAAGGCACTTGATAGAGAAGACGGTCGCTGTACACTGTGGCAGGAGAAGCAACCTTGGCCACAGTCGGGGTAGAAGAGCAGGATGCAAAGGCCAGAGGTGATGGCGAAGAGCAGGTGGATGGGGAGCCTTTGTGGTCAAGATTGGTCAAAGAAGAAGGGGCAGTAGTCAAGTTTCCTTGCAATGATGGTCCCTCGAGGTAGTGATAGATGGCGGACTGGGACATAGTATCGTAGGAGATATATGGATTCAGGTAAAGGGTAGATGAAGGTGTATACGGCGATGATAGCAATGCAAATAATAGAAATGATGAAATCAAAGTAGTCAAATAGGTTAATGATGAGTGAAAAAGAGCCGTCTGTGGCCTCCAGGGCAGTGTGTGGTCTTGTGAGACGTGCTATCAGAGAGGTAGTGGTTGTGGTAGAGATGGAAATATGACAGGAGGAGAGCAGACAGAGGAACAGAGACAAGAACCAGAGAGACAGTGGGAGCCAGCCCAGGTCATATATGAGTAATGTGGTATGTGATAAAGTGCGATGGGCAGTGACAGGCTAGTTGCTGGATGGTTTGATTTTTTTGGTTTGATTTTGATTTGTTTTTCTTTTTTCGTTTCCCTTTTGTTTTCCCGCTTTGGCTTCTTTTTGATTATATCGGTTCTGCCAGAGAGTTTGTCTATATAGAGTTATAATAGAAGCTAGGCAAAAGACACCAAGGGGACAAGGTAAAGAATAATAATAGGGCCAGATAGGAGGTTGAGGTGAAGGTGCAGATGAAAATAGAGAATAGAAGATGGGAGACAGTCTTCATAAGAGGGGGGAACAGCTTATATGGTCACACATTTGATGAAAAGGGGAGTCGAAAGGAAACAAAGGCTTGGATGAGAGCGAGAGGTCAGGGCGGGAGTGGTTCGTGGCAGATGGCAGATGGCAGATGGCAGAGGTAGAGGTAGAGGTAGACAGACTACATGATATATGGGATATGGTGAGCTCGTACCAGATGGGCTGCGGGCAGCAACGGGCTCGCCGTACCGAACGGCGTGATTCTTTTATTTTATTTTATCTCTAAACCTTTTGTTACTCTCTCTCTGCCTACAATCATCGTCTCCCATTGCCTGGGCTCACCTTGCACACCCCCTCGCATCTTGAAGGGGTGCTGATAGTGCAGACGTCTGTGCCCAAGGTCCACCTTGAGCTACCTTTGATTTTATCTTTTCCAGTTGTTGGTTTAATTAATTACGCCTTATATTATCTCCTCACCTTCACCTCATCTTCACCTTTGCCTTTGCCTACTCGTGGCATCGCCTTGTGCCATCTACGCTCTCAGTCTGTCGGTGTGCAAGAGCCCACATCTTTCACTCTCATGCATCTGCTTGTCTAGACTTGTCCTGCACAAGGGAAATGCTCAAAGATGCTTGGACTGTCAGGTCGGCAAGTATGGGCAGACAGTGGAGTCAACCACCTTGAGATACTCAGACTGCATATCAGGTCTTGTTCTTTGTCAGTTTCGCTCTTTGAAAGGAAATGTCGACAATGTTTCATGCCGTCCTGGAGTCGGCCCTCATTTCTAGCATTCTGGAAAGGATAAGAGACGACAAAGGAATCAAAGAGACATACTTGAGCTGACAAGGTGAGGGCATAAAGTGGTCACCGCCGAAATTGTCGGAGACGCAAGTCTTGGTAGCTCGAGTGACGGAGCAGCCACAATATGATAGATGAGTAGAGGCGTGAGAGGACGGCTACGAGTGGCTATATGGCTAGAGGTATGACTGCGTTATAGACTCAAAGTATCTACAGGCTGGCGGAAGGGAAACAAGCGAGGTTCTCTACTTTTGTCAGATTTTGTAACAAAATGTAGCAAGGTGTATTAAATCATATCAAATCATATCAAATATATCAAAAAAATACAAGACAAAATCTGACAGAATCAAGACTGACGGCAGGCAAGAGGCAAGAGGAAAGACGATAAAAACAATGACAGGTATCAAGAACTTCCGAGAATAAAAACTTTGTCAAGGTCAACAACAATAACGGCAGGGGAAGAGAAAGGTAGCCATCGAAAGGTGTAATGGGAGAGGGGGGGAGAAAGCAGACAAGAGGCAAATTTGGTCGCTACCATGTTTCTTCTCCTCAATCTCTTTAATCTCTTCAATCTCCTCAGTATAAAGCCAACAAATTGTGACCAGGACTTGCTCATATACAATATATTATATATTGGGCCTCTTAAAAAGTATGTAGGTTTCCGTGCAGAACCCAAGAACAGAGTATTCAGATCACCAGTTGTTGGGGAACCAAATCATCGTCTCGTCTGTGTTCTCTCTTCTCCCATACATTTCTGTCGTGGTTGAAGAGGTACTATCTACTTCCATCTGGACAACGGAAAAGTCGGTCATGGCACATATTTTGGTAGCTTAGATAGCTTGGAATTCTGGTCACCACTCCAAGCTTCAGGAGTCGGAGTACCCGTGAGACCAGTCAATACAAGCGGCGAGAGCATAGGCAAGGAAATCTGATATTCTACCTGTTATTTTGCAGGCTGCGGTGCCGCCGTCAATACTATTCAGTTTTCCGAGGAGCAGTAAAGACAGGCTCCTCTTTAACATCTCTTTGCAAGTTCTTTGTTCATTGCTCTTGATAAGAGAGGCCCTGTCGCGGCCTAACCGAGGGATTTCTGATGGGTGATGAGGAATGAGAGAGGGATGATTGCTAGAGGAAGAAAATCAAAGACAAAATCAGAGGCAGACAAAAGGCAACGGTCGACGGATACGCTCGGCTACTCATCGAGGGGGGGGGCAAGCGTCTTCGCCTTCCAGCTCCCAACAAACGATGTCAGTGCAATGCTTCTGGGTATTGGTCTCTGTATCTGTATATTCTTTCCTGCATCTTCTGTCCTGTATCTTCTTTTCTTCATATTCTGTCCTTCCCCTTCTTTTCTGCACCCTCAGTCCATCTACAGTCTGCATTCTCGCCTCCCGTCTGCGTCTGCCTGGAAGCGGACAAAAGGCAGACGGAAGGTTGCAGCACCGACGCATCATGAACTGGCCATTAACCGTATATGATACTGCTGTCTCAGTCTGTTTTATTTCCCTTTTTCTCCCCTTCAGGTTGGATTTATCTCATAATTTAATCTAATCTGTGCTCGCCAACCTCGCCAGACTCCCTCTTCCACCCGCCTGCCGCCTATCCGTGGCCAACAGCGTAGAACAAAGGAGCGAGTCTGCCTCTCTGTATTGATCGTATTAAACACAACATATTAACAGTTCTGAGTACTGTGGTCTCTATAGCATCATCTCTAGAGCTCGCTTGACTCGACACACGTGGCATCTGCAGCTACTCGTTAATAAAAGCTGCATCAAAGAGAAATTGGAAGACATAACCAGGGAGAAGAATCAGAGAGAAAGAGTCAGAAGAAAGAAGAGAGACACTCCCAAACACCGCTATATTACAGTACTGCAAGAGTCTAAAGTGCCTGACGCCGTCTCTGAGAAGTCGGTGTGCACGCGGCCGACATTACATATTAAATCTTGGAATCAATAACAGGATATCACATTTTGCTGTAGTGTAAATGAGCTCGCATGGCATATTTGAGTTTGCAGAACCAAACTTTGGATGCGTTGTTTATGGGGGGGCTGGTTTGGCTTGCAGCGTTGTCGACGGTGTCTGATCTCACAGCATTCGATGCTTGGACCAGAAGAGTCTTGGATGAGATAATGAGAGTTTACTTGAACTACAAACAGCTCGCTGTCGGCGACTATGCAATCAACTGCTCAGAGACAAAGAGAACCAAACCCAACAAACAAAACAGCTTGTTGCACAGATACCCTCGTCTTCGTCCCCATGTGCAACGGCGGAAGGATGGGGATAGGGGCCAATTTGAAGACTGAAGCCGTTCTCTCTAGGCCTACATTTTTGCCCTCTGCCCTCTGTGACAAATATGACTTGTAGAATTGTGGTCGTGTCTGCTCTGGCCCGTAGGCGACCGTCCTCAACATTACTGTAAATATTGCTGACGATACAGTCAAAAGCTAGTAGTTTTTCTCTGTTTGCTTCTATACGCTGTATTAAACAACATCGCCATTTCGTCCGAAATATGTCCTCTAGATATATAGATCCAACTCTATTCTGCGATTATACTCTCAGTCATCTCTGTGGCACTGCATGGCATTGAGACCGGAAAATAAACTAGCTTAAATGCAAAAACATAGACACCGTTGCCACTGCCTAGGCATGTTTGACATGTTTGTGTGTAGACATGCAACTGAGTCAGATACACAAAATACAGAAATACAGAAATACAGCAAGCATAGCCCGTTAATAGCTATATTCTATAGAATATATTTGCAGTCTTCGTTTCGACCTCACCACCTTGCAATCTTTACGAGGCGCCTGTTTCAGTTGAATTTTCAGGGCCGTTGGCGTAGTACAGAGTCTATAACCCTACATCGGCCTTATCTGCAGAATTTGTTTTAGAGAGGGTCACCCATCACCAGGGCGCATGGGTATATGTTGAGTGGCACAAAGGTCAAAGAGTGGTGGACGAAACGACAAACTCGCGTGACACGACAACTGTACTGGCGAGTCTGGGTATATTTCACAGGATATTTTACAGCAAAAATGAAGGCTAGACTTGCTGCAACTCAAGGCTGATGAGTAGAATAGAGGGAGTCTAGAGTCTAGACGATGATCTCGGATCTCGGAGGGCTTGCACAAGCAGAATCAAAGCTCTGCATACCAAGCGAGATGGTACATGGACGAAACGTTGCCTTTGTTTGTGGAGTCTGGGCGCTGGATGAGTATAGCAACGTTTGAATCATTTCGGTAGGTGCAGTAGTTGCGAGCGTCACAAAGTTCAGACAGAGAATATAATATACATGATATGAAAATCAAAGCAAATATTAAAATAAGAATAAAGCTAGATTAGTCATCAATGCTGTGCAGCCTCGACTACATCTAAACACAGCAACGGTCAACGCCATGGATTATTTCAGCTCAACTCGGAGTAATGTACTGATTTAACGCTTATGCTAGACAGCTCAGGCAAGATGCGAAAGTCTGCCGGATCGACCAAGGCTGTATCACTCATCCTGTCGTGGCTCCGTACAACCACTCGCCGCCTGTCGCGACGACTAAGCCACTCAGGCCTGTCATGCATCATGTAGGCAAGTAAGGCGAAGTTGGAATATCGGTTAGTGATAGAACCGTAGGAAATATTAAGTTGCTTTATTTTTTATTATAATCAAATAACAGACTACTTCTCTTTCTATTATTATCCTGTCAGCACCTCGTCATAGACTGTATACGGTGCACAATGAGGTTTGACAGGTAGCCAAATTCAAAAAAAAAAAAAAAGACATAATAACAATAGTTAAAATAATTAAAATATTACAACAATATGAGCAGATAAATATCAAACCAAAAGAGTGCAACGCCTATGCTCCGAAGACGGAATGATGTGGCGATGCCAGTGGTGGTGCTGTTTGTACAACACTCGATAAGCGAATAATTCGGGGCACGGAACGTATGAGGATAGGATTAAACACAAAAGGGAGAAGCAAAAGACAGAAAACTACCAATCACATGCGAGGTATTAAATTGGCGGTTCTGTGGTGAGAAAGGCGCACACTCTAGTCTTTGTAGGAGTCAATAGTAAGACAGCTCAGGCGGCAGATGACAAGCTATCTGGCACCGGGATGTATTGTAGAATTTATAGAATTATATTCTGTTGCTTTCTGAATTTCTGATTTACTTTGTTGCTGTATAATCTTTTTTTATTTCAGTTTTCTTTATATAAATCTTTAAAAAATTGAATAAAGTCAAAATACATAAAAATACCAAAATAAATCGGGTGGTATCAGCTCTTCGCAAAACCACTGCTGATATCTGATACACAATACACAATACACAATACAAACCAGACTGACCAGACCTCTACAACTTCTCTATCGTCCCCTTTCCGCCGGCCATCCCCCCCTCTGTTTGCGCTTGGGATCACACCCGGCCCCCTCTGAAAAGATGCTTGTGCTTGTGACTGTACTCATGCTGTACGAGGAGAGAGCTTGTCCTTCTTCACAGTACCCCTGCTGTACACCTATATCATATCTATTGAGCTACTGATCTGTCCCCTCTCCTCGTCAATGTGGACGAGATGCTCATACGGCCCTGCTGACGGTCCTGTTGACGTTGGGCGTCGATGTTGATGTTGCCGTCCCAATCCGGACTAGCGTAATACTGGCGCACTTAGCAAGAGGCTGATCATCCGTGAATAAACCTGATTTTGAACTAGTCGCATACCTGGTGCGTGACCCCACACGTGCCACGCTTACTAAGTTTGCCTAAAGACGCGTTGCGCGTCTGGTCGCTTCGGGCCTCGCAGGCAAAATGGACTCTTCTCATAACTGTTTACATTGCAGTCGTTCCGTCCCGATTAGGTATCAAAACAGTAAACACAAAAACAAGGCCGAGAGCACCCACTGCCCGATTTGCCTGTGAGCCCCTCTTTTTATTTGCACGACCCGTCCATAGCCTTGACGTTCACATTCACGTTCACGTCGTCCACGTCCATCAATCTTATCGCGACAAATTTGTCAACGGCGACACGGCGACAACATCGACAACCACGACAACCACGACAACCCTCGACACACCCGGCATCAGCAGCGCATACCCAGTACAAAGGACTGGATCCTTGACTGCTATAGTTGTTCGACCTCACTTTCATTTTCGTTAATCACAACCGTCGTCAACATTTCGTTCTTTCGCCTCAGTCGCGCTCTTTTCTCCCCGCGCTCTTCCATACTCTTCCCCTCCGTCACTGCAAGTCCAATTACTGCAGTCTCGCGAGTTGGGTTGAAAACTCCTCCCCGTACCCTTTACAGCGACCAGCAAGCGTTTCCTTTCTCGAATTTCTCTTTTCCACGACACACATCATCCCACTTGCTGCCCAAGATGGACTCCGATCTGAGCGACTCGGCGTTCGAGGTGGACAATGACTCTGAAGGATACGAGCCGGCACCGGTAAGCTGCGACACCAAACTTGCACAATGGAAACGCTGCTAATACATGCCCCCGTCTTAGAAAGTCAAGGCCAAGGCCGCACCCAAGAAGGCCGCTGCTCCCAAGGCGGCGCCCAAGAAGAAGCTTGTCCAAACCAAGATCACCGCAAAGCTCGCCGCCAACAAGAAACGCGCCAAGCCCGCGTCCGATGACGAGGATGACAATACCATAAATGACGACGACCTCGACGGTGGCAGCATCGGCGGCCTGTCTGCCACCCCTCCCAGCGCAAAGAAGCAAAAGAAGGCCCCAGTCAAGAAGGCGAAGGCCGGCAAGCCGCTCGCTGAGATCTCAAATGACTCCGTCGCCCAGTTCGATGGCGTCGGTTCCGACGACGACAACGACGAGCCATCAGCATCACAGGCAAAGTCCGGCAAGACCGCCTCCGAGATGTACCAGAAGCTCACCCAGCTTGAACACATCATCAAGCGTCCCGACACATACATTGGCTCCGTCGAGCACCTTGAGCAGGCCATGTGGGTGTTCAGCAAGGCCAGCGGTCAGATGGAGAAGCGCAACGTCTCCTTTGTGCCCGGTCTCTACAAGATCTTTGACGAGATCCTCGTCAACGCTGCCGACAACAAGCAGCGCGATGCCAGCATGTCCGCCCTCAAGGTCACCATTGACCGCGAGACTGGCGAGATCAGTGTTGAGAACAATGGCAAGGGTATCGCCGTTGAGATGCACCAGGTATGTATTTCAATCTGCCCGATTGACAAAAAACCTATGAAAGCCTATGAACGTAGCTAACCTGCCTCACAGAAAGAAGGAGTCTACATCCCCGAGCTGCTGTTCGGTCACCTCCTGACAGGTTCCAACTACGACGATAACGAAAAGAAGACGGTCGGTGGTAGAAACGGTTATGGTGCAAAGCTGTGTAACGTCTTCTCCACAGAGTTCACAGTCGAGTGTCAAGACTCGAACAGCGGCAAGCGCTACAAGCAGTCATGGCACAAGAACATGTCCGTCATGGACAAGGCCAAGATCACCTCCAACAAGTCTGCCGACTTTGTGCGCGTCACATTTACACCCGACTACAAGCGCTTCAACATGCCAAATGGCATCGACGACGACCTCGAGGCTCTCATGCTGCGCCGTATCTACGATATGGCTGGTGTTGTCGAGGGTGTCAAGGTCTACTTGAACGGCGAGCTGCTCAAGGTCGGCTTCAAGAAGTACTGCGACCTCTACGCCAAGGCCATTGCCAAGGAGCGTGATGAAGAGGTCAGCGCTGGCGAGGAGCTGCCTTCAACCGCCACAGTGCAATTTGAGGACCCCAAGGCGCACCGGCGCTGGCAGATCGGTTTCACCGTGTCCGACGGCTCCTTCCAGCAGGTGTCTTTTGTCAACTCCATTGCCACCACTTCTGGCGGTACACACGTCAACTACATTGCCGACCAGATCTGCAACTTCTTGTTGGCAGATCTGAACAAGAAGAAGAAGGGCCACTCGCTCAAGCTGAACCACATTCGCAACCACATATTTATCTTTGTCAACTGTTTCATTGACAACCCGGCCTTCTCTTCGCAGACCAAGGAGCAGATGACGACCAAGGTTAGCGCATTCGGCAGCAAGTGCGTCCTCACCGACGGCTTCCTCAAGAAGATCAAGAGCACAGATGCCATCAATAACATCATTCACTTTGCCGAGAAGAAGGCAGACAAGATGATGTCCAAGAGCGACGGCAACAAACGCTCTCGTATCAGCAACGACAAGCTGGTCGATGCTAACTTGGCTGGTACCAGACACGGTCATGAGTGCACCCTGATTCTCACAGAGGGTGACTCTGCCCGTGCGTTGGCTATTGCTGGCCGTGCTATTTTGGACCCTGACCGCATTGGTGTCTTCCCACTTCGTGGTAAGATGCTAAACGTGCGTGATGCGTCAATCGACCAGATCACCAAGAACAAGGAAATCCAGAACATCAAGCAGTTCCTTGGTCTGAAGCACAAGCAGGTCTACACCGACACCAAGGGTCTCCGGTACGGTCATCTGATGATCATGGCCGATCAGGATCACGACGGTAGTCACATCAAGGGTCTTCTCATCAACTTCTTGCAGGTTCAATTTCCCTCTCTTCTGCAGATCCCCGAGTTCTTCCAGGAGTTCATCACGCCCGTGGTCAAGATCTGGCAGGGCTCCAATCCCAAGAAGCCTACCAAGTCCAAAGCCTTCTACACGATCCCCGAGTACGATGAGTGGAGAGAAGCTCACCAGGCTGAAGTCCGGAAATGGGACTACAAGTATCTCAAGGGTCTGGGTTCGTCGTCCAACGAAGACGCGCAGGTCTACTTTACAAACCTCGATGCCCATTTGAAGGAGTTTGAGACCATGGAGACCGACGAGGCTCAGCTCTTCGACCTTGCCTTTTCCAAGAAAAAGGCCGATGCTCGTAAAGAGTGGCTCGGCAACTTTGTGCCCGGTACCTTTTTGGACCAGTCGACTAAGAGCATCACATACTCTGACTTTGTGAACAAGGAGCTGATTCTTTTCAGCATGGCTGACAACATGCGTTCCATCCCCTCTGTTCTCGACGGTCTCAAGCCTGGTCAGCGCAAAGTCATCTACACCTGTCTCAAGCACAACTACGTCAAGGATCAGAAGGTATTTGAGCTTGCTGGTACTGTGTCCAAGACCGCCTCGTACCATCACGGTGACGCCTCGCTGCACCAGACCATTATCGGCCTGGCCCAGACGTTTGTCGGCTCCAACAATGTCAACTGTCTCGAGCCCAGTGGTAACTTCGGTTCCCGTCTGTCCGGTGGTTCAGATGCTGCCAGCGCTCGTTACATTTTCACGCGTCTTTCCCCCTTTGCTCGCCGGGTGTTCAACCCCCTGGACGAGCCTGTGTTGGAGAGTAATGAGGAAGAAGGCAAGACGATTGAGCCCAAGAACTACGCGCCCGTCGTGCCCATGGTTCTGATCAACGGTGCTGATGGTATCGGTACCGGTTGGAGTACCCAGATTCCCAACTACAATCCTGTAGATATTGTCAACAATTTAAAGCGCCGCATGGGCCGTGTTGGTGACGGAGAACAGGAAGAGGTTCCGTTTGAGCCTATGATTCCTTGGTTCCGTGGCTGGAAGGGCACCCCCGAGCCGGAGCCCAACCAGCCTGGTAAGTTCCGTTTCAACGGTATTGTGTTCCAGGACGACAAGAAGCCCAATGAGGCCATTGTGACGGAGCTCCCCGTGCGTGTATGGACGGATGATTTCAAGTCGCGTTTGGAGGAGGTCATTCGTGCGGAGAAGTCGCCGTCTTGGATCAAGGATTACAAGGAGTTCAACGACCACCAAAACGTGCACTTCCAGATCCAGATGGACGAGAAGCACATGAAGGCAGCTCTCGACGAGGGCTTGATTGAGCGCTTCAAGCTGTCCAAGACCATTGGCACGACCAATCTGGTGGCGTTTGATGCGAACGGTCAGATCCGCAGATACGAAAAGGTGGAGGACATCATGGAGGACTTTTACAAGTACCGCTATGATGTTTACACAATGCGCAAGGCGCACTGGCTGGGTCTGTACGACTTGGAGTACCGCCGACTAAAGAACCAGTACCGGTTTGTTCTCGAGATCATGGAGGGCAAGCTTGTTGTGTCGAAGAAAAAGAAGGCCATTGTCGTGAAGGAGCTGCGTGAGAACAGATACGAACCCTTCCCCCGGGACACGACTGACGCAAAGAAGAAGAAGAACAACGACGATGAAATGGACGAGGAGGAAGATGACGACGAGAGTGGCTCGGACCGCGACTTTGACTACCTGCTGTCGATGCCCATCTGGTCCTTCACGCAAGAGCGCCTTGATCGCCTGAAGAAGCAGATTGAGGCCAAGAAAGACCAGTACGACGAGCTTGACTCCAAGAGCGAGAAGGATCTGTGGTGTGCCGATCTGGACGAATTTATCAAGGAGTGGGAGAACCAGCTCATGATGGATGCAGACATTCAGACCTCGATCCGTCGCCTGGGTCGCCGCACGTCAAAGAAGATTGGTGCTGGCCGTGGCCGCAAGGTCAAGGACGAGGACGAGTACACGGAGAAGAAGCCTGCTCGCGCCCCCAAGATCTCTGCAGCCATGAAGTCTGCAGCTGCTGCGAAGCCCGTGGAGAAGACGTCTGACAGATTTGCTGAGATGTTCTCTGCCAAACCAAAGACGAAGCCCGCTACTACCGCCGCCGCTGCTGCGAAGAAGGCGGCTACTCCTGTTGACGGTGGCAATGACGACTTTTCGGATGACGACTTCGCTGCACTGGCCAGACCCAAGAAGGGCAAGGCAGCAGCCGCCCCCGTTGAAGACAGGATTGTGGAACTGAGCGATGAGGACATGGACGAGCCTGTTGAGACCATTTCAAGCCAACGCACAAAGCGAGCTGCGGCTACCAAGACCAAGAAGTGGACCATTGACTCCGACTCTGAGATGGAAGACGATGACGAGGAGATGCTCGGCGACGTTGGGGCCATGGTCAAGGGCATTGGAGCCAAGCCCAAGGAGAGCGGCACATCTACGTCGGCCAACGGCCGCCTGAGCCTGTTCTCAATGTCTCGCCCCGAGACGAGCAACGGTGACAGCAGTGGCAACAGCTCTACGCTGCCCCGTATGCCCAAGAAGGCTGCGGCTGCTAGCAAGACGTTTGATTTTGACAGCCACGACGACACTAACTACGAGGCTCTTGCATTCTCGTCGCCGCGCAAGTCGACCAAGGGCGACGACGACGACGCACTGTCTGATGAGGACGATGACTCTAGACCGTCAGTGGGCAAGCCTACGTCCCTGAGTGCCGGATCAACGCTTGCCAAGAAGGGCCGTGGCCGTCCTGCTGTCACAAAGGCCAAACCCAAGGCAGTTGAGAAGCCCGAATCCTCACAGCCGTCTCCCGTTGCCAAGGCACTGGCCGATGCACGCAAAGCAAAGGCCCGAGCTGCCCTCTTCGACAGCGATGACGAGGATGAGGATGTCAAGGAGGAGGTGGCGACGAAGAAGCCTCCGGCCAAGGCCACCAAGGCAGCTGCAAAGCCTACTGCCAAGGCAGCTCCTAAAGCTGCTCCCAAGGCTGCCCCTAAGCGTGCCGCTCGCGCAACGGCGACCAAGAAGAAGTCGTATGTTGTCGATGACGACGAGGATGATCTCAAGAACGAGAGCGACGAGTTTGGCATGGACTTTGACTAGAGTGGTCACCTGTGTGTATTCTATTGTTTTGAATTTGCGTGTTTGTCTTTGTCATTTCACTGCGATGCGGGTGTTTAGTCCTTTCTGTTCTGAACTCTTCCTTCTGCTATTTTATGTTTATCGGGTATGGATGGAGAACCGGTCTGGGTGGGATAACCTGTACGGAATATTTGCTATATTTTTGCTTTGCTGCTTTTTGTTTTGTTATCCGCTATCTAATTTACTGCTTCTGTCTCAAAGTGTCTAATGCCTAATGTCTAATGTCCAATCTGCAGAGCATCCTCAAAGTCTCCGAATCATTACTGTAGCTGTATGCGTTTCGCAACGTACTCTATGCGTAACCTTCCTAGTAAAGCCAGCCATGAACAACAAACACGCTCCAGCAGATACGAGGATAGCTTTGCATGAAGCAAGTGGAACCGCAATAGCCTTGTCAAACATATACACTGCAGACAACACGATGCGGCTGTTGTTGGCCCTGCTCGTGTCCTGTCCCACGCGCCGAGTTTGTCTGTTTACTGTTTACTGTTTATTGCTGGAACCACATGTCGTGTATATATTGCAGAGTTACACTCGTTTCGAAACATTACACAAGCAATGCAAGGTAGATGATGAAAATAGTAGACCATTTATCAAGCGTATACGAGGTCGAGTGTTTGTTGGTGCCATGGAAGGCCGATGGAAGCTAGCATGAGCAAGGGTGTGTAGAGACCTGAGCCATGGTGCATGACATATTCAATATGTAATCATTTATATTATCTTCGCACTGAACCGAGATGCAAATGATGCAAAACAGATAAATGGCTCGAGATTGTTGTTGTTGGCTGTGGGAAATCTGTTGGGGCTGTATTGATACAAACGCCCCATATATACTAGACCACCAAGCAGTGGATTCAACAACAGCAGCTGATAAGCACTTCCATCGGTCTTATAGTCTAGCGGTTAGGACACTGGATTCTGATTCCAGTAGCCCCGGTTCGATTCCGGGTAAGACCTTTTTTTATACCATTTTTTACCATTTTTTTGGTCCTTTATTATTATGTATTTCGTTTTTGCATTCTTGCAACGACAAATGTCCAAGTCGAGTCCATTTTTATTTCTATTAATTTCACAAGCTTGCCGTCACGGCCCCCAGCTGCGAGAAAAGTTTGAGCCTCGCTGGCATCGCGACATGTTTCAGACAACAAGACACCACAGGGAAGGCGACCTGCCATCGAGCCATGCTGCAAGCGTAGTCCGTTTGATTTCGTACTGTTATTATTCAGTTCTGAATTGAAAGTGGATACATACCGCGGTGATGTTGAACAAGATATACCGAGTCCAATAAATAGACTGGCAATATACTAAACACAAAGTTGGAATGCGTCATCAGTCCAGATTGACTGTACGCCATGAGCCGTGCATAAGTTCCAAGAAAAAGCAAGAATAAGAAGTGGCGGCATGCTGCGAGTGAGATACGTCATGTACATTCACATCACCAATAGACAAGTGACAAGAGACTTGTGTAAAGCTCACAGTCGTTATTCTTTATTTTAGTCGATTGCATAAGCAGTCATTAGAAGCCATGAGTCAAACATAGGACAGCGATCAACTAGCAAGTGATAATAATAATAGGGTGCAGCTCAAGACCGTTGGCCAGCCTGCATTCACACCCTTTTCTCGCCTGTCTCTTTGCCCATACACTCATGTGCCCGAGTGCTAATGTCAGATAAGGCACCAAGGCGCCCGAGTGTTAAAAGTGCATATGGCATCCTGACGACACCATCTTTGGTACTCGAGACCATACCTCTTCACTAAATCAGAGAAGGTTCAACAGCTCGAAAAACAAAAAACAAATCCATCAAAAAGCTATTAAAGATATTTAGATTCCATCATTGAAAATTCCATCTTGAGCCCCCCCACCCCTCATACATCATCCATATCATGGCCATCATCGTGAGCATCCGCGGTAGAAAGCCTCGCAAACCAGGCGGGCTTTTCCATCCTACTCCCATCCTGCTTCCTCATCCTCTTCCACTCCCACTTCTTCTTCCTGTCTAGAACATGTAGATCAGACCCTAAATGAACAAGCGATAAAAACAAAAAAAAAAAAAAAACAGATGTGATAAAAATATGAGTAAATGTTGGGAATAAAATGGCAAAGACATAAGAGATAGATAAGAATAAAACAAAACAAGAGGTGAATAAATAAAAGATGTAAAAGAAAATGAAGTCCAACATGAAAGCTGAATATAAAGAATAACAAACCAAAACAAAACAAATGACAACCTAAATAAAAAAACCAAAATAGTCGGGTATTTCAACTTCGTTCCATGCCATGCCTTCTAATCATATTGTGTCCAAGTCCTCGCCCGATTCCTCCAAGCATCCAAGTGAAGCCCATTTTGTGCTTTAATGATATCCTTTTTTTGTTGTGCTTTTTTTTGCGTGCATTGTGTCCATTTTGATGCGGCTGTCAAAGTAATAGTAAAATAATCATCCAAAGCATGAGACGTGAAAACAAAGTGAAAAAAACGAAGGATGAAAGAAAGAGACGTCAACCATATCAATCACGACATACCCATGCCAGACGTGGGACCGACCATCGAAGGATAGTAGCCAGTCGAGCTTGACTTGCCCTCATAGCGGCCACAGCGATTCGGGAAGAAGCTGCTGCCAGGGTAGTAGGGCGGAGGGGGCAGGCTATCCTCGTGCTTGGGTCGAACCGGAGGCTCATTGTTGCTGTTTAGCTGCGGGAGCTCGCGATGCGTGGCGTGCGAGAACATATCCACAGGCTGGCGTGGGTCTTGTGAGCTATCGCAAATGGGCGTCGGGTAGTACTGATAGTCCTTGGACTCATGAATAGCTTTGACCTCGTCAGTCGTCATAACCGGATGGTCGATAATCTCATGCGGCTGGTGCGTGTGAGTCTGCTGGTGGTGTTGAGATGCACCTCTGTAGTGGCCAGTGGAGCGAGGATCGTAGCCGCCTCCATACGCGGCCGGGAGAAGTGCTGAACCGGTACCAAAGTCAGAGCCAAGGCCTGAGCCTCCATAGCCGAGGCTGCCAGAGGAACCACCAGGGCCGCTGCTGGTACTACCGCGGCGTTCTGACTGGTAGTGGCCTGGCGACCGTCCACGGACAATCATCTTTGCAGACTTGCGATGAGCAACCTTGACATAATGCTCACCACCGTTGGTGGAAATGTTGGCCCAGAGCTCGACGAGGAGATGGTAGTACTGCTGTGCAGCTCGGCGCTTGCCGTTGTTGGCTGTTGCCTGCTTGAACTGGATGCGTTCAAACGTGTGCTCGCTGGGGTACCCCGGTTGCGGTGGACCATAATTGTGGTCGTACCGGCTGCCGACCGACATGCCATCGCCATACATGCCCATCCCGTGGTGTGGTGATTGAGGGGGCTTTGCGACCAGCCGTACCTTTTCAGGGCGCGCAGTCGGGCCCTTGTCGCGCTTGGGAGTGTGCTGGACAAGCTCGATAATGTGGCTGTCGCTATCCGATACCACGGCCGAAATGGACATGGCAAATCCATTGATAGTGGTGCTCCGAGTGCCATTGTTCTGCATAAAGACAATACCGGTCGTGGGGGAATGCGGCGTAAGGGTGAATGAGCAGATGCACGAAAAATAATTCCGCCGATAGCACGTCCACTCCTTGTCGGCAAGAAAGAAACCCTTGTCGATTGTGCCGTTAATGTCCAACTTGATGGTCTGGCCAGTGTTGGGGCCGTCTGCGTACTGGAGCGACCCGAATGATGTTGTCTCCAGCAGCGGTGGAATCTGAGGCTTTCCCCCAAAGTTGGAGTCCATCTTGTACGTCGGGGCGTAGGTCTGGTTGGGACTGGGTGTGGGGGACAATGGGTGGTGGCGGATTCCCGGGAAAGAAGGGGACCGAGTATTGTGTTCAGATGCTCTGCGGAATGACGGCGTGGTAGTCGAGTAGTAATCTCGCGTGGAAATAGGCCCAGATGGGTGTGGCAGTGGTGCACGATGGGTATGTGCCATACCACTGGGTGAAGGATTGCTCCTGGTAGAATGGTGTTAGTAGAGGTGCCAGGGAATACTCAAGTTGCTTGACTGTGAAATTGACCACAAAAAAGAATGAAAGAGAAACTTACGTTGCGCCCAGTCTAGACCGGACCTCCACGTTGGGGAAGATGTGGGTTGATGCCGATGGGGAATAGAAGGAGTTGTTGTTGTCAGTGTGGTACGCGCCTTGGTGATTGAAGACGGATGCCTGAGGATACAGGCTGATGACCGAAGATGACGGAGTTGACGTCTCCAAGTTCAAGGGTGATGTGTTGGACTCCTGGTTGTATCTAGTAGAGTAATGGCTGTCAGTAAGAAACCGTGAGAAAGTGGCCGAGCAAGGTGTCCAGACTCTCGGACTTTGGACAGTACTTTGCCAATGCTATCACCAATTGTCTATCAGGCACAACTCTGTAGAACCCATGAGAGTATGTCAAGTGCAACCAGGTTTTTTGTCAAACAGACAACAGACAGCCGTGATACGCAACCGGGGGGAATGGTGCATTAGCTGAGCCGCTGCTTTCACAGGCTGCTGGTGCACAACAGTCAACTCTCAGGGAACTCGCAGAAAATCCGTCGATGCACAATGCACAAGGACAGACCCAAGTAGCACTTGTTCAACAACAAGAGACAGATGCCACCCCAGTCAGGCAAGCGTGTTGCTTCTCGCCCCAAGCACAAAGCTGTGGAACAATGGATAACAACAAACAAACAAAAAATAGTAGGACAATGGGGAAAGTACTGTGAAAGTAGTGAGGGTAATGACATTGTAGCTGCAGAGGCTCAGAGGGCCGCGAGATGAAATACATTGCATCTCGGAGCATGTTATTTGACCACCTTGGCGACTTTTATGTGTCCATCGTTGGGCTCTGTATTGGAAACAGTGAGACGGAAGTGTGTAATGGAACACACTGCCATATCAACCGGCAGATGGGACTACAAGTTGCGCCATACGAGTAACAGCCTCTGAAATGCAATGATGAAGCCGGGAAATGAAAAGTAATGTGCTAGAATGAATGCATGATAGAAAAAGTAAGGAAGGAGGGAAAAATAGAGCTTAGTGTGCCTGACATACCGGATATCACTGGGAGCTGGGATGTTGATATAATCCAACTCAGCGCATGATGGAGAGGACTGTTCAAAGTCTTGCTATTGGATTTGTTAGTACTTTCCTGGGGTTTCTTCTTTTTCTCTGGTACTGAGTGCACCGATGAATGAGCAGCTGTGAACAGTAGATGCCTATTTTTTGCTGTAGTAAGGATGATGAGGTAGGCGGATAATGACTTTTGAGAAAATAAGACAAAGGGAGACTGAGGAATATTAAATTCAAAGGCAGTATGATTGGGGCAAAAAGGACGTCGTCCCCTTAAGGTTTCCTGTCAGATGGGTGATATCGTGAGACGATGCTATGTTGACCTTGGTGTTGGCGATGGTGGTGACAGTGGGGATATGACAAGGTTGAGGTGATAAAATCTGTAGCTGAAAGCTGTGTTAGAATCCGAGTAAAAAGTAATGAAGGGAATGGACCCAGGTAGTGGGAAGAGTATTCTTATATAAATCAACGACATTGAGAGCGAGGACGAAATGCAATATACAAAATGAAAACATGACATAAATAGCACGATAAAATAAAATGAGGAGAAAAAGGTAAACAATCAAAACATAATGCAGACGCAATTGGACGGCAAGGAAGTAGCCAAACGAAAACAAGTCGAGAGATAAATAGAGGCATGAGCAGAGAAGGGGAGATATTCGCTTTAAAAAAAGGCCATGGAGGGGGTGTGCAATAGACAGAACATGATAGTACATAGGACAGAAACTGTGATGTATACAAACAGCAGGTAGAACACTTGAATGTAGTCTTCAAAATGGGCAAAGGGCTTGAGAAGAGTGATTGGGTCGGGGGAATGACGGGAGGAAAGGCAAAGGGGTGTGTATGTTCTCGAGGTTCTGACAGCATGCTTTTAGGAAAAGGTACAAGAAGCTACTGGCTAGAGAAGAAAATGTACTTTGACCAGTGTGAGTGATACCTCAAATCGAGGTGCTGTGAAGGCGTGAGGGTGTGGATGGAAGTGATACTGCGGCCCTGCACTGCGGGTGGCCAGCGTGTTGAACATCAGAAGCAGCTATCCGTGTGCATTCTGCCCTCCTGCCTCTCGACGCGGATTGGGGTGCTGTATTTTTGCGAGGCTGTTTAATGAAGAGTAGACGAAAACGGAGAAAATGCACAAGAAGATCACAAGAGCAGAAGATGAAACTATGCGAGGCTGAGACCAAAACGATATGACGTGGAAATGTGGGAGCGGCTGGAGAGAAAAGAGGTGCACCAAATGATAAAGGTGATTGATGATTTGACCAACAAGCGGAAAGAGCTGCAGGCAGAAAACCGGCCGTAAGTAATCTTTCATGCGAAAACAAAATAAACACCCCTCATTTGTAAGGATACCAGGTAGGTTCATACCCACGCTTCTTGAATGCCACTTGACGACAGCGTCGTGGATAACAGAAGAAGGGAAAACGAGAAAAAAGGAAATGTATCAGGGAGAGGAAAATATACAATAGATACAAAAAATAGAGAGCAGCAAGAAGACAAGTAACAATTAGACTTACTAGTCGAGAGCAGCACTGTTCACCACGATTGGAAATCTCGAAGCCAGCCAGATAGAGCGTCTTCTGTCAAGCCAGAGCCATAACCATTTGATTGAGGTATTGTTGACCGGTAAATAGATTTGTGATGTCCAACATAGATATTGTGCTTGTGATTGCTGGGTCTGTTGTGTTTGTGTTTGTATTTGTGCGTGTGTGACTGTGCAAGTGAGGATAGCCGTTTTGTGGCGTGCTGTGCGTGTTGTTTGTTGAAATGTCCAAGTGATGCCCTCAAATGGGAGGCTTACAGAATCCGAGTATACCGAGACAGGAAACCCGAGGAAACGAAACAATGGGCCGTATAAACATAGCAAGAAACTGCCGTGCCGAGGCGGGCCGTCAGGAGTGCAAGGGAAGGGGCTGATTAAAATGGTGGTGGCAAGCAAGGCAAGGCTAAAACGGAGTGGTGATGGGAGAATATAAAAATAAGGAAGATGTGGTGGGCTGAGATAATTATGACGAGGAAAGCTGGAGTCTGGAGAAAGGCTGAATGCAAAGGTCGAAAGGCACGGTGCCACGACGGCCTTGGGGATGGTGCAGTTAGTGCGGCCAGTGCAGATGGAAGATGGGGCTGCTGGATGTTCTAATGTGTATAGCGGGAGCAAAGTGCACAATGTTCCACACAGAAGCACAGGAAGCACAGGAAGCACAGGCAGCACAGGAAACACGGGAAATATAACGGGATATTGTAAAGTAGTGTATGACGTACCTTGGGTAGCGTTTGGTTCATCCTGTCGATTTGGCGTGACTCTGACTGTTTACACAATAAATCTGCGTTACCGTCTCAGCGTGCTGAGGCCGTGATTTGGCGGCCAGTCCGTTGGGCAGACTTTGTTTGAACGTCCGTCGACGTAACTCTGAGTTCCTGTTTGGGAATGGTGCGTGCGTTGGCTATGGGTGTTAATATGATCTGCTATTATACGGCTTATGAAAATGAAAAATGGGGAGCATCCATGTCGTCAACGACGGGCCGCATCCGGAACCATAGGGTCTAGACGGGAATAAACCTGCCTTTTAGTTTTCAAAGCTCGCGTTTTGAATATCAGATCAAAACAGTATTCAAATCGTGTACAAGATCCAAGGATGGCGATGTCTGTTGTCCTGACTCGCCGTCTGACCAGCGGGGATGCTTTTGCTTTAGTGGGACAAACAGTCAAAGTTGTGGGACAACCAGTTCGTGTACCGAGCTGTTGCAGACGATTGCGTGCAGGTGATAGCTTGCAGGTTTGCTGATGCCGTGTTGTCTAGTGGCAATCTGCCTTGAATTGTTTTGTTAGCGATGAACGTCTTCCCGACTTCCAGCCAGCATTCAAGACTCACCAATAACGGTTTTCGATTTGCTGTATTTACGCTTCAAAGCGTCAAGATTTTGTTCAAAATTCAATCCTCCACTCTGTGCAAGCGTGTCAGCGGATCATCTCTATTGTTATTTAGCTCGCATCCCACCATCTCGCGGCCGCATGTCGGAGGCCCGCGTTTGCCAAAGAGAACAGAAGGGGGCAAAAGGGCAAATGACAGCATAGAGCGACATAAACAGTGCAGTATAACAACTGTATTCTGCGTATTTATTTTCCAGCGGTGTGATAAAAGCAAGCAAAAAAAGGACTTCCTTTGAGTGCGTGCCTGGTCAGTGAGGCCGGTAACAGCAGACCAGCAGACCAGCAGACCAGCAGAACTGCAAAACGGCAATGAAATGCAGTAAGAAGATGCAGCTGAAAAAAGAAAAAAAAAATCCGAAAAAAAAACAAAAAAAACAATCACTACTGACAGCCCTAGGCGATCGTGATGGGAGCACCCAGGAGCGGTGCAACCCGATGCTCAACGGCTGTCCCAAGCACAAGAGACAGACAATCCGACCACTGAACAGAATGTGCTATCATAATGAGGCTGACGTTCGAAGAAGGCCATTGGGAAGAGGTGGTCATGTGTTTTTTTTGAGAAAGACTGCGGTTTGCTGACTCTCCAAGTTTCGGTCATCTCTGCATCTTTAGGCGAGGTAGAGAGCCATGGCTTAGCTCGAGACCAAGAAGGCTGACTTTCCCATGACTGCCACAGCTTGACGGTATGTCGAAACTGTGCATATTGTTGAAATTGGGGTATCCAGCAACAAAACGCTCTCGATGCGGGCAGTCTTTTGGGGGGCAGGTCGCCTGCGAGTGCTGATGTCGGGAAAAACGCGACGAAAGGAAATGAGGCTCAACGCCAGAAACCGGGCGGCGAGGAAAGAGACAAATTGAAAGACAGAGAGCCATGATCAACGCATAGAAACAAAAGATCGTTCTTACCTGGGCCGTGGAAGCTCCTGTTGCTTGTGGTGGCCAAGATGGTGGGCAGTGGAAAAGATGAAAAGGAATGCGGGAAGTGAGAAGTGAGAGAGATGAGGTTCAAGAAAAACGCGACTGGAAGGCAGAAGAGCACAACTCGTAACTCTCCTGTAAACTGGGGTGGGGAGGAGGCAAGAGCTATATATGCAAGGTGCAGGTTGGTAGAGAAGCATATAAACCATAAAGCAAGCATAAATTACGAAATGGGAAAGAGTAGGAATAAATGAGGATAGAAAAAAAACGGAAGGAGCGTGGGCTGCAAAGCTCTCAGAGAGGGAAGGAACTACCACCAGGCGCCACTTTAACGATGGCTTTAAGCAAATAGGACTTACTCGTTCCTTCCTAATATGGAAGCAATGGAAGCAAAATGGGTATCAATAAAATGCTGGCAGCAAGGCTCTTTCCGTATTTGACGTTGAAAGCTTTAGAGTTCTCAACAGTTGTAGAGTTGTAAAGAGGTTCTAAAGGCGTGGAGTTGTAAAGTGAACAAGGTCAAAGATGGTAAGATAAAGCAGGTGCGACCGGCTTGGTAGAGGAAAAAGTTGCGTTTTCACAACTTTGGGTGCTTTAAGAACAGGGGGTGATATGATGATATGGTAATATGGTGGTATTTTGTGTGGCGATGTGTTGTGACTTAAAGGTGGTGGTGACGGTAGACGAGGGGTTAACAGAATCAACGAGCAAGGAAGAAGAGACAAGAGACAAGAAAGAAGATAAAAAAGAAGATAAGCTCAAGAGTGAAAATCAAAACCTGGGATCGATGTTGGCTGAGGAGAGTCTATATACCAAAAAGTTTTGAGTGACCAAGACAGGAGTGGCTTGGGACTTTAGATCTTTATTTAGTTAGAGGTTTGCTCTTTTGATAGAACTAGAAGACCAATGGAGAGAAGGACCGGACGAGGAAGATGTACAAAGAAAAGAAAAAAGTATAGAGCAGTTGAGTGCATGGAGTTATCTAGGCGTGTCAGAGGGGTGGCAGAAGGAAGCAGATGCAAGCGGAGGCAGACAGAAGGCAAAGGGTATAAGAGGGTATAATAGGAGATGAGACCAATCAGCAACAGCAGGGGGGCGTGTAGAGATGGAGTGTGTTTAAAGGTAGAATGAAAGATGGGAATAAAGAGTCGACTGCAGCAAGTGGAAAGCAAAAAGTGAATATGGAAAGTACAAAATATATGATAAATACAGAAGACAATAAAAGCAATATAACACAGATAAAACAGTGGAGGTATAGGAGACAGGAGACAGGAGACAGGAGACAGGAGACTGATAGACAACAATGTCTTCAGCCAATATCAGTCAAAGTGGCTGCACATGTGAGACTATGAGCAAAGAATTACAAGGCAACAAGGCAGCAGGGCGAGCAGAGCAAAGGTGGCAAAAGGAGGACAGAGAGGAGGATAGAAGGACAACAACAGCGAGCCTCAAAATATCAAAACCAGGCAGGTCTTCTTGAAGACTTTTTATAGAATCTAGAAAAAAAATGCCATGTGATCTTAAGCGTAGTGTAAAAAACTGGCTGCCATGAGGGATACGCTGGGCAAGAAGGACAATAAAAGCAAGGAATAACAACAACCAGGTGCATTGTCAAAAACAGACAGAGGGGGAGTGTAAACGTCTACTGGGACGGAGACCAAGGACGGGACTGCAAGAGGACTCCCGAGCTTCCTTTGCTCTACGAAATACACATGAACAATGTCTTTCTTGTTCTTATTTTTATGAGAGTTATTCTCAGGTTGTGCAAGACGAAACAACTGAGACAGTTGGTTGAGTGAGAAGCGGAGACTCTTGTACAGGTGGAGGAGAGGAGGGAGTGAGGTTGAGGGTGGTTGTGGTCGAGGAGACTAAAAAAAAAAATTGAATATGTGATGGAGAGCAGATATCTCCGGCATGTACAGTGTTGCAAGATGGGAAAGTGACGGATCCTGTCTGAGGCTATATTCTTGTAAAAAGAATTTTAAGGGAACTTCATTTATTTAAATTTAAAATTTTCAATGATCTGGAACGTCCAGTATACTTATAACAACTTGCGAGATATTTTGCAAAGTCTGCTTAGGAGTTTTATTTTTCCCAGCTTGTACATACGAAACAATACCGTCCTCTACAGCCCCCCATCTTGATGATTCTCTTGATACTCTCAGTATAATACAGTATCTTAGCTATCTCCCCCGACAAAGTGGATTTACAAAAACCAACACCCCGGCTTCAAATACAAGTCAACATGTTCCTCGGCGCTTTTAAAGGTCTCATTGTCTTTATTGACACCCTTTGTCCTTTTGCAAATCTTGTGGCACGCGGAGGAGGCCGTGATAGTTGTGGTTGAGACAGCAATACTGCAGTCATTACGGAAGGTGAATAACAGACGTGTTAATAAGTCTATTATAAACAATATCAATATAGCAATACTGATGATGATGGTTGGTGAGACGTAATTGGTGGGTGCTCTACTAATTGTGTTGGTGCTTGTTGACAAGCCCCTTTTGGACAATCGAACAAAGGATTTCACCGTTTCCTCGTCTCTTATCCCCAACTATTAGCAACCCCTTTACATGACACTTTAATTTCTCGATTGATTCTATAAATGTACAGAGTGACGACTTAGACGAGCTATTCTGCGGGAGGCTGCAGCGAACAATTTAGAACCAGGCAGGGTAGTTGTATGTATTTTTATCTCTATGCAGTCATGCCGATGCTGATTGAAAATATTGTTAGTACACCAGCCAGCCACCGTCTTGCTTCACTCAATCCATACGAGCTGACGACAAGAAGGGATACCACGCAAAGTCGATATACAACACCATTGAAAGGAATAAAAAGTGCCGGGGTCGTTGAGAGATTCGCCACCGATCGCAGCCCGTATTGTGATCGTGAGGGTGAGGGTGAGTGTATGTCCCTGTTATTAACGACAAGAGGGGCTCAACTTGTCCGCCCCCACCACACCAATCTCACTCCCGCTTCTGATCTCGTAGTATTCTAATTGTTCCTTTCTACTGACTCCTGCACTGCTAGTCTACCTTATCTGCCTTTTCTATCCTGATCAAGCCCGGCATACAATTCCCGGAAGCCGGTGCCATTACACAAATAGGAAAACCACACATACAAAAGCAGCAGTTGATGTAGTCGAATAAGCCTGTGAGGAAAGTATGCGATAAAAGTACAATTTCAATTCCAAAACAAACAACGTATCTTACAATGTAATCTTTCTAATAGAAAATGCTTTTAAGCCTGGTCTAGTCTAGCGAAACCAACAGACAGGGGCTGTGTCGATCTTTCTGGAGTAGTCCGTGAGGGGAGCAGGAAGACGAGGTCGATAAGAAAGAAATAGAGTAATAAACTAGGAACTTAAACTACGAACTAAAAAAAATAGATATGAAACGGCACTTGAAAGGGCAGGGTACCAATGAGAGAAGCACCACAATGCAACAGGATTGGTCAACATACCAACGCTAGAGAATTAGAAGAAACAAGAGAAACAAGAGAAGGCCAGGGTGCCTCCTACATCTGAAGTTTAAGTACTAAGAATAATAATAAAAAACACCACAGACCTTTTTGATGGACAAATTTTGGTGAGTTAGCTGAGGATGTTATCGTGACACAGGGCTCTGACCCCCCCTCCTGATTTAATATAGCATATAGGTAAGTAAATAATTTAAATAAATGACATAATTGAATCAAATAAAAGTCTACTGCCATTATCCCTACTCGCCTTCTTTCTCTTTTTTCTACACAACTGTATTTTCCACGCCACGTTGATGGCGTCCTGATATGTCTTTCAGAGAGACAGTAAGCCGTGTGGTCACCGGGAGTATAGTACAGAGAATGGAGAATTTATGATGGAGAGAAGAGCATAGAGGATGGTACTTTTGCAATGGTCTTCTTGTTCTTTTCATGTGTTGATCTCGCTTGTTTTCTTACACTTGCTACAGTTGTTTACGAGCTTCCGCTTTGGTAGACTTTCGGGGTCCTATGTACATTTGTCATGTATATACCAATACGTTCGCTAGGCAGGAAGTAATGGCTCTTGTTGATGAAAGATTGAGCAATAGTCTTTGTCTCCATGCTTATACCTTTGTGTACCCGTTCTCAGTTAATAATTCCAAACATTAGTAAAATATGAAATATGATAAACCACAGAGCAGAAAGAGAGACACGCACACAGATTCAACGGCCGCAGTAATTAAGGAGGGGCAGATTCTGTATGACTTGGAACTGCGGTTTTGTTTTCTCTCTTTGCTCTTTTTAACAACTACTTTTTGTTGTCTTCTCAGAGCGCCCCCTGGATGCCATTTTTCTCTTCGACTTCTTGACAAGTATTACATGGCGTTTGAACATGACACTGTGTATGTAATAGCCCGCTGGAAGCTTTAATGCGTATTCAATCTATCGACTCTTCAAACACCAACAAGATTGCTTCCCTGCACTCCATGTGCTGTAATTTGTGGGTTTGATAATTCCTATCTATTATTCCTTTATCTGTTTGATCTGAGTTTATTGAGCTTGCCATCATCCTGGAAAGCAGCAGCAGGGAGGTAGGGGTGTCTGGACGCCGATTACGTGAATACCAACGCCATATCCATTGGCAATTATCTTGTTTTCCTTATCAAAGCACCCGTTTAGACTTATTCAAATCAATACTTGAATAAATAAACAAACAAGGAATCATCGATGGAGCCTTTCTACAGACCGGCAGCTTATGCTTAGTATCCGAACCAATGAGATATATCCATACCCGAGATGGCTAGCCTCGCTATTTCTTTCTTTATAATTGATTTTTTGCCATTACTTTATTTTCTTTTTTAACCTTCGGAGCAGTCTTGAAGAAGTGGACACTTATTTGGACTAGAGCTTCGGCCCAGAGACTCGTATTGACATGAGCTCGCTTTCTCTGACTTGCTGCAGCTGAGTTGACTGCATCACCAGAGTAAATATAGAACAGCGATCCTGCAGATAAAAGTTATAGCAATGCTGCCATAATCAAGTCATCAAGAGTTGTCTTGTGTTGCCGAATCCGCGAATATAGCAACTAATCCCACACCATGCCATGATATTTATAGCCTATATATTGGACTTATACGAAGTCCGGCCTTGCGCCTGCATCGATACCCCCTTCGCGGTTATGGGTGGTTGGTTATTCTGTTGCCGACGTGTTGTCACCAATTACCAATTCCCGGTATTTCCTCAGTCTATAGTTGCTGCATTAACAAATGCAATATCTTCATCAATATCAGTGCAATATCAAACCGCTATTGTCCACTTTTTAGGCATACTACTTTTACGACTGGTGACAATTTATTGAGACTTATTTCGGTCCGGCCCGCATCTAATAATGACGGAAAAGAAAAAGAAATTAGCAGAGAATCATAAGTCGAGACTATGAAGAGACAAAATGGCGTTAATGAAGCTACGGCACAACACAGCTAGCTCATGGTAGCTTGCTTTTGCATCGATCTATATGTTTCTGCAAAAATTTCAGCTCCAAACGCGATGTTAGTATATCTAGTATAGGACAAAACAAGACAGCGTGTTTCCTGTCTCGAAAGACAGATATCCCTGCATTCCCTGCAGTCCTGAGGAGGCTAAGTCGGTGCAAACCGACAAACTATTAGTTATTACAGGTTGATACAGGCCAAGACATCCAACTTCCATACTTCGCAGCGGGCGCTGGGACTAGGGTCGGACTGTCTGCCCCTGCAGAACTTTGCCCCCAGTGAGTGCCGGACCTTGATATTGCAACGCCACTCCATTGTATACTTCATGTTTTATACTTTTGTATTTTTGTGTGAGTATTTATGTGTACTAATTTATCATAGTTGGACATGTGCATGATTATGCAGTCTCTTTGCTACCCCCCCAAAATAGCCGGAGTAGAAAAGACGTAAATATTAGACAGCCGAGGAAAAGAACAAAGGAAACATAAAAGGAAACAGAAAAGGGGGCGAAGCAGCAAAAAAGAAAACACGAACAAAGTCCTTCTCATAAAAAGGAAGCAAAACGACTGCAGAAGTAATGAATTACAGATTTCCTCTAGATCTTGTACAATGTGACAGGTCGCGGGCATGTCAAGAAGAATGGACAGACGAAGAAGAAAAGAAACGATGGCATGACAGAGGGGCAAAAACACCAAGCTGTCAAATGTTTGTGTATTGTATTTCTGTGCTTTCTTCTTTTGTTGCTGCTCCTGTTTTGCTAACTTGCTCCTGCGATGGCTGTCAAGCTGTATCCCATCCCGTGTGTTGCATTAGCCCCCTCTGTTTATATTCTCTACCTGTCTTGTGTACGGTTCTGCAGCAGATGCGTCGAACTCTCAACGGAAGTTTAAACAAAAATAATATATGACAAGAACTGTCGTTAAGAGAAAGGCAGATGAAGACAATATCAAATTTAAGAAACATTAAAAAAAAGGAAACCAACTCTGCTAGAAAGTTGCTCCTGCAGAATAAAAATAGATGCAATTCCGGCTTCATATTCAGGAGTGCTTGGACGTCGTATTCTATGCAGCCACCCGCTCTTCTCTTCTCTTCTCTTCTCTTACTATTCCTATTCTCTATATAAATGCGTACAGTATTTTATATGCCTGCATTTATATATTTTTTCGTCTGCATAGCGCCGTCTGAGACTTTAATTACGGCCAGGCCTCTTGATGGCGTGTAATCTTGTATGTTGTCTCACTCGCGCTGCTTGCGTGGATCCAACGAAAGAACAGCTGTGCCGATCCTTCTCGGTTATTGTCCAGTCTATCAATGTCGGGTTTATTGTTCTAGTATCATTTTCACATCATCTCTGATAAATAGTCCGATGACTTTGTGGATATGGTTGACTGTGTTGGCATCGGTTTCATTATTGATGTTGGTTTTCGTTCGCTTCGTTACTGTATTCGGTTGTTTTGATTTATCATTTTCATCTATTTACATATTTAAAATCTGCTCAAATACTGCTACTACGAAGGCATATGCGTGGCAAGGAACAGCACGAACACAGCGAACAGAGGCCAGGGCACAACATCAAATTACCCAAATTTCTGTGACAACAAGCATCTATGCAGCACACTAAATCTGTTTGAACTTGCATCAATTTTACATTATTGAGCAGCTGCAAAAGGCCGAAGCCACCATTATGCGGGCGTCCATCTTGTCCGACTGTTCTAAAGGCGTCACATTAAAAACAATACAATGGGCGAAAACAGCAATCATTGATGCCGCGTGTCTGACGAGGCGAAAGCGTGAGACTGGCCGCTCACTCAATCTATTACTTATTTGCAAAAATATATAGAGTGCTATACACACTGCACTTATGCAGCCGCGACTTGTATTCGCTTGTTTTATGCAGACGTTGCAGATAAGGCATGCGTACAAAACTTCATGCCCTGTTGAGTAGAATCAGGAGATAGAAGACGGATAAAATAACAAAAGGTAGACAATAAAATATAGTGATCGAGATTTCCCTATAACGCGTGACCTCTAAGTAAGAGAAAGAAATCCTTGTGGGCATTTTAAACACATACGAGCTGACACCCAACTGCAGTTCGAAGCTTATTAGTGTAGATATTCAGATATTATGTCATGTTTCAATATTAAAAAGGGTTGACTCAGATGTAGCGTCATATGTTTGTGATGTATGCCAGATAGCAAGGCATGAAGACTAGAGTAGGGAATAGAGAATAATAAACAGACAGTATATAGGACCTCTTCCGAACGCTAGTTCTGATTTGGCCAGCTATCGGGTGATGCACCCTCTCAGTTAACATCGCCGCCCTGCTGGCAGACCTGGGGGAAATCAAACGTGCGGTCTGCTGGGAAATGATAAATGACAAGTCAACAGCCATAATCAAAAAGACAGCCAAAAAAGACAACTGTGAAGTCAAGGTAGTAGTATCGTCACACCCTCAAGCTTGATATCCTGCCCGTTCAGGCCCAACTGCCAGGCTAGCTCGACCAGCCGCGTATCTCTAGATGGTTTCTGAGAAACGCAACACTTAGCGTATGTTATTCATAATATATAAATTTGAGCAATTTTAGTGTTGATCACTGGTGCAAAATCTATGCACACAGGAGACAACCTCAAGCACTGGACAAGTCTACTTACTATCTCCAAGTGACGATAGCATCTTCGGACTTTTTATTTTACTTTATAGTTCTCACATTCAAATACGGCAGGTCCATCCTTTGCCTTTCTGCTGCCCAAATACAAATGTACTGCTTGCTGGCGGGAGAAGATATCGCAGTGACATCCTGCATGGAATAGGAAACAGGGCGCCCTATGATACAAGCATACTGGCTTTAGAATGACGGCAAGATATGACGCCCTGGGAGATGACGAAAAGACAAATGACGAAAAGCACCGCAGTGAGCCGCAGACAGCGGGTAGACGTCGGTGCAAAGTACACTTTATCTCGCAATGTTTCGCTTTGTACCAGCAGGTAGCTCTATGCTTGGGGGCGTGCAATCTAGTATTGTCTAAAAAAGAGTACCTGTTAAAAATCAAAAAGAGCTAAGGTAGCAACAGCTTGAGTTGAGAGAGGCCCAGTCAGTCTAGCGAGTCCCGGTTCCAGGCTTATCAAGCACACCAAGCTCGTAACCACCATTGGCCAGTCCATTTTGAGCAATTCACAATGTGGCGTTCTTCTTCCATGTTGATCTGCGCGGTGCTCCGTACATCACATCTCGATATGGCATGGTGGGCTAGTCTGTGCTACCGATCTCTGATGTAAATGCCGATTGATTTTATATGCAGTTGTTGTTAATTCTAGATGTTGAGATGTCTGGTATCCTAGAGAGATACTCGATATCTAGAAAGACTCAGGACAGAGCATAGATATTGCTTACTTTAACAATGCTTTGGCTGACTTGACTCTACCATAGGCGCCATGTTGCCCACCTTCGGCCATCTTGTCTCATAGCAGCTTGAAAATGGCTTCAATAGACAATCACGATATATTCAAAAAAAAAATGGCAAAGTGAAGTGATGGCTTTGCGCAGTTCTTTAGACCGTGCTCTGGTCACTGGTCACTGGATGCTGTTCGCTGGCCATGTAGCCCATATGTCACAGCATTTATAAACGGATGCAACGGAGAACACTGACGCATTCTACTTTTGCGTTTGGTCACTTAATGTATTGAGAGTAGAGAAGAGAGTACAAGTTTCCCAAGTGAGAATCGGACTAAAAAAGGGGATCGTTTGATGTCCTCCCTTGTGACCAAAAGCAACTGGAACAAAGAGCAACGTACAAAAAAAAACGAGAAACACACGGAGAGGCTGACAAGAAGAAGGCAGTATTGGTCAGTCAACAAGGCTTCCCTTTACTTCTAGTAGGAATGGAAGTACCAACAGTGGCGATATGAAACTACTCGCCGGTAACATATCATCAAAACCGCGCGCTTGCATGCGTTGTGTTTCGTATTAAAGCAATGCGGATTCTCACAAAATAGGGAATTCATACAGGGACAGACACAGACACAGACATTCACAGACGCACTAGAAAAGAGGACAGGCAGCAGGAGGCCGGACGACTTTAAACCACTCCTTTGGAAATGATCACAGCATTTCAGATTGTTGCTCATGCTTATACTCATCCTGGATGGTGCTGGGATTTGTGAACGGTTTCTCGGGGGCAGATGGCACAGCATGTGTATGTTGGAAGACGAGACATGTAGACATATAGGCATATATATGGTTATGGTATTCGAGCATCGTCAAGGATAAATATTGACTATATTTTTTTCATTCTTCTCACCTGCCCAAAGTCTCCGATTGTGACTTTTCTAAAGCAAACTGTGATAGCATATGACTACTGAAGATTAGAGATGAAATCCAAATAGTGAACGGTAAACAATAGACTATCATGTACTCAAACACTAGATATTATACTCTCATAATCTTCAACCAGTTTGTTGACCGAGACAATGGCTTCCGAACCCTTTCGCTAACCTTTTCCCAATCGAGACGAGTGTCCTGCTGGTAGTGATAGCAAGCAGGAGGCAACTTAGTCTGTCGTGGATGTAGATATGTATCTTGGACGTTATTCAGGTATAGAAAGAACATGAAAAAAAAGTCTCTGTCTCTGTCCAACAATGGCAGCGTACTTGTGTCAAACTTTCATGCAACGTTGTCTTTGTATTGTGCATGAAGCAGACTGAAATTGGTCTCTAGTTTTCGGAATGTATATTGAGTAAACTATAATTATTGTGTAAATTGTGTAAATTGTATAAAACATCAAGTATATAGGATTTAAAACGTTAAATAACCTTACGTGCGAAAGCCGTTTTCGTTGAGGATGATGGCGTAATACTGCTTTGTCTCTATGACTCTATGTGTCATCTCTTTATTGTTTCCATGTCCTTTTTTAATCCACTCTCCTGGTCCGTGCTGTTAGCTTCGGATTGTGCTAAGGATAAGGTAGTGAGGATGGAGGTGATAAAATGACAAAGGTTTAGGTGATGTGCTGAGTCGTCAAGCCAGAGACAGACGTCCAGGGGACACAACGAGGAAACACAGTGTCAAACCTTCCTGTTATGATCCTGATATGTCTTTAGTTTTGTAGTCTGCTAATTTGATAATAAATTGAGATACAAATACCTACCACCAATGCTCTATCGTGCACATCAGGCCCACCAGCGTTGTTGGGACTTTGCATCGGTTCATGGTGGCAACCCTCCCGTCACTATGAAAATTACTTGTCATATTTTAGGTACCAAAGGTCGAAACTGCAATAAGTCTGCGTTTACGTGTTTCCATTTAGGGACTGGTCTAACAGATATTATTTGATATGTCTAAAGGTCCTGTCTAATGTCCTGTCTGGCAGGGAAAGCGGACTTTATTTCGTACATTCTGTGCACGGCATCACAAGAACGCGTGTGCAGAGACATGACAGTCAACAACCGGTGCATAGTATGGTTACATGAGTATAGGCGTAGAAATGTCGATCATCAGATGGTAGACTATTAACATAGACAAGCATCGCGAGTCGGAAAGTTATCGAGACAGAAAACGGCCGATATAGGAGCTCCGATGTGCAGTCACGATGTCTAGGCATAACCTCCAGGCAGCAGATTGATTATATTGGAGTTGAATATCAAATGATAAATGGTGATAAGTATCAGCGACAACAACATCTTCTCAGTCAAGTGACCCTGTATAATTACGTATGCCAGCTGCATGTGCCCGAGAATGTCGGCAAGCATATGATTATTGTCCTTGTGTCGTCTTTATGAAAATAAAACCATGATACGAGAACGCAGCCCCCACACAACCTTCGGCAAGTCTCAAATTACTCATTTTTTTGAATTTTATAGACATGAGGCTAGAGGTAAGAGATTAAAGACCAAACTACGGAGCAGGAAGCCGTTACATTGTCGTAGTGGTGTGGAGAAGAGGTGAGCATTTGGAGCCAACAACCAACAGTCGCGAAAGAATTTTAAAGGCTAGTACGTGAATTATATTACAGAAAAAGACGAGAAGAGTAACGAAAAAAAGAGAAGACAGAGCACGAGTTGCTAATATAAATCCAAAACAAGTACATCACCCCCCTCCATATGGGCCCCTGCAGCTCGCCTCCGCCTTCTAGACTGAGTAAGAAGTAATCTATGCATATTGCATGCTCTATTCTTGCAGGGTGGTGGTGTTTCATTGTTTATATTATTTTATTATCTATTCTATTGTCTAATGTTTGAAATGTCTTACATTATCTTACTGTTATCTTCCAGCCAGGCCGGTGTCAAAGCTTTTTCGCGCCCCAGCTGTGCGCCCTCACGGATAGATGATGGAAAGAGGAGCAAGCAGCAGTCAGAGCGGCGGAGAATTAGCCGCAGTTACTTTGTATTATTATGCTTTACTCTTTATTTATTGTCCAACATTTTATACATTGTTTATACATTGTTGATATATTATCGTTGTTTTGTGACCCGCTAACCTGTATAATCGGACATGCACATCCCTATCTGACGCTTTTGTATAAATAGACATCACAGGATCAAGTTGGATAAATATGCAATGCATAATTCTTGTTCTTTATATGATTTTGACGAGTTTTCGAAATCATAAGGTGGTCTGGACTCCCATCTTACGATGTCGTTGTCGTGACGAAGTACCCCGTGCCGGGTGCCTTGCTGTATTGTTTTTCGAAACCATTGGTACTTATTCACCAACAGTAAACAAGCAATTCATTTTTTCATTGTTTGATTTCCTTTTTAGTCGTCGGTCGCCCTGGTACACTTACACTCAGTTCTGTAGCCCATGCACTGGCTCTGCTCTGTCTACGCGTGTCTTGTGTATATCTATTTCCTCAAACTAACACAAGTTCGTGTTGCTATTCCTTGTATAACAACATTAAGTGCATGAGAGCATGCATACCAGTTTTTGAAAAATAATGTGTGGAGTGGTATAGATTTCATACAGGCTGTGAAGAGCATTGTCAGTGACAGGAAGCAAAGCACATATAGCAACCAAAAAAATATAGGCAATGTCTTGCTTGAAGCCATCCGGTATACTCGTAATAGCTTACAGTAACATACCTCTTCTTTACTCAGCTCGTTCTATCACATCTCGTCTGCAGTGCCGGCAGCCAAGCCAGCTGAGCCTCGTCTGCTCCTTCATCTTGTATTATGACTTGCAGTGATCGACAAGCGGCCTTCATCTGTATCTGAAATTTGGCAAGAGTGTAAGACATTATTTCAGAAATGATTATAGGAAATTTAAAAATCATAAAGAAGAAGACAAGAAAAAAGACAAGTCGTCTCATGCACACATCTCGTCAAGACGGTGTTAATGCACAGTTTAAATCATATACACTGTGTGATGACATAATCACTCTATAGACGCCTCTCGCTAAGCAAGAGGCAGCAACGACGACATCGCATCATCGTCGCCTGTAGACGACCAGCATCCGGCAGCCAGCTCACCCTGCCACTCTCGCCCCCAAAAGTACACACACTCCCACAAACCAGTAGCATCACTCACCCGGGGCACTTTCTAGCCCGTCCGAGCCTCCCACACAGCACAGGCCTTTTTCTGCACCCCTCATCCTCGCCCTCATCAACTACAGAGCAGACGCACGCCACTGGCGTCTTTACTTGCTGTTGCTTTTCTACATTAATCTTATGTTACAAAAGAAGTCTATATCTGTCAAGGCTTTTATTTGGTATGTCTATCACTAGTTCTGATCTTAGGATGCTGAAGTATGCACACAGCATCGTGAAGTGAGTTGAATAGAAATCGGAATCAGCTCACACAGTCTTTGATTATAACATACAATATGCAGTTAAAATACTAACGAATAAGAAACTCATCTTTAAGTCTCACACTCAACCAGGCCAAGCTGCTAGTAGCAGCTAGGTCGGTCTGACTTTTGCGCCTGTTATCCGTTGATGCTGGCGTCTACATGATCTTGCCCACGCGCTCCATTTTCCCTCTCATCACTTCCTCTTATATTTTATTCTCTTCTTATCACTACCTTTATACTCTACACTGTACTCCTATCCTACATCCTGACTGTGTGTCTCGGATTACTGCCCCCTACTCATTTAGTATCTACTGTTTACTATACCTGAGGTCTCACTACACCCCCCCAGAGTTTCCTATTCTTCTCTCTTCCTCTCCCTGTTAGGATACTCCCTCCTCTACTTCTCTACTCGCTACATCCGCCATGCCTAAGAAACGGCATCATGCAAAGTATTCAAAACCGCAGTCAACTGCGCCCCACTCTTTGGAGAGCTCCGGCCGTCAAAGCAATATCCATCACGGTCAGTCTCTCTCTCTCTTTCTCTCTACATGGGATTTCTACTTGCACCCCCTTTTGTTTATCTTTTTCTTGTCCTCCCACCCTTTTGCACGCATCCTCTGTCCTCTTCCCTCTCCTCTCCTTCTATTCCCCTTCTCCTTCATCCTGCTTCCCTTGTGACCACCTGCCGGCTTTCTCTTGTACGCCTGCAATTCTTCCGCCTCCTCCGCTTTTGCCACTCTTGTCTTGTCTCTCTTCATGTCTCGTTTTGAATAGCTGTTTACTCGCCTTGTCTCTGTCTCGCCTTACCCTTGATTTCTCTATTCCTCTAATCCTCTTATCCTCGATCATACAGTTTTCCCTCACCCCCCGATCCTCTTTCTACCGATGATCATCACTCTGATCACTTCAGCTAGCCCAAACTAGAATGTCTCACTTCATTCATGCTTTTCACCACTTTCTGGCACTATAATTCTAATCATCATCACTAAACAATATCCCAATATATATTCTGACTGACACTTGCTGTGCAACAGAAGAACCTCAGTCACGCAGTGTAAATGATATTCTGGCAAACCTGCGTAGAACCGCTCTTGCCTCACATGCCAATGCTGCTCAAGCTCAAGCTGCTTCTGCGGCCAATTCTGGTGGCCTAGGGACCTCTACTGCCACCTCTTCCACTTCCAGACACCCAGGATTGTCGCCGATATCTGCAGTGTTCCCTACTCCCAGTGTTCCACCAGAGATAGCGCACATCCTCCTCCCAGGCGTTCCAGCCACCCTCATTGGTGGTGGTCGAGGATCTTCTTCTGCCGCTGCTGCTTCTGCTATGGCTGCAAATAATGCAAATGCACATGCAGCTGCAACAGCTGCTGGTAGTCTTCGGCGACCAGCAGGGCCAGCGCCTCCTCCCTCATGGCTTGCGCAGTCAAGGCATGCTCCAAGACATACATCACTTGCGCTGAGAAGTGCAAACAGTATTCAACCGTCCTCTCTAGCATCTCTAGATCTAGGTCTGGACATGCCGGGTGTTTCCCGCCCAGTTCGAGGCAGTCTTGTGGACAAAGCTCTGCGCCGGATGGCCATGGACTGGCAGGTCCAGAAACACTACAACCAATACTATCTGATGCACCTACAGGGACCATTGCGGGCGGCTATAATATCCTATTTGGGGGTTCTTAGTCTTCGTAGTGAAGGCGGTAAAGGCGTGTCGATCGGTGATCTAAGAGCTCTTTTGATTCCTCCAGTTATTCCGAGTGAGGAGGACAACAATGAAGATAGTGATAAAGATGGTGTCATCAACACTGGCGGTGAGAAAGAACAACGCATTGAAAACGACGGGGAAGCTACATATGAGGTTCCGAGTCTGAGTACCCTCAACGAAGACTTTCGGTATCTCGACCTATCTGGATCCGTGGGCCAGTCGCTGTCCATCAAGGAAGTGTCTGACCTGCTGTTCCCGGGCGGGGCTATGGGTTCTTTGGGGAGCGGAAAAGGAAAGACGAGGACCAGGAGCAAGTGGAATGGCGTTGCCAAAGCGATCACAGAGCAAGAAAAGGACCGCGATAATGCTGGCCTCCTCGAGTCATGGGACTTGCCAGATGTCGTCTCTGCACCACGGGCCCTCCTCCCGAACCTAACGCATCTATCCTTGGCTCTTGGCCCAGACTCAAACAGTAGCCACTCTGCGTCTCGAGGATCCTGGCGGCAGCTGCTGGCGTTTGCTTCGCACCTGCCAATGCTCACCCATCTGCGGTTGGCCTACTGGCCTGAGCCCACCTTGACACCAAATGCAAAGTTCTCGACTGTCGTCTCGCCCCAGGGCAGGCGCTTCCAGTATGGGGGCACTGGCTTCTACAGTCACACGCTGGACAACGACTGGGCAGAGGCGGTACTGCTAGTGCGCAAGCTGAGCAAGACGTTGTACGGGCTTGAATACTTGGACCTGACGGGCTGTGTGTCATGGTTCCCGGCACTCTTGAAAAGGGTTGGCAACGACCAGGTCGACTGGGCGGGTGACTGGGGCAAGATCACTACATTGGTTTTGCATACAGGCGGGGATGCCAATGACACGGTCCCTGACGATGATCCGGAAGGTGTGGTCAGGGAACTGCGTGCAGCCGAGCTGGCGGAGCGCATCAAAGCGGCGGACACAGCCAAGGAAATTGAGCAGCACATCCGGCAGCAGAGGGCGGGCCAAGGACGGTTCATCACTGTCGAGTACGACCGGGATCCAGTCAGGAAGAGGTAGCTCGTGATGACTACTACGCTATTGTAGATTTAAAAATAGAGTAACGCTATATACCAGCAATCTTGCTGCGTTCTTTTATTATGTATGATCTTTCGGTTTATTTTTTTTTTTTTATTCAAGTGAGACCACAAGGTCTCTTGTAATTTTCTGCTTCATTAGAACACTCCTCTATGATTACTATCCTTCTTTACTCAGTCTCATTTGCCAATCACCCCATCGAGTCCACCGGGTCCTCCGGGCCCTTTGCCCTTGGTAAGCATAAGCATCATATGAACTCGTGATGTCTTGGAATGCTGCTGCTCAGTCTGCTCCCAGGCCGTTGCTGATTCAGGTCAAGTCGTGGCCGAGAAGATGGGATCGGCAAGTATTTGACATGTGCAGTCGTGATGTAATACGCAGAGAATCTATATTTATAAAAATGGCTATGAGCTGTCGACTTTGAGGAACGAAGATGGATGTCGATTTACTACTACAAATTATTATAATAATAATATGGAGTAAGTGGTGGTAATATCTGGTGATGAAGTGTGGGGAAGAACGGCGACGGACGACCAAGAACGACCACATGAAAGAAAGACTGGTTGCCAAATGTCTTGCTACCTGGACGATCTCGAAAATCCATTGAATTTTCACAGTATCCGTCACGGAATAGTACATTTAATGTCTCACTAGAATGACTGACTGGCTGCGTGACCCGGCCGTGGTCGGGGTTGTGTATCGATGGTCCCGGTGTGAGGAATGCTGTCGCTGCCCTGCACATTCCAGTCATCGTGGGCTTGAGCGCCGCTTGCTGTCGCCCTGCCACCCAGAAGCACGCATACTGGCCTCGCAATTTATTCAAAAGGTGGCCATGTCGGTCTTTTCAGGTTGGAAAGTCTTTCTGACCTTTTTTTTTGTTCCTATTCCGGTCATCTTTCTCTCAGCTCCATCGACTATCTCGACTTCCCCGACTATCAACCGATCGACCATCGACTTCGTCACACGACTCCAGCTCTGCTCGACCCTCTACTTGACCCTCGACCCGTAGATCTTGTCTCTATCTCTACTAATCTACTAATCTACTGATCTATCAGTGTACTAACCCTAGCCTCTAGAGTGTCTCAACTGTCTCGCCCATCTCGACTGCCTACTCACTTGATCTCTCTGTTCAACCTCCCGATTTAATATCGGCATCGCCAACTCACCTCACATCGACTCGACTTTTCTGTTTCTTCCCTCTCTCTTATTTTATTTTCCTCTTTTACATCATACAACTTGAGGTTATTCTGGTTTGTTCATAGTTATTGACAGGTGTAGCTGACCAATATCAACACCTTTGACTACTTTTGCTATTATTTTATACTTTACTTTATCGTGGGATAGGTACCGCTCATTATCATTTATTTTGTTCAAGCAACATTTACTCTCAATATCGACGCATCAACATATCGACACATCGAAACATATCAACACCACCAAGATGGGCCTCCTCTTTTACGTCCCGGTGTTTGGCTCGATCATCGGCTTCGTGCTCACCATACTTGGCGTCTTTGCCGGAAACACGCCCGGCTTCATGGAAGAGTACCAAATAATAGTCGTAAGTTTATACTCACCATCTCTCTTGAAATACGAGCATCCACTAACAAACAGCTCAACACATCTGCTCTCGGCCGAAATTATGTGCCAGCACTCAGCGCAGCAACAAAACGCGGCCTGTCCCAGGTGACGGTTCTGTCCGATGAGTTTGCCAATGTGACGCTGTCCAATACCAACTCGGGCACCGACGGCAACAAGGTCACGTTCCGTGCCAAGCACGCCAACGGCACCGAGGTCCAGATCGACATTGACCTTGACGACGCCACAGAAAACGACGATACCCTCGACAACACCACCAAGATGCTGCTGAAGCGTAAGCTTACGCTCGCCGCCGCCCAGGGCGTGCTGGCCGGTATGACCGCCGATGCTGCCGCCGACGACATGGCTGCTGCACTGGGCATCAGCCAGTTCTATTCGCTGCACATTATGAATTTGTGCGAAGGGACGTTTGCGCCCAACGCAACGGCCATCGGTGCGTGGTACAATGTCAGCGAGTGCACGTCGCAGCTCAACGCCAAGCAGCTCAACATGACCGAGCTCATCAACAATGAGCTCAATGACAATTTCGAGGACGGCGGTAGCATCTCGCGGCTCGGCGGCTCGCAAAGCCTGCAGAATGTGATGAACCGCATCCCGACGATTGGCATTGTGCTGGCCGTGTTCTACATTGTGGGTGCCATCTTTGCGGGCCTGTCGCTGCTGCTGACGTTTGGGTCGGTGGCAACGCGCAGCATGTACTCCAATGAGACAGTGCTTGCCAACATGGGCACGTCGTCCGTGGCATCGCTGTCGCTGCTGGTTGCGGCGCTGGTGGTGACGGTGGCGTGCAAGTCGACAGTGACATCGATCAACCGGCTGGGCAAGGACACGATCGGCATGCAGGCGATCCACGGCACCAAGTTCCAGACGCTGACATGGGCGGCGTTTGCCATGATGGCGCTGTGCATGCTCTACTGGATGCACGAGATGCACGCCGACAGCAAGGCCGGTGCGGCCAAGGCGGCCAAGAAGGGGGCGGAGTAAAATATTTGTATAAAATACTCGAGAAAAAAACTTGAAAACACACGATACCCATCAGTATCTTCTACCTTGCAAGATGCGCTCGATGCGGATGCGAGATTATTCAGCAATCTCGATAGTCTCTAGTCGACACCGCCGCGACACCGCTCAACGACAGCGGAAGGAAGGAACGGAAAAACATCAGACGGAAAGAGCGACGCACTAGCGCCCCAGCCGCCCGATTTTCCCGTTCTTTATTAATATTCTATTAAGAAAGAGCTGGGACGGGCTGACATTTGTCATCAGCCACTAATATTCAGACGAGATTCACTTCACATTGTCAGTCTCGAGTCTTGGGCGTTATTCTTTTATCTACATTGCGGCATTTACTTTTTATTCTCTTCTTCTTATTAATATTCTTCAATGCACAGTCTCTAGACACTTTATTCACTCTACTCGATACTCTACTTATTCTGACTATTTATTCTGATTTCAGCTTCAGCCGCTTGATGCAACTTTGCTTAATATTAATGGAATATGCTTTAAATTGATATGTAATATATGCTGACTTTAGCGCTATCTGTTAACATTATCCTACGAAGCTATTTCTCAGATAAGTGTAAATTTCTACTATTATCTGGTGCTTAATCTTGGCTCTTGGTAAAGCCGTCGGGCTCTTAAGGGTCTAACTATAGTTTGAAGGGTCTAAGAGACCCGTGATAATGCAAGTCGCTCCTTCCAACCTCGGCGCCTCTTGACCGCTCCTGCCTCACTTGTATATCTTAAGTTGACATCATCCTTGCAATCACGTGTAATGCGGCGATATGACAACGTCCTCTGATGCTTCAGTAATATGTGTGCATCGTCAAAGTCTGCATCGACGTATATCTGATTCTTAATTCTTATTCGCGATTCTATTTCTTATTCCTGTTCTCCTTGGTTGGGTTGCCATGCAAGGACGTGGGGTGTTTTGAGTACGACATTGCCGACGGTGATGGCGCTACGTCGCGGGTCTAATCCCAAGATATGGAGAAGGCCATCTCATCTCTCATCTCTCATCTCTCTCATGGAATATTTCCTATCGAGTCTACTTTCTCTATGCCGTGGTTGAGCTATTCCTATTGCTGATATTCGAGTGGCTAGTCTATCGATATTCAGCTGGTCTGGGCAGGCGTGCATTGGCTATTGGCAAGCAGCGTTGGAAATAGAGACCAGATAAAAGCGAAGAACGATAAAGTGAACGGGCCACAGCTCAGTTCCAGCCACCATGATAGTCTTATACCGGCTTCGTTTTTCAACTTGCTATCTCGATATATTTCGGTCGTTGCGTCAACTTTCAGTTGCTCTTACAGAGTACAGATAGAACACCAGCCTTTGTTAATCATCTCCGACAATGTCATTTGATTCTTGTTTCTTGGTTCTTGAATCTTCAGTGATCACCTACTCATCAACTCTGATAGCTCTCTTTACTCGACTCTCGACTCTTCACTCTTGACTATCAAATTCAAGCTCCGGCTTAATACACTTTGCTCCAGCTTTATTGATTTATCTATTTCCACACCCTACAGCTATCCCCATCTGCACAGCTAGCTTATCCCCTCCTTCTCTTCTTGCTGCACACGAGACCCTGCTTCTGGTTGCTTTGTGTCGGCTTTGGTTACGATCGGCGGGTCAGTTCACTGTCCCTCTCACTCTCACGCTCTCCTCAGTTCTCAGGCTGTTTGGTGGCTTTGCCTCGCTCTGTCTCTTATATCACTCTATGGGTTTTATTTTTCCGCATGTGTTTGTTATCTAACGTGATATAACTGACCCCCATTGATCTCTTGATTTAATCCTTAATCCTCCGTCGCCTTCTCTTCTCTCTTCTCCTCTCTTCTCCTCTCTTCTTTTTTGGACTCCCTCTTTTCGTCGTAATCGTCTCTTCCCCTCTTCACCTCTCCTCGCGTAGTAGCCTCTCCTCCTTTGCATCCTGCACCCAAAATGTCCGACCCTACTATTGGCGGTGGCCACACCGGCGGCCCGATCCCTGCCAACGGCATTGCGGCGGACTTGCTACGCTTCCACGATGACCCGGCCTCGGGCAACCCGTTCATAGACGAAGAGGACCTGCACGAAGACGACAATGTGTTCGAGGTCGGTGAGCGCGCCGTCAAGCACATCTACCAGGGCTTCCTGGACTTTGCGCTGCAGGGCAACATTCTCGAGATTGCCTTTGGTCTGATTATTGCGTCATCCTTCACGGCCATTGTCAACTCGTTTGTCACCGACATCTTGCTGCCGCCGCTGTCGGTGCTGCTGCCGCTGAACAAGAACCTGGACGAGAAGTTTGCCGTGCTGCGTCCCGGTCCCAACTACGTCAAGGAGAAAGGCTACAACACGCTGCAGTTTGCGCAGGACGATGGTGCTGTGGTCATGGCCTATGGTATTTTTGTGAATCGGATTGTCAACTTTATGGGTGTGGGCATGTCACTGTATTTCTTGGCAGCAACGTACCAGTACTTTTCGCACGACCCGATCATCAAGCACACGGTCAAGTGCAAGTACTGCAAAAAGCGCATCAGCGAGAAGGTAGGCAACATTTATTTAATTTCTTACTATATTAATGCTCAAATGCTAACAAATAGTCTCTTCGTTGTGTTAACTGCACCAGCTGGCTGGACGGTCGCGAAGAGCGCCATGCCGGCATGTAAAGCACGCCTCGCTTATCCTCTCCTATCACCAACCTTCTGCTACTATTCTACTCTACCGCCACGTGCTACGGCCTCTCTTCCGCATGACCTCTGAAGCGATTTATCATAGCCAGTTTTGTTTTTATTGTTTTGATTTATTCATGTTCTCTATGCATTTCAAGTTACCGTTTCCCTTTCTTTGGTTTTGGGGGTTTTGTTATCGCATGTCGGCAAGCTCTTTGAACTCATCTAATGTCTTTGGTATATAATGAATAATATCTCAGCATGCACTTGACAAGTCCGGCATCATTGATTTAGTTCTTGAATACTGTCAAGGTTCTACCACGGCGTATCGCGAGACGGGTGATTGGCGCTGTCCTATGGCATGTGACATGGCGTCTATAAAACGAGCGCAGCATCTGCAGCAAATATACAAGCAGTGTGTGAAACACGGCACTACCTTGCTTCAAATGCTCACTGCTCAACTGCCAGTCCTTGTATACTTGTGCACTGCATATCTGAATACGGTAATGTTCACCTCGCACCAGCACAGCAGATCTGTGCGTTTCTTTTGTTTTTACTATTTTAAAATCACCAGAACGACTTGGATACAAAGAGCTTACTGATAAAATTGCAATCTCACAACTGCTATGCTGATGCTGGCAATACGAGGTTGAGTGACGGCGTCCGTAAGCACGGCCGGTCTTGGCAGGAACGGATACTTTGTGCATGGTCTGTTGTTGCTACAAAGAAGTGATAGCAGGTACATTGTTGCTTGACGCGGTAGACATAAGCATATGGTAAAATAAGAAATTAGAAACAAGCAATAGAAACAAGCAATAGAAAAAGCAATAGATCATATTTTTCTAGTTAATCTGGTGTGGTTGCATTGGCGCTGAGCTTAATAGGCTAACACGAACCATCATCCCATCTTGAAAAGGAACCGCGGAGCCAAAAAGGAGAGATGAAGCGAAACAGGAAATGCATATATTTTTATATAGATAAAAGTTGAATTTCTACTGCATAGTCAGGAGTAAGCGGGCAAAAGACTAGTTTGACAGATAAACAGGCTGTCCAACAAGCAGGATAGGCAGAGACAGGTATCAGAGACAGTATCAGAGACAGGCAGAGACGTGTAGAAGTACCGCACCAAGACAGCACTAGACGTCTAGTGAATTTAGGGAGTGACACAAAATAAGATACGTCCATATGTCTCTCTATCTTGTGTATGTATGTCCATGTCTGTCATCGTGATTGATTGTGGGTAGGCCATCGTCATCGTGTTGTCTGGTATGCAGTGGTGATTGCTTTGCTTGCCATGTCCTGTGTACGTCTGTACAAGTCTGTTCACGTCTGCCAACGCCCGTAGCCTGCCTCCTAGCTGTCTTGTTGTATTGTGTCCCTGCTTGTATGTTCTATCAATTCTCAAACCAGTCTATCAATTAGACGCCATAGGGCAATACAAAACAATCAAAGAAGAGGGAAAGAAACTATATCCAATGAATCCCTCTTCACCTCATGCCTGCCGATCTCTGCTCTTTGAGCGTGTCTATAGCTCCAGCTTCTAGCCTTGCCGCCATCATCCAAGCCATCCATATCATTTCTATTCACTATTATTAGTCGTGGCATGCCTCATTGACGTCGTCGCTGTCACTACCAACAGTCTCACCTTCTCACTTCCTTCCTCACTCTGCCTGTCCTCCCTCCTCTCTGTGCGTCATATCTCCTGTCAGTGCCACCAGCTGTGCTGACATCGTAGCAACTCCTTTTCTTTTATTGATCTGATTATTTTCTTTTAAATCTCTAAATCTTTAAAGTCTCTAAAATCTCTAAATCTCTAGCGATTAGAAGAGGACCACACCTACCCTGCAAGTACCGAAAAATTACAACTAGTCTGCTCAAGGACAGCATTTTCTCGTATTGTATCATTCTTGGGGCACTATCACAAACCTTGACATTAGTCGTGTCGTGTTTCTGTTTGTCGTGTCATTTCTTTTTTGTGCTGTGATAACTTTTGCTTTTTCAATCTACTTTTCTTCTCGCTTTGATTTCTTTTATTTACTTCTTCTTCCTTCCTTTGAAAGGCTAGCCGTCTTCTTACCTCGCGACCTCAACGGGCATCGGCTCATTCACCACCACGTCCAGCCGTCTTTACATGGAAAATCTTTAATAAACAAAGATTGCTTCTATTGTTGTCAATTGCGTTTGCTCCAGCTTCTCCAGCATCTGCAATTCTGCAAAAACACAGTTTAACGCGCTGATCGACTTGCCTCCCTTGACTTGATCTATCCTTCGACAGCTCTTCTCTTCAAGTTGGTTACCGTCAACATGGTACATCTACTACCAACGGTGGCCTTGCTGGCCTCTGTGGTCGCAGCCACCGACGATATCGCCAGCGCTGCACCCAAGGATCTTCAAGTCACCAGCAAGTGTACGTCATGCTGCTCTCTGAACATTCATCACCTGCGGACCGCGTGCTAACTGCCGTCTAGTATCTATCCTTGGTGTTGCAAAAACACTGGCCGGAGGCGTCATGTCGTACTACCAAGGCAATGCATCTGTAAGCCAACTTTACAGTCGCCGTTTCCCTGTAAACATCTACTAATCTACAGTCCTTTGCCGACCTACCCAAACCATACTACTGGTGGGAGTGCGGCGCCCTCCTCGGTGCCATGCTCGACTACTCCTACTACACAAACGACTCGACCTACGACGACACCATTGCCACTGCGCTCATGGCCAACGTCGGCCCGGCCTACGACTTCATGGTGCCCGAGCACCGCCTCGACGAAGGCAACGATGACCAGGCCTTTTGGGTCTTTGCTGCTCTCTCGGCTGCCGAGCACGGCTTTGAACAGCCCGCCAACCTCACCCCCACCGGCGTACCCAGCTGGACTGCCATTAGTATCAACGCCTGGGAGAGCATGGCCGCGCGCTGGAACACCTCGACCTGCAATGGCGGCCTGTCGTGGCAGATCATTGCCGAAAACTTCAACGGCCTCAACTACAAGAACTCGGCCAGCAACGGCGCCTTCTTCCACATCAGTGCGCGTCTTGCTCTGCTGACGGGCGACCAGACCTACATCGACTGGGCCACCAAGGTCTGGGACTGGACGGCCGCCATTGGCCTGATCGACCGAGACTACAATGTCTTTGACGGCACAGACTCGGCCGAGAACTGCACGACTGTCAACCCGCTCAGCTTCTCTTACCAGAACGGCATCTTTTTGCACGGCGCCGCTGCACTGGCCAACTTGACCGGTAGCGACCTCTGGGCCGGCCGTGCCGCGGGACTGCTGAACTCGTCGCGCGCCTTTTTCACCCCCAGCGACAACGCAACCAATATCATGTGGGAGCACGCGTGCGAGGGCGTCGACCGGTGCACCACCGACATGAAGTCGTTCAAGGGGTACCTGTCGCGTTTCATGTACGCGTCCAGTGTGGTGATGCCGTCGCTGGCGCCCAATATCAGCACGTATTTGCGCACAACGGCGGCCGCGGTGGGCGAGTCGTGCACGGGCATTAATGTCGACGGAGCGCCCTCGGCCAACGGCACGACGTGCGGACAGCGGTGGTACGTGGGCGGGTTCGATGGGAGTGTCGGTCTGGGCCAGGAGCTGAGCGCGCTCGAGACTGTGCACGGCCTGCTTATACTCGACGGTGTTGTCGACGATGTTCCGGTTGCGCAGCCGAGCACCACGACAACGCCGACACCCTCGCCTACAACGACACCAACACCCTCGCCGACGGCATCGCAGCAGTCGGGAGCACACAGCAAGGTGCCGCTGGATTTGCGGTGGACAATCCTGGGCATGGTGTGTGCTCTCTTTGCATTTGGCATGGCATAGATGTTCGATGTCGGATGTCGGATGTCGGATGTCTAATATTCAATATCTAGATGTCATTAGAGCTCATGAGACGTTGGCTGGTCTGTCTTTTCCAGTTTACTTATTGTTTAAGTTGCTGCTTTTATTGTTAGATTTGTTTCGTCTCATAGCTGGAGTTTATACCACATAGAGCATAGAATAAACCACTCTGATTTTTAGTTTGTATTTCATTACTTGCATTGCATAGTTATTGTGTTCTGAGATCCAAAATATAAAAATATAAAAATATAAAACTAGTTACGAAGATACCGTTCTGAGGTAAGGGGCGCCAGAAGGAGTGACCTGCTTATCATGAAAATACAGAAAGATGGCTCGAAAGTTAAGAAAAAAGCCGACTTGCTGACATGAATGAAGTGTAGATGTTAGACGTAGATGCCCTGCTTCATAGGTGCAAAAGTGTGTGTTATGTGTGTCTACGAGTACAGCGAATCTTTCGAGAAATCCCTTGAACCCCACAAATACGGACTTCTAATTGAGGCCTCTGATTGGTCGATGTTGACGACCTATTGTCTCTACTATTTTAGACGCACTCTCTCCGAATCTTATTTAATCAGTAATTGAGTCTGGAGGTGCTCTTCTCGCTCTATATTGAATCACCGAAATTAAGTCTCAATATTATTAAAGGCCGACGAGAAAAGAAATATTCCCTCATATACAAAATAGAAATAATAAAATAATAAAATAATAAAATAATAAAATAATAAAATAATAAAATAATAAAATAATAAAATAATAAAATAATAAAATAATAAAATAATAAAATAATAAAATAATAAAATAATAAAATAATAAAATAATAAAATAATAAAATAATAAAATAATAAAATAATAAAATAATAAAATAATAAAATAATAAAATAATAAAATAATAAAATAATAAAATAATAAAATAATAAAATAATAAAATAATAAAATAATAAAATAATAAAATAATAAAATAATAAAATAATAAAATATAAATAAATACAACATAACCCGTCTAATTCCCAGCTCTAAAATCAAGAGCGAGGATGCAGCTCTCGTGGACGGTATATTTAGTCGTCACTAGAAACGGGGACATTATTCTACTAGGCTGTTAGTCGTTTATAGGGAACATCCGGCAGTCCGCGGCATAGGTTTTAGATTTGTGTAGTGATGCTGCCGTATTAAACGCTTTTGGCGTAGCGGTCAACACCATGAACCGCTGCTATCTTTAACGCTAATATGGCCATCGCCAACGATGGCCCGGCCAAGTCCTATTCGGCAGCCAAGCACACCAGTACAATACGTTTGCTGCAGTCTACGCCTACCAGTTAATTTAAAGTTTAACCGCCCCTACCACACCGCTGGCTACACCAAGCTGTGTACCACAGGCTAAAACGAATAGCCGTCCCCACAACGACCCTGACGCGAAGAACTGCAAAAGATAAAAAAATACAATGCTACCTTCCAGCAAACCCAAAGCACCGGGGCGTGGACGGCCGTTAATGTGTCGTCATCGGCCGTCCGGCTTCTCCGATGGAACAGCGCAACTGTGCCCTTTGGCAATGTAGAGTGGCCGGAAGAAGAAAGAAAAAGTCTGTCTAACCAGAACGGCGACTGGGTGCGAATTTCTGTATCGTAGAGATGTAAACTTGAAGAATCACAAAACAATATACAGATACATTTACAAACGTACTCTGTAGAAAAAAACAATGATTTCAAGGCAGGCAAAAATCACTACTGAGTATAGTGCAAAGTGTAAATATTGTGCACTTGAAATAGCAGAGAGGCTCTGTGTTCGCTTTTGAATTACGATGTACAATAATTATTATTAATCATTTCCGTGTCATGCCATGTGTTAATACGTGCCTATGGGGAGTCTCACGTTCACCACAAATAGAGGCTTGCAGCGACATCCGTTCATCGTCGTCCTCCTCTTCCCGTACTCGGATGTCATACTTCTAACGTCGCACTTTTGTACGAGTATCCACGATCGGCAATTACACCAGCCCTGTCAAGAAATAGCCGGGCTCAATTGGGTTTGGTGCGGCGCACAGCTACAGCTGAGCTCAGCTCAGCTCAGCCCGGCCTCAACTTTCACGGCCCCATGCTGATGGCGTGTCAGACTGTCAGACGCTGTATCAAGATTTCGTCTGGATACCTCCTTGCCAGCGAAGCGGCCGTCATCATCATATGTTTTTTATTTATTTAAAGAATCAACAAACATATTACGGTGCGGAGGATAGATGTTGCGATAAGGCGGTGCAGGCGTGCCTGGAAGATGGGCATCATTCCAGACACGAAGAACGACTAACACAGACCAACCAATCAGAAGGACGAGGAGCCATCTCATAGAGAGTCATAGTCCACAGTATCAAATCTAGCTAAGCCGTGTTAAGAGGTGATATTCAGACTCATATTCAGCTCTGTGATACTAAGTTGGCATGGCCACTGGATTTAGCTAGATTTGATACCTTGGGATTGGATTCAAGCTTATTATTACCACACCGCCAACTCTAATTTCAAAATTTGTTGGGTTTAAATGCATGGCGCCAATAGTCGTTTTTTATTTGGATTCGTCTACTTTTTGGTCGTCTGATCTGTAGAGGAATCGTGTTCGCCGTGGTTGTCTCGTTGTCGTTCTCGTTGTCGTGTGTGCGAGTAGATCATTCCTCATCTTAGGTATGTCTTACTTGAGAATACTAAAAAAAAATCTATATTATGTCCACCTCTGCTTGTTAACAATGTTTTCTTTCTCGTGCCTTTTTGTTATTCTGTGTATTGCTTTCCATCTTCTCATCTCCTCACCTCGTCCCTTTCACCAACACCTACCGGCATCTGGATTGGTATATCAACCTCGTTATGCGTCTCTTGCATCGTACTAGCTCGGCTCTCGCCTGGGCTGTGCCATGGCTGGCCGTGTCTGTAGCAGGTAGCCCAGTACCCTCGTCGGCAGTCAATGTCAGTTGCACTGCTCCGGAGCCCCCTCTACTCTTCACACCTGACACCGGCTGCCGTGTTCGTTCGTTCGACCTTACTATAACCTGGGAGAAGCATGCACCGGACGGTTATGAGCCCGCTCGCGAGATGATCCTGATCAACGGTCAGTATCCCGGTCCCACCCTTGAAGTCGACGAGGGCGATGTGGTCAAGGTGGTGGTGACCAACTTGATGCCACAAAATACGACCATCCATTTCCATGGCATCGAGATGCAGGACTCCAACTGGTCCGATGGTGTCCCTGGGCTGACACAACGTCAAATCCGGACGGGCAGTAGCTTCGTCTACCAGTGGAAGGCGACGCAGTATGGTAGCTACTGGTACCATGCGCACGAGCGCGGCCAACTGGACGACGGGATGTTTGGGGCGATTGTTATCCGGCCGGCTCTTGAGCGGGAGAGACCGTTCTCACTCATTTCGGATGACGCCTCAGATGTCGCCGCCATGGTAGCAGCCGAAGCGGCCAGCCGCCCGTTGATGCTGAGTGACTTCCGGCACGTCACGTCCACCGACGGGTGGGACATTCAGGTAGCCGCGGGGATTGAGACACCCTGCTATGACGCCATCTTGATTAACGGCCAGGGCCGTGTCGACTGCTGGTCCGAGTCTAAACGCAAGGCCCTGCTGACACCACCCCAAGCCCAGATCTTGGCGTTGGGCAACGAGACCTCTCTGACAGCCAAGGGTTGCCTGTCGGCCAACCTTATCGGTAACGTTTTGGCGGCGGGCATTCCTAACAACTTGTCGGCCGTGCCGCCGGGAATTTTTGATGTGTGCACGCCGACCAACCACTCTCTGACGACGATCAAAGTACACCGGGACGGGCCGGACAGTGTTTGGTCTGGCAGCGAGACGACCTGGGCCGCCTTTGACATTATTGGCACCTTTGGCCTTTTGACAGCCGTCTTTTCTATTGACAGCCACCCTCTATGGGTCTATGCCGTCGACGGGTCGTACGTTGAGCCTATGCTGGTCGACGCCATCGAGGTAACGAACGGTGACCGGTTCTCGGTAATGATTCCTGTCACAAAAAACGGCAATTACTTGATCCGGGTGGCATCGAACGCGGCAGCACAAAGTATTGCCGGCTATGCTAATTTGGTTGTGACTGGAGGCCGCAACCCTCCATCTTGCCCCTCTCCTTCTTCTGCGGCAACTCCGCCGCTTGCCTACATTGATGACGTTGGCGCCAACACAACCAGTGATGTCGTCTTCTTCGACGAGGCCAAGATGAAATCCTTTCCCCCCGAAGTCGGTGTCGCGAATGCCACTGTCGACCGCACGTTCAATCTTGGCATCCGCATCACCGGCGCCAGCTACAGCTGGGCTTTGAACTCCTCTTCGTACCCTTCGCAGCTCGACAACGAGACCCCGCTCCTCTTCCAGCCGCGCCCCGATCTCGAAAACAACGTTACCATCACCACTTTGACCGGCGAATGGATCGACCTCGTCTTCCAGATTCTGTCGTTTCCTATGCCGCCCCATCCCATCCACAAACACGGCAACAAGATGTGGCTCATGGGGAGTGGAGAGGGCTTTTTTAATTACAGCTCAGTTGCCGAGGCCATCCAGCACATTCCGGACAATTTCAACTTGGTGGACCCTCCCAAACGCGACACGCTGGCCACGCCGGCCGCGACGACCAATACTGCTTGGATGGTTGTTCGATACCAGGTAACCAGCCCGGGAGCTTGGTTCCTGCACTGCCACATCAACAGCCACTTGCTGGGTGGTATGGCCATGGCCATCCAGGACGGTATTGACCAATGGCCCGAAGTGCCCGAGTACTACCGGGAATATGTGTAGGAGAGAGGAGAGAGGAGAGAGGCGAATGACCAATTGTTGTAATATTCTATCATTATCTCTGTGTAGTCAACTGAGCACGATGGGGACTACTTTTTATTAAATAAAAGGATAAATAATGACTTTTTTTTAATTGCTAAAGGGCATTGTTATTTTTGACTTTTATATGTTAATTGTAAAGGTTGATTGGGAAGATAATCTTGTTGATAATCCAAGGCCAAAGGTACGTGGTAACGTGTGTAACGTCTAATCCTTGCCCGGCTTAAAGGAGACGCAGGTCCAAATAATTATGAACAAAGTCCGATGAATTCGCGGGGTATACCACGTGTGTCTATAGACTAAGTCGAGGGTGCGTAGACTTGGAGTGAACTTACTCTTATATTACTATAAGCTATAATAACATAAAATATACGACACCGGCAGTCGTTGCATTGGGCGACTGTCCCGACACTTAATTAAGTAACTGTCTTTTAAATGGCGTTGAAATTCATATTTACTGTTTGCCGGAGCTCTATCTTCCGGCCGGCCTCGGCCTTGGCAGCACGGCATCATCAGCCACTCCTACTTCTACCCAGACGCTGTATGGCCTCCGCTGCTGGTAGTGCCGGCTCGGATCCGCGTCTCAGCCTCATGGACACCAGCTGCCTGTCCGAGACACAGCTCCAGGTCCGCGATGCCGTCTTCCGCGTCTGTGCTGACTTTCCCGATGACTACTGGATGGCCAGAGACGATGCCGCCGAGTACCCCCGCGACTTCCACAAGGCCATTGCCGACGCCGGGTTCATCGGTATTGCTCTGCCCGAAAAGCTGGGTGGTGCCGGTCTGGGGTTGTCTGAAGCTGTCACGGCATTGCAAACTATTGCCGAGTCAGGTGCCGGGTTTGCTGGAGCACAGTCCATCCATGCCAATGTCTACGCAACACAGCCGCTGGCCAAGTTTGGCACGTCCGCACAGAAAGAGGCGTGGCTGCCCAAGATCATCTCGGGCGAGTGGCGGACATGCTTTGGCGTGACGGAGCCGGATGCCGGCCTGGATACGCGCAAGCTGCGGACGCGGGCCGAGCGAGTCGAACGGGGCGACGGCACGTATTCGTACAAGATTACCGGGCAAAAGATATGGATCTCATCGGCACAGGTGGCCGACCGAATGGTGCTGCTGTGCCGGACGGGCAAGACGGACACTGCTGCAGGTGAGTTGACGCTGCTGTGCATCCCGCTGGACCAGAACAAGCCCGGGCTTGCAATACAAAGCATCCCCAAGATGGGTGGCCGCGCTGTGGATGCGAATGAAGTGTTTTTTGACGGGTACGAAGTAGAGGACGGTGCGGGTGCTTTGGTCGGGCGTGAAGGACAGGGGTTCCGGGTCGTGCTACACGGCCTCAATGCCGAGCGGTGCCTGATTGCCGGCGAGGCCCTGGGTCTGGGGTATGCGGCGCTGCGGCGCGCTGTGGCGTATGTGGGCGAGCGCGTCGTGTTTGGCAAGCCCGTGGGCGCCTACCAAGGCGTTGCGCACCCGCTGGCCGAAGCATGGATGAGTCTCGAGGCGGCCAAGCTGGTCATCTACAGTGCGGCTCAGCAGTATGATGCATTCAAAGAAAAGGGGGAGGAAAAACTGCCGGCCCACCTCGGGGTGGCGTGCAACATGGCCAAGTACCTGGCGGCTGAGGCGGCGTTCCAGGCGTGCGAGCGGGCGGTGCTGGCCATGGGCGGCATGGGCTATGCGCGGCAATTCCATGTCGAGCGGTACCTGCGCGAGAGCATGGTGCCTCGGCTGGCGCCCGTGTCGCGCGAGATGATCCGCAACTTTGTCGCCGAGAAAGCTCTTGGTCTGCCAAAGAGTTACTAGAGTTTTTTTTTTTGTAACAATGACATCTTTATTCTATTCTATATTTTGAAAACGGTTTATATATTATGCCCGCACTTCGGCCAGCGTCTTCTCAATGGCGTCGAGGAACCGTGTCACTTCCTCCTCTGTGCCCACGGTGATTCGCAGACAGCCCAGGCAGCCGTGCTCCTTGCCGCGGAACCGCACTACCACGCCGCGCTGCTCGGCCAGCTTCGTGTACACTGCCAGTGCCACTGCATTATCCGGCTCGCCCTGCTTGTTGAGCATCTCGTACAGCAAAAAGTTGCTGTCCACGCCGCCGCGCAGCCGGCCCACGCCCGCAATCTTGGGCAGCTCCGCCACCAGCCGCTCGCGCTGCGCCACCAGCTTGGCCAGGTTCGACCGCATCACTGACAGGCCCTCGGCCGACAGCACGCTGCGCGCCAGCGAGCTCGTCGGGCTGGCAATGTTGTATGGCGCCTTCAGGCTGTTGAGCAGCGTCGCTACGGCCGGGTCGCAGAATGCCGAGCCCAGGCGGATGCCCGCCATGCCAAACGCCTTGGACAGCGTCTGCATCACGACGAGGTTGGGCCACTCGAGCACCCACTCGGCGAGCGATGCTGTGTGCTGGTCGGCGACAAAGTCGACATAGGCCTCGTCGACGACGACAATGCCGTTCCATGTCGGGTGGTTAAGCACGGCCGCCACCTCGTCCTTGGAGATAGAGCGGCCCGTGGGGTTGCCCGGTGAGCACAGGTAGACAATCTTGATGTCGTAATCGGAACTGCTGACGGACGCGTCAAGTGCGGCGTGCACGGCCGGCACATCAACGCCAAATTCGGGCGCCGCCGTCAGGGGCACCTTGACGAGACCCAGGTCGTTGACCTGCGCGGAGACGCCGTACATGCCATAAGTGGGCGGGCACACGAGAATCTTGTCGCGGCCGGGCACGCAGAAACAGCGCAGCAGAGCATCAATTGCCTCGTCGCTGCCGACACCGACAAACAGGTTGGCGGGCGTCAGGGTCTTGGGGGTGTGGGCGTGGGTGTTGCGCAGGGCACAGAGTTGCTGCTTGAGGTCTGCCTGGTGGGGATCTGGGTATCTGTGGAGGCCGAGCAGGTCGAAGCCGGCAGACTCTGCCTCGGCGATGAGGGTAGACGCCTTGGGGGGTTGTGATGATGCGCCGGTAGAACTGGAAGAGAATGTGGTAGCAAAGGGAGGGCCGTAGGCGTTCTCGTTGGCGTCGAGGAGGACATTGGTGCCGTCATCTTTGTAGTCACTAGAGAGTTAGCATTGCGACAGATAAAGGCTTGCATGGTGCAGTCAGACTGACTCTCTTGCGCAGCGGTATGGCTCGAGGGCCAGGATGTTTGGCCGCGCGCATGTCTGGAGGTTGAATGCCGGAGACATGTTGTGATGTGGTTGAGGAGGGCTGTTGGAGGGGGCGAATGAAGAAGAGAGGAGGGTGACAGTGTCGGTTTGTTGTTGACTAATGATCAATTGGGTTGGTTGCTGATGATTGTCGTTCTTCACACACTATATAGATGCAATTGCTCCTGCGCGACGTTGTCAATCGAATCCCCGGACTGAGTCACCGAAAAATTGCAGCTAGACGCCATTCGCGCCGGACTTTTTGCCTAGTAGCTATCATAGTGCTGCGCCGATAGCGGGGTCCTTATCTAATCTGCTAGGGGCGGCGTGGCCCGTACAGGTGCTAAGGCCTTGTTCCCTACTGGCTGTGAAAGAGTCATCGTGGTTGGATTGAGCTGGCAGGTTCAATGATCGGTTGGTTTGACCTCTTTTGTCTTTTGCATGTCTCTTGGACAAATCAACAAACTATAACTGAGTCACTGTCTACAATGCTCGGGTCTATCCGTCCCCATCTATTTTCTATTTCTTTCACCCCATCCAACTGGTATGACGCATCACCAGCTTGCCACATTCATCCCAGCCTGGAGTGTCGACTGGCAAGTCAATATTAATTGACTGATTGGTTTATCAATTGAGATTTACTGTTTTTGCTTATAACTGCTTATATAAAGGCATAGCTCAAGCTTGGCCTCTTCTCCACGATGTGACCCTAGTCAATGGCAGTTCTAATTAGGCTGATATCACAAGATGAGGAGGTGGGATGAGGAGATCGTGAGGAGTCGAAGCAAGCAGATCGCGGGGACGCGTTAGATGGGAGCGGGAGTTGGAAGAGCTAGTCGCTAATCAAGAGGCTGGAGAGGATGAAGAGTGCGAGCTCGCTTAGAGTCAACTGTAGCTGCATCGCCTTTCTGCATGTGCTCTGCGACCCTGGCGAGAGAGCAGAGACAACATCTGGTTGAATTACTTTACATTTTGATTGTCATAGCATAGTTACTATACAACAGTGTTGAGCTTGCGCACGCCGGACAGCTGGTTGGTCTGCCCGTGCTGACATGCAACGGCTGACTATTCTCTACACATCTTGGCGTTTGATGGGCAACTCGAAGAAGAATCAAGCATGTGCAGAATGTAAAGTAGTACGCTTCTTCTCTACTCAGTAGCCACCATGTCCAAGTCACTCCCACCGCATGCCGATCTTGTCTTGTTCTGTCAGATGCACAGAAACGGAGCACTCGTCCTGCTCGGTCACTGCTCGGTACCACGGACTGACTTTGATTTGTGTACAGCTTCTAGTAGTAAGCACAGTATGGCATGTCTGACTGTTGGTGTGCTTGTACTGCAATAGCTGCATTGAAGCTTGCTTATTGCTTGCTTATTCAGGGCTGGGTCTATGGAAGCCGACTGGGGTGCCATGAAGAAGAAGAAATGGGAGGAGAGGGCAGGCCAGTCGGTTGAATTCACCGGACAGTCGGGACTCTTGTTAGATTACATTGTAGCTTATTAGAGTGTAGTTGTAGTCTTATATATACAAGTACATGAATATCCGACTTCCCGGCTTCTTATTCCTTCATACTATCCGTGTACATCTGCTGTGTCCTTGCTGGATAGCCAACTCTTCATTGCCACATCTGCACAAGACTTCGGTACAGACATCTACCATGAAAGGGACACTGGTGTTAGTTGCTGGCATAGCATCTGCTGTTGGCAGAGCTTCTGCTGCAAGCATATCTACACCCTCGTCATGCGACTTTGACAACCTCGTTGTGTTCGGCGACAGCTACTCGGACAACGGCCGCCTCGCATACTATTACAACCACAACGGCACCGCTCCACCCCCGGGCATTCTGCAGACCCCAGTCAACAATACGGCCAGCGGTGGTCTTACTTGGGGCCAATACGTCCAGAAAAACAAGCCCACTATCGGCTTCTTTGACTATGCCGTCAGCGGCGCCACCTGCTCCAACGAGATCGTGTCCCGCTACTTTGCCGCCATGGGCGAGCCGTTCCCGTCCGTCCTCGGCGATGAGATCCCGTCATTCCTTGCTGACGTCGCCGCGCCGCATGTTCTCTACAGAAACCGCACTGCCGAGAACACCGTCTTTGCCCTGTGGATCGGCACCAACGACCTCAGCTTCCCCGGCTTTCTGGGCGACTCGCAGGCCCCCGGCACTAACATCACCACCTACATCGGCTGCGTCTGGCTTGTCTTGGACTCGCTGTACTCTGCGGGTGGCCGCCGTTTTGTGCTCTTCAACCAAGCACCACTGCACCTGACGCCCACCTACCGCCCCCAGGCCGACGGCGGCGCCGGTGACAACATGTACTGGGCCAACAAGACGCTCTACAACGAGACCGAGTACGCCAACAAGATGCTGCAGTACACGACCAGCATCAACACCATCTTCGACTATGGCGCGCCTTTTCAGCTACTCGTCAAGCGGCGCTGGCGTGGCGCCTCGGTGTCACTCTTCAACGTGCACCAGCTGCTGACCGACATCTACCAGCAGCCCAAAGGCTACCTGGCATCGCCGGCCAACTCGACTGGCTACTACTACCACTGCGACACCGTCAACACCACGGACTGCACACACGCCCCCGGCACCCTGGACAACTATCTCTTTTACGACGAGCTGCACCCGTCCAACAAGACCGACAGCATCATTGCCGAGAACTTTTTGGAAGTTGTGGCCGGTGTGTCAAAGTATGGCACAACGTATTTGTAGTCTAGAGTATTGGATGAGATAGATGCAGGGTAGTTGAGCTTAAAACTAAAAGAATTGAATTTGAATTAGGAATAAAAAAGGAATAAAAAGAGCTGAGCTATTCCAGAGAGCGAGCTGAGCAAGTTCATGAGTGTCGTTGCCCCATATTTATACACCTCCCATTGGCTGTTGGCTGTTGGCGACGTTAGCTTGCGCGTGACCTCTGATTCGTCAGTCTGACAGAGATGACAGTCCAACGAGTCAGCGTTGGTACAAAAACGGGGCACATGACTCCACCAAAAAATACAACTCCAGGGGGCAGGCTCGAGTGGACGGGCGCTGCCAGCCTGGCTGAATACTGAAGAGCGAATGCCTCCTCTGCTCTCTCCCTGCCACCGCGCACAAACCACAAAGGGACAAACGCAACGACAAGAGCCATAGACAAAGTCAGCAAACAGAGCTCACTCGCTTTTTTCTTATTTTCTTCTTATTTTCTTCTTATTCTCTTAGTTTACCTCTGCATTTCTGCAACCCTGCGACTATCGGCCGGTTGCTCCTTCCTCGACTGGACGCGCACTTCCCAATTTCAGACAGACGCGTTTTCCCTCTTTCCTCTCCTCTTTGGCCGTCTTTGTCATCCATCTTTGTCATCTTGGCGCCTGTTGCAGCCTTTGCTATCATACCTCTCTACCTCTGCGCGCGCCAACCACCACCACACCTCGCCGCGACACCCCAACACATTGACATCTTGACATTGCACGCGCATCGTGTGCGCAGTTTGATATTGCGATATCACACGCCGTCCACGCTTAACTGCAGCCCTACGACAAACACACCTCCGACACACCATTCCCTGTGGCTCGGTCTCCACTCACACGTCGCCCGGCTTCTTGTCTCTTGTCTCTCTTCTTGCAGCATCGAGCTGTGCTGTGGCAGCCTGTCACCCGCTCACATCAACTCTCTTTTAAATACCGTCCGCAGCCATGTATTCAGCACCCTATGGCTTCCAGAACCCTGGCGGCCAGGCCCCCTTCAACACCCCTCCGACACAACAGATGCAGCAGCCCCAACAAGGCCAGCCCCAACAGCAGCTGCCACCAGGCTCCATGCCTGGTCAGCCCCAGCAGATGATGTATGGACAGCAGTACGGCATGCCCGGTGGTCAGCCTCAGTTCATGGCAGGTGCTGGCAATCTTAATATGATGGGCAGCCCTGGTCCAGGTATGATGCAAAGCCCGGGCATGCCTCACATGGCAGCCAATGGTCAGAGTGAGTAATTACGCGGAAATTCTACACGGCCCTTTGCAAGACTAACATTCCAGTGGGCTATCAAGCGCCTTTTACTGGCTCACCATATGGTGTCGGTATGCAGGCAAGCGCGGGCCAGCAGCAGATGCCCCCCAACTTTAACATGATGGCCGTCCCTGGCCAGATGCCCGGTTTCCAGATGACACCCCAGCAGCAGCAGCAACAAGCTTTCATGCAACAGCAGCAGCAGCAGCAGCAGCAGCAGCAAAGGATGCACCCGCCTCAGCAAGGACAGGGCGGCATGCCTAATGCGCAGCGTCCGTTCAATCCCATGCAGCAAGGCAGCCCAATGGCGGGCATGAACATGGCACACCAGCAACAGATGCAACACCAGCAAATGCAGCTCCAGCAGCACGCACAACAACAGTCTCCCCACGTACAGCAGCAGCAGCCGCCGCAGCAACCACCTACGCCGTCACAGCAGCACCAGCCTTCTCCCCAGCTGATGCAGCAACCTCAGATGCCTGCGCACCAGTCTCCCCACCCTCAGCAGATGCAAAACCCTCAGCAGCAGCAGCAGCAGCAACCCCCACAGCAACAGCCTCCCCAGCAAGCGCAACAGCCACAACCGCCACAGGGTCAGGGACAGCCTCAAGGCCAGGGGCAGCAGCAGCAGCAGCAGCCTCCATTCAATGCTATGCCGAGTCCCCGCGGCCCTCCCCAGAGCGTCAACACAAACGCTCCTCAGCCTCCTCAGACACCGCTATCGGCCGGCCTGCCCGCTGGATCAACACCACAGACACCGACATTCCCCGGCCATAACAATGCCGGTGGAGCGATGGCTAATGGTGTCGGTGCGGGCAATAACGCTGCCGCACTTGCGCCTCCTCTCAGCCCTGGTAGCGAAAGCCGCGAAAAGGAGTTGTTTTCGATCCTGTTGTCTATCAACCAGGAGCTATTGGTAGAAGCAATGCTGCTGCGCAACACACAGTTGACCATCAAGAAGGAGCATGCCGCCGAAACGGGTGTCGAGGAGGAGCCGCAGACCAACACCGAGTCGACTGAGCCCGTGTCGGAGGAGGAGAAGCTTGTGCGCGGTGACTATGTTCAGTGCATGAAGCGGATACAAGCGAACCTGTCGTACCTGGCGAGCTTGGCTGATCGCAAGGTTGTCGTCAATGCTGCCAAGGGCCCGTCATACCTAGGCGCACCCGCTCTGAACACAACCCTGAGGATGCGGCCACCACCACCGGACGCCGTCTATAACAACGATGGCGCCGTCCAGGACCCCAATGCCGATCGCGAAGAGCGGTTCCAGACTATCCAAGAGCTGTACAGCAAGTTGCAGAGCTTCTATCCTGGTGTTGACCCAAGCAAGGAGCCTGCATTCACACCAGGCCCGCCTCAGCCTCAGACTCAGCAACCTGGCCAGCCACCTAACCAACATTCTGGTCAGAACCCTGGCCAGCACCCAGGCCAACATCCTGGCCAGCAACCCGGCCGTGGTCTGGCACCTCCTGTCGGTATGCCGGGTCAGATACCCGGTGGTATGCCCGGCCAGATGCCCAGCCAAATGCAGGGTATGCAAGGCATCCCTGGCCAAATGCCTGGTCAAATGGGCCAGATGCCTGGTGGTATGCAGGGCGGTATGCCTGGGATGCCTGGAATGCCGGGTATGCCGGGTATGGGCGTGATGCCTGGCATGGGAAGTATGTCCGGAATGCAGGGTATGCAGAGCATGCAGGGCATGCAAGGTATGCCGGGCGGCCCGTATGCCGGCAACCAGGGTAGCCCACCTCTACAGCGCACGCCGCAAATGGGCATGATGCAGGGCCCGCCCAACCAGCAAGGCGTCCCGATGGCTTAGGAGCCCAAAGGAGTAAGCTCTTGTGAACTATTCGAGCACTTACACGATGATCATCCTCCTGAAGAGGGCGGATAAAGACAGAGGTGGAGGTGACGGTGAAGGGCATGGCCCGACCTGAAGACGAAACGACCGGTGCGGAGTGGCGGCTCCGTGGATTCCCATGTTGATGTTACTATTATTTACTTACTTTCTTATTGTTTCTGGTTTTCTTTTTTGGTTTGTTGAATTTATATAAATCATTTTATGTTTGCATAGAATGAGTTTGGCTTTCCAGCAGCCTAATTACACTGTACTATTAGTAAATATATCTACGTATGGCATTATAATATGACAGTGTAAATAGGCAATGCAATAAGCTACACGTGATGGCTGGACCCGCTAAAAGTTAAAATCGCAGCCGACCTCCCCGTCCAATTGCCCAATTGCCCTATTAGCGCTGCTGTTACTGGCCAGGCTGTGAGTGCAAGAAAAATAGAGCGGGTCGGACGGGGCTTTGGACGACATCGCCAATTCACTTTCCAGCTAGGTATATTATGCCACTCCCCGCGATGCCCGTGCTGCTGCTCGATGCTCAAAGAGTACAACAATAACGATTGCTACGACAAATTGAAGTTAGCGAATGTCTAGAGGAATGTATAGACAGCCAACTCGGTCCTTTTAAACACCGATATCGAGCTTTCAGAGCTGTCGGCACTGCTTTGCGACAGCTCTAGATCTCTAGATCTTTTTTTTTCTCGAGTCGAGAGCTGAACGTTGAAAGCTCCCAGCGCGTCTCGGAATTGCTTTATTCGATATTTCCAACACCTTTCCGATATTACACTGATATGCGCTCGCAATTGGCGGCGCGGAGTGCTGTCCGGCGCTGTTTTGCCCACGGCCCGGACGGTCACCTTAACTCCACCGCATCCTACTCGACTTCAACGCCGATCCCGACGACAACAAGAAGCTCAGGCACACCAAACCTTTCCCAGGCTGGCTCTACTTTTAGCAGCTACAACCTGCAAAAACACACCTGCTCAAGCCTTATCCCGACACAACCGTTCTCGGCTTCATCCTCCGCATCACGATCCCTCTCGTCGACAAGACCTTTCTCGACAACAGCCCGCCGGCCATTCCTTGGAGGACTGCGCAAGCCTCCACCGCGGCGGATCAAACAGCCACACATTGACCCCGGCGTTGAAGCGGCAAATGACTTTTGTGGTAGCTTGGTCACAAACACCCGACCACCGGCGCGCAAAGATCTCGTCGCCTCTTTCCGTGCTTTCTTCTCCTACAAGTACCAGTACAGCAAGCGAGTCAACTCCACCCATGCGCATCAGTTCCGACAGGTCCTTTACTACCTCACGAACAGCCATAGCGGGGCCGGAGCGGGCCCCAATGAAGCACTCACTGTTGAGGACCTGCGGATAGCTCGCGAGGCGCTGCTGAAGCCACCGAGCAGCTTTCCGGTGGGAAGCTCCGAAGCCATCACCACAGCACAAGAACACCTCCAGCTGTCCAAGGATATCTATAACGAGCTTCTGCGACGCCGCGTTGCGAACCCCATCGACTTTAAGATGCACATTGAGCTGATGTGCCTGTACGGCGCGTCGCTCGAGGCTACCGAAATGGTCGCACAACACATGGCGGCGAACGAGGTGAGGAAGTCACAAACACAGTCAACAAAACCATTACAAGAAACGCAAGAATCAAAAGAAACACAAGCATCGCCGGAAGAAGCCCAAGACTCAAAAACGCAAGGGACGTCTGCAAGTGGCCTCAGCCGCCGCGACAAGGAGCTGTACATGATTATTCTCCGCGGCCTGGCCAACGAGGGCCACGAAGACGCGCTGCTGGCCGAAGCTGCCAAGGCCCAGTCGGACGGACTGGAGTACATGCCGCTGTTCCACGAGCTGATGACGACGTTCTTTGCGCGCAAAAACGAATTCTACAAATACAAGCAGTGGTTCGAGAAGCCTATCCACAACCGCCAGCAGCCGACAGCCCAAACCTACTCTGAACTGCTGGCACTGTCCCAGCGTATCGGAACTGAGAGCCCCAGCTCCAGCACGAAACCGAAAGCAGGCAGCCCGACCAAGGCCAATGTGATCACCAGCATGGGCGAGAACACCTCTAAAAACAGTGCTGCCGCTGTTCTGGCTGGAAAGCGGCGATGGATCCAAAACACCTTCCAGGCATTGTGCGACTCCAACCCGACCAAGGACAAGTGGGACGTCATCTTCCAGTGGGCTGTGATCTCGCTCGACAAGGGCGTTGACGACATCCGCCACATGATCGAGACCATGCTCAAGCACAACATCAACCGGCCCGACATGACCCCAGATGCTGCCACCATCAACGGCCTGATCCGTGTGGCTGCGGCTCGGGGCGATGCACTGCTGGCCGAGCGGTTTATCCAGCTGGGCGCCAGTGACGCATTTGATATTGTGCCTGATGCCCAGACGTTTATCCTACAGCTGGACTACCGCATCGATGCCAAGGACCTCAGCGGCGCCTATGACTCGTACTTGAACCTGCAGAACTTGGACTGCTCCGACGAAGAGGATGCCGCTGTCATCAACAAGTACCTGCGCGCACTGTGTGATGTTGCGAGAAGCAAGGCCGGAACTGCCGTGTCGCCCACCAAGAACAACCCGACCGGCCGCATTCTCGATGTGCTGGATGTCGTCGAGAAGCGCCAGACGTCGCTCGAGACGGCCACGATTGTCGACCTGTGCATGACTTTTCTCGAGTGTGACCAGCAATTCGAGGTTATCGACGTGCTTTCTGTCTACGGTCTGCAGTACTCAGTGGAGGAGCGCGGTGTTGTTCGTGATGCTTTTGTCGATTACATTATCGACCGCAAGCGGTCAAGCACTGCGCGCGCCTGGGACGCCTACTCGCTGCTGCGGCAGTTTGTCGTCGAGACACCGCCCGAGAGCCGCCTGCGCATGATGGACGGCTTTTTCCGCCGGCGCCGTCCCGATATGGCGTGCTACATCTTTGGTCACATGCGCGGCTCAGACAATGAGCGGATGCGGCCGACGGCCGACATGTACGTGCAGTGCCTGGAGGGTATTGGCAAGTCGCCCGACATGACGAGCCTGCGCATGATCCACAACATGCTCAAGATGGACACGCTGGTGCAGGTGAGCACGCGCATCTACAATGCGCTGATGCTGGCGTACGCGGCCAGTGGCGACCCGGACCGTTCTCTAGACTTTTGGCACGACATTAGCGCGTCGCTCGAGGGCCCGTCGTACGCGAGCTTGGCTATTGTATTCTGGGCGTGCGAGAAGCTGGGCCACAAGGAAGCCTTTGCGCGATCAATCTGGGCCAAACTGCAGCGCATGGAGATTGACGTGCCGCCCAACGTGTTTGACGCGTACGTGGGTGCACTGGCGGGCCAGGGTCTGCTGGAGGATGTCAAGAAGCTGGTGGGCGGCATGGAGCAGACAATGGGCTACGGGCCGACGCTATACACGCTGGGCCTGACGTGCAATGCTCTGCCGGGCCAGGATCTGCAGGCCGAATTTGCCGAGTGGTCGTCCCAAGAGTACCCCGAGGTGTGGGAGCAAGTGGAGCGCAAGGGATGCGGCACGACTGTCATGGGCCTGCGGCGGTACAAGATCACGCGCGAGCTCAAAGCATAGTCAATGTCCAGACGACTAGATATAAAAGAACTGTTTGATAGCACTGTATATATGTACTTTATATTTGGCATTTGAAGGTTTACCACAAAGGCGATTTAGCATTTTCAAATATATTTGTAAAATATTTTACAACAGCTATAATTGATATTTGATATTTGTTATTGGATGTTTGATGTTTTTATTCGTCGATACTATACATGGGGCAGCTGACGCACCATCCCCTATAAATTCCAAATGCTACCATACATTTTCAACATTGATACCATATCTTGCGATTACCGTCTACCACCGGCTCTGGTTACCGCCGCCGCCGCTTCCCCGCAACGTAGAAGCCATGTCCTGTGCCATAATCTCGGGGTGCTTGTGCACACTGGGGTGGATACCCATGCCGATTGCGCGGCGGATCGCCTTGGCCATGCGCCGCTGGTTCTTGGGCCGCAGACCAGTCTCGCGGCTGTGCCGAATCTGGCCCATCATCGTGACGTACTCGGAGATCATGGAGAAGTTGCGGTACTCCTCAATCGGGTTGATGCCCAGAATGTCCACCACGTCCGCATTGATCAGTCGTGCCTGCTTCCACGCATTGGCCTCGTGGGCGCTCAGGTCGTTGGGCGAGTACACCTCGCCGACACGCCACCGCCGTGTCATCTGCTTCAAGTAGTCGTCGCTGACCTTGCGCTCCTGCATGCGCTCAATGGCCGACCGGTTGCGCTCTTCGCGGTGGTCAAACATGCGGCGGCGGACCTCGCTGTCGAACAGGACACGGCTCAGAGCAGCATTGGACTCATTCGACCGGCGGGGGTTCTGTTGTTGTGATGGTGATTGGGGGCCACGGAATGACCGGGAGTCGGAGGAGGGGGCGGAGCCGTCGAGGCCAAGAACGGAAGCGCCGCTCGAGCCAGTAGGGTAGCGAGCTGTGATGTTAGTTTCTGCAGATATACTGGATCTAATATAATACATATAGCATAAAGTTGGCCGACGTACGAACGGAGAGCCGGGCTGTGGTGGACAGCGAGGCAGCTGCAAAACGCTGTGTGATTGTGTTGACGGCAAAGTCGCTGCAGCGGCTTGGAATAGCCGCAGCCAGGGTCTGTGGTATTCTCGGCGGCATTGCTATTATGTGGTGCTGTGTGTTACTGAACGCTCACACAGAGAGGGGACGTCGACGTTCGTCCAAAGTGAAGCTTTTTTTGGTAAGGCGGCGACGATTTTGTCGGCTAATAGTTGGTGCTCAGTGATTGGCCAATCTGAGCTGTCATCACGTGTGGCGGCGATAGAGGTATCCACTTTGATATAAGTCTGGTCAACATTGAAGTTAGTGATATCTGAACCAGTAGGAAACGGTATAAACTCTGTTTGGATGCGATAGTTGATACATTTTGAGTTCTACATTCTGAATTCCGTTTTTTATAAATAATACCCGAGATACTCTACAAGTCGATATATCATAGAGTATACATCGGCTCACTGTTGTGCTGCTTTGATGTCGAGAATGATGAATATTTCAAGTTAGATTTATTTTAAACTAAAGACATTAACTACAGAAATATTCATACTAAAGAAACGAAATCCAACTCCATACAAGTCGATTCTATGGCTTTCGCGTCTCACATCATCGAAACGTTGGAGTTATACGTTGTCAAGGTGCACGTGCTTGCACACGTGTAGAGCTCTGCCGCTAGCGCCATGCCATTGGCTCCCTTGGGATCCACCTTTTCGAGGTTCTCTCCTGGCGCAGGCAGCTGCTAGTTGCAACTGTACCGGCAACCACCTGCATTACCTTGCCTCTAGCAAAAGCGTTCTGGTAAAAAGGCCGCAAAAGCGAACCAAACAACACCATCTCGGCATCACGCTCCTTAATCTCTCACGCCTTCTCCGATTATCCACGGAACCAATTGACGACGGGACACATACGCAAGACGTATATTTACAAACGCGCATATCCCTCAAACTCCCTGCCGGCCAACGCGTTTCGCCTCTCATCCATCGATCCAACGATCTCGAGATAAGGAGCTTGCCTTGCACGACGACTGCAGCTCTGGACGCAACGCCATCGGCATCTGCAGCTTCGATATCCATCGGCAATACCCTGTACAAGTAGAAGATTTATCACAAAGCCGCAATATGAGTCTGACATACGGACTGGGCGGCACGGGCTCCGCCCTGTTGGTTGTTGGAGCATGTACGTCAACATGGGAGGGATGATAATGATGGCAGCAGAAAGAGAACGTGGGAGCATGGATATGCTAGTACAACGATAGACAGGGCTCACAGCTAACATTACAGACATGCTCTTCACCGGCAACGGCGAGTCCTTTGACGTGGGCGCTTTCCTCGAGTCCATCTCGCCCTACGCGTGGGCATCCTTTGGCATTGCCCTCTGCATCGGCCTCTCGGTCGTTGGCGCAGCATGGTATGTCCTTGAATCCACGTCTAATCCATATCTAATTAGATGAATCAGCACTAACAGCCCAGGGGTATCTTCATCACAGGCTCGTCCATCCTCGGTGGTGGTGTCAAGGCCCCCCGCATCCGCACAAAGAACCTCATCTCCATCATCTTCTGCGAGGTCGTCGCCATCTACGGCGTCATCATGTCCATCATCTTCTCGTCCAAGATCCAGTCCGTCACTGGCGCCGACCTGTACAGTGGCGAGTCATACTACACGGGCTTTGCGCTGTTCTGGGCAGGTCTGACTGTCGGCATGTGCAACCTGGTATGTGGTGTTGCTGTCGGCATCAACGGCAGTGGTGCTGCGCTGGCTGATGCCGCAGACTCGTCGCTATTTGTGCGCATTCTTGTCATTGAGATTTTCAGCTCTGTCCTGGGTCTGTTTGGCCTGATTATTGGTCTGCTGGTGTCCAGCAAGGCCCGCGAGTTTGGTGCCGAGTAAGGAAGACGTCTCGACCGAATCGCTCGACCTCGACCTATCGCTCGACCTCTCCCTCATCCGTCGATCTCCCGAACATTCCCGTCATCGGCAACAATGACCACAGACTTTATTCTCGGCACGACGATCGAAGCTGGATGTGGGAGGAATGACGTCCGGGCTGGAACTAGGGAGGAAGGCATCGTGACTCAATTCATATATGCTGTCACGATACCTTTCCCTCCGTCTGTATAACGTGGCTGGGATTTTCTTATGTTTCTATGCTCTGTTCTCTATGCTCTACAATGAGCTGAAACCTTGTTTTCAATCTTGTCTGTTGGTTACTCTGCTTTTTGGTCATCCGGAAAGAAACCAGGCTGACAGAGCATTTGTCTGGCGTTATCATCTATTGTTTCTACTGTTTTATAATCTTTCTTTGTCTCTTTATTACTTTATCATGTTTCATTGTATCTGCTTTTGTTGTTTGCCTGTCACCCGTTTTTTTAGAAGGCCGCAGGTTTGGGTGCAGACCGAAGCTAATCTGTATAATATGATCCGATATTCAATTTTTGTGGCAATTATGAGCGATACACTCTGCAACGATTTTACGGTCCACTCCGTATGCTGCCCATGAGAAGTGCGTCTACTTTGGCCCCGGCCTTGAGCGGTGTAGCACCCGCCGGCATGCACAGCAGTGCATTGGCAGTGTGCATGCTGCCGACCTTGGAGCTTCGCTGGCCGCCCGTGCTCGTCGCCCGCAGCACGCCGTCCGGGGCACCGACACTCACTACAGCACGGTGGTACTCGGGCCGCTCCTTGTCAAGCACATAGTCGTGCGACAGGACTACAGGCACCTTGGGCAAGCCCCGTGCCGCGTCACCGGCCATCTTGTGCAGAGCAGGCAAAACAAAGAGGTGGAACGTGACAAGCGCCGAGGCTGGGTTTCCAGGCAAAGCAAAGATGGGTCGGACATTGCGTTCTATTGCTGCTACTTCTGCTGCTCCTGTACCTGAGGACACGGTTTCCTTCACAGTCACCGTGGCAAACGTTGTCGGCTTGCCGGGTTTCATCGACACGCGTCCGAAATGAATGGTCCCTCCAAGGGCACGCTCAATGGTCGGCTTGAGCAGGTCTAGCTCGCCCATGGACACACCGCCCGTGGTTACAATCATGTCCACGCGGCGCAGGGCATCGCGCAGGTGCTGTTCAAGCTCACCCGGCTGGTCCTCGGCGACACCGAGGTCGACCGTCTCGAAGCCCCATTCCTTGGCCGCCAGCAAGAGGGTAGGCCGGTTGGTGTCGCGCACCTGGCCAAGACGCAGACGTTCCGAAAGCCCTGTGCGGTGGTCGACAATTTCATTGCCCGTAGAGAGGACACCAACGACGGGTCTTCGGTATACCGCGACTTTCTGTACGCCAGCAGAAATCAAAAGACCGACTTCGCCGCCGACTGCCGTGATCTTGTCGCCCTTGCGCATCACCACCTGGCCCTTGCGCACATCGCTGCCGATCTCGCGCACATTGTCACCGTCGTGGACATTGGCAGCCCGGATCTCGATTTCCTTTTCTTCCGTGCCGTCCTCGGTCTTCGACACAAGCGTGGTGCTCTCGACCATGACGACAGCATTGGCACCGGAAGGCAGCGGCGCACCCGTGGTGATGCGGGCAATCTCGCCCTCTGTCAGAACCCTGGCAGCATCTTCGTCGCCAGGCTCTGCGTGGGACACTGCCACGACTGGGAATATGCCAGAGAAAGTGCCTGCAGGCTCTTCGCCCTGCTTGGGAACGACGACAGCGTAGCCGTCAACTATACTGGCCCGGAATGCTGGAACGTCTTCGGCGGCGTAGACATCCTCGGCGAGAACAAGGCCGACCAGATTCTCGTCGACTGGCTTTTCAATGGAGCGGGCGCCTGGCGTAAACTCTTCGATACGGCTTAAAGCCTCGTCGACGGAGATCATCGGGTATGGGCTGGCGCGGTTGCGGCGTGTCGGTCCCAGGCTGGGGTCATTGGAAACCAGCTGGCTAGTAGCAGGTGTATCTGATGGTGTTGCATGGCGGACCAAGCCATGCCCATGGCCGTGTCCGTGGCCGTGTCCGTGGCCGTGGCCATGTGAATGACCACACCCATGGCTATGGCCGTGAACATGACTGTGAGATTGCCCCTTGGAGACGCCTGCTTCCTTTTCCAGCTTCTTAACACCGCCCGAGTGCAGAGCGCGCGAGTCCATCCCGGCCGCCAGCACACACGCGTGCGGCAGCATCTTGATAATGGCCTGCAGGTTCTCCTTGGCCCCCTTGGGCGACCCGGGAAGCGTCACAAGAATGGTCTGGCCACGCACACCAGCCACTGGCCGGGACATTACGGCAAACGGTGTCACCTGTAGGGAGGCCGCGAGCATGCCGTGCACGAGTCCCGGCGCCGGCTTCTCGATGAGAGCCGCGACCACCTCTGGGGTGATATCGGATATGGCGAAGCCGGTACCGCCCGTCGTTACTACCAAGTTGATCTTGTCTTTTGATGCATCCTGAGACGCATCTGTAGTATCTGTCCACGCTAGTATCTGCTTCTTAATTTGCTCCTCATCGTCCGAGACGATATGTGTCGATGTCACCGTCCACTGGCCGTTGCCGTCCGAATCAAAGACGCTCTGCAGCGCCGGACCAGAAGCATCTGTCGACGGGTCTTTGGAAGCTGTTGTCGACACCACCAGAATAGCCGCCCTTAAAATAGGAGCCGACATTGTGAGAGGTGGCCACTATCAACGGTAATGTCGTGATCTTGTGCGTCTGATATGCAGTGCGCTGTAGCACTGACGTCGGGCCAAACACGATGAGTTCTGAAGTCAACGATATCTTTCGCAGTTGATTTTAATAGTAAAAAAATCTCAAAACATATTGTAATTAAAGCCAGAATGAAACTAAGAGTCACAAATGGTGGTGCTGATGTTATCGGAACTCAGTCGTGATAGTGTACCCCCCCAGTACAAGCTACCCCGGTCTATCTCCACTTTAATTCTTACCTCCAAAACTCCAAAATCTCGCCAAATTTGACCCGCCCCAAACATTTCATTCACGACATTAACGTCAACATACAGCAAGCAGCACGTACAACATCAACACGAGCAGAGCAACAAGAAAAATAATAGTTGACATTCATCTATATAGCATACAAAATGGTGCGCATCAAGGAGCGCTACCTGCTGGTCAACATCCTATACCCGCGCGACGGCACGCCGATCAAGAAGAACCCCGGCGACGGCAAGGAAATCCCAGACTTTGTCGCCATCCGCCATGCAACCCAGAGCGACCTGACACCCCAGCTGCTGCTGCGTGCCATCAAATCAGAAACCCTCGCACTCTTTGGCGACTGCGGCGCCGGCGCCGTCGAGCGGACCCTCAGTGGTAGGTCTCTCGATGCTTGATGTCTTGATGTCTCAAGCTGATGTCGACGATGCTAACCTTTAGTCAAATACTTTAACCGCGCAACGTCCACGTTTATCCTGCGCATCACACGTGACCATTTCCGCTATGTCTGGACAGCCCTGACGTTTATGAACACCGTGCCCGTGCGCAACGGCCCACCCTGCGTGTTCCACGTCGCGCGTGTCAGCGGCACCATCCGCAAGGTTGAGGAGGAGGCGATCCGGCAGGCGCGCGCGCTGATCCTCGCCACAAAGGAGTACATGGCCGGAAACACGACTTCGGCATTTGAGATGCTGACGCGCGCAAGAGAGGACACAAAGGGCCGCAAGAGCTTTATGGGCGCTGTAGTATCTGATGACGAGGACGATGGTAGAGACGACGATGACGAGGACGGCAGTGAGGGTGATTTTGAGGCGTTTGATGATGTCGATGGCGATTTGGGTGTAGGCATTGAGGCTGAGTGAGACTAGGCAACTACTTTCGGCCTATCTTTTCCTCTATAAGCTCGTTGAGAGAGCTCACTTCTTGTTTCGCCGCACGACGGTGATGCCGTTGTCGGTCTTGGTCGGCCGCGGGAAGTCGGCATCAAAGAGATCGTCGTCACCGTCCACCTCGCCAAGTACACCGGACTCTGCCGGCTTCTGTGCCCGTGGCTTTGGCGCAGCACCTGCACCAGCGACAACGCCTCCGAGGCCGCTGAGATCTCCAAGGCCGCCGGGGAAACCACCTGCAAAGTCTTCGTTTCCACGCGCAGCTGCTTCTTGCGCCTCGCGCAGCTGCCGCTGCTGGTCTTCTTCGTTGCGCTCGAGCTCGTCATATGCATCCTTGTTATCGATCCAACGCTCCTGGATGTCCTGCACCTCGAGCATCGACGACTCGTTGCGCATGGCCACCTGCCACACTGTATCGTTGGCACCCTCGGCACCGCCAAACACATAGCCACCGGCACGGTCGATGACGCGCAGGACGTGCATCATGCTGCGCTTGTTCTCGACGGCCAGCACCTCAAAGTTAACAAGGCCAAACGACTCGATCATGTCAGCAACGGCCGTGTTGAGGCGTGTCCACTTGTCGCTGCGCAGGGCTGGCGACTCTTCTTGGAGCGCGCCCTGTAGATAGGAAAGCTCCTGGACCTCGGTGTAGTAGTCGAGGTTGAACGGCAGGGGGTCGTACGAGGAGATCTTGTCGATCTTGGTCAGGATGTTGACGTGCGGCAGGTCCATCTGCATCATGGCACGCAGGGCTAGCAGGATGTTGGAGATGTAGAGCGAGGGCTGTGTGAGGCAGAAGCTATCGGACAGATGAACAACGACCAGCTATGCAGTCAGTATCTACATTATATAAATTGCAAATTGAAACTAGTATCAAAACGTACTCTGTATCCGATCTTCTGCAGTCTCAGGAAAATGTTGCGCAGCGAGTTGTGATGTGTGTAGAGCTCGACCTGGCCGGGGCAGTCAAAGAGAATATAGTCTTCACCCAGCTCCTTGAGGCCTTCCTCGAGCCATCCCAGGTTGTTCTCAAGCTCTTCAATAGCATAGAGCACACCGCCGTTGGGGCCTAGGTTGTCGTCGGCCATGATCTCCTCGAGCGTCACGAGGCTGCGGATGTCGAGGGCACACGGGTAGTTGGTCTGATCGTTTGCAGGATCCAGGTTGACAACAGAGCACTGCCGGCCAATGGCACCCATGAACTGGTGCACTGTATTGTTAGTCCTACTCCATGGTTGTCTGTTTTCCATGCCTTGCCATGCACTCACTGCCATCGCAATATGTGCTTTTGCCAGCGCCGGGGCTGCCGAGGATGAGCTGCGCAAACGGCATTGGATCGTGGGGTAAAGATATTTATCGTGTGTATAGTGTATGGTGTATAGTTTATGACTGCTGGGTTCTTCCAGTCCCAACTTTAGTATGTCGTCGAGTATACCAATATAGTCGTAGTAGAAGTCCGTAGAAGGCAGATTTTGGTGACGATGATTCTATGCAGGAAGCTCTGCTCTGTAATACTGGCCCCACACACCTAAAATATCCCAGTCAAACTGCCCAAAACTACACCCCACGTCTTATCTTATCGGCTAGCGCCAGTGCGCCTGTGTCGGTTGTAGGGTCCTGTTTTTTGGTGCCATGCTATTTTGATCGCCCTATTGCCTTGTGTATCTGCGTATTTACTCCTTGTTTACAGCTTCACCTCCCGAGCTCCCCCCCCCCCCCCCCCCAACCACACCTCACCACTCCCCAAGAACACATCCCACCACATACAATATGGCGCCATGTAAGTTGAAATTCCTTTTTTAATCAGATATTCTACTTTCAGAACCTCCTAACGCTTCTAGCTGCCCATTTCGAGGTCGCGCCGCCGCCCGGTGACGCCATCTCTGCCTTGGAATTTGCGCCGAGTTCCGACTCATCGCGCCTGCTGGCTTCCTGCTGGGACAAGAACGTCTACCTCTACGATATTGCCGAGACTGATGCTAGCGCACAAGGCAACCTGCTCAAGACATACCCCCATGCCGGCCCCGTGCTCGACGTGTGCTTCGGCAAGGACGACTCCGAGGCCTACTCCGCCGGCCTCGACCACGCCGTGTCCCGCATCGACCTTGACTCTGGCGACATCCAGGTCCTCAGCCGCCACTCTCAGGGTGCTAGCTGTGTTGCGTATAGCGCCGACCACAAGCTCGTCGTCTCTGGCTCCTGGGATTCGACCCTTCACTTCCACAACGTCGCTTCGCCCGGCGAGCCCCAGGTGCTATCGATTGAGCTGCCAGGAAAGGTCCATGCCCTGGCCACCAGCCCGACCAAGGTCGTCGTCGCCATGACTGCCCGTCTTGTCCATATTTATGATCTTCCCTCAGTCGCTGCCCATTTCGCATCTGGCTCCTCCGACAGCTCGGCCATCAAGCCTTGGCAGCAGCGCGAGTCATCGCTCAAGTTCCTAACGCGTGCTGTCGCGTGCATGCCCAACGATGCCGGCTATGCCACCAGCAGCATCGAGGGTCGTGTTGCTGTCGAGTGGTTTGAGGACAGTGCCGAGTCGCAGGCCCGCAAGTACGCTTTCAAGTGCCATCGGCAGGCAGCGCCCGAAGAGGAAGGCGGCGGCGACGTCGTGTTCCCTGTCAACGCTCTTGCCTTTCACCCGCGCTACGGCACATTTGCATCGGGCGGCGGTGACGGCACGGTAGCCCTGTGGGATGCCGAGGCAAAGCGACGGATGAAGCAGTACCAGAAGATCCCCAACAGCGTCTGGGCGCTCTCGTTTTCCAAAAACGGCCGCTACCTGGCTATGGGCGTCGCGCCTGGCTTTGAGACGGGCCAGGAAGACTACAGCGGCGCGGGCAAGACGCAGATCATTGTGCGCGAGCTGTCGGAGACCGAGGCCAAGGGCAAGGGATCCAAGTAACATTATGAGCAGTCTTTCGGTTTGTGCGTCTTGATCTCGGCGTCTGTTTTGTTTACTGTCTATCCATGATGTTCTATTTGTTTTCTTATTTTTTATCGTTTATTGTTATTGCTCGCCCTGTTATATATCTGGGATTTGGGACCATATCGGCGTCAGCGGGATCTGGAAAATAGCTAGTCATGGTATAAAACGCCAATATAAGTTTGGATGTATCTATTTTGTTGGTGCCGGTTGTCGATGTCTCTCGTTTGTGTGTAGTATGATGCATCGTGGCACATCGTCAGATGGCTACAGGTGTGTCAAATGTGATCCCGAAACGGAAGCCGCGACTTGTTCTCCTTCATTCCTTCCTGTTTGCAAAAGTGTCATTCGCACCTTCTATATCTGCACGGTTTATATTCCAAATCCTAACATAATTATCAGTTGCTCTTGCTCTTTCCGTCAATGGATAGAATTGCTTGCGAAAGCCTCCAGCCAATGTGTCAAAATCTAGGCATCCCGGATCATACTCCTCAATTTTTTATGTTCATCTTCCTCTCTGCCCCTGCCCTGTCAAGTGTTATGATTATACTCCAGCCCCGTCAATATGCCGTCTATGGCGTCCATTGAGTCAGTGCCTTCATCGGAGGTATACAGCACCCACATAAAACTTCCATCGCTTAAAGACGATATTTCACGAGCGGCACCAGCATTGACGGTGCACCGTGCAATACCTGCAGACTTTAGTGGCTTTGATGACTTTTACAAACGGGACGACATGCTCTTTCTGCGCCATGGTCAAGGAACAAACAGATATGGACCAAGCAGAGATGCTGCACGGGACTACCTACAGTTTCCAGGTATGCCAGAGTGTTCGGAAGAAGGTTATGACGACTCAAGATTCATTGGCGAGTCAGACTATGAAGGTGATGGCAAGAGCTCGGTCAGGATTCCAAACCGTGAGCGCATGTTTCCGTCCTTTTCACCAGAGCCAATGGAACGGCCACAGCACTTTGAGCGAGAAGAACAACTCGGTTCGTCTCAGCGTGACGTCTATGACGTTTCACCGCCCCCGGGCTACAAACGACTCAAAAGAATCCGAGCTCCGATACTTGACATTGGCGACGAGAATATGACTGTAGCAGTTACCATGAACCAGCTTCTCTTCCCGCCCGAGGGCCACAGCAGCCGCTTGCAGCGCAGCCGTCGCCGGCAGATTTCGGTTTCTACACGCCGCAGCCAAGCTGCCAAGTGCCATCACGATATTTCGAGCGCCCTTTTACCCTTGGGAGACGGCTTTTCGGGCGATGAGACGCAGCCGCAGAAGAAATTCAAGGTGGACAAAAGAGCCAGGACATCCAGAGCCAAGCCCGCAGCCAAAAGGGCCAGACGAAGCCGCGAGGCCAGCGATAGCAGTGGCAGCAACCAGAGCACGTCTCTGCTCCAAAACAGCCCACTCAATAATGGCTCTCTCGAAAAGAGAAGAAAAAACAAAGGCGATCAGTCTCTGTCTCTCCTAGGGTCACTTGACGTTGTGTCTCTGAGCCAGGAGGACATAAGGGCTGCGCAGAAGACTGCCACGGCTGCTCTTCACTCGGCAGAAATGAGTAAAGAGATTGCGACACGTGTGATACCGTTGCGGCCCATGACGGAATTTACAGCGTCAAAGTCAAAGGAGCCCGTGTCTCTAGGTCTTGATGAGCCAGGCACTCCGAGAAAAGTGCAAGAGCTAGTCGATGACGATGGTCAAGATCTAGGAGAAGTTGTGTTTGATGTTGTTGATGTTGACGGTGAAGGCGAGAATGGTGTCGATGCTGTAGCATTACCCTTCCTGCCGTCGTTGCGTTGTTGACTGACCATATCAAGGTTGTGGGTGTATTTTCGGGAATCGCATATTTGTCATTTGCTTACTGTACTTGTTCAATTTATGTTTTTGTTCAGTCTTTTCGGGTCTCTTTGTCTTTTACAATATCTGTACGATTTCTCTTTCCCTTCCTTTGCATTTCTCATGTTGAGTCACGACTACCACAAGGCTGCCAAGTCAAGCTTACACGAAGATAGATACCGGCTGCGGTGCAACGAGTTGCACAGCATCGAGTGGCATTATTTATCACAATCGGTCATTTTCTCTATTTAAATACTAACCACGTGAAACATCGCATCATATACACAAGTTCGAGACAGGCATGAGCCTATCACTCTTCTTCGAGCCATCACCATCACGTGTCTATATGTCTTGGCAATGTAATGTCGCAAGGCTGGCAGCCATACCTTTAATTGACCTCTGTATGCTACCACCTGAGTGAACTCACCACAAAGTGACTGAGATTGTGGACATATTCTGTGCAATTCTGGTTGTCAGTGACATGCTGTCTTGACACGTCTAGGCTCTACCACTTGATAAAAGGCTCGAAACCTCAAGATAGCACGGAAGGCTCGGACAGCCTGTGGTATTTATTCACTTTTACATACAAATCAAGAGAATATGCAGGCCGCAGCCACGCCTGCAATGCTTGCCATGCCCAACCAGAGTCACTCGGCTTTATCGCTCCAGCATACATACAATACTTCGTATACATCAAGGCATAAAGCCGCTCGACCCATTTCTTGCCTCTTGTCTTGCCCTTGTTCATGCGAAATCATTTTCTTCCAGCTTATTCTTTGGCTTTCGCTCTTTGTCCGGCGTCGGCCCCCTCTTTCGGCCCAAACCTACCTGTTCTGCCTATCTGACATGTATTTTTTTTTCGTATACTGTATGATGTGTGCTGTCTGCTGTCTGCTGCCTGGTTCTACTGCCTGTATTACAACCTGTTCGCTTCGGATTGGCCGCCCTAGACCAGACAAGGCCCTTTATCAACTGACGCCATATCACCCAGGCATACATCTATCAATTTCGTGTCTCCAGAGGTTTTCGGGGAGGGAGAGGATATACCGTGTAAAGAGTCATACCAGTTGGGTAAGTCATTGCGATTCTTTAATTTTCGACGCCAAAAGATCCTCAAATGAAAACTCTTCATGATGCCCACCATGCAAGCCCGGCAGCAAACACTGTGTCTGACCGCGATGGAAGTTAACCCAGGGGCCAAACCAGAGTTGAATGTCTAGGTTTCCATAATATTATATTCACTATTTAAAGTTTGGGATGATTATAGTTTGGCAGTATTCGCTGTCCAATAGATGTCGAGGCAAATACCATGACACCATTCAGAGACGGGCGGATTGTCAATTGCTGTGCTGTGAATGGCCCACCGAAGCAAAGAAAAGATGAAGACTGGGATTTGAAAGATTGAAAAGATTATCAAATCTATACTTTCTTTTATCATTAATGTCTTGTAAATTAATATTATGGCTGGTGCGAATAGAGGATAGGGATATCGTGTTTGAGTTTTTTCTAGTTATTTTTCGACGACTTTTTTGCCCCTCTAGATAAACGCAAAATACTCTCCATAGGTGGTGCAGCACCTTCCTTCGGTGTGGTAAGTACATTTATAGTGTACTCACACATAAAATGTACATCTACATCGACTGTCGTCATTATCTCGTAGATTGAGCTCACTGCTCCGTCAGATAATGGAATAAACAAAATATTATCGACGGAATATAAAATATGAATAAATGAAAATTCAGTAATGCGTTCAATACTAAATCCAATAATAATTCTACAATAAATACACAGGGGGACGTGCGTCCGGGAGATAATTGAACCCCGACTCTTTACATTTGGCGTAAGGGACGCGATCCTATTGGCCAGTAAATGGGCGAAATACGGTATTTTGCATATTAGAGTTTCTCTCACTGTGACCAAAATTACATGACGATGTTTGGCTTGGCGTCTTTGTCCTCCAAAGTGCTTCTTGGTTCTCGATTGCATTTGGTAGAGGCCTGTTTCAAGTCATTAACCCTTTTTTTTTCTCGCCATTTTCTACAGTTTCTGTTTGTCTGCTTCCACTCATTTCTTTCATGCTAGATTATTTTGAAGTTGTGTGTGCTCTCGTCAAACTCAAATGTATCATCTGCACTTTGCATATAACTTTTTTTTTATGTGGCTCCACTACCACAACCACCCCCGGTAGAAAGTATGGGTCCCAACTCTCTCTCTCCTCAAGACTGCTGCGGACCTAGGTCGGTTTTTAGTCTTGGCTTTTTCTGGTGCCCTTAAGATGATTTTCCAGACTCGTAGCGATTTTTATCTTGCCCTGTTCTGGACGTAGTGAAGACCAAGTAGATATATCCAGATGAGGGGGCATGCTTCTTGTGTGCGGGAATGAGAAAAATAGCCAGACTGACCGACGGAACTTTGACATCCGTCCAGCCAACCCGTCAGAATTTAAAGTGTAAAATAAGGAGGCAGACTCAAGAGAGAAGGAGATAAGAGCGAGAAAGCGTGCCTGAAATGCGACATGTGCCTATGTAGCATAATTTGCTACGATCCTGCGCGATATTTGCTGCGATACTAGACCGTCGGCTTGGACGTGGAATATAGTGCAAAAACACTGCCAAGTGTCAGCCAGATACGGAACATTCTACTGCTTCGATATCTCTCGTATATACGATACGGTCCATAGTCAACAGTCTTTGGCATTTTGTCTCTCTCTCTCATCTGCATCCGGCCGGTGACAAGCTGAATTGAACGTCTTTTGACTGTCGTCCACGAACTGGCGGCAGTCTTCTCATGAAGGTGTTCCGATAGGTCTCACTGATGTTCTGACGACAGCCGCCTCCGTTGCCTGATTAGATGCTATGTCTCACTGATGGCTTAAAATAGACTACCACATGTGCCGTATTCAACAATCAATCAGAAATCAGCAATCACCATTCAAATGTCGCTGTCTCTGTCTGAGGTAGACGGTGACATTCCCTGCCGCCCCCGCGAAGCATATCCCGGCACCCTTGGCGTATTCAGAAAGTAATATGATATAAGGTAACTCTCTCCCATTCGTTGGTGGCTGCTACGAAGTACTGGGTCCATTGATACACCGTGCCGTCGCCATTCCCACTATATTTTTACATCCTCTACTATCAAAGGTATCTTAGTTGCCCATCGGCGATATCAGCATCGGATCTGTGTTCTGATATCCCCCCATTGATACGAGTATTCCATTTGGGCTCGCTCGACCTTTACCGTTTCAGGCACGCGGCTCTCAGGCTCGTGCAGGTATCCCAGTATATGTTGGCACTATGGAAAACAAGCAATCAATAGCACGGAATACGGAGCAAATACGATAATTACAGACTACTGGAATACCACCCTACGGACTAGACACGCTATCGACGCAATAGACCTATCTGCTGGCTGCTCGCTTGTTAGCGCGCTGTGTCCGTATATTAAGATAAGATACTTGTAGTCGCTACTTGGGCTTATTATTCCACTCGCCGACTATGCACAAACTTGCGCAGTCACCGTGTACTGCTCTCGAGCTCTGGAGTACTCGGCAAATTCATAGCGAACAGCTACCACACCGCGTGGTTCTTATGTAACAGTACATAATCCCTGCAAAAGGGGAGTGCGCTGATGCGCGAGAGCGAAAAGTGTCGCTATCACGGGATTAGGGGGACTGATGCTGATGCACTGATGCACTGATGGTGAGATCAAATGCACAGATTTCGGGGGATAGCCTAAGTGTACAGGTACACTATATTTCAACTACATCTAGTCAATTGTGTGCTATCTCCGAAGGACCGCTGTACTGGTACTTTAAAAGGATACAACGGTACTTTCATATCTAAGCCGAAACCCTAAGATTCTTCACCGTAAGATACCTCGCATGCCGCTTGTTCCTTCTCCCTTCAGCACTAACCGCAACCATTCAGGCCATACAGAGCACAGCACTTGTAAGGAAAATAGGGGCCCCGAAAGCACATGTTCTATATTACAGTGCTAGTCCTCAAATTTGCTGCATACTGGCCTCAACAAAGAAAAACAGGTAAACGGGGCCATCTCATTTGAGCAGATGATCGATTACATTTGTACGCTCTCCCATTGGTCGATTCGGTAGCTGCGGAGCTCGAGCGAATTGGGTCATGCCTAGATAATCAAAAGGCAAAAAGAGCAAAGACAGAAGGTGCGACAGTGAAGAGAGAGCAAAAGAGGAAAGAGCGATGGTCGGTACTTTCCCTTCACAACCAGAACAGGAGATCTAAAATCTCAACAGCACAGATGCCGACCAGGTGGTTCGCTTGTCAAAGGTCAAAGTAGAAAATGGAAAATGGCAGCCACCCATTTTGATGGAGGGGGACAGGGGAAAGCACCGAAACATGAGATTGTCAAAAGATACTTCTTGTAGATACGTACAAGTACGAGCAATAGATAGTCAATAGCAGACTGAAAGAGGCAAGGCCATGGTGTACTGTATCCTTTTAGGAAAGAAGCAAGCCGGCCACCGGTTAGGTCGCGCCAAGGCACCGACTTTTTGCAATTGTTGCGCTGTTCTCCTCTGACTGCCGACACCGTCGATCCTGTCCCCAACTACTCTAAACAGGCAGTCACCCACAGTTGACCCTTCCTGATCAGATAACTCTCTGCAGCAGCATCTTACAATGTACCATTACTTTAATTACTTGTACTATGCTGTACTATGCTGTTTATGATCCAACGACCGTACCTTCCCATCTTTGCCTCCCGCTCCTTCCTTCTTTCTCGCCCATTGCCCTCCCTTCTTGCCTTTCTCATTCAGCTTTCTCCGTACCCTGTATCGCTCCTGCCTCAACATGTCAGAGTCCTAGAGCTTTGTTCCGTAATACCTTGGTTGGCGCCTTCCTTTTTTTTCAGCCCTTTGGGCTCGACGGTCCGTTGCTCTTTCCCTTTGAATTCCAGTTTCCCATCCTCTCTACAAGTAATCTCTCTCTCCCCCTTTTTTGGCCCTAGCCTGTTAAGAGGAGCCCGCATGGCCCTACCGAACTCCAGACTATTAGCCAGTACAAACGTCCTGCTTACAATAACAAGGCACGATACATCATTTCATTGTACATAGGCTAGTTATGTATTACAACCAAAGAGGAGTCCCACCAGTGGAGCCCCCTTCATCTTTCTGCAGATACACCCCGACCGCTAAACGTCAACCACCCATGCCTTTGGATCTCTACGTCTCACTCTTACGCAGTCTTTCTCGACCGCCGTCATTCTCACCACACCATCACTACCTGGCTCTTTCCCGTTCCAGTTCCAGGCCAGACCACCTCCACCACCACCTCTCTTCTTTTCCTCCCCCCCTCCTCCCCTTCTCTCGCCTCGCCTCTCACGACGACGACGACAAGTGACAACTCCCACCACCCGTCACGGCCCAGTCGTCGAACCATCGACATATAACACCAACGCCATTCGGTGTGCCATCTTGCAGCACTCTATCGTCTGGTGACTGCCGTCTGAGCCTCTCTCCTCTTCTTCTACATCTCCTCGCCTCCTCCTCGTCACTATCACATTCACCTTTTTGCTGTTCTGCTCTCTAGTACGTCCTGCGGCTACCACTACTCGTATATACGCCATACGACACAGCCAGCCATCAAACGCCCTGTCTCCCTCCCACAATCGCTGTCGCACTCGCACTCTTCTGCTCTATCTGGCGGCCTGTCCACCATCAGCCCCCGCGCCCTGTCGAATCTAGATCGGACCACCCGCGACATCCCCTGTCCACAACTATAACGGCCACTTTATCAGCCTATTTATCACCTTGTCACCGTTGTTGATCTCATTACCCTCTTCGTCGTATTCGCTGGCTTTCGCGATCCTTGGCTTTGCAAGACATCACAACTGTCTATCAATCTTGCCTATCCTCCTGGTTCCGACTCCTCTCTGCCTCTCAATCTTACCTCCTCAGCCTAGCATCCTCGTATCCCCGCGGGGGCCTGGTCTTGTCCATTTGATAGTCTGAGTAATCATCACAGGCGACTATACGCAGACTACACTACGCCACTCACACACTCTCACGTCTAGTTGGCCCGTGTTCTGCTACGCTCTACTCTCTCCGACTCCATCTTCCCTGGCATATGTTGGGGACTGCCTTCCACCTCTGACCCCCAACTATATGCTGGATTCAAATTCTGATTCTGTCATATTTTTCTGCATATTCCACCTTCCGCCAGAACCTCCTCATCCTAATCGGCGTTCTTCCTCTTGCACTCGCACACTTTTCCGAATTGCCAACCCTTTGCCACCTGTGTGCACTGCAACATTTGGGCCAAACGTGCCAGGATTTTCTCTCAAGTATTATCACGATAGCCGCATCATACCGTACCGTTCTATCTCATCGACTGGGTGCTAGGCTTCCTTGGCTGCTCTAAATCAGTCATCGCACAGACATTCTTTCGATAATATTTTTGTCTTACCTCGATCAACGTGGTATCAGCCGCCTTCGCCTTGATCAGTGCACTTGACATCAGGACGACTTTGCCATATTATCTTCTTAAAGTCTCTCCGACTCTGTTTCGGCACTCTTAGGTTTTCGGCGATGGCCCTGGGCGACGTCTTGAAGACATCCTCAGTGGCACAATTTAATAGACCCCAGGACTATCCGACATATAACCAGGATAAGTACGGCAGTCTGCGGAAACAGCAGTCCGACCCCAACGGCCTCGAAGCGTTTCGCCAGGGTCTCAAAGGATTCAAATCCGACGGCCGTCATCACACAAAAATTACTATCGCCGCAACTCACTCGGCGTCATCTTCTTCTACCACAGTGGCCGACTTTTCTGCCTTCTCTCCGGCCGCTTCCTCCTCCTCTTCCGCCTACTCGCCATCAAATCCCGACGACATGCGCTCCGCTCTCCCAACTCGGCCGGTGGTCACAAAAAATGAATCCGCCAGCTCAGTATCGCAAAGGCAAAGGCAAACGCGGACACTATCCCCTCCACCAGAAGAAAGCGGAGGCAGCAATCGGTCGTCTGTTGCACGTTCCCCCGGGGCGTTTCAGGAAAGCAGCCTCGCCACCACCAGCAACAGTAACTCCAACAGCGGCAACCGCCCTCGAAACTCAAACTCGCCCGCCGCACTTTCTCAATCACTCAGCCCGGCGCCTGCGGCTGCTGAGATCGCAGCCTCTGCCAGGCCTACCTCATCTCAGCAGGATGCAGATGCACAATCGGATGCTGGCTCCAGTGTTGTCCAAGGCCTGAGTGGCCAAGTTTGCAGGTATGTTGTAGATAATATGTATATTTCATTGTTGTGGCCACTTTATATGGGGTGTAGTCTAGGCTTGTTCGGACTAAAAATTTTGGACTATATCAGTCGTTCGGTTGGAGTTGGGTTTGTTTACTAACACCATGTTCTAGCAATTGCGGCATTACTCGGACACCACTTTGGCGGCGGTCACCACAGGGCGCCATTATCTGCAACGCATGTGGTCTCTACCAGAAAGCGCGGAATACAGCCCGCCCGAGCTACTTAAAACGGCCTCCGACATCGACTGTGTCCGGAAGCAGCGCCAGCGCGAGATCCAGAAAAAACGCAGATGCTGGCCCAAGTTCGCCTCAGAGTGCATCACAACTGCTGTCTGCGACTCCTGGTGCCACCTATGTTGCTGCAGATCAGTCGACTACTGGAACATGTCCCGGCGGTGGCCATTGCAATGGCACGGGTGGTGCGGAGGGCTGTAGTGGGTGCCCCGCATACAACAACCGGATGTCGAAAACCGCGAATATCAGCGTTGTTCAAGGTTCTGTCCCGCACGAGCATACGGGCTGTGGCTCATCCGCAGCAGCGGCCGGATCCCCATCAGCCTCGACAGAAGCGACAGCAGTGAACGATGTGGCGACTCCTATCGACATGACAAATCTGCAGAGCCAGGTGTCGACTGTGATCATCGCCTGCCAGAACTGCAGTACGACAATCACGCCGCTGTGGAGAAGAGACGAAAACGGCCGTACAATCTGCAACGCCTGTGGTAAGTTAAATTTTACAAGGCTTTTTATGCATTTATGAGTTATGGTGTGCTGGGTTTTGTGCGCTATATAGTGGTGCTAACTAGGCTGTTTAGGTTTGTACTATAAGCTGCACGGTGTTCACCGGCCGACATTCATGAAGAAGTCGGTGATTAAGCGCAGAAAGCGGGTAATTCCCACGGCACAGGACGCACAGGGCGACGAATACTCTTCATCGGGTGAACAAGTTTCGCCTCCGCCTACAGCACCGGCAACGCTGGCAAGCCAGTCTTCTCAGTCGGCAGCGCCAGAACCGATGGACATTGACATGGAGCGCGGCACAGTCAACTCGGATGGATCGGTCAATCTCGGTCTTCGCAGACGTGCCGACCACGCGCTTTCGCTTGTCCCCGAAGCCGCATTACGCCAGAGCCAGCAGCAGCAGCAGCAGCAGCAGCAGCAGCAGGTGTCTCCGAGAATGGCGGGCGCTACCGATCTGACGCAATACCACACTTCGTCCCATCAGTCGCACCAATCGCACCAGTCGCATCCGTCGCACTCGTCGAACCAGCACCAGCATCAACATCAACAGCACCAGCACCAGCGCATGGATATGTCCAACTCATTCAACGACGACAACCGTCTCCCTCCTCTTGCAACACTTCCCAGTATTCATGCATCCGTGGAGCGCCGGACTTCCATATCACCTGCATCTTTTCTTTCTCCCTCGCGCAAGAGATCATTCTCATCGAGCGAAAACGATCACAGCGGTCAGCCTCCTCAGTCATCGCACAGCGCCCACGGCGACAACAAGCCGATGTATGGCAGCATTAGCTCGAATGGTGTCGGTGCTGGTGCTGGTGCCGGTGCCGGTGTTGGCGGCAACGGCAACAGCAACAGCAGCAATCTCAACTCGATGAGCCACGAGAGCATGGCTAAACGTATGTCGTCTATCAAGTCACTCCTCAATGCGCCATCATACGAAGACGACGATTCTCTCGGCAGCATGGCTGGCCCGTACCCAGGCATCGGTGGTAGCAGTAATGCTGGCAGCTCAGCGCAGGGTAATGCCGGTACTGAAAGCAATGGCCATGTGCGTGAGGAGAAGCGGGCTGCTCTCCAGCGTGAGGCTGAGCGGATGCGCCAGATGCTTGCCGAGAAGGAGCGGGAGCTGGCCGAGCTTGAGTAGGGTACCATTGCTCTGCCATACTACTGCTACTTTTAGCCTAGAACGTTTTGCGCCTTCTTTTAATTGTTTCCAGTTCGACCTACAATGAATGTCGCGACACTGACAGCAGTCACTGGGATCCCACATACCTGGAGTTATATTGGACTGACTTCTTTTGTCTTTTTGTGTCTTCTCTTTTTGTCATGATGATGGACGACTTGGGTGCTTTGGGTATTGGACAAATTTGTCTTTTTTTTTGTCTTCTTTGCCTTTTGCTAGTCTATTTTGTCTTTGCAGCCTCTGTTGGACCTACACATTCTACATTTGTTTATTTATTTTTTTTGGCTTCCCGTTTGGCGCCCCCGGGACTTATACCTTTATCTTTCTCATGTTTTCATGTTTCCATGTATGCAGACATACCTGCAACAAAACGAAAAGGGATGGCTTGAAGGAGTACGCGACTGATTTATTGATTTTCAATTTTACAAAAACCGGACTGCTTCGGACGGAACTGAAGTCGAGGGACGACTGTCAATACTATTATTATATTCTGATTACCACTGCTCCAGATGACGTGACTTTAACGTTGAAGTACTCTGTTCGCGGAAGTCATTAATAAAACCAAGTGAATTTTAACAGATAATAACAGCTGATAATTATGAAATTATTTTTGATTTAATTTTATATAGCAAATAGTAAGTCAAGCCTTTTCTATTATTATTTTTTGAACTTTTGGACTTTAAACCTAAAATATATTATAAATCGTAGAATATTATAAGCATAATATAGGTTTAGGAAGACCCCGACCACCACGTCGAACCATAACAAACATTAATAACCAAAACTCATTCAATTTCTAGTAACTGATGACAGTGCACACAGTACAGTAATGTAAACAAAACACAGATGCTTCGGGGGTCATCTCTCCGTTAACTTCCCAAGCAAACCCATGCAAACCCATGGCGATTTATGCAAATATACACATGTGCTAGACAGCACATATAATCCTTCTAAATACAAAGATACAGACTGTTGACGTCCTCTCTTGTAGACAGGCCCTGTGGCCATACACCACATCATCCCCTTGGAGCTCGAAGCTCATTATGGGCTCTCTCTGCCCTGGATCCCAATCAGTAGCACCAAACTGGCACTGCCAGATCAAAAACTATAAACGATAGCTTGCTCCAGCTTCTCCAGTAGCTCTAGATCTCTAGAATTGACCATTTAGACCTCCTCGGCGCCCCAGCCGGCATCGGCCTCGCGCATGTTTGCAGGGGGCTCAATGGAGGGGACAAACTCGAGGACGACATAGCCGACACCGACGAGGCCGACAATGGAGCCGGCAATGATGCGCAGGACGTGGTCGTGGAGCAGGATGGAGCCGACAAAGATGTAGAAGATACCACGGCCAATAAGGGAAAAGAGGAACGAGCCATAGCGCGAGACCTGGGGAGGGATCTGGAACTCGAGGAGAGCAGTGGCTGTGAAGTGTATGGTTAGTATGAGGCAATAGAAGACGTAAAGAAGCTTGAAGCTTGAAGTTTGACAGGACATACCGAGACCGAAGAGAATGACATAGGAACCGATGACGACGGATTGGCTGGAGGTTTAGAGGTTAGAGTCAAGAGGCGACACGACAAAAGAAGAGAATAGACGAGGAGAGGGACATACAAGCTGATGGGGAAGAACTGGGAGATACCACCCAGGACCATAATCACACCAACGCCCAGGTTGACGATGCGGCTGTAGAGTTAGCAGATGTGCAGTAGACGTCTAGAAGGGGTGTAGCTGACGACCGGAGCTCTGAGAACTCTGAGAGAGAGAAACTCGTCGCCGGCGCAAAGCTCAGAGCTTCGAGATTGAAGGCTCAAAAGCTCAATAGCTTCAAGCTCGAAAAGCTTACAAGATGTCAGAGAAATCCATTGTTGCGGGTTTTGGATGCTGTATGCGCGATTGCGATAAAAAAGAGGTAGGTGGACCGGAAGAGGCGGGTGGATGCGAGCGACTTGATAGAGTGGTGATGGGATGGAGATGCGATGGGGTCGAAAAGGTTGACGATAATGTGGCTTGTAGGAAGTAAAATACAAGCAAGGAAGGTAAGGAAAGCAAGGCAGCAGAATAAAGGATGGAGCTGTGCTGTGGGAGGAAGGGGAAGGAATGGTGTAGGGTGGGTATCTGCGCGAGCAGCAACGCCCTTTGTGGGTCGGTACGTAATACTGCGTTCTGTACAAGAGAGACAGGCAAGTACCTTCTCCACTGTGTGCCAAGGAAAAGTGACTTGTTGGAGGACAAGCTGTCGCAAACCGCAAGCAGCAAGAGACCTCTAGAATGCTAGAGAGAATGTGATGCTTCAAACCCCAAACCTGTGAGATATATATGTAGAGAGAGCTCGGACAGTACAGGCAACGGGAGTAGCATGGAGTGCTCTGCGGCTCTGAGTCTCTAACACAGGGGCTGCCAAGTGGTCGCAATAGAACATAAAACACTATTGATCGAATTAAAAATAATTGCAAAATAAATATGAAATTGTTGAGAGGACGGATGCGCTGCTTATGTCATCACTACTTGAGTGCTGAAGATCAATTAATGAGAGCATCAACGTCGCTGCTTTCTTAAAAAGGTCAATAATTTAATAAGATGTTGAGTTTAAAGCTTTTATCGAGCAACAAAGAACCGTTGTCGAGTCGAGATGACAAGCTGAGATGGCGATAAACGTGGGATAGCATCTCCCTATGAAAAGGTACTTCTATCTTAGTGTGCTGTTGGTGCAATTGCATGTACCACTACCCGCTGCAAAGAAAGTCAAAATAAAGTGGACCAATCACGGGCGACGTCATAAATTTCTGCACTCTTATTGAGATATCGGCGACACGGACACTGGACCAAACTCACTGTTTCACTGTCAATACACACACAATTACAAAAATGGGAAAGAAACGGTCAAGAGAGGCGGCCAAAGCCGAGGCCCATGAGGACCAGCCCATGGAGTCATCCGACGAGGAGGTATGCCATGACTTTGAGTGATGAGATGATGAGATGATGATATATTGATATGATGATATATTGATATATTGATATGACGAGGTCCAGAGAGTGTAGCTAACAAAATAGGACTTTGACGTCGTTAATGTCGAGTTTGAGTGGTTCAACTTTGACCCCGAGATCGACTTCCACGGCACAAAGACCCTGCTGCGCCAGCTGCTCGACATCGACAACACCCTGTTTGACATGTCCGGTCTCGCCGAGGTCATCTTGGGCCAGTCCACCATAGGCTCGACCGTCAAGGTTGATGGCAAGGCCAACGACGCCTATGCTCTGCTGACCGCTCTCAGTCTGCGCGAGCAGCGCGCTGTTCCGGCCGTCTCCACGCTCACCAAGTACCTCGCCGACAAGGCCGCCACCAACGACAAGCTGGCATCGCTCGTGCCCCTCCTCGAGCAGCAGCAGGCCGGCAGCGGCGCCGCCCACATCGGCCTCATCCTGTCGGAGCGTCTCATCAACATGCCAGCCGAGATCGCACCGCCGCTGTACTCGATGCTGATCGACGAGGTCGAGGCTGCTGTCGAGGACGGCGAGCCCTACGCCTTTACGCACTATCTGATCCTGTCCAAGACCTACCGCGAGGTGCAGTCCGACCTCATGGACATGGTTGTCGAGGAGGAGGGCAAGAAGAAGAAGGCCAAGACGTCGCCTGGCGCCGGCTCGTCCGACAGCTTCTTCTACTTCCACCCCGAGGACGAGGTCATGCGCAAGCACGCCGCCGCGTCGGGCACGTTCCCCTACACCAAGAGCGACGAGAGCGTTGCTGACAGCAAGCGTGCGTTCCAGGATCTGGGTGTGCAATCGCAGGGTCTGCTGATGCTGGTCGAAGCCGACAAGCTGCCGGGTGCCGTCAAGGCCATCTCCGAGTACGTCACCTCGCAGTAGGCGGTATAGTGGCCGATAGAATGACATCAAAATTAAAAGCGAACAAAATAGATAGGGACCAGACGGGCTGGTATATAATGACGTACTTTTTCTTGCTTCATCCACTGCACTGTTCCACTTCATGGCATGTCTTTATCATTGTATTGTTTATCTAAATTCAAAACACCTTTTAACGCTCGCTCTATCGTATCGTTGTATTGACCGCCATCGTATCGTCCGCCGTCTCTACTTGCGAAGCCACCGTAGAGAGCCGGTGGCAACAAGAGCAGCCGCGCCGCCAACAGCTAGACCCCATGTGAGCACATCCGCCGCCGTCACTGTTGTCGTCGATTTGCGCAGCGACGCATACCATGGCGCCGGCGCCGGTGTCTCTAGCCGCTGCATCAGGTACTCGACCTCGACGTCCTTGGTCACGGGAATCACAAAGTCCTCGTACAGCTTAACCACCGCGTCCGCGTTCAGCTTCTTGGCCGTCGACTTGCTCGGCGAGCCGTCGGCCGACACCTCTTGGCCAAACGTCTCGACCTTGCGCCGCATGCGCTCCAGGATCATGAGCTCAACCTTTCTGTTCACAATCGCCTCGCCCAGACCCTCGCGATCACTCGCGTGAATGAGCGCCGTAAACTTGTCCGTCTCGGACCGGAATTTGGACTCGGCCACAAATTTGCCAAAGTGGATGCGCCGCGACAGCGCCTGCAGCACGGCAATGTCGCACGTTGCCGACGAGCCGTAGTTTTCCTGGGTCTCGCCGCGGTCGCCGTGGCCGTAGTCGGCACAGACAGCGGGCAGCAGCGTGTTGACATAGTAGTCCTTGATGCGGTCGTTGACGACGACATTGTTGGGGTGCAAAATCTCAGGGTAGTTGAGCGGCTTGAGGATGGGCGGCAGCACGGCGTCTGGGTGAAAGGGGTTCTCATCGGGCGACTCGAAGCGGCGGATGCGCGACTGCAGGGCCTCTTGCTGACGCAGGTACCAGTCCATGAACGAGTACTTGGGCGACTGGCCGAGACCAATGGCCCCCAGAAAACCGCCGACGAGCGACGAGGCAGCACTGTCGTCGCGGATCTGGACGGCGCCAGGCTCGTAAATGCTCTTGTTCAGGGGGAACTGGGCACGCTCAATGAGGTGGAAAGTGATGGTATCCTCCAGGCGGCTGCACTGTCAGCTTCAGGGTCCATGTGATCTATGCGATCTATGTGATCTATGCAATCTATGTGATCTATGCAATCTGTGCGATCTGTGCAATATAAGACATGTAAGATCTGTGATCTGACGCGTACATATATCATCACCACTTACATCAGCTGCTCGCGGATGCGCATGAGATCCAAGGCCTGCGAGGGATCCGAGAGACTCATCGAAGTATCCATGTCTTTTGTGATTCAATTTCTATGAAACAATTAGTATGCTTCCCTTGAGAGTTTTGATGAAACTTCTGAATTTTCGTTCATAAAGTGAGGCTCACCTTTCACGCCGTGCAACCAAAGTGGTCGATTTCTGTTTTCCGCTATATTACCTTCTATTTCTGACTCAGGTGGGCTAAAATTCAATGATACTACCAGCGTAAAAAGACAGAGAACCCTACTGAATCGAATTGGCTGGAGACTGGCATACGGGTTCCGGGGCCGGAGCACGGAGCTATTATTCTAGCGCTCTCATTTGCCAATTGCACCTACAACCTCGCCGGCCGTTAGTGCATAATGGCGTATTACAACGAGCAAATAGCTATCTTATCTTACTGTGCCGTGCGATAAGCTCTCCCTTGTTATGTAATCTCGCGCGGCAGCCAATCAAACCACGCCCTTCTTCCCTCTGACGCTACAGGCATTCTCACGCTGCCCTTGTGTCTTTTACAGTGGTGGTGTGCCTGAACGAGTCAGCTGGAGGTGGCAGCTGCCCCCCTCACAATTTAGGAAAAGCAGGAACACTTCTCGCCTCTTTCCGTTTGTGTCAACTCTCACTTTTGCTCGCATGTCTTCTCGTTTGCTCCTTCCTACTGAGTACTGAGTAGTTGCTTTCTCTTTGACTACTTTCCTGTTTCATTCCTATGCATGTAATTCATTTGCTTGTCTAGGAAAGTGCGACATAGCTCTTTCTATTCATGCATTTTGTTTCTCAAGCTATTCCCGTTCCTTCCTCATTTTTCCTCGGTTCTAATACCCACTCTTTCTTCCACCTCCCACACTAGATAGACAGGCACCGTAAGCCGTATTACTCAATAACTCCATACCTGTACTCCGTACAGACTCACCTACACACCTCACAACCGGCTCCCACTCTTCTCCCGACTCTTCCTCGATCGTGAAAGCCTCCTCCACCAACAACACCACGCACTCGGCTTGACACATACAATACCCGCTTTTCTCCGGCATCCCATCTTGGGACTCTTTGGTCTTTTATCACAAAGTTTTAATAGACGGAGCTATAGAGACCACTGCGTGAGAAACACGTTTCGGCCCGGATCCACACGCGAGATTAAAAAAAAAAAAACACACACAAGAAAACACCAGAAAACCAGGCTGGCAAATATCCGGCAGCGAGTCATTGCACGACCACGAGTCAATTCGACACGACACACCTTGGAGACGACGAACAAGAACCGTCTGGCTCTTTGTTCTAGTTTGTCCATCTTGTACGGCACGCTCCCTCACCACTGCCAACGACGCGCGGGGATATTGCGATATCAAATACACGCGACCCTACGTCACAGGTCACCGTTCCGGCACAGCTCGGTAGCTGAAGCCACGACTCCGGAAGACGTGCCCCTCCCTCTATAAATACATTCTACCCACAGTACCACCTCACACCGCCGCCATGGCCCACGACGACAGCCACGACTTTCACGATGACCTTGGCGATGAGGACACGTCCATCATCTCGGTAGGTGTTTGTTGTAGACTAGAAGGTGGATAAGACAAGACCACAAAGAGAGGCTAATACTACGACTGTAGACTGCCGGAATCGAGGCATTTGGCCGCAAGGTGACGAGCACGGCAACACACCTGATGGGCCCCGGCGACCCAGCAAACAACGTCCACTACAAGAGCGCCTTGACCGAGGTCCACCGCCACTTGCGCAAACCGGCCATGCAGCGCAGCGTCCTCGCGCTCGCCCGCACAACGCCGACCGACATGGTCCGCTCGCGCCTCTCCACCAACGAGATACGCCACCGCGCCCTATCGTACGTGCCCGAAGAGATGCTCAAGAACATCCCCGAAGATGAAAACACGTACTCGCTGTTCCAGGGCTTCCAGGCCACATTCCCTGAGATGACCGAGGAGGGCAAGAAGGTGCTAAAGCAGAACGGCCACCATGGCCACCACCACCGGCGGCATGCATCACGGGGCCGCAAGATGCTCGACGACAAGCCGTCGGAGTCCGGCGACCCGCTGACACTGCACAAGATGCGACGAGACAAGGCGGCGATGATGCACCAGTTTGAGATGCTGGGGATCCGCAAGAACATGGCGAGCAGCGAGATCCGGGAGATCGATATCAAAATGTCCAATCTGGCGGGCATGCGCAGGATCCTGTTGGACCGTCTGGCGACACTAGAGCAGGATGAGTCCATGCTGGAGCACGACAGTACGTATCCCTGCTTGGTATTTTTCAAGGAGTTAAGCTAACGACATAGTTGTCGACCTGGAAGGCCGGATAGATATTGTGCAGGAGCTGTCAGACGAGGCGGAATCTGTGGCTGTTGAGACACCAACAAAGTCAGATGTCGACCTGCTACTTGGCGACGATGACGATGAGCTTAACACGACCAATGGCGACGGATCTGAATTCATGTCACAGTCCGTCTACGAGAAGATGGCACCAAGTAGCCCATCAGCACGGTCATCAACAAGCAGACGCAGCGGAGCACCCAAGGTAGTGCGCAAAAAGTCAATGCCCATCCTGCACGAGCACTTCCACCCCGGCACCAGCATCCGCGAACTGCGCGCACACCAGGATGCGATTACGGCCATTGACTTTGACGCACCCTTTGGCACCCTGGTGTCGGCTGGCATGGACGACACAGTGCGCGTGTGGGACCTGAATGCAGGGCGGTGTATCGGCATGCTCGAGGGTCACACGGCATCGGTGCGCACGTTGCAGGTTGAGGACAACATTCTGGCCACAGGTTCTGCCGACGCGACTGTTCGGCTGTGGGACCTGAGCCGGTCACGGTACGACCCGCACGGCAGCCAGTTTGGCCAGGTCAACACTACGGCTGTGGAGGATGATGACGATGGCGGCATTGCCTTTGAGAACCCCGACGACGAGCCGGTCGAGCCGCCAGCAGACAGCATGGTGGACTGCCCCTTGATTACTTTGTCGGCGCACATGGGCGAGATCACGGCGCTGCACTTCCGCGGCGACGTCCTGGTGTCTGGCTCGTCCGACAAGACGATGCGGCAATGGGATCTGGAAAAGGGTCGGTGCGTGCAGACGCTGGATGTGATGTGGGCGTCGGCACAGGCGTCAGCCAGTATCAACACCAACGAGGGTACATGGCGGCAGACGTCGCGGGCACAGACTGAGGCGGCCGACTTTGTGGGCGCTCTGCAGGTGTTTGAGTCGGCGCTGGCGTGTGGTACGGCCGACGGCATGGTGCGGCTGTGGGATCTGCGCAGCGGCCAGGTGCACCGCAGCCTGGTTGGCCACACGGGCGCGGTAACGTGTCTGCAGTTTGACGACATGCACATTGTGACAGGCAGCACGGACCGCAGTATCCGGATCTGGGATCTGCGGACAGGCTCCATCTCGGATGCGTATGCTTACGACAACGGCGTGACAAGCATGATGTTTGACACACGGCGGATTGTGAGTGCGGCGGGTGAGGATGTGGTCAAGGTGTACGACAAGGTGGAGGGCCGGCAGTGGGACTGCGGTGCGGGTATTACGGCGGCCGAGGCCGGGCACAAGGCGCCTGCGGTTGTCGAGCACGTGCGGATACGGGATGGCTACATGGTGGAAGGTCGTCGCGACGGCCGCATTGGCGTGTGGACATGCTAAGGGTCGATGTGTATGGTATATGCCAAGTGGAATGGAAACGAAAAGAAGGAAAATCATGTGGTACGAGGACACAAGGGGGACGGACAAGCATACATGTTGATGTTTTTATTCGTTTATATTTGTTTATCTGTTTTTTTATTCTTTCTTTTCTTTTGTCTGGGATGGAGTGGGACGGGCTGCATTTTTTGTTTGTTCTTGGTTACGTTATCATTGCTATTCACTGTCTTCTCATTCATTCTCATTCTTGGGCTCTTTCATCTTCTGTCTGTCTCATCTTGTCAGTGTTTCCTACGTGCATACTACCCTGCCGTATTATACTTTCCATTGCCTAGCACACGATACATGTTGACATATATATGGCATATACATTATTCATGTGGTTATTTACGAGTTGCCCCGAGCTGGTTACTCCGATTTGATGCCTTTTGACGATACAACGCCGTGTCTGTTGTACTGTGTCAGTCTGGCAGCGCCGAGAAAAGAGCGAGGCGATGATATATATAGATATAGATATAATGGACCAGCTGTCCATACGGCGGCAAGGTTAGACCAGCCGCCTTTGAGTGAGTCTAAACGAACTCCACCGCAAGTAGAAAAAGGTAGGTCTGAGCAGAATAGATCAACAACATAATGACAAGTTGAGCAACATGATGGAGCCGATGTGATCGACATGAGAGATATCTACGATAGCCTCACTGATTTTGTAGTTGTAGTTGTAGTTGAATTTTACGTAAGACACAAGAAACACAAGAACACAGCAACAAAAGATTAACATGTCGCAAGTCTGTTTGTGTCTTCTTGTCACATTTGCTGACATCAGCAGTCAGCACTCTGTCTAGCAATATTTACTTTATCTCCCTTTTCTCCAGATTGCTTGTTTCTTGGGGTACGCTAGATATGCACAATGGCAGACAGAACACGGATTTTAGGACTTATGGCCGTGCAACACCCACACTCCTTCCCTGTACTTGTCTTTGACCGGGTTGGACTATCATTCCGGTGGCCTTGGTCTATCCATGATGCCGATGAGGAGGTGCCACTTTCCACATCTGACGACGACAGACCAAAAGAGAAAGAGACAGTGGGGTGACCTCAAATGGCAGGAGGTGGGCGGCTGCACCTGCATCTTGGAGTCATTCTTTAACTTCTTTATTGTTTAATAGATAATTGATTTTATCTAACGAATTACTAATTATGGTATTAGTAAAGCCGCTGAGCACAATTGATATCCCCTCACTTTCTGATCTCTGATCTGGAGCTATCCAGGACTACCTCCGGAAGCTGCCTGTTGTATTGGCTATTAGTTTTAATTTGTTATTTGTTATTTATTACTTAATTAATACTATTCTTTTTGTATTGTTGCAGTCCAGTGTTGAGTAGCTCTTGCTTTGACTATATAAAACACCTTTTCCTCTTCCATATTTCCATATTCATTCCTTGCCTCTCCTCAACATCACCACTTCAACTACCATATCACATCGTCATACACATCTTCCCAACTACATCTACAACAACAACAACAACAACAACACCATGCCTCCCAAGCCTCCTCCCGTTTTTGGCAATGCTCTGCCGCCCAAGTCCAACCTGGGCCGCTACCGCCTGCTGTCGCCCACCGCCAGTGTGCGTGTTAGCCCCCTCTGCCTCGGCTCCATGAACTTTGGCGATGCCTGGAAGGGCTTTATGGGCGCCTGCGACAAGAAGACCGTCGAGGAGATTCTCGACTTTTTCTATGAACAGGGCGGCAACTTCATCGACACGGCCAACAACTACCAGGCCGAGCAGTCGGAGGCCTGGATCGGCGACTGGATGAAGAAGCGCGGCGTCCGCGAGGAGATGGGTATGTAGACTTTCCCGGCTTGGCCTCAATCAAGCTCAAGAGACAAACTGACAACGACTAGTGATCGCAACAAAGTACACCACCCACTACCGCGTCGGCCACGAAGGCATCATGGCCAACACCACTGGCAACTCCACCAAGAGCTTGGTCGTTTCCGTCAACGCATCCCTCAAGAAGCTCCAGACTGACTACATTGACCTGCTGTATGTCCACTGGTGGGAACACTCGACCGGCATCCCCGAGCTCATGCAGTCGCTCAACCATCTCGTCGCCTCCGGTAAAGTCTTGTACCTCGGCATCTCAGACACCCCCGCCTGGGTTGTCTCCAAGGCCAATGAGTACGCCCGCAACCACGGCCTGCGCCAGTTCTCCGTCTACCAGGGCCGCTGGTCGGCGGCGTCGCGCGACTTTGAGCGCGACATCATTCCCATGGCGCGCGACGAGGGCATGGCCCTGGCACCCTGGGGTGCCCTGGGCAGCGGCGCCTTCAAGACTGAGGAGCAGCGCCGCCTGCAGCAGGAGCAAAAGGAAGGCCGTCAAGCGCCGGCGACGCCCGAGCAGATTGCCGTGTCGCGGGTGCTTGAGAAGCTTGCCACCGAAAAGAAGACAATCATCACATCGGTGGCACTGGCCTATGTGATGCAAAAGACGCCCTATGTCTTCCCCATTGTCGGCGGCCGTAATGTTGAGCAGCTGCGCGGCAGCATTGAGGCCCTGTCGCTGGAGCTGTCGCCCGAGGATATTGCCGAGATCGAGGCCGCCGTGCCCTTTGATCTGGGCTTCCCCCACAATTTTCTTTCTGACTTTTTGCCGGGCACCCTGTCACGCCCTGTCAAGCACCGCCAGAACACAGGTCTATTGGGCCTCGCTGCTGTTTACGACTACGTCCCCGAGGAGGTGGCCATTCGCATTCCCAAGACCCCCAAGGAGGAGTAGGGGAAGAGAAAGAAGTACGACTCTTAGAAGAGCAGACGGCAGACGGCAGACGGCAGATAGTATATGGCTTGCTAATGAATCTCAAATTGTATCTTGACTACTAAAGACTGAATAAAATAACAACAACTTGTTCGTGGCATTCGTAACAGGGTATAACATCCTTGCCATAAAATCATTGCACATAACTAGCTAAAAGTAAGAATCATGAATCCGTAAAATAATAAAATAACAAAATAACAAAATAACAAATATAGCTATTAAACACAACCACAACTAGGCATCGTCGTCCACAGCGTTAACCCGTGTCGACGGTAGCACAAGTCCTTTCTTGCACCGCATCTGTGCATCTCGCGCCACGTGCACTGGTATGGCCACGTTGAGGCTGGCATCCAGCCACCGGTCGCCAAGGGACAGGTTGAACTCTGCCAAGCACCGCGGGTTGGGCTGCCGCCGTCTCTTCTTCCGGATCGGGCCTTCTGGGGTCTGCACTGTGATTTTGTCGTACCCACTGTTCTCCGGTGACGCTGCATCGACCACGAGCAGCATAACTGCATGCTGCACAATCGCAAATCCGTAGAGCAACCGTGGTGGCCTAAGCCGCCGCATTTCCGTACCATTGCTGCCTTCCACCTCATAATCGGGCAGTGTCGCATAGTAGCTGCGGTACCGCGCCACCCAGTCGCCAAAGTACTCCTGCACCCGCCGAGCAAGCGGCTTTCTCTGATTGTGCTTGTCGTTTGCGCCCACCAAGAACCTCTTGGCTGCAATGTTGGGCATTTCCGCAAGTGGCCCGCACTGGTCAAGGCCCGCGTCGGTGGCTGCCCATGCAATGTACCGCCGCAGCTCGCGTTCGATAATCGCGCCGATGCGTTCTGTGTTGTGTCCCGACTGGCGCAGCCCACTAACCCGCGCCTGGAGGTCAAACAACGTCCGCAATGCCTTTGTTGCATGGAACTGGCTGCTGTAGTTGGAGATTATCGTGGGGCGTGCCGCTTGTGTTTCGTCGCCCAGAGGTGCAAAGAGGGTGGGATACATGGGCACACCCAAAAAGTCGCGTATCCATGTGCCCGGGAGCAGTGGGTGAAAGCCACGCAGCGCGAGTAAGCGATGCACCCGTCTCTCGTCTGCAGTCCACACGTCCTCATATCCAGCCACGGTTGCCACGCCCTCCTCATACGCTACGAGCTCGTCCTCGTCCACTGACCAGGAATCGCTGGCAACCGGGACTGGGTCGCTTGCCGGCGGTTCTTCTTCAAAGAGCCATTCCCAGTCCTCCTCCACTGCATCCATATTGGTGCTATCGTTAAATTCGTCATCATCAGAGTCGTCATATTCATTTTCGCCATCCTCGAGCTCATTGCTATTCTCGCTGGGCATAGGCGATGAGGTGTCGCTATTACTGTCGGTTGGCACTCGGTCTTTTCTCGATACCGACTTCTGTTCGGGCATGTACAGCCCGCTGTCATCATCACCATGGTCGTCATCTTCGTCGTCGTCGTCATGGTCGTCATCAACTTTATCAGTATCGTCATTGCTGTCGGGGTTGGTTTGAATGGGCGTGCGACGAGTGACAACGATGCTGTCCTCGGCCGCAGCATTGAATTCGCTGTCCTTCTCAACAGTCTTAATGGGAAGTTCAGCCGGTGTGTGCGAGAGGATGTTATGCATCTCGATTTCATCCTTCTCCTCCTGCTTGACCGGGATTGGGTCGGCCCGCAGCGATGTGCTCAGTCTTCTAAACTTATTGAACCATGAGCCAGTAGTCGGTGGAGTGTATGTGTTGGCCATACCAGCTCTCTGCTGGGGTGTGGCCAACGGTGCATTTTGGGCAATCTGAGAACTTTGGCGACTTTTCCCGCCGAATGGTAGCGTCATGCGACGTTTTCGAGCGCGAGACGTGTCTGGTGTATCATTGCTCTCAAGTGGTGCTGGTGCTTTCCGCTTTCTTCTTCCTTTGCGGTTTGGTGTGTGTTCGTTGTCGCCGTCGAGACGCAGGGGCCTCCAAGCTCCCGTTTTGTTTGAGGCATGCAAGTCTGCGGGCGCACTTTTAGAGGTAGGCTGCGATTCGTCTGATCTTGAGCTGTCGGATCCTGATTCTGCTCCCGTCACAGTCGGCCTAGACAGTCGGCGGTGACGAAATATGCCAAATAGTGACATTTTGAGGGTGTGCAATGAGAGGCTCGAAATAATGCAGGTTGGGAAATGCAGCAAGACCTTTGAGATGTGAGAAGTATGATGCAAGATGCTTCGAGAGACCGCAAAGTTGCAAAGTGCAATGAAAAGAAATTAGAAAAGGATTGCAAGTATTAATGAGGGATCGGCGCGGGCTAGAGTGGCCGTTTCAACGTGTTGAAATAGAAAAAGAAGTAAAAATGGATAGAGAAGAGATGCCCAGAGTGACCCAATTCTCGATGTCACGGCTGGGTTGATGTGGAGAATGTGAGACAGACGGTGAGCGTTGAAGATGTCGAGGTGGTCACATAAGGTATGGTGAAAAAAGAATAAGAAGAGATGAGAGAATAAGACTGAGGACAAGAGATTGGTGAAAAAGGAAAGGAAACGAGAGAACAAGCGAACGATCAAGATCGTCAGGTTGTCGCAAGCTGTCAGGGGCAGCCGAGTTGCGGGATCGCAGGATATAAAGAGCGAAGCGGAAGTAGCTGAAGCTGCTTTCAATGGTGGAATCTCTGGTGTCTTTTCTCTGTTGTCTATTGTCTGTCTCTGTCTCTGTCTGTGTCTCTGATCAAGTCCTCGAGTCTGCCGTCTTGTCTTTGTCCTTTGTCCCTGATTGTCGTAGTCGATTGTCGTCGAGTCCGCGTCGAGTCTCGCTGCTTTACTACCACAACTGGACCCGTGATATTTTTCTTCTCCTTATTAACCTGCGCTTCTACTCGTCGTCTTCCCCTTTGTGCTGCTTTGTTCGTCGTCTTCTCTCGTCTGTTGGTTGCGCTCCTCGTCGTCGTCGTTTTCGTGTCTTTGTCTCTTTGAACGTTGTCAGATAAAAACAAAGCCAGAAACAAAGAGAGAACATGAAAGCCAAAGAATAGAAAAGCCACTTCTCGAGTCACAATGATGCCTGACCGTGTCGACGCATTCGGCGGTGTAGTTCATTGTCTGCAGGTGGCGGGTTGGCGGGTTGGCGGGTTTGTTGCATGAAGCTTGTGCAGATTGGGCGTCGACAACTGGCCATGAATGTGTGTGGACGGAGTACTGTGTGCAGCAAGTGGGGATATGCTGGGGGCCCGGCCTCGTGAATTTTGTATCGCTCTTTCCTGTTGGCTTTTCTCTGGAAATCCCCTTATTTCCCACTTATTATCTCTACAATGTATCCACGAGACGACCATGGTTGGACAGGAGCTGGTTGGACAGCAGAGGTCGGTTGCTCCTTCCACGTCGAGCTCCGGCCTGGCCTGTTGCCCATCGCGCCTTCTATATTACGCATTATAGGCACAGTAGAGGCCATGATTCACATACAGTACACTGAGGCGATAATGCTTGTGAGCCGCTAACAACAGCCTGCAGGGGTAGGATGTCGGTTGCTCCTTCTTTTGTATTTTAAGATGCCTTATGCATTGCACCTGTCGCGTCTCGATCGCTCTTGCCTTGCATAGCAAACACGTCAAATCCCAATTAGTAGATCACACGTTGGGAAGAGCATCACACAAAGCCTAAGCTTATCTAATCTGCACATCAACTTTACAAGTATCACGCATGATGCATGACGGACAGATCGCTCCAACTTCAGCTACTCAGTACAGTTATTGCAATGCGACGTCGGCAGGTACAGATCTCACTCTAGTAATCAGATTTGACTTACACCGTTTGGTTATGTAATCTGACACATTAAAGACTTGCTCCGACACGCGATCTAGAACACGGACAAGGCCAGCTTAAAACAAGCATATTTTGGTATTCTGAACCACTTGAGTAACACCAGTACCGATTATTATATCCTTTGATGTGCTTTGTATCTCACCAACTTATTATATCACGTTTGGTGCAACTGCATGGCTTACTCCTGCTGATTACATAATTACATACGCGATGGGCTGCCATCACCCGCGCGGGTGTGCACCTTCCCATGTGAATGTGTTTGCATCGGCAGTGGCTCACGGTTGCTCAGGAAAGAAGGAGCGGTCTTTCTTTTTACTCACCGTTGCTCGTTACAAAGGAAAGAACGGTCAACGTTGTAAGTATTCAGGGATCAAGCTTGACCAAAATAGCAGTGGCATTTACACCAGACAAAGCAAACAACCGCAAGGCACATCCCGTGCTAGTCTGCTTTCGGAACCCAACTCATTATGTGGGGAACTACATGTGGAAGGAGAAAGAACTGAAAAACTGGGTTGCGCTTCCCGGCAGACAGCCTCTAGTCGCTAGTCAACAGAACTCTGCTCGCTACTAGGCTGTGGCTGACTCCTTCCCCTTCTCTACGCCTTTGACGCCTTTCGACTTTCTGCCTCTCTCTCCTCTCTTCAATCGAAGGCGCGACAAGTAAAGAGACCAAAGGAACTTCCAAGCTTGGATTTCCGATCAATTCGTCTCTACTCTCCTACTACCCCTTCATTGCTTGGTCATCACTTCTCCCTCAGCTCTCCTCCAGCTCTCTGTGACCTCGCTGCCACCTCTTCCTCTTCGTCATCTTGCGACCTCCCTTTCCTCGACGCGACCTTCATCTGCAGCTTGCTACCAGCACCTCGCTTCAGCCGACCTCATCGCCTACACATCGCCTACACATCGCCTACACATCGCCAACGCATTGCCAATTGCTCGCATTGGCCAGCTAAAGCCTCATCTCGACTGCCAATCTGCCAATTCGTTTGCTCACACAACTACGAAGCGCCCTTTTCATCCATCCGAGCTCCCCATGCAGTACTAATCGAGTTGCACTACTTCCCTTATTTCTTCCCTCCTCATTCACCTTTTAAACTCTTCGCGTACCTATTCCAACTTCCAGCATCTCTCACACAATGTCTTCTATCGAGGATTGGAACAAGCTCAAGGTCGTCGACCTCAAGTCCGAGCTTAAGCAGCGCGGCCTGTCAACCGCCGGTCGCAAAGAAGAGCTTGTCCAGCGCCTTGCCGACGACGAAGCAGGCATCAGCAGCGGCCAAGAGCCTACAACCGAAGCTGCCGACGCTGCAGATACCAACGAAGAGGATCAGTCCGAGGAGGCCATCGGTGCCATTGCCGATACCGAGATGGGTGACCAGGAGCCCCAGGCTGAAGTCGCCGAGGCCGCTGATGCCCCCGAGCCCGCGCAAGAGCCTGAAGCTGCTGCGCCCCTGGAGACTGCTGCTGCCGAACAGACATTAGACACCCCAACCCCCACCGCTGAATCCGTCGCTGCCCCTGTTGAGGCCGTCCAGGACGAGGCCAAGCGCAAGCGCGATTCCATTTCACCTGCGCCCATCTCAATGGACGTTGACGAGGGTGCTGCGTCGCCCAAGAGACAGAGAGTCGACGAGGTCGACGAGCGGCCTGTCGACCCTCTTCATATCGACGCCGATATTGATATGGCTGATACAGCTGCCGACAACTTTGTTGAAGACACTACCGGCGACGTTGTGGTTGTCCCCGACTCGATCCACCCCCCTACCAACGGACTATATATTGCAAACCTCATGCGCCCCCTGCGCCCCATGTTGCTCGACCGCTGTATGGCTGACCTTGCCGGCTCAAATGAGGCTGTCACTCAGTCGTTCCTCGACCCCATCAAGACACACGCTTTTGTGATTTTCCGCGACGCCGACGAGGCCACTCGTGTCCGCGATAAGCTCCACGGACGCGTCTGGCCTGATGAGCGCACGCGCCGTCCTCTATGGATTGACTTTGTGCCTGCCGATTCCATTCGTGTCTGGATCGACGAGGAAAAGTCCGACAGAGGTTTCTTCAGCAACACTGGCCGCGGTGGCGGTGCCAACTCCCGCTTCGACGCCGTCAAGCGCTTCGAGCTCGTGTACAGCGAGAACGACGCCATTGATGGCGGCGAGGCCCAAATTGTGACGACCCTGCGCCAGATTGGCAGCGACACGCCTGAGATCACGGGTAAGATCCTATTTGAGTCGTCGATGCTGCCCGGCCAGTCCACCCAAAAGGGTGGCTCACCGCCGCCGTTTGATGCACCCCGTGGTCCTCGCGGTAAGGCTGTCGATGGCGACCATGACATGGCCGATGGTGCAGGTGCCCGCGACCAGCAGCGCCGCCGCAGAGGCCGTGGTGGCGATGCTGGTGTTCTTGAGGACGACATCCGCACAACCCGCACATCGCCTGCGCTCGACTTCCAGGTGGCACACCCCGACCTTGTGCGCCGCCGCCAAGAGAACATTATCTCTCACCGCATCGACACCAACGGCAACGGCGATGCAGTGTTGAACCGTAGCCGCAGCCGCAGCCGGGACCCCCGTGGCGGTGCAAATCAGAGCGAGTACACCAAGACCCACAACCGCTACTCCTTTGACGGCGGATTTGAGTTGGTGGATCGCGGCCCGGAGCTGTTTGATGGCATCCGCCCCCCACACCGTGAGCGTGAACGCCGGCAGCAACAGCGTGGTAGAGGCGGTAATGGTGGCGGCAACGGCGGCGGTGGTGGTGGACCCAGACATGGAGGTGGCGGACCGCCTACTGGTCCCAGCGGCCAGGGTGGACCAGGAGGAATGGGTATCCGTCGGCGCAGAAGAAGAGGCGGCCGTGACAGACGCCGCGGCTACGATGACTACCGGCCTGGCCGCGACGGTCGCGATGGTCGTGGCGATCGGAGAGATGACCGTGGTGGACGGGCAGACGGCAGAAGAGACGAGCCGAGAGACTGGAGAGACGAACGCCGCGACCGCAAGGAGCGGGACGACGGTCGCCGTGGTGGCCGCGACGAGCGCGAGGGCCGTCTGGGCGGCTATGATGCCCGGTGGTAGAGGTAGACGATGCTGTCTACGCTTTACCAACTAAACTATGCAGATTGCATCATTTTTCTCTATTTTTGTAATACTAAAAAAAGGCAACGCTCTCGGATGAGCTAATATGGGTGTATTTGGCAATGCACGTGTAATATACGAAATATATAAAAATATTAAAAATATTAAAAATATTTAGCAGTCAGACATCTGCCTTATTGTGAAGATGGCATGGATGGTGAATCAAGTGTCAACGTATTCTATTTCAGCTCTTAATTTAGACCAAAAAAATGTAAATAGGTAATAAATCAATATAAATCAAACTATAAACTAAAACAACATACAAGAGACTAGCCCATGCTGAGAGACGGTCTATATTCCAAGTCGTCTACTTGGCACGTGCTTCCCTTGACAGCATGATCTCGTCTAGACACGGACAAGGGGAGTGGGCTCCACGCCGACACGCTCCTTGCTCATAATGTCCAGCAGCAGCTGCGACGGGCGGTTGTCCTTGTACACCTTTTGGCCATCCTTGTAGACCTTGACGCTGGCAAGGTAGCGGTCAAAGAGGAAGGCACTGTCCATGGGGCCGCCCTTGGCCTCGGGGTGGAACTGCGTCGAGAAGATGGGGCGCGTCTTGTGCATCATGCCCTCGTTGCTGCCGTCGTTGAGGTTGACAAAGTACTCCTGGAAGTCGCTGGGCAGGGTCGAGGTGTCGACGGCGTAACCGTGGTTCTGGCTGGTAATGTGGCACTGGCCCGTGGTCAGGTCGAGCGACGGGATGTTGTGGGCACGGTTGCCGTACTTGAGCTTGATGGTGCGGGCACCGGCAGCCAGGGCCAGCAGCTGGTGGCCCAGGCAGATACCCATAACAGGCACCGGCGACTCGGCCATCAAGCGGCGCAGGTTGTAGATGGTCTCGTGGCAGTGGGTGGGGTCACCAGGGCCGTTGGAGATGAAGACACCGTCAAAGTGCTCAGCGACCTTGTGGATGGGGTAGTTGTAAGGGAACACGGTGACGGCAGCGCCGCGGCTGACGAGGCTGCGCAGAATGTTCTCCTTGACACCACAATCCAGCAGGGCCACGTGGTACTCGGCACCGGGTGAGTCAACGACAAAGGGAGCCTTGGTGCTAACACGCTTGACCAGGTTGATCTGGCCAGGGTCGACAAAGCTCTCATCCTCATCGGCATCGTACTCGTCACCAATGGAGATACGGGCCAGCGAAGAGCCCTGCTCACGGAGGTAGGTGACAATGGCACGGGTGTCGACGCCGGAGATGGCAGGGATACCCTCACGGGCACACCATTCGCCAAGGCTCTCGACAGCAGTCCAATGGCTGTACTTTTCGGCGACGTCGGCTACGACCACACCAGCGCACTGGATGTGGGGCGACTCAAAGTACTTGAGGAGGTTGTACTGGTCACGTTCGTTGGACGGGACACCGTAGTTGCCAATGAGGGGTTGGGTGAAGACGATGATCTGGCCGCGGTACGAGGGGTCGGTCATGGACTCGGGGTAACCGACGAGCGAGGTGGTGAAGACGGCCTCGCCGGAGACGTTGTTGTTGGCGCCAAAAGCGGTACCGTGGAAGATTGGGCCATCCTGGGATGTTAGCAGTGTCAGGATATAGAGTAGGAGAGGGGGGGGGGGGGAGAAGACATACCCGAATGGTCAGGGTAGCATCGACCTTGTTGGCCGGTGTGAATGAACGCTTGGGCATAGGGGGCATCTTGCGACCCTTGCTGCCGTCGACGGGGGCGGCAGTGCTGTTCATGCGGAAGGCCATGGCAAAGGCCGGGCGGGCAGTGGCAGCGGCAAAGGCGGCCTTGGCGGCCGGGCGGGCCGTGCGCATAGGAAGGCGGTAGAGCATGATTGCTTGGTTGGTTGTTGATAGTTGGTAGTTGGTATGGGTTGGGTATAAAACTGGCTATGATATGTTGGTAAAGTCGGTGAAGACGGGCTGTTTGGATATGACGAAGTTGTTATTGGTTGTGTGAGTGGTGGTGAGAAGGTAGGGTGAAGTCGGATCTTGGGTCTGGGGTTGATTCTAATCTAAAAGGGCCCTCCAGAGGTGATCTATTGAGAGTGATGAGTTAGCAGGAGCTCTGTCGGACGAGTTGAGTAGATCGAGTGAGGTTGAAGAGTAGAAGGCCAGGTATGACTCGATGCCAAGTTGAGGGCCGATGTGGTAGAGTCAGAGGCAGGTGGAGGAAGGGTAGATGATAGATGAAGTGTAACAGCGTGGCAGCGTGGATTGGGGTCAAATACGGCCGTGCCACGAGGTGAGGCATGATTGTAGATGTTATGGAGGAAGCACGAGGAGTGCATCGGGATCACAAACCTGAGAGATAGTCCTATAGAAAGAGAAGGGTTAGCGGGGGGGTTCAACCGAGTAAATGAGTATATGTGCATGTTCATGGACCGTTTGAGGGTCCAGCGGAAGCCATGTCAATCTTAGGGCGTAATAAGGTGTGGCAGAAGACGACGAGAGAGAGGCAGCGGCAGGGCCAGACTCGTGAGGGGGGGGGGGGGGGGGGGGGGGGGCTGCTTACCTGGCAGGTGAAGATTGACGGGCGCCCAGTCATAAGGGCAGATTGTCTATAAGACGTCTCAGGAAAGAGACAGATGGAGAAAAAGATGATAGGGGTGGTTTAGTTCATAAGGGTTGACAAGAAACTGTCGCGTGATGCTTTTTTACTTGGGATGATTGTGATGGTGTTGGGTGTTGAAGAAGGGAAGAAGGAGGGAAGGGAAGAGAAGACGAGGGAAAAACTCGAATATAAGAGACGAAAGAGTCAACGACGAAAATCAAATGCGGTAAGAGCAAAATAAAGTGGATGTGGTGTGGTTAGGTATATGATGTGCATGAAAACCTAATATGACTGCATCTGGGAGGGGCGCCAGGGGAAAGTGCATTCCTGTATTCGGGATGGGAAAAAAATCTCTGGGATGCGAAATGACGAATGACTCTTCCAATGGGAATTCGAGAGTCCAATGGCAATGGCCAATTTAGCTATCGGCTGTCATATTATAATTCTTATTATTTTCTCATTTACATACTATTATTACTTAGTTCTTCGTACTGTAGTTATCTGTCAGTCCCACTTATTTTGCTCGAATTGTCCAATTGGTGTAATGGCAGGTAATTGCGGGTCCGGGTCCACTGCTGTATTGAGTAGAGGGGTCCTCTTGTCAATTGTGAATTAAATATTGCATTTTGTTTAAAGGGCATTCTCGTGTCCGTCACCGACGCCGGCTCTTTCCTTGGCCGGTAACTACACCCCGCAAACTGCATACAACCCACGACAGGCACCAGGGGTAGGTGAGGTGAGCTGTGAGATAATGCTTGCATCAGCCTTATCGATTGTGTCAGTAGCATTTGTTGAAGATTTGGTAGAACTGCTTCAATGAGGCCATGCTTTGTGTTGACGCTGTCTGCAATCTGGTCATGGCAGCTGTGGAAGACGACATCAAGTTGGATGGCATGTGTTGATTATGTAAGCACGGAGGTCAACGTCGACAGCAAGCAAAGAGAACGACAAGGTTGGCTACGTTGAACAAAGTGACAGCTACCAATGGCAGGCACATGCCGTATAAGCTGTTCGTCAACGTGGTATGTGAACAGCTCAAAGAAGGAGTGTCTACCAGCTATCCCTCCCCATGGAACCCTCCCCATCAGCCATGTTTAAGCAGGACTATATTCGCCGAATATCTCAACTCAAGACAAGATCACACTGACAGTTACAATCGACAAATAACAAGTGACAACTACATCTTCTCGTGTTGGTATATCATCGATTTCGTATATAAGCCCATGTGTGTGCTCCCTCTTTTCCAAACCATGCATATCCTGTCGCAATATTGCGTGCCTCCTTTTCGGCTTCAGCCTTTCGGGCTCTTTGGCTTTTCAGCATCTCGTCCCATCAAATGACATCTATCTCCTCCCTTCCGCTTATAAAGCACCCAGCTCCTTGAGCTTGGAAATGAGCCCACCCACATCCTCCACCTTGCCGCCACCCGTCCGTGCTGGCGGCTCTGTCACCTTGAGTGTGGTCACGCGCTTCTTGGCCGCCTCGTCTGCCAGTCCGTAGTCGGCCAGCGTCTTCTTGGCCAGCGGCTTCTTCTTGGCCTTCATAATGTTGGGCAGCGTTGCGTACCGCGGCTCATTGAGGCGCAGGTCCGTCGTGATCACCAGTGGCAGCTTGGCCTTGAGCGTCTCGACACCGCCGTCCACCTCGCGCACTACCTGCACGGCATCGCCGTCGGCAAACGAGATCTCCGACGCCTGGGTGGCCTGGGGCCAGCCTAGCAGGCCGGCGAGCATCTGGCCGGTCTGGTGTGCGTCGTCGTCAATGCTCTGCTTGCCGAGGATGACAAGGTTGGACTTTTCCTCGGCGACAACCTTTTGCAGCAGCTTGGCGACGGTCAAGGGCTCGAGCTCGGCGGCATTCTCGTCGGTGGCGGCAGGGGTGCCCTTGATGGCGGTCTCGATGTGGATGGCACGGTCGGCACCCATGGCCATGGCGGTGCGCAGGACATCCTGGGCCTTGGTGGGACCGGCCGAGACGACGCAAATGTCCTCGACGCCACCGGGGGCGCGCTTCTTCTCGCGGATGCGGACCGACTCCTCGACAGACAGCTCGTCAAAGGGGTTCATGCTGTGCTTGACGCCGGCGCGCTCGACGCCGGTCTGGGCCTTGTTGACGCGGGGCTTGACCTGGGGGTGTTAGTCTGTCGTCGGCCATCTTTGGTTTCATCTTCGTCTTCATCTGCTGCCGACTTACGGCATAGTCAATCACCCGCTTGATGGGCACGAGAATCCGGAGAGACGACATTGCTGTGATTCAAAGGTGTCTATTGTCTGTGTAGTTGCAGAGTTGGCAATTGATAGGTGCCGTCGCGAATTGATGCTCTCTGCTGTCCTGCTCTTCTACTTGCTGGCGCTTTAGCAAATCCAAAGTAGCTCGCTTTGCTCCTCAAAATTGGCAGGCGAGCGGGGACTGAATTCCGATGCGGCCCTGCACCCATGGCCGCTATATGCCCGCTAAACCCGCTAAAACAGCACTGGCAAACCGCGGCTAGGACCGGTAACATTAACCTCGGCCGAGAACGGAGCGTCACGTGCGCTGTCTAGTCGTTTTTCACAGGCGCATGTTCGCTAAAAAATATTACGTACAGCACAAAAAGCATGTGGGAATATAGCGCCCAATCGGCTGTGATGTCACTCTGTCTCGACAACAGCATTTCTGTCAGTCGATCTCGGTTCGCACGTCGGCAACAACATCAAGTAATAATTATGTTGAAAATTACTCTGTGAATATGCAATAAAACCAGGTGCTATACAAAATACAAAAGAAACTCAGTCACCTCACAATCACCAGTCATCCCACTCATCCTTCTTGCTGCTGCCGCCACCAGCATTAGCACCAGCCTCACCGCCGCTGTTCGCCTTGCCCATGGCCATTGTGCCCACTGTTGTTTTCCGTGGCGGCGCTGCTGGTGCCTTGCTGTCGTCCACTGCACCAAAGTCGTCCCAGAATGCCCGCCGGTTGTCGTCCATGTCTGCCCGCACCTGTCTGTACTGTGATCCGCCGCCGCCAACACCGCCCGTGCCTGATGGACCCTCGACAAATCGGTTAAAACTCTCGTGTGCCGTCTTGGCGCCCTGTTGTGCCGACCGCGCCACTGTGCCGCTCACGACGCGCGCCTGGGCTGCCAGGTCCGACTCCGCCAGCTGCTTGGCCGTCGGCTGAATGTAGTCGTTGTTGACCGTCTTGGCCGTCTTGGTCACCGTGCTCGTAAACCATCCAAATCCTTTTGTAAGCGCAGCCACGGGGTCGCGCTGCAGGTCTTCCAGACCGGGCAGGGCGCTACCGTTTGCGCCACCCGACGACGGCGCCGGTGAGCTGCCAAAGCCGGTGTACTTGCCGCCCTGGCTTGGTGGCAGACCCTCGGGCCGTGCTGCATTCTCGGCGCCCAGGCGCGCAAAGTATTTCTGGTCCACCTTGATCTTTCCGTCCGACTGCACGGCCGCGCTAGGACTTGCTGTCCGGCTGCCACCCAGAGGTGTTGTGCGCGCAGGCGCCGCTGCTGCTGCAGAGGCTACAGGCTTGGGCTTCTTCTCAGTCGGCACGTACTCGCGCTGCTCAGCCTTGGCGGCCAGGCGATCCTTGTATTCCTCACCGGCATCGCCACTGTAGCGCTCGGCAATGGTGGCGTCGTCCCAGGTCAGACCGGCGGCCTTGGTCTCGGCGTGGCCCTCAAAGAAGGCGCGCCAGTTGGAGTTGCCGCCGAGCCGCATGCGCTCAATCTCGCTGGCCTTGAAGGCGTCCATGGAAATGGAGCGCACAAACGAAATGTGCACGCCGAGACCACGGTGCACGCCGGCGCACACGAGGCAGATGAAGATGCCAAATTTGGGCGAGGCCCATTGCGGCGAGGGGGCGCCGCAGTCGCAGCAGCTGTTGTTGTCGTTTTCCTTTTGAATTGCTTGAAGCTGTATCGTTAGTCACTGAGCGCTCATTCGTTGGTTCAAGGTCTTGGCCCTGATTGAATCATAATAAAATTAAAGTAGGAGCTCACTTTTGACCGCGTCTCCGGGTCGACCTCCCACATCGCCTTGGAAGCCATGTTGTAGATTATGTAGTTGTAAGAACTGTAGTCGGGGCAAGAGTATAGGTATCGTAGATGCTGTCGCTCAATCAAATGTATTGTCGGTGCTTTCTGTTGCTATTCAAAGTCTGTTGAGAGTCGAGGTCGTAAAGACGGAAAAGATTGTAAAGATTGTTAAGATTGCCGATGCGGTCAGGATGCTCTGCTCGTGGATCTCAGATAGGGGACTAGACTAGTAGGATAGAAAGGAGGCCTGAACTGCGACAGTAGCAAATAGCAAAAAAAAAGCCAAGGTTTCACACTTGTCGTCGTACAGAATGTCGTCGCGATCGAGGCTTGTGTTTGCCGTTTGAAATGTTTGAAACGAGAAGATGTCTAAATCCTAGAAAGTCTAGAAATGAGAAACTCAAAAGGTAGCAATAGCAAGTAGTTCCACGTCTTTGTCTCCTGGGAAACAATTCTCGTTTTTGAAGCACGTTTCTCGCTATGCACTCTACAATCCAGTCGCTAACAGCGCCCCTCTCTATCTTATATTATCCACTTTATTATCCAAATGACAAAGCAGGGCTAGACCTAGACTTGTCTCACCGTCCCGTTTCACTCTCCCACTGTGTAGACTGTGTAGACAGTCTAGAGCTACCTGTAAACAGTAAAGCTGCCCAAAGCTGCCACATATTCAACAGCTAATGCCCCACAGCAGGCGCTAGAACGCCTATGCTCTTCTAGAGCTATTACTTAGCATCGTCTTGTTTGTTGAGAGATATCTTCACCAGTTGATGCATAGGCGTTGTTGACAAGCGTGGCGATTTAATATTTCAGTATTTTATAAGACACTGGCAGCTATTAAAACACATCATTTAATACTGTTTGAAATTGAGAAAGTGTATACAAACATTATTTACTCTTTGGTGTTGTTGCAGTTTGAATCAGTGGTCAATTAATTAAAAATAATAATAGAATTTCAATGCAAGAAAGGCAAAGACAACAATATCCAACAACAGATCGCAGTATTCCTTTTAATAACACCTTGGCATTGTTCATAGAACTTTACAATAGCTTGGCAGCACGTCAGAATAGGGTATCAAAGCTTAGCACAATATCATGTTTAGTGCATCACACGATACTCGGGACAGCCTCACACAACAACACGGCCAAGACAAGGCTTCAGCTGTTCGTGGCCGACCCTTAAAATACAACAATTCACAGCATCCATGACGCCCCTATAGATACCATACTCTTTTATATTATTACTTCCCCAAATTTTATTCTACTTTGGACACTCCCTCCATCATATATAGCTTCGACTAAACGACTTCAGGAATCTGTGACCAAGAGAGACAATAGCGGGTAGCAGGGTCAGAATAGACGCACATACGGATGTTGCTGGTCCGGGCAGAGAAAAGAAAAACGAAGCTGTATAACAATTCTTAAGCACCGATCACTATGGTAAACTCGAACATCTCATCAGCGCTTCTCGCTGCTATTGACTAGAGCACTTGCTCGCTTAGGCGGCGACAGGCTCAGCCTCGGCGGCCGGAGCAGCCTCGGCCTCTTCGGTGGTGTTGGTCTCCTCGTCGGTCTTGTCAGGGCTGTCAATAGCGACCTTGACAACAATCTCGCGGCCATCAATCTGCTTGCCGTTCATCTCGGCAACAGCCTTCTGCTGCAGCTCCTCGGTGGCCAGGGTCACGAAGCCGAAGCCACGGCCCTTGCGAGGTTCGTTGCGGGCCTGCAGCTTCTTGATCATGAAACGGGGGATGGGACGTAGGGCAATCTTGGCGCTCGACGGGTCGTATGCAGAAAACAGGTCCTTAAGCTGTAGGTAAAATCATATTAGTACTGTGCTCATATGTGTCGTGGCGTCGAGATTATTGCTTCAAGACTTACTGCTTCCTCCTTCAGGTCGTACGGCAGGTTGGCAACCATGACCTTGGTCTTGGAAGCAACACCGTCGGCAGGGGGGCCGCGCTCACGGGGAGCACGGGGAGCACGGGGCTCCTTGGGCTCCTTGGTCTTCTTGGTGGTCTCCTCAGCAGCAGGCTTGGCCTCCTTGGTCTCGGTGGCGGCAGCCTCGACGGGAGCGCTCTCGCCCTCAACGGGGGCACCCTCCTCATCCTAATGATAGTGTTAGTCGTTATCTATTGTTTTTGTTTGCGAGGTGAGAGATTTTCGTACAGTACGGCCACCACGGCGGCCACCGCGACCGCGGTTAGCACGGCCACGGCCACGGGTGGACTGGCGGCGACGGGCGCCATCGGCACCCTCGCCGTTGGCAACCTCCTTCTCGGCGGCAGTCTCGGGCTTGCGAGCAAGTTGAACCGAGACCTTACGCTCGAGAATCTCCTTGCCCGAAAGCTCGGTCACAGCACGCTCAGCCTCGGTGGGAGTCGACAGGTCGACAAAGGCGTAGCCGACCGGGCGCTCGGTGCGGGGGTTCTTGGGGATCGAGACGGATTCACTGTAGGAATGTGGGTTAGTCCATGTCTTTGCTTGGTGTGGTGGAGATGCGCGTGAGATGCGGAGGCGTTTAACGAGTGCGGGCAAATCGGCGGTGAGGCCAAGGTGCCCAAAACGACATGGGTGCAGGCCAAGTAAACGAAACGAGCACAGAGACTCAACTCTAGTCACCAGCAACAAGTACAGCTGAAAGATCCGCGATACAAATGCAAGTGTGTGTAGTTCCGACAGTCAAAAACAACTGCAAGCTTCGAAGTCAACTTGCGACGGAGCTTTCAGCCTAGTCTTGGCACTGCTGCAGAAACAACGATGCAGGCCAACTTTGCAACTCTACAGCCCTCCTTCTAAATATTTCCAAAGCTGAAACTTACACAAGGTAACCCTTGAAGAACTCCTTAAGCTCCTCTTCGGTGGTAGCGTAGGCGAGGTTGCCGATGTAAAGGCGGCGGCCCTCGGCGGCGCTGGCAAGGAAGGCATCGGCCTTATCGTCGGACTTGCCAGAGACGGTGGTGTTGGCCAGAGCGGCTGTCACGTCGTTGACGGCAGCATCAGTAACCTTGGTTTCAGCAGCGGCAGACATATTGGGCGAGCTGGTGAGATTATTGAAATAAGTTAATCTGAGAGCTGGGGAGACTTGAGGATGTCGAAACGGGACAACGTGGAGAGTTTGTCGGGTGGTCTGTCTTGAAAGTTGGCTGTAGGTTGGAATTTGGACTCTGGAGACGAAGGTGGGAGCGATCAGGGTAGCTTGGTGCCCTAGAATACAGAGGGGGAAGAAAAGGGGGGAGAGGCGGAAAGAGATGACTCGATTGTCAAGTGAAGCTGTGATGTGGTTTGGTGATGTTTAGGGTAAAGGGAAAAAGAGGAGAGAAGAGGCGAAAAGGAGGGCGACGCAAAAACTATATATGAAATAGGGGAGGCTAAAAAACAGTGGTGCATTTCTAGGCTAGTCGCGCATCGCTCCTGCAGCTTGTTGCGCTGCTTCTAGGTGCTTCTTGCCGTTCTAGGCGCTGTGGCTCTTGTCTCATGCTTCTATTGCTGTAGCTGCTACGGGTCGTTCTTTCTGTGATTAGCCACTGTGTGCTGTGCAACACTGGTGCACTGTACGGCATGGCACAGTGCGCGCTTGGTGCACCTCCCCTATTATCTCACACACCTTACGTTGTATTTAATGAGTTTTTCTACCTATTTAATTTAAATACGGTGCTATTGTATGTGGCCAATACTGGTGAATTTGGCGGTGTGATTTTCGATTTTACGTCCGGAGAATGAACAGAATAGGGAAGGCGTCGCGCTGACAGACCGGGGATGGTGTATTGAGTGATCGCTAGCTGGCCGTTGACTAGGTCTGCCGCCTCTACAAAGTAGCTGGCCTCAGAGGTGCTCAAGGCACTCTCTCACCCCAGCCTTTAGGCAACCGTAAATCGGGGTACCGCACAGTGTGCTCGCACTGCCACATCCACTGGCTACGGTTGCACCTGCAGTGACACGCTTGTGATGCTGAGGTGCTCCTTCCATTTAACGAGCCCATCGCCTACGAAGTAATACGTCTCCTGTCTCCTGACTGCACTGACCAGGTCGCACCTGCCCATTGCTGCCGACATCTACTACTCCGTACCCCTTTTGATTTGTCCCATTCTTTCCTATTTTGTTCCATTCTACCCCGTGTCCTTGACTCCTCGATCGCTCTTCCCTATTGTGATACTGTAACACATAGCGTACTGTCATTTATACATCTATTGCCTATGCCTATCTGGCTGGCCCCCTGTTATATCGTTATGCGGACGGGGCTTCAAGGGGTCCAATCTCGCGGCAAGTGATCTGCGTCATGCACTGTTGTTAATTTGTTAATTTGTTCCTTTGTTCTCGCCTATTCTTCTTTTCCTTCTACTTCCATCCTTCCTTACCCTTTCGTTTTCTCAATGCATCTCTGTTATGGAGGCATGGATTTGACTACTTGGGAAAGAAGATGGTGTGTTGTGCCTAGTCATTGGTCAGGAAGGAGCCAACGGCGGGTGGGCAACAAAGCTGTATCACACGGTCGTGCCTTCTCGTTATGTCGCACCTTCTGCATACGTAAATGGCTGTAAGAGCAGCTCAATACATTGACGTATGACCGCATCGCCGCAAACGGGAAGGAGGTCATCCAGTCATATCCGAAGAAGAAGCGACGACTACGACTTGATACTTTGCTTCCTACGTCTATTCTCGACCCCAATGAGAAGGAACGATGACAAAAGTAAGAAAGAACGATGCACGACTCATCTGCCCTACGGATGATAAACCACAGCGTTCTCACCTCGACCCAATAGCATTTAGATAACTGACAGGTTGCGCCGCAGCCTTGCCATATCGCGTGCTGTAGACCCACCCATCTCAACTCAAATCCAACGTATCCGATATGTCGTCAACTGATATCCATTGAGTGAGTCAACGGGCGTTGTTGCCCAATTTGGTGGCAACCACCAGGAATTGCCTGACCTACGAGTGCCGTTCGATTTTTCTAGTTTCTGACATTAGCCCGTCGCACCTTCCAGCTCCAACGAGAACAAATCTCGAATGGAAAGTGCAAGACCTTCCGCTTGTTTACCTTCGTATACGAAACGTACGGGAGGAAGGTGCGACTATGGTAAAAGAAGGTGCAAATGAAGCTTATGAACTGCTCTTTCCTTGTAGAGACTTTGGCAATAATAACAAATATGAACATATGAATTCAAGTTTGCAATCGTGAATAATAATAGTAGTCTAAATGCTAACTGATCTCAAGATAAGCTCAGGCTTAAGCCGAGATCGGCTGCTGACCAGTGACGCAAAGTACCCCGCCATAGAGTTTGCTTGTCAATATACTTCCTATTTTAGCCTGTGATGAACCACCACCCAGATTCGAGCGCGGCTGCAATTTTTCAACACCAAAAGATCAGATATCACACATAACACCCACGTCACCGGCCGATACAGCGACCTAGCAAATTCTTGATAACTGATCAAAGAGCAAGTCAGAATTTGCGACTAGAGAATTGACGCCCGACAAATTCAGGTTCGATTAGCGCAAGTTCTTGGCCCCATCAATTGGCCTCATCGTCACAGGTCGGCCATTTTGACTAAGTGTCATCACGGCCTCGAAAACGACAGCCTCTCTTTAGCGATCTGCTAGGGATAGGCGGAAGAGTGTAGAAGGCGTAAAGACACGCAAAGGAGACATATCTTACTGACTATCCCGAGTGGGTGTGTCAAGCAAACCTCACAATGGCCATCACACGCGCCTCAGTTCTCATCCTCTACGGATCTGAGACGGGCAATGCCCAGGACAAGGCAGAGGAAATTGACCGCATGTGTCGGCGGCTGCACTGCCGAACGGAGCTAAAGGCAATGGACGACACACAGCTTGTATGTTTTTACTTGGCTATTGAATTTTTGAGCGACCCCTTCTGACAGATACAGGGCGAGCTTCTACAGGACTACAACCTCGTTTGCTTTGTCTTATCGACGACTGGCCAGGGACATTTCCCAAACAATGCCCGCAAATTTTGGAAGAGTCTGCGGCGAGCAAAGCTGCCACCGCAGTGCTTAGAGACTGTGCACTTCACCACCTTTGGCCTTGGAGACAGCGCCTACAACAAGTGAGTCTGCAGTAGAGAATATAGAGAGTATAGATATAGAGAATCAATAATGCCACGAATCGGTGACTAACCAGCAATCAGATTCAACTGGGCTTCAAGGTTGCTCAACAGCCGGTTGCGCCAGCTTGGTGCCACAGAGCAGTTTGGCCGCGGCGAGGCCGATGAGCGCCACGACGAAGGGTATGTTACGTATAACAAACTTTCACAATACATGTGCCAGACTAACACGCATTTAAAGAGTTGACAGTATCTACCAGCCATGGCTCAAGGACTTTAAGCAGTTCGTGATCGACACACACCCTCTGCCGAGCTATGTGAAGCCAATATCGGATGAGGAGGCACTTCCGCCACGCTTCACGCTGAAGCTCAAGTTGCTGGATGACAAGACTACAGCAGCTGAATCAGAAGTGCCTGCTGAGCCGGAAGCATCAACACCAAAGGCACCAGTCAACTTCCCCGCTCCAGTTCTTCTTCCACATCCCAATACAGTTGGCGCTGTTGTTGTTAGCAATAAGCGGGCTACGCCAAAAGATCACTGGCAGGATGTGCGCTTGTTGCAGCTGGATGTCAGCTTCCCTAAGGTTAAAGGAGCTGTCTACGAGCCTCTTCCTGGTGACCGAGTAGTCATATATCCCAAGAACTATCCCGAGGACGTGCAGACACTCATCAGGTTTATGGAGTGGGAGGCTGTTGCCGACAAGAAGATTGAGCTGAGCGCAAAGCGGCCAAATGGTCTCTACCCGAAGCCAGACTGCACACTCCGGGAGCTGCTTACACACAACATTGACTTCATGGCAGTGCCATCGCGGTCATTCCTCCACAAGCTAGCATTCTACACATCCCACGAGGACCAGAAGGAGAAGCTATTCGAGCTGGTCCAGCCCGAGGGGTCGCAAGAATTTTACGACTTTACGTCGCGGCCACAGCGTACAATTCTGGAGGTTTTACACGAGTTCTACACTGCAAGGATTCCCTTTGAAGTTGTCCCCGATATCTTCCCAATCATTCGTGGCCGCGAGTTTAGCATTGCCAATGGTGGTGATGAGCTGACTAATATGGCTCCTTTGCCAACCGCAGAAAAGAAGGAGTCCAAGGCAAACGGCGTATTGAATGGTGTTGCCAACGGTGTTGCCAATAGAATTGTGCCGGAAGACGAGGACGATGAGCCGGCTGTTTACCGCTTTGATATCCTTGTGGCTCTGGTGGAGTTTAGAACCATCATCCGCAAACCGCGCGTGGGTTTCTGCTCGCGGTATCTCGGCAACCTTCCTGTTGGCACTCCTTTGCGTGTGGAAATGAAGCGCGAGGCACCACCTCCAAATGGTAGGACAGCAGCAGGACGGCCGTTGATCGGTATCGCCACAGGCACAGGTGTAGCCCCGATTCGCAGTCTGATCCACGACAGAAACCAGTTCTCGCCGCGCGAGGAGACGCTTCTTTTCTATGGCAGCCGGAACAAGGCAGCCGACTTTTTCTTTAGCGAAGAATGGAATGGTATGGAGAGCCTCACCGTCGTACCTGCGTTTTCCAGAGACCCCAAAGAGGTTGCGCCAGAGGCTAAGGAAGAGCCAAAGGCGGACTCCAAGCTAAATGTTGAGACCGAGACCGAGGTCAAGGTTGAGACCAAGCCAGAGGACAATGCCACACCAGTGGTGGAGAAAGGAGCTTCCACGGCCAATGGAGTCAGCGAGACCAACGGTGTCAAGGCAGATGAAAAGGAGGCACCTGCCACGGCTTCAGCGCCTGTGGAAGAGCCTGTGGTGACATACAAATACGACGAGGGCAAGAGCTACGTACAGCACCAGATCCGGCGCCATGCCGACCACATATGCCGACTGCTAAAAAAGAACGCAATTATCTGCTTATGCGGTAACAGCGGCAGGATGCCTACCTCGGTGCGTGAGGCATTGCGTGATGCGGCCGTCTCTGGCGGATTCTGCAAGGACACGGACGAGGCGGATAAGCTGCTGTTCAACGAGAAAGATCCCAACCGGATTGTATACTGGGAAGAGACGTGGTAGTTGATATAGATTGGCATACATTGGGGTAGCATATAAGTGTCGAATTTAACAAAGTATATAGCATTTGGCACATTGGCTGGAGTCATGACAAATATAGTGTAATTAGCACTGTAATAGCTCCGAAACTAAAGTGAGAATAGAATATAGTATGTGATAAAGCATATGACAGCTCTATACACACTATAACATAATGACTTACTATAGTGTCAATAGCTAATGGTAAGACTATATAGCTGCTGCTGCTGGGCGACGGCTTCTTGATTACACTATCGCGGTATGTCTGGGAGTAGCACATCGTCGCGGCCGGTCGCGTTCCTACGCCCCAGCAGTGCAGAATAAAAGCCGTGTACACTTTTTTTTGGAAGCAGGCACAGGTTGTACGTGCCGCTGACCATGGTCGTGCCGAGGGTACCTCTTTAGGAACGGTCGTGGCCATCGTGGGAAGTGCTGCGGTGATTGTCGAGGCTAATGATGATGCTGTGGTATATGGATGAGTAGAGGTATTTGCCATTGCAGATGTCGAGGATAAAGGCTCACTATTTGTCAAGCCCGGAGGAGATGAAAAGAATGTCGAAGTGATTCCATAGTCTTCTCTGTCAGATGTCGGCAGATCAACATAGACTGCGCTGTCGTATGTCCAGTGTCCTGTGTTCTGGTCACCACCGCCGGGGCCACCGACATTGACTGGCTCCGGGGCCTGGACCTTGTTCATGGGGATGTCGTCGTAGGGAGGGTCATATGGCCCCGATTCTTCGGGGTAGCCATCTTCGTCCACCGCTGCTGGGGGTGGCGTTTGTATAGACATGGCTGTCAATGATGGTGAATATGCCACTACCTCTGCCGTGACTATCCTATTTTGATACATGTGATGGATGCTGCCGGCTTCTCGTCTGACTGACCGCCGATTGTTCTGACTTGATCGACGATCCCATCGTGCCTCAATTAGACCACGTACCACCACCAGTAGAACAAGCAGTGCATATCGTGAAGTGACCATGGCTGCATTCCATATGCCATTCTCGGAGTGTTCATGTGATGGTTGTCGATACAGACTGATTCCCTCCAATTTTCTGTCTTCTCTAGAGTTCGTGAGATCGGTCGTGAGATCTACAGGTGAGATATCTAGATTGCCGGGGTAGTATGATCCGTACTACCGGCTGCTTCATCATCTTGATAACCATATATGAGTATAGTAGTAAAGCCATGTGCAGATATAGGCCTCTTCAATCAGAGGCAGTCTTATATTCACCTTTGCTACTCCCGACCAGTACATCTCCTATCAGAACGGCCAGGGCCCTTCTTTGGTCTTTAGCCTCTCCAGTATCGACAAGTCCGAGACCAATATCAGTAGCCCAGGTGTTGTCAACTTGACTATATCGTCGGCCGCATTTGCACTTACTGCCAAGTGGCAAACATTGACGCTGTGATATGAAAACAAGCAAGTATGTATTAAAAATGGAGGCAGACGCAGATGCTTCCTGATGGGAAAACAGGGCTAGGCTCACATGCGTGGCTAAAACGAAGTAAAGTGCGTGAAGAACAGTATAAAAACGATATAAAAATAACCGAACAGGACAACAAACAATACCAAACAGCCACAGACACACTCAAGGCCCGAAACCCCAAAATACACAATCAGGCACAGTCAAACAGCACGTGTGCAGCTCATCTCTTCCCTTTGCCTTTGCCGACATAGCTCGGTTCTAGAGCGGGAAAGTCGTCCTGCTGCAGCAGCTCGGCCAGCGCCGCGTCGTTTGCCATTTGCTCCTCTCTGGTGACAAACGAGTCGGCAAACTGGCCGACGTCGTCGTCTAGGTAACTATAATCAAAGCCATCATCAAAGTCGTAGCTCGAGCTGCCGTGTCCATTGTTTCCATTGACCGGGCGAGTCTCTTCCTCGCGCATGCTGAGCTGGAGGGCGAGCTGGAAGTCGTCATCTTCGTTTTCGCCCACCAAATAATGCTCGGGTAGAATATCTGCAGCACTCGAGGATGCAAAGGCAGGTGGAGGAGAAGATGCTTTCTCCGTCTCCTTGTCTTTACCCTTGCCCTTGCCTTTGTCTGCACCGTTGTCTTGACCGAAAGTGTCATACACTTGTGGGGGGCTCGATGCTTCCGTCTCCTCATTGACACCTTCCATGAGCGACAAGCGCATAGCACGTTGCATCTGCAGCTCAAAATCGTCCTCTTCGTCGACTGGGACAGACGCCGTATACGACGGGCCGGCCTGGCCAGACACACTCGTCTCCGAGTGCTGCTGCACTGGCGACGATGAGTCGTACAAAGCAGCATCATCTCCGGCCGACCTCTGCGACGAGTCGCTGCTCGACAGGATCTGCTGCGACTGGAGGTACTCGCGCTCCGAGATGAGCTCGGCATACTGAATGGCCTCTTCGTCCGTGAGACCAGCAATACCGACACCAAAGCGCTGCATCATGTGCTCACGGTTGCGCTCATTCTGCTCGAGCTCGCGCCGCAGATCTGCCGTCTCCGAGGCGATGTACGTGGCCATCTTTTCGGCAGCACTGCGGTGCACCAGCTGGCCATCAGCATGGCGTAGACGGCGGCCTCGCTTGCGGCTCGAGGAGCCGTGGACAGCGCCCAAAACACTGCTGTACGACCAGAAGCGCAGCTGCGTGCCGACTGCCAGCACACCCCGCAGCTCAGTCGGGTCAGGGTCGAGAACGATAGCGCCAACATGCGCAAACAGCCCCGCGTTGAGGTTGCGCAGCGTACCAGCGGCACCTTGACCTTGGCCATCACCCAGCAGGTGCTTCAGATGGCGAGGGATACGGCCGGCCGAGGGTGCATTGAGCGTGCGGATCGAGTCTGTCGACGAAGCTAGCGGGTCCCAGGCCTGGACGAGACCGTCGCTGCCGCCATGCACAAGGTAGAGCGACGACACAGCGACCGTGCTGATGGATGGTGAGTTTGTGCGAATAATGCGCATAGGCCAGACTTGGCGACCGCTGGTGCCAACAAGTTCATCTGCAGAAAGCGGTCTGGGGACATGCTCGCGCATGTTCCACATAATCACCTGGCCGCTGTTGGTACCGACCGCAAGCCAGCGTGCACGGCGGCCGGGAACCTCGCTCCAGACGGATCCGATCGGTTCGGTGTCATAAACCTCCTGTTGCTTGATGAGCAGCGGGTCGTCAAAGGGAGCAAGAACTGCACACTGGCTGAGATCAATGGCGCTGCAGGTAATCTCCATCTTGGCCTTTGATTTCGGTGTCGCATTCTTGCCTGTCAGTGCAAACACCGTCGTCTGCCAGCCTATTGTCGCAGCAGGCGCAGAGGCAGAAGCAAAAGATGCTCCTGGAATTGGAGTAGATGTGGGTGTGTTCACGCCAGGGGTATTAACAATGGACATGACCGGCGTAGACGATGACGTCTCAATGTCAAAGATGGACGACTCGTTTGCCGGGAACGATGTAGCCGACAGCGGCACGAGTCTCGTGTAGCGGATTACCGAGGCAGGCTGAGACTCGGCCTCGCGCCGCATGTCGTCATCTCCATTCAGACCGCACGAAATGACAATAATGTTCTCGGCAATACCGCTGGCACTATTGTTGCTGCTCTCATAGGGCGTGCTGCCGCCGGCAAAGTCGACCTCGAGCCTACGGCGCATGTCCCACGTATCGTAGACCGTGCGGAAATGCCACGGCATAAGTTTAAAGTACTTTTCAATATCGCGTGCCTCGGCAGTCCGCTTCTCCAAATCTAGGTCTTCAGAGTCGGGCGAGAGTCTGGGCGACGGTGAAGCTGCCAGCTTGAGAGCCGGGATTCGAGAACTATCAAACTCATCGGAACCAACTGTACGACGCGACGCTTCTACCAATTCCCAAGCGACTGATCGGCCGGCCTTCCAGGCAATGTTCTCGCGATCATAACTAGCGCGTAGACCAGTAGAATCCTGAGGCATTGTGACACTTGATGGTGGGGAGGGCGGCACATCCTTGAGGTAGTACACCTCGCCGAGCGCGTTAAGAGCAACAGCCCATACGCGACGACCGGCACGGCGCTTTTCCGAATAGTTGTCATCGGCCGTGATGGCAATAATGGGCACACCCGGGCAGACCACCCAGCGCGCAGTCACATGCGACCAGGGGTAGCGCGAAGATGAGTTGACCTTGTCCAGCGAGTAGGCTGAGATGACACCCAGCGACGAGCCGACGAGGAAGCCGACCATGGCGTTCGTCATTGTCGGGACTGCAACTGACTTGGCGGCCCAGACGGCAGTGACGCCCTCGTCGTCCTCGGGAATCACGGGCATGTCGGGTGCGGGCTGCATGAAACGGTTTCGTGGCGCGTTTTCTACAACGACAAGGTTCCGGTCGCCGAAGAAGCGGATCCATGGCCGTCCACCGGGGAAGCCCTCACCGACAATCATGCCATACAGCGGGCTTGTATCCATGACATTAGGGATGCCGACAAGTCCGCGACCGCCACCGAGGCCATAGGGAGACAGCGTGTGGTTCACTTCTTCGAACTGGGGAGCAACGTAGATCTCGTGGTATCCCCAGCCCTCGGACCGGCCCAGCTGGGGGTTGCTCGACGTCGCAACGCCATACAAGGACGAGCCGTGGACAACGCGGGGGGTCTTTTTGCTGCTCGTGCCAAAATGGGCCTGCATGTGGGTGACAGGGCCCAACAGCGGCGTGTTGTAGGTGATGACGGCCGTGGCCTTTTTCGGCTTGCCCGAGGAACCTTTGGTGCCAAAGCCCTCGCCACGCACACCAATTGAGGCACCGGGGCGGCCCGACAGCAGACTCTTGAGCAGACCGGTACGCTGGAGGTACTCACTACGCCACGAGGCGTGGTATGTGAGGCGTGCAAATTGGCGCAGCTCGGAGCGTGCGAGGTCATCATTAGCTGCGAGGACGGTGCTGATGTTGCCGTTGAGTGCTGCTGAGACGTGGCCGCCAAAGTGGCGCAGAAAGGCGAGACGCCAGGCATGGGGGGTCGTGACGAGGGCACAGAACCGCTTCGAGACGAGGGCAACATTGCCATGCGCGCCGGGTTGCAAGTACGAGAAGACGTGCGTGAGGATTTCTGGCAAATAGGTCAGCGGGCGGCCGAGAAGGAGAATCCAGGACGAGAATAACAAGACAAACCATTGGGAAGATGGTTGAGACTCTTGCCCTTGGCAGAGCCCGAGTTGGGCACGACCTGGAAGACGACGTGGGGTCCCTTATCACGGCGGTAGTGGCTGGGCAGCATGGCCCGCTCATACTCGGCAATACGTTTGCCGCGAGACAAAGGTGATGTCGGTGTCTTTGTGGGAGTCCTGTTGTTGGGGGAGGAAGCACTTGAGCCCAGGCCGCTCAGTCGGCGCAGCGCCTCGTCCACCGACTTGATATTGGCATAGAACTCGTTGACGTCAAAGTTGTCATTTCCGGTACCGATGCCATTGATTTCAGTGGTGCTTCCATTGGTGCTGCCATTGATGTCGTGGGAGCTGCTGGCGAGACGAGACGCGGCCAAAGGAGGGCGAGGGATGCCATATTGGGCAGAGGCGGAAGAGGACGGGGTGGACGAGAATTGCTGCGACGACTGTGGTGATTCGTTTGTAGCTCCGCGTTGCATAAGCACGGTGTAAAATGGAAAAGGAGAGGTGTTGGTGCGTTCCCGGCTGTCGAGATCGTCGTCGCGAACCGATGACGCGAGACGATATAAGAGGAAGAGGGGGGGGAGGGGTTCCGGGTAGATGGCTGGAACAAGAGAGGAAGTTTTGGTATATTCAGAAGACGCGTTTTATTGTAATTCGATTTGGGGTGTCGTGAGACGAGGCGTGGTGTGCGTTGGGTACGGTCGTTGTTGGTTGGTAAGAGAAAAAAAGCTCGAGAAGCTAGATCGAGAGGCAAAAGGCAAAAGATGAAAGACCGCGATGGATTGAGCGTGTTAGAAAGTGGGACCCCGATATGTCCGTGATGAGTCAGCATGGTTGTACGACGTACTACAGATCGAAGCTACTATTCACACTACTCTGATCACGCAAGTTCTGGCTGTGGAAAAATGTGCAAATAACATGTCTACTTGTTCAACTGATACCGAACATCAACAGCATCAGACGATATCAAAGAATGCATGTGATAGTTTCTGTTGGTATAAATGGTATAGAAATATCCTGCAAAAGGAAGAAAAGGCTATGAAACGACAAGAATGAGAAGGCTATAAAAATGCTATGCAACGCTGTAACCGACCAGACGACTAGACAGTCCGTCAGTCAGTCAGCTAGAACCGCTGCGGGTTGCGTGCAATGGGAACACGCACAGACGTTGCTTGGCCCGTGTGGTGCACAGTCACAGCCGACGCCTGCGGTGGAATATAGCCTGTCGGCGGCAGACGCTGCGGGTGCGGGTACTGCTGCTGTTGGTAGACGGGCATGCCGCGCGGCGATCCGGGTGCGGCTGGTGGTGGTGGTCCGCGCGGCGAGCGGGGCGACTGTGACCGCTGGCTATAAGCATAAGGAGGGTATGGTGCTCGGGTGGGAGGCGGTCCGGACATGGCCTGGCCGATACTGCCGCTGCCGCTGCTGGCAACGCTGGGGCGGCGTGCCGACTGCATCTGCAATAGACTGCGGCTCGACGGGCCGCTGAGGGATGCGCGTGTCGGCATAGATCCACGGTTGGGCAATGGCGGAACTGGTGGCTGGTTTTGGTTTTCGACACTGCTGACAGTTGTCAGGGGCCGGCGCGGCACGGGCAGGTCGGTGGCAGGGACGACGGTGGGCACATGCGAGGGCACGATAGCGACGCGGTCAAAGAGCGGTCCGCTGCCCTGGCTGTTGGTGTCGGTCGAGCCGCTCTCGATGCTCTCCTGGCTCTTTGAGCGGCCGGCTGTGATGGTACCGCTGGTGCTCAGGTTGCTGCTGAGGTTGCTGTTGCTGTTGCTCGCAGTCAGGGCGCCGCCTACTTCCGAGCCAAAGTGCGACACGGGCGGTGTGTTGGGCGGCACAGGCCACTGCAAGAGAGCCGGTGACATGAGCACACTGCTGGAAATACTCTCGCCACCAATGCTCTCGGCATAGCTGGAGTGGCTAAACGTTGGGGCCAGCGAAGCAGTGTCATCTGTGTCTTTTTCGTGGACGGCAACATCATGGCTATCTGTAGACTGCCGCTGGCGGGTGGTCGAGTTACGAGGCGGCGGAGCCAGGCCCTCGTTTGATGTAGACAACGCCAGAGGGCTCGGTGCAGTTCTAGACAAGCGCTGCATTGACTTCTCCTTGAATGGGAAGCCAGTAGCTTGGTTAGGACGGTCAGCGGGAAGCTCAGCAACCTGGACAGCCACGCGTGGAACGCTATTTTGCTTCTGATGATACTGAGCAGACTGGGAAGACTGGGAAGACTGCGATGCATGTGAAGCCTGGCGGTCTTTCTGGACAGCGGTGGGTGGTGGTGTAGGGAGAGCCCCGGGCTGGGCCCGGGTGATGCTGTTACTGTAGTTGTGCGAGCGTGTAACTGAGGGAAAGGTGCTATAGCTGGGCGACCGCTGACGGTGGGCTGGCTTGTGCGCCGACGCGGAGGCAGTGGATGAAGAAGTGGAGGACACAGCGGATGTGGGGGTAAGAGGAGACGTCGGCGAGTGCGGCACGTTTTTCATGGATACGGGCGGTGGCGGCCTCAGGTTCGGGTCCCGTGCAGCCATTTCCCGCTTCTCGTCGTCGTGGAAAATGGCACGGCTATTGTTGTAATTACTGTTATTGTTGCGGCTCTTGGCATCGCTGCCGTAAAAGCCCATCTTCTCTGACATGTCATTGTAGCCACGCTTCTCGTCTCTGTCTTTGCCGTCTTTTCCAAAAGCCATGGCTGCTGCAGGGATGGAGCTGCTCATGGGTGTCAGCGGTGATCCGGGCGAGGTATGGCTCACAAGATGGGCATTGCTGTCGGCCATTTGTCTTGCATGCGACTGGTCATCACTGCCATCGCTGCCGCCGTCATTCTTGCTCGAGGCATTGCGTCCGCCACCCATGCCACAGCAGCAGCATAGAGCTTTGAAATACTTTGAGTGGCGGAACCAGTAGACCACAAAGGTAAGTACCAAGAACAAAATGGCGCCGACGACGACACCGGCAATGAGGCCCGTGTTGCTGGACGACGATGTCTCAGCGCCACTGCCAGATGCAGTCGAGGAGGTAGAGGTGCCAGTAGCGGCGACTGCACCGATAGTGCCGGTGGCTCCTGTGGTTGTGGCCGCGATATGGCGTGTAGTAGTTTGGCCATTGGTGTTGACATAGGTCGACTCAGACCCGGCCCCGGCAGCCTGAGTGGCTGCTGCAACGGCTGCGGCAGTTGTAGTATCACCGGCGGCCTGTGTTGCAGCTGTTACTCCTCCGACAGCGGCTTGTGCTTCAGAAGTGGCTGCAGACATGGCTGCGGCTGTGGTTGCGGCTGCGGTTGCTGTCTCTGTTGCTGTCTCTGTTGCTGCCGCCGCTGCTGTCGTCTCGTTTTCATCGTTTGCGGCTGTTGGCGTGGCTGCATCTTCAGTTGTGGTCGGTGCAGCAGCCACGGCCTGTGCACTGGTAGTATCTGCCGCTGCGGTGTTGGCGGCAACTGCTTCTGTAGTCGCCTCAGATGTCTCGGCTGCAGGTGTTGTTGTGGTGGCAGCAGCTGGTGCTGTGCTTGTCGTTGCTGCTGCTTCTGCTTCAGTTGTGGCCGTCGTCTTTGCCACTGCTGCTGTTGTCGTCGGGTCTGCTGCCGCTGCCGTCGATGTATTGTCGTCAGCAGTTGTCATCCTTCCACTGCTACCACGATTACTGTTGTCTCCGTCATTGTCGTTGTTGTTGTAGTTATTGTTATTGTTGTTGTAGTTATTGTTATTGTTGTTGTTGTTGTTATTGTTGTTGCTACTACTTCCCCGTCCAGCTTCAGCACGCTGGCTGTTGTGATAATCATTCCCTCCTCCCCAACCGCCGCCGCCACCCCTCCGTGGCCTCAGCTCTGGCGTAGCTGTATGTGTTGTATGTGTTGAGTGTGATTGTGGGTGTGAGTGTTTACAAATGGCCTCCCACTTGTCCTGTGCGGCACCAGTCAAGAGCCTCCAGATAGTCTCGCCCGCCTGGGCATCGATTGGTGGTATGACGACCATTGTGTGTGAAAGCACGAAAAGAGAAGAGAAAAGAGAATAAAAAGAGAGAAAAGACCAGTCGATGATCGAGACGGACAAAGGGTCACAGACAAAAGACGAAGATAAAAAGAATGTGGCAGTCGTAGACTGAGGCTTTCTAAGCAGAAGCCAGAACCAGCCAAAAGCCCATCATCGAGAGGACCAGTGAGAAAGGTTGGAAGGCGAAGAGAAGACGATGGGAGTCAACCAGAAGCAGTCAAGAAGCGAAGAAAAACAAGACAGACAGGAAGACGACACGATGAAAACAAGTATGACCCAGTCAGACTGCAAGCGAAGCAATAACAAGAAAGAATCGCAATAACAGAGAGCATGATAATAACGAAGAAAGTATGATAATAATACAGGAAATGGGCATAATATTAGAGATATTAAGCAGAAGAATGCGATAATTCTCCTACTGGAGAGACAAGAGATGGACACCGTACGGAGCACGCCGTCAGTTGAATAATACGGAAAATTGGTGTAGAAATACAACCCAGCATGCCCGTAGAATAAGGTACTCAGTAGACGACGGAGAGAAATCAAAGAAACAAATAAGGCCTGGATGAGGTTTCACCGATATGGACCCATGCTTGTGCGGGTGGTATTGGAGGAGAGAGCTAGCTCGGAGAGGTCTAGAGGTGAGGTCAAGGCTGTGATCTAACGGTTCTTGACAGCCCCTGAGATGTGCTGTAGAGGTAGATATGAGTGAGTAGATATGCTTCCAAGAGGAGGAGGATATTTATCTGGAAGAGAGATTGAAGATTGGATAATGAAAAGAATCAAGGTAGTAAAGCAGATATCTTATTAGAGAGGTGGGGGGATCAAGAGAGCTGCGAGAAGACTGGAAATCAAACATGGAAAGAAAAAGAAAAGAAAAAAAAGAAGAAAAAAAAGAAGAAAAAACCCCATCATTCAGCATCACAATTGTCGACAACTTGGCGTGCATGTACATGCTTCTTCCAGCTAGACTCTACTAGACCTCGCTTGCACAATCACACACAACAACATGCACCTAAAGAAACGAAGAAACGTTGTGCATGTCCATACATATGCATAGCCCTCGTGCATTCGTATCGTCTTGTGCAATACAACGCAGGTTGCGAGGACTCGGACGCTGTTCAACCTTTTCTTTCTCTTGACATGCTTTGCGCTTGGTACTTGTGACTCCCTGCATTCTTTTATTTATTTTCCTGCTGTCTTTGTGTTGCTTCCACGTTGTTTTACCCAACGTCCCTGATCAGCTCTTTAATTACCCCTTTTAGAATTTTCCATGCCCATCACTGCGGCCATAGCTGTAGATGTCAATGTCTGCGAAGAGAAAGTATGTCACGCCTACGTGTGTTGTCGTGACTAACACGATATCCCTCATCCATACCCAGTAGAATTTTCATCCAATGTCTGCAGGCTTTATCCCATCTTTTTATCTCATCCGTTCCTGCATTACCTCCGAAGTATCTTAGTATGGGTACCTTTTAGCTGCCACTCGTGCCTGACTACACTTCCAGCTCGTACCCTGGACCAATCTCGCGAATAGGAGGCAGACTCAACTGAGAGAGAAAACGCGCTGTTGGGCGTCCAAGTGGCAGGGAGTGGTACTTTGTAGACGGGGCAATGCAACCCTGTCAGCGAGACCGACGGAGGGTAGGTTAGGAAAGGTGATAACGGAAGAGGAAAAAGTGTCGGGGGATGAGATACTAAAGTTATCTCCATCTGATGATCTATTCTTGTCGCGTCTGTTGTCTGTTGTCTTTTTTTTCTTCTTGTATCTCTTGTCTTTGAGTTCTTGTCACCTCGTCTACACCATCATCCTGTGTCATTCCGATTTGATCGAGACACTTGGCTTTTAGTTTATAGTTTCTTTATCCTCAATTCGTATTATTAAACACCACTGGTGAGATGAAAAAAAAGTCTGAGCACCCTCTCAAATAACACTAAAAACCATCCACTCCAAAGCGAACAAACCTTTGAAAGCATGAAATTACTCGGGGAATTCAATTTTGTATGTAGAAAAATAGCCACTTATGATTGACAACGCAGACGACAAACCCATACCCTGTTCAATACCCATCTCTGTCATCTGTCATCTGTCATCTCACTGTCATCTCACTCATCAATCGCTACTTGCTACTTCTACCTCACCTCCACCTAATTTCATCCTGCATTATGCATCATATCACCAATAGCCATCTGCATCAACAGGTCAAAGAGCTTATTTCACCTGCAGCAAACCATGTAGGCCATGCAGTCAGCCTCGTCGAGTCCTGTGATTTGTTCAACAAGTCGCAATTTGACCGCTTGTGGATTGTTTGCGGGTTGTTTCCTTTGTTTTCTCTGTCGCGTCGCGTCGCGATATGTGATATAGTCGACCGCATGTGGTAATAAGTAAATAAGTATCTATTGGTCCGATGCAGTATTTTCTTTTATTAAGGACTGGCAGTTGTTCGGTTTGCACTGATTGTGCTTGCATTTAGTTTTATTGATGATTAAAAACTAAAACTAAAACTCAAAACACATTGTGGTCGAGAAATAAACAAAAAGTAAGGAAGACAAGAAGAAGAAAACCAAGTACGTATCAGCAACAAATCAAAACAATACTTAAAAATAAGAAAGAAATTATTCAAGTATTATAATCCAAGTACAATATCGTAGAAAGCGAGGACGGCTCTATCAGTGTAATGTCGCACCAAGGTTGAAGATAATACTTTAAAGAAAACAAATGCATCACCACCTGGCTGGCTGCGATGTCATGATCTTGAGAAAATTTACTTCTTAGTTACTCGACTTTCTCCGCGAATCAGGGCTTTGTCTCGCTCTACTATCCAGCCCTTAACCTTCTACTGGCGGGAGAACATCGGAGCTGGGGAATAATAACTACGCCAGTGTCTCCAGTTATTAGCCTGGAGAAGCATCGCGGGTGCGGGGAGAGTGCCCGTCACCAACAGACTTACACCACACTACACACACTACATCATTCTACCGGCCGCGATCCGCGAGTCATACTCTTCCGGCTAAATTGAAAGATGGAGACTACCATAACTGTCGAGAATGTAGTGTATCATGTGTGTATGATAGCATGAATAGAAAGGCAAGAGAGAGCTCCGGATGGCGGCCGGTAAGATGTTTGATTTTGGTTGATTTGATTTGATTTGGATCTGATCCCGTCTTTGATTTATGTAGCGTCTTCCCTCTCTTCTCCTCCCTCGTTCAGCTCTCGCCTCTACCTCTCTACCTCGTCAGCTGTCTTCCTCCCCATCTACCAGGATGCCTCTTATTCGCAACCCTATCCTCCCCGGCTTCCATGCCGACCCGTCGCTCATCCGCGTCGGTAACGACTACTACATTGCCACTTCTACCTTTGAATGGTTTCCCGGCGTCCAGATCTACCACTCTACCGACCTTGCCAACTGGGCTCTAGTCGCCCGGCCCCTCAGCCGGGCCGCCCAGCTCGATATGCGTGGCAACCCGGACAGCTGCGGTGTCTGGGCCCCCTGTTTGTCCCATGACGGCTCCGAGTTCTGGCTCATCTACTCAGATGTCAAGCGCAAGGACGGCAGCTTCAAGGACTCTCTCAACTACATTGTGCACGCACCTTCAGTCACGGGCCCCTGGTCCGATCCCGTGTTTGCCAACTCGTCTGGCTTTGACCCGTCGCTCTTCCACGACCCAGACTCGGGCCGCAAGTATTTCATCAACATGCTCTGGGACCACCGCAAGCGCAATGATCTCGGAACACCTTTCAGCGGCATCATGATGCAGGAATTTGATCCCAAGCAGGGCCGTCTCGTCGGGCCGCGCAAGAACATCTACAAGGGTACCGACCTCAAACTCGTCGAAGGACCGCACATCTACAAGCGCAACGGTATCTACTACTTGATGACGGCCGAGGGCGGTACCGGCTATGAGCATGCTGTGACGCTCGCACGCTCGACCTCGGGCGATCCCTGGGGACCCTATGAGACACACCCCGACAAGCACATCCTCACATCCAAGGACCATCCGCTGGCCGCCCTGCAGCGCGCTGGCCACGGTTCAGTGGTTGATGTCGACCAGCCCGACGGCACCACCAAGCCCTACCTCGTTCACCTCTGCGGCCGTCCTGTCACACAGAAGCGCCGCTGCGTGCTTGGCCGCGAGACTGGCATCCAGGCCGCCACCTGGCGCGACGACGGCTGGCTCTATGTCGACGGCGGTCCTGTGCCCTCGCTCTTTGTCAATGTGCCCGGCACGCGCGACGACGATGTCAAGACGTCTGACTACTGGAAGGAGAAGCGCTATGTGTTTGACGGCAAGCTTGACAACTCGGCCGTTGTCGGCACGTCTGCCAAGCAGCTGCCCGCCGACTTCCAATGGCTGCGCACGCCCGAGCCCGAGCGCATTTTTGAGGTCAAGAACAACGAGCTCGTGCTGTACGGCCGCCAGACAATCGGCTCGTGGTTTGAGCAGGCCCTCGTCGCGCGCCGCCAGCAGCACTTTTCGTTTGACGCCGAGACAATTTTGACCGGCGACTACCAGCCCGAAGACGAGCGCCAGTTTGCCGGTCTTACGCTGTACTACAGCCGCTACAACTTCTTCTACCTGATTGTATCGGGCGACGAGGCGAGCTACGAGTCCGACAAGGGCTACCGCGAACTGATCATCATGTCGTCGGAGATATCGTACCCCGACGGCGACTTGGAGCAGCCTGCTCTGAACGCGCCGGTGCGACTGCCGGCGAAGGGCGATGTGCGGCTGGCCCTGACAGTCCGTGCGGGCAGCGAGCTGCAGTTCTGGTACGCGACCACCGAGACTAACAATGAGCTGGTCAAGGTCGGCCCGGTGTATGATGCGTCGATTGTGTCGGACGAGTGCGGCGGCCACAAGGAGCACGGTAGTTTTACGGGGGCGTTTGTGGGCGTTGCGGCGTCGGACCTGAACGGCACGGCCATGCCGGCACGGTTTAGCGAGTTTACCTACCGACCGACACAGGACCCGAGAGATCGGTATGAAGTGTAGACGAGCCGGAGGCGAGTTGAACAACGAAATAGATTGAGTATTATTATATGACCAAATTGAATGATTAATATACGTATTGTTTAAATTTTGATCTAAAGACTACTTGACATGAGTGCTGCCGCCATCAATGAGAATCACGGTGCCGTTGGCATAGTCGGCGCGCACGGCATAGAGATAGGCCTCGGCAATCTCGTCAGGCGTCGCGACAAAGCCCACACTTAGCTTGTCTGCCGCCTCCTTGAACAGCTTTTCTTGCTCCTCCTTGCTCTTGCCCAGCTTGTCCCACAGCTCCGTCTTGACCAGGCCGGGCACGACTGTATTGACGCGCACTTTTTTGCCGTGCTTGTTCGTGTCGGACACTCCCGTGCTGGCCAGCTCCACGGCCAGACCTTGTGTCAGGTTGATAACGCCAGAGTTGAGAGCACCGCCGAGCACGGCACCGGGAGTTGCCGTATAGGCTGCGGCACCCGATGTGAGCGTCAGAGAGCCACCAGGGCGCACGATATCGTACTTGACAAGGGCCTTGCCGAGCACGATGCTGCCCCAAAACTTGACGCCAAACAGGTGCTTGGCGTCGTCGAGGTTGGCGTCGGCCAGCGGGCCGCGGATGATCTGGTCGACAGCCGAGAACACAACGTGGTCGATGGGTGCGAGCTGGCGCAGGGCGGCCGTAAAGGCGTCTTCGTCGCGGACGTTGGCCACGACACCACTGACTTTGAAAGACTCGGCCGACTTGACCTCGACTTCGACCTTGTTCAGGCGCTCGACAGCATGGTCGACGTGCTCCTGGGACGACGAGACGATGGTGACGTTTGCGCCGACAGCCACGAATGCAGCAGCCGCCCCGAAGCCGATTCCAGAAGAGCCACCGATGACGACAATCTTTTGGCCCGCAAGTTTGTTTGTAATACCCATTTTGTAGGCTGTAGATTTATATTTTGCTTTTGCTGCTTGATCTAATAAACACTGTCGAGATTGTCTCAATGATTGGAGATTGAGAGTTCAAGAATTAAACTGAGATGACGCTCGTATCTTTATACTCATAATCTGATGCAATCGGCTTGTCATGTAACGCCTGCATGGGACAAGACAGCACTGCAATACATCAATAGCTGTCGACATTGATAATCACTGTTGTCGATGAGGTTAAGCTTGCGGGTTGTCGTCATCCCGCTTAAGATGGCGTTGTGATGACTAAGCGGATATAATGGAAGAATCTGTAATAAGCCAAATATCTCAAATCATTCAGACACTCTTCCAATATGATCACGTTAGTCGATCTCACATCTTGAGTTCGTATGCAGCCCGACACTCGGGTCGCAGTCGTCCAGTGCCCCGTGCCTGGGCAGCTGCGAACTACGAGCCATGCTAGATGCAGCTGGAGTCCTGTTCTCTTTCGTACAATCGCCTTACTATTGACGTTCTTATATATCGTTGGGAATTGGCAATTGCGCTTTGGGAAGAATTGGAATAACCGCCTCGTCTAGTCCTGGTGACCTCGTGGTTGACCTCTACCCGAATCCTCTAGTCTCTAGTGCATTGTTATCTTACCACACAGGACGAGGAGAGCGTGTCTGGCCGCCGCTGCCTTGAAGGCACCGACTGCGCCTCGACTGAACCCGACTCTGCAGCCAACCAGATAACACCAAACAAGCCCACTGAGACAGCGTATTCTATGTAGACTAACCCACCAGAGGCGAGTGTGGGCGGTAGTGGAAGACTGGCAAAAGTTGCCCCTCCACGTTGTCTGCCTCGACTGCGTTCAACCGACAGTCAACCGACTGGGCGTGAATGAGTCAAGTCGACGATGATGATGAGTGATGAATGATGGACGATGGATTATGTACGACAGAGTCAGATGTGACGATGAATAACAAGGGAAAGAAAATCAAAAATAGAACGAGAAATAGAAAGGAAACAAAAGAATCAAAAGAAAGAAGAACGTCAAAGGTGTTTCACTGTGAACAACATCGATTTGCTCGTGTGCATCGTGCTCATACACGCTCATTGTGTTTCTTCTTTGATTGTTATGACTTTGCTTGATCTCAAATATACACATTCCAAAATATAGTCAATTTTTGCGCCCGAATCATTCTTCACCATCGCCTCACACTTGCCTTCTTGCCCTTGTCCTCACCACCCTATTTGCCCTCACCCTCGCCCTCACCCTCGCCCTCCCAATCATCATCCACCTATCCTGCCTGGATATCCGGTCCTGTGCACCAATCGACCAGTCAGCCATTGTTCAGCCCGACTGGCCTGTCCTATCACAGACTGTTCACAGACTGTCACCCAACTCCATGAATCCTATGAGCCTATATATCCTTACCCCAGCCCTCTCTGAATGATATTATTACCCGTCGCTCTGTTTCACACTCGAATCCCAACCTCCGCTTTCGCTAGATGTTCGACTTCTTCAACTACCCCTCCTCTATATCTACAGCAACGCCGATAAGAGCAATAACATCACGACAATCTAGACAGCAGCATTGTTAATATCGCATCATAACCTTCAAGTTTGATCACTTTCTTTCTCTCTCGTACTCTTCAAAACATCCCTTTATCGCCTCGCCAATTTCTACAAAATGGGTCTTGTTCTCCACGACTCGAGCGAATCCATACCCGGGCCTAATAAGTGCAGCGGTGACGGCCCCGGCTATAACCACAGTCACGATCACGACGGCTACTGCAGCGGCAGCATCGACTATTCATATCAAACTCAAAGTCAGAGCCGTCGCTCTTCGCATCATTCTCATTCCCAAATTGTAAACAACTCTCTGCAGCCGTCATCACGGCGAAGCCACAGACCCCACTCAAGCAAGAACCATTCAGTACACAACTCCATCGAAACACCCAGTCCACGGCGGAGTGGTCGGAGTCGGGGGCCTTCCTCGACAGCCGTGCCTGCTGCTAGTTTGCCATTTGTGCCACCGACACTGATGCGCCAAGATGCCTTTTGTGCGAGCAGTCTGTCGGAGCTGCACCGAATGGGTGTCATGAATGATTGCTCTCAAGCGATGCCACTTCAGCGGACTCATCACGCTCAACAGACTCACTCGACTCGCCAGACCCATCTTCAAGAAATGGCCTACAGCGAGCCCGTTACAATGACAATCTACGAACTCGACGACGGGTCGACGCAAGGGTCTACAGACAGCTCATATGCATCGCAGGCGCGGCAAGCCTACCATGCTAGGTACTCTGATGGGTACCATGACAAGAGCAAATATGCCGACTGGTAATAACAAGATGGCTACCATCGGTGTGCTCGGGTCGACGACCTTTGAGCTCCTGATGGCTATTTCTCTCTCTCTCTCTCTTGAGATAATTACATCTCGTGTACTACTACTTTTCTTTTGTTTATTCTGATTTCATTATTACTAGGTTATGTATTAGATTGGATGGCTCATGATAGCGTTTCTTTTCTATCTCCTTGTCTTGTGTCCCACTATTTGCATCATAGCATTTTGTATATATGTATTACCTGTATAATACTCCTGTATCTTATTATTTGTCGTTTCTCGCATTTTTACATTTCTACATTGTTTCTTTTTTCTTCTTCAATTTAGCTATTAGCTAGTTCTTCGGTCTGCATAGTTTGTGTCTTGCTTTATCGTGCTTTGCTTTCTGTGCTTTTGTGCTTTCTCTACTGGGTGCTCTTCTGCCTGCTCCTAGTTTCTTAGCCCACCCGTAGGTGTGTATCATTGTACATCGTAAGCGTAGGCACGTAGACTAGACATATGCTTCTTGTCACCGTAGATATAGGCCTTATGACCACGCCCATAAGGCTGCGGTCGACTGGTTTTCAAGGTCAAGGCAGCAGGGCGTTTTTATTTTATAGTCGTTCGTACGCACTTGACATCTTCTTCTCTCTCAATACTTATCTTACTTCCAGCCTCACTCTATAATACTCCCTCTCCCGTAACCCCGAACTCCGTATTCTGTTCTCTGTTCTCTGTGCTCTAGAGTTCTTCGCTAAGCCAGCTACCCATCTGCCTCTTTTATGCTTATGCACCCACTGGATCACTGGACTGGACCACCGACCACTATTTGGCCTGTGCAGACGCCACCGTTATTCATGTCCTGTCCATGCTTTAAATTTATTGTGGACTTCTCCTTTTCTATGCGGGCCTCTAGTCGTTAGATTATTAGACGAAAGATTGTTGATGAATCTAACCAAGGAATCTCGATGAAATTATATCGAAATAGAACAACGAATAAAAGGATGAAGACCGATGCCACTGATTCCGACTGATCCAGTGATAACGTCGGCCAGTGATCTTCTGCTACAGCTGTAATGCGGCCTAGAATTGATGCCGAGTAAGCGCCAGCCGTAGGGCCGGGCTTTATTGGCAGGTGTTTGTTCTTCACTTGTTCTTGCTTCTTTAGTTCTCCTTCTTGTTGGTTATTCCTAGCCATTGTTCACCTTGTATCTTATCTTACTTTCATGATTCTCCTAACTCTGACCATCTTCTAAAAAGACACGTGACATAATTCACGCGTGCTGTCTGTCTCCTGCGTGAACCCAATCCTCTACTATTCTCCGCCCCACCTTGTCGCGTTTATGACGCTGCACTCCTATTTTTGCTTGCTTTTTCGGTATTAATCGCATTTAACCAGTGCCTGCAGCCTTTCTGTAAGTATCTTATTTTTAACCTGTTTGTCCGCTGCGATTGGCATCTAGCTTCCCGGTTTTTAGCCCTTGGGGAAGGAAGCTGGCACACGCAATACGAAGTTTCCTAGTTTATAAGGCAGAACGTCTGAAAGAAGGAAGGAACGACATGAAGACATAGGGACAAAACATCTGCCCCAGGAAGGAGCGATCAGAAGATCTACCCTTTTTTTTTTTGTGTGTTCCTGCCGTTTTTGCCTTATTCTTAGCATCTGTCTCTTATGCAATACCACCGGATGCAATTGTCTTTCTCGATGCTTTATGCTTAGTCCTGTCTCACACATGTACCTCCCCGCACAAACCGTACTAGCATATACTGCCTCCGCATCTGAATTGACATGTGCTCTTTCCTATTTCGCACTTTCCACAATCAATGCATTCCTGTGCTAATCGGGAAAGAACGCTGCACTTTTGTTTTTCTCGCCTTCCTTCATTACTCGCCTCCGCTTTCCGCTTCTGCATCTTCTCCATCTCCTCTCACTTATTCCCTTTCTGACTCTGGCTCCTTTTTGACCTCACCACTCACTTTCGTCCTCCGACTTCAACCTTTTGCTCCATCAAATCACCTCCCCCATCCACCCGCCATTCTAATAACTGCATCGCATATAACGTACATACTCCGTACACTAGGAAAGGAGCAAAGTGGGTTATCTCTTGGCAGGTGGTACGCGGAAGGGTATTACCGTACCAGAGATCTTCGTTGCTTGTCGAAAAGTCGCCGTCTCTTCGCCGACGTCTTTTTCTAGCTGGATTGACTTTATTCTCTTCTTCGACTTTTGCCTTTACCGACCTTCTTTCCTCCCTCCCACAACGTCGCCGTCTCCCTCTCGCGACACCCCTACGTGCAAACCCGCACTGCCGCTCGTTTTCGACTAAACGCGTCATCACTCGATAGCTGTTTTTTACGACCAGCCTCGACCACTTCAACCAGCTTCACTGCTGCAATTTCGGCCACCTTTACCTCACCATCAAAGAATGGTCACAGAGCACAACAGTTCGTCAAAATGTTATTAAACGCAAACAGACGCCCGCTCATTGTCGGAGCTCTCGGCTTCCTGCTTGTCCTCATCTGGACCGCCCGTCTTGCTCCCCTCGGCGAGTACCAGCAGTACCCTCAGTCCGCATGGAATACCGCCAAGGAAACATTTACCAAGTCCGGCAAGGCCGGCTCAGAAACCGCCCATATCACCGACTTCTTTGACCAGCAATTCGGCATTGCCCAGCCTTCCATCTTCCCCTTTGAAGAGCTTCGTGAGGCTTGCGATGCCGCCGACTGGGAGAAGGATGAAGCCTACCTCAACTGTGTCGGCATTCAGGCCGGCATGACCTCCATCATGTCCCAGGTTAAGGTCTGCTTCAAGATGGCCGTTGAGACTGGCTCGCACCTTATGCTGCCGCGCATGCCTCTGCGCGACTCTAAAAACCTACTCCAGTTCAACTTGCTCAACGGCGACGCCTACATGCCCTACGATCAGTGGTACGATGTCGACCATCTGCGCCTTCAGCTTAAGCAGGCCTGCCCGCGCATGAAGATCATCCACCCCGATGAGGTTGGCGACGACAAGCCCATCAAGAAGCGCCATCATCTCAAGATCATGTGCAGCGATGCCCCCTTCTACCAGAAGATTCACAGCTACTTCTGGGTTGGCCGGCCGTACAAGAAGTTCTTTGAGCAGCAGTTCTTCATCAAGAAACTCGAGGCCGAGGACAAGGAGAAGGAAGCCAAGAATCCTGTTGTTGACAATGGTGGCATTACTGTCGTTGACGTCGATGCTGAATTTCTGGTCTTCCGCATTACTGACGACCCGACACGCAAGGACCTGCGTCTGTGGACTGAGCTGATGCACCTCATCCGCTTCCGCGACGATGTGCGCACTGTTGTTGACCGCGTTAGCCAGCGTCTGCCCATTTCTGACTCTTCCAGCATGGGAAACTATATTGGCGTGCACTTCCGCGCCGAGAACGATAGCATCTGGAGTTCAGCCGAGCACCAGCTCAAGGTCGACCTCGATGCCATGGACCGCATGTGGGATCTGATCGGCAAGCCCGACGAAGAGAAGCCCCCTGTTTACCTTGCGTGCGGTGATCAGGAGCAAATCAACATGTTTTCTACAGCTGCCGCCGAGCGCGGCTGGACGACGACGCACAAGTGGAAGCTTGCCGCACTCGACGACGAGATGGGCTCCGATACAACAGCCCTGATCAACAAGATGGCCTTTGACTTCCAAGGCGCCATCGACTTGGGCATCATGGTGCGCAGCCGGTTCTTCGTTGGTCTTCAGGGCAGCGCCTTTTCGTCGACAGTTGCCAACCACCGCGACATTACCGGTCGCTACCGTGGCTCGTCGTTTGACGTGCCCGATGACGGTGCGCGCACGCACTTGTTCAATGACATGGACGCCCAGGAGTACGCATGCTGTCTGTAGTGGATTGTAGGTTGTGTTGAATCATCATTCTTGTCTCCTTCCTTTGTTCTCTTTTAATGTTTGCTCGGATACGGCTACATGGCCACCAATCGGCTTGGTGGCAACGGCGTTTGGATAAATGGTGGCTTGATTGGACTGGTTTTTTTGATATTTTTGATATCTTTTGGATTCTTCTTGGATATCTTCTTTTTGGTTATTTCTATATTTTCGTTTATTTCCGTTACCTTTACCCCTTTAATTTCAATCCTATTTTGACATTTGGTACTCTTGGACTCGGCATGCAGCTGTCCATCACTTGGTTCTCCTCCTACTTTGATGTATCTTGAGGTTTGATTGTTTGATTTTGTATGACTGACTGTTAGACTTCAACGATGGCCTCTTGGCATGTTCGAGTCACACTGATAACAACAACTAACAACACAGACATTGGTGTGAATGGGATCAAATGTATTGCTAGTGCTTGCTCGATAAGATAAAAACAACACTTCAGAGAAGAGAGTCATCTACCACCACCCATTCTATCGCAATACTTTTTCCATTCATATCAATTCGACTGGAGCGAGATGTCAACGGAAGGGCGCCGTGGTGGGATCTGCATGCGGGGCAGCCTGACAGGATTAGATGTGCATGGCACTACACGACAGACAAAGTATAAGTAGAACGACAGGCAGTGGCAGACAAAGACTGACAGCCAAATACAGCAGAGAAAGTACTGCTTAAAGCCAGAGCATGGCCTTACACAATGCTTCAATAGCTGAGCTGACCCGAACTCGAGACCGGATCGGTAGGCAAGACAAAGCAAGGCAAGACAGACTCTGGCAGAAGCAGTCAAACGTTCTCCATCTCGTGCGAGTCTTTGATGCAGCATCTGTTTTGGTTTTATCAACACTTTGACGAATTGCCTGCCGCGAGATGGCGGTCTAGACTATCACTTTAAACAAGTGCTGAAGAAAGTGCTTCTTTTGATTTTCAAATACTCTAATTCATACTGACTCACATAGCGGGCCGCTGGTAGCCGTACTTTTCGGCATTGCTTGGCTCTGACTGAACCTATTTCTCTAGCTTTTCTAGCTGCGAGCCTGGCTTTTAGACTGGCAGAGCAGCTTTCTGGAGTATCCATGACATGTTTTGCACTGTCCATTTTCTACTTTGCTGCTGCTGCTACTGCGGAATCCACTTGGCTGACGTGAGATATTGGCATATCTCATAATTATATTGATTCATCAATTATTCAACAGCTCGAAATAAAGGTGTCGAGGGGAGTCATCGACAGAGATAACGCACAAGTTTTGTTTCGGGATTTCAAAGTGTATATATAACAGACGATCCCTCTTTCTTTGTGGTTGGCTATATCTTATCATACTCATCCAACTCCAGACATCAACACCCATCATGTCTGCTCCTACTCCTACTCCCTTTGGCAAGCCTATGCGCGAGCTGTTCCCGTTCGCCCCCAGCTACCGCAACATTAACCATGGTAGCTACGGCACTTTCCCCATCGCTGTCCGCGATGCCCGCTTTCAGCTTCTGAACGACCATGAAGCCCGCGCCGAGCTCTACAAGCGCCTTAGCATCCCGCCGCTCCTGAAAGAGGCCCGCCAAGCCCTGCTACCGCTGCTGGGCCCCGACGTGAGCCTCGATGAGGTCGTCATTGTTCCAAATGCCACGACGGGTGTCAACACCGTGCTGCAAAACATTTCGGCAAAGTGGTCTGCGCCCAGCCCCGACAAGGGCGATGCCGTGCTCTACTTCTCGCCCATCTACGGTGCGTGCGGCAAGACGCTGCAGTACCTGAACCAGGTGGGCCGCCTGCACCCGGTCGAGGTGCACGTGTCGTTCCCGGCCGACGACGATGACGCCATTGTCGACAAGCTGCGCGAGGCCTATGCGGCGGCTACAAAGCGTGGCCTGACTGTGCGCATGGCCATGTTTGACACCATCGTGTCGGCTCCAGGCGTGCTGCTGCCGTGGGAGCGCTTGACCGAAGTGTGCCGTGAACTTGGCATCCTGTCGCTGGTTGACGGCGCCCACGCCATCGGCCACATCGACCTGAAGCACCTCGGCAAAGTGTCGCCCGACTTTATGGTGTCCAATGTGCACAAGTGGCTGTTTACCCCTCGCGGATGCGCCATGTTCTACGTGCCCCTGCGCAATCAGCACTACATTGATACGTCGCTGCCGACTTCGTGGGGCTACGAGCTGCCTGAAGCCCGCACCAACATTACGGGCCCGAAGCCGTCTGTGGTGGCCCCGTCATCGTCATACTTCGTGGACCTGTTCGGCGACGTCGGCACCATGGACTACTCGCAGTGGCTGTGCATCCCTGCGGCCATCAAGTTCCGACAAGAAGTTTGCGGCGGTGAAGAGGCCATCCGCAAGTATTGCATCGACCTCGTACGCAAGGGCAGCGAGCGTATCGCTGAGATCCTGGGCACCGAGGTGATGGATAACCCGCGCAGCAATATGCGGCAGTGTGCCATGGCCAATGTGCGGCTGCCTTTCTCTGTGCTGCCTGCTGCCGAGATTGCTGCAGACGATGTGTCGACGGTGTCGGTGGAGAAGTTTGAGACGATGCTGGGCTGGTTGACACAGTACTCATACGAAAAGTTTGATACCTACTTCCGCATCACCTACTACGAGGGCCACCCTTGGGTGCGTGTCAGTGCTCAGGTGTACCTTGACGAGGAGGACTTTGAATGGGCCGGCGAGGCCCTCAAGGCGCTCATCGACGTCGTCAAGACTGGCGCCTGGAAGACGTAGATGGAATGCACGACAAAAGGTAGAGCAGCAGCACATATAATAATAGAGACACGAATAGCAAAAGACAACGATAAGAACTTTACAATACGATCAAACGCTATAGTGTAGACAAAATAATCAAAAAAAACTCCAAAAAACAAAAAGAAAAACAAAAACAAAAAGTGAAACAAAAAGTGCGTACGCATCCAAACAAATAACCCATTCGGGTGTAAAATAATCTTGTGAAACTCTGTCGACTAGGTATCGTCTGTAAAGAGCTGATACCCATCATCGGCGTCATAGAATAGATCGCCGTCGTGCTCGTACTCGCCACTACCGGCAACAGACGACGCAGTAAGACGTGCCGTCATGCGCTTAATAGTCTTGTGGTCAGGCTTTCTGGCTGCAAACATGAGCGGCGTCATCATAACCTTGGCACCAGCAGTGCCGTTATCAGCATTGGGATTGGCGCTGGTGCTGGTCTTGGTGGTCATGGCCTTGATGACCTGGAGCTGTCGACCGGCCAGGTCCCAGACAAGCTTAGGTCGCCGTTTATAAAACATGCGGAATGTTTGGCTCGCTCGAATAAGGGCCCATTGGCTGTAGACAGGGTCACCCAAATACTCTTGCTGCAGGAGAGAAGGTATGCTCTCGCTCTCTGCATCAGACCATGTACAGCCACGCGGTGCCTTTTTGAAGGGGGGCTTCTGAGGGGTTTCCTTGGGTGACCCGCGAGCAGCAACAGCTCTCCGTTGAGGAGTCACTGGAGCTCTCGACGGAGTCGCAGCCGACACCATAGACTGGTTGATGTCGACACCCTCAGGAAGGCGGATCCTGATGTTGCACCATTTGTTGTAGACGCGTAGCACACGCTGGGGATACCCGGGGTCCTCGGTCCCGTTGGCGCTTTTGGTGACTCCCGCAGCGCTCTCCCTCTTCCACTCCGCACAGCTTTGTTCCCAAACAGCAACAACCTCTTTGATATCAGATTCAAGAGCATCAAAAATAGCGTGACACACTGCTGATTTCCGGCCCAGCTCTTCAAAGTGACGCGCCGGCTGCGCGAGGTCAGGGTCAAAGAAGCCCTCAACAACTTTGTTCTCTGTCAGATTATCTGCCTCGTCCTGAATGTCTCTCTCGCTTTCTTTCCTGACCATTTCCTCACGAGCTCGCTCGAGAGCCTTTAGCTCACGGGCAATGACGGGGATGGCGACATCAAACTTTAGATAGTTAATGATACGGTCCATATCGCGCTCCCTTGCCGGTAGGTTCACAAGTCTCAACTGCTTGTAGGCGGGGACTGGGAGACGCGAAGGTGGTGGGTGTCTTTTTGAGAGAATACCATCGCCGTCGTTGTCACCTCGAAGTCCACCGAGCCGCTGTTCCCGCAACCGCTTGAAATCGTCCTTGTCAAAGACATTGCCCTGCTTGGCCTGGTCCACCAAGTCGCTGAGAAGTGAGCTGAGAATGATGGCCGTCCTGTCACCAATACTCCCGCGGAAATGGCATAGGTGCTCCTTGAATGTCGTTATCTTGCCAAGGAGGTTATCGCGCATGTTGAACGCGAAGCTTTTCTCAATCAGGTTTTGGAAAGCTACGGATGGGTAGTCTTCTGTCTCCTTCAAGGCCCTAGAATTTTTAGAGTCCACTGCCAATTCCTCCATCGACGTCTTGATCTTGCGCATGTACCCCATATCGATGAGATTGATCTGCTCCTCGTGGACTGGTGCATTCTGGAAGTTGTCGACGATGCGCGGATCCCAGCATACCCATGCCATGTCACCGTCATAATCGCCACCAGATAGTTTGTCCGCAAGCGGCGAGTTTCCCTTTGTCGAGAAGATGACCACATCTTTCAGAGCGCTCAGCTCAGGGCGGAAGACAGCGCGGACCTTTTGCATGTCGCTGGGGAAATGGGCTGGGGAGCGGGCTACTAGCACATCCATGCCCACCAGCAGAGTATCAGAAAAAGACCCGTCATCGCCGCTGTCGGCATCATTGTCAGCGCTGATACTGGGCTCCCCATCATTGTCTAATGGCGTGTCAGCATTGACCTGAAACTTGCTCGAGAAACAGATCTGCACTTCGCCTTCCTCGAGGACACCCAAAAAGTCGACAACCATGAGAAGGTGTGCGGTACGGCCGACACGCACACTCAGCTTGCTTTGCAGCCGCTTGCACCGGTTCATCTGCATGTCGTAGGCCTTCTCCCAGAGGTAACGCTGCTGCAAAGGATGGAAGCCACCAGCAAGCATGAACTGGATAATGTCTTCGTCAGAGTCAGGACGACCACCTAAAAAGGGCACCTGTCCTCCCACAGCCTCGCCTCCGTAAGTAGACAGATGGTTGTTCCGGAACCGTGCATTCTCCTGGACCCAGGCAGAAAATAGCAAGGGGTGTTTGAGTGCATCACGCTGTGCAGCCAGATCGCGCGTCAGGTCTCCTTCCAGGATGCGGGCAAGTGTGCGGCGCATGCGCGGCTTGTCAATGGCGCGGTCTTCCACCAGTGGAATAAATTGCAAGTTTAGACTGGAGGATCGGCCGACTTCCGAAGCATAATGCCGAATTTCCAGAGTCCGCTGGTCTGGATCGAGAAAGTCGTCTTCCTCGTGGTACTCGCCATCGAGCTCGCCTTCACTCAGAAGCCACTTTCTCTGCGACGGGTAGGTCTCGATCCAATCTGCCTTGCCGGGATCCTCAGTATCCAGAATCCACATTCCTTTGGCGCTGCCGATTCGGCCTTGGACGGCAGTGGGTAGGTCACTCAGCTCGAGGGCTGTGCGCAGCTTGCGGGCAATACTCAGCGACATGCGGCCGATGCCGTCATTCATCACCTTGCCAGTAGGAGACAGAACATCTCTCTGGTGGTGTGTGATTTGATCTGGCCGAAAGACGATGGTCGGCTTTGTTCGGCTCAGACCCAAAGCGATGCGGGAGAAGAGCTTGAGATACGGCTGCTTACGGTTGCTTGGGTACTCGTTAAAGCACAGGAGCCAGTCAAGCATTTCATACACGGTCGTCTTTTTTATTGGCCCCGTCTGTAGGCGAGATTCCGACTGCAGGCTCGGCATTGAGCTGGACGGGCTGGGACTTGTCACGGCACTCTCCTCGGCGAAGAAGAAAATACGCTTCATCAGGATAGTCTCAAGAGCTTCACTTGTGATAGGCTGCATGGTCTGCTCCCAAGCGTTGTTAGGCTTCTTGCTGTACCCGCCATCCTTGACATAAAAGGCAGCCCAGCGCCGACCAGCCACCTCATGTCGTTCCCGTGTCAGCCAGGCGTTTACCTCTTGCACAGCAGCATCATGATTTTTTAGAACGCGCGGCAAAGTGCTAATAGAGGAGTGGTGTGACGGAAACAGCACCTCGATGAATCTTTCGTTGCCAAAGTGTCTGCTTAAACGATGAGGAAGGTCGGTTGCAATTGGAAGCAGCTCAGCATTATAGAGTGGTCCGTCGTCGTATATGGTGGCTTTGTTTGGCGTGGTAGCTGGGGCATCGCGGTTAACGCCTCGTCTTCCGGACTCGCTGAAGTACAGCTGGATCATGTACACAGAAACGCGTTGTGTGCCGAGCCCTGAAAGTACTGGCAGCCTATTCATTGCGGTCTCCCACGTTACATCAGACAGGGGCTCGGGGAGGCGTCGTCCTTCAAACATTGGGTTTTCTGCTAGAGCGGTACGGAATACGGCTTGATTTTCCTCCCAGACCGGAGTATAGATTGGCGCAGGCGCGGACAGCTCCTCGTTAAGGTCGACGCCGCAACGCATAGCGATGCGAGTTGTCTCCCAGATAATTGGAAAGGGGGCGCTTCGAAGCCAGGCTGGAGTAGGCGGAAATATCCCCTCCAGTCTGTCTCGCAGTCCTGGAACAGCAGTCGGCTGGCCGGATGTATTATGTGTTTTACTTGCCTTGGACTTTCCCTTATCAACGCTGGCTTGGCCCCGGCGGGGCCTCACATCGGTATCCTGGCCGTTGTCGGCAATTCTCAGAGATGCCATATCAGGGATTGTTTCAGGCGACACTTCCCGGGACTGCTGCTGTTGAAGCTGGCTGAAGGACAGCTCAAAAGCTTCCAAGAGGTCGTCCGATACAGCAAAGGAGTCATTGGACGGTACCCGGTGCAGCTGGGGTGATTCTTCAAACTCTTCCGTTGTATAGCCATCGTCTTTGTCATTGATTTCAAGGGGATTAGTAGCTGTGTTGACGCTTGTCTGGCTTTCATGCGGCTCAACAAACGAGTCAATGGCCGAGAACATGTCAGACGAGGTCGTCGACGAAGCTGAACTTTCCGGGCGGTTGGCCACGGCTGGTTGCGGTATTGATGTAGCGTGGCCACTACCTTCCCCTCTTGCCCAGCGCTCGACGGCTGCATTTGCATTGGTAGTTGGACGCAATGCTGAGACTTGCATCCGCTGCATCACTGGGACTTGGTCAATATCAGTTGTGATGGCATCACGCGCGGGCAGATAGTGAGCCACAGCAGGGGAAAGTGCATGGTTGATGGGTGTCCTGGCAGGTGTTCTAGCTTGAGCTCTGACAGGAGTGGTTGGCTGCTTGACGGGCGTAACTGGTGGCTGTGCTGCAGTAGCTGGTGGCCTGTTCTTCATTTCCCCCAAAAGCGCTGCCTTTGAGTTCTCTAACAGATTGAGAAGAGACTGCTGCAAGACAGCAGGGCTCGGCAAGACGGATCCCATGCTCGTCCGTGTCTTGCCATCAGGTGCCATCTGCCCAAGCGCTATCAGATCAAAGGTATTGAGGACGCTTTGAAGACGGCCAGCATCTTGGTAGTGAAGCTGTCGCAGCAGCTGGATGATGCTGTTTTGGCGTGTAAACTGTGCATCTAAACGAGCAAGACGTTCCTGCTCTGCTGGCGACCTGGGCTGCTTATCATTGGCCAGCTGGAGGCCAAGATGGTACGACTCGTTGAGCCGGACGGCATACTGGCGGCCGGGGTCAACAGAGACGACACTTGACGTGGACGGTGCCGGCGGTTGTATGGGAGAGTGTGTGCTGCCGACATGTGTGCCCTTGACGGGTGTCACAGGTGGCTGATACGAGGCCATGTCGGAGTTGAGATCAGCAATAACACTCCGGAGACTCGAATTTAAAGGAAGCAAGCGAGAAATAAATCAAAGAGAAAAAGCGAGAGTAGTAAAAGTGTAAAAAGGTGCAAACAGAAATCAAAGTGAAAGGTTGATCAGAGACAATGAAGGAACCGGAATCAAGAAGAGCAAAGGGCAAGCGTCGAGGTTCATTCTAGGAGAGTGTCCTCGAAAGAGTATCCTTGAAAATGAAGCATAAAATCATTGCAAGAAACGGGAATCACCCAGATTATATCAGCATTAAAATAGATAGACTGTCAAGTGCCTGGCCAGGTGATGGGACCCTAACACGGGAAGGAAAGAGCGGCTACGGGAGCGCTAGCTAGTGCAAACGGCTCGCGCAGAGGGCTAAAATGGGGTGAGCCTTTTGCCTAGTCTAGTGTGGGGGAATAATTACTGTCTCAAGAGCCGACATGGAGATGTGATTGAAGCTGGATAACCGCCGGTGTGACTGGAATTCTGCACATTGGGCTTTTGATCTCTTGGGTCTTGGATTATCAGGCAAGGCTGTTTTTTGTAGATGCAAGAATAAGCATGGAAGAACTGATATGTATGCTGACTAATCGATGGGATGAGTAGCAGCAGGTTAATTCATGAATAAATCAGAATAAATGTTTAAGAATATCCTTTATTAAAACTAAACTATCTTTGAAAATCAGAATGCGCTAATCATAAATGAGAGAAAAAGAAATGTGATAGAACATGCATGACAAAGACAACCCCGACTTGAGTATCATCAGGGACTACAGCCAACATCCGGCAACAGGACAGAAAACACGCCTTATCTAGGTTATGCCTGACTCATCTGCTCTTCCTTCTCTTTCTGCATTTGGATACGCTACCCGATACTGCATGACATGTATTCTGCCTCGTCATCTCTGTTCAGCTTTGATCCAACTTGGCCGGAATCCTGGATGTGGCTTACTGGTTGGCCTCATCAGTGCCGTCTTCCGAAATGGATAGGAGGGTCATAATAATAGTTATCCTGTTTTAACCAAGGTGTTTCAGTTAGCAAGGTTATGCAAATTGATACCGACTTTGGTTTAATAATGAGCTATCAAGGTTGTGAATACTGACCTTGGTTTAATAAAACCATATTTGTATATTATATATTATTTAAAAAAAAAGGTGAAAAGACTGTAGTCTATCTTCATAACCAAAAAAATCACAATAAAAATCTAAAGATAAATTCAAGTCAATAAAGTATCAAAATAAAAAATTAACAAATTAATCACATAGACCAAAGTCGATAATATTCGTCAAGACTTGCGATAACTATCGACAGGTTGACAACTCCTCCACCATTAAACAGTGTCACGTGCTGCCGCGGAACTGTCGCGAACGCTGCCTAGACGTCATCCCAGATTCAATCTCACCGCCTTCCCTTCTCATCGATGACGATGATGCACCTCAAAACTCGATCTCCTTGTCCATCGTGGCATAATGGAACAGAAATGACAGGAGAGAAAGCTCAATCGAAATCTCGATAGGTCAGCTTAAAGACAATAATACGAAGAATGTGAGAGCCCGCCTGAAGTCATAAGTCCATCGGCAAATATAGTCACGTGTGGCAGAATAAAGTCGTCTGGCAGATTACTAACATCGACATTTACACATCCGAGACTCATCCCGCGAGAAACTCATCTTTCAATATTCCATTCTCTCTCAGTCTCACTCGCCTCTCACTTTATTTTCACTCGCAGCGACATCAGAGCTCCTGCATATAAACATCAAATTGACGCGGTGGTCAAACTCCCGAATCCCGAGACAACACCGATCGCCGGGACCAACTGCCCGGCATTTCCATCTTGATCGATCGTGACTGCGAGTAGAGTGGAAGCATGGAGTCATCCAGCATGAAACCGAGCCCGGGACCCGAGGACACGGCAATGATGGATGAGGCTTTGGCCCTCAAGGCTCTGACCGAAAACGTCCGTGACCAAGACGACCTCGAGCGCGACATCACCCACCAGGCAGAGCTCGCACTCATTGAAGCCGAGGACAAGCGTGACGAGAAGCGCATAGAAAAGATCGAGGCCAACCTTGCCAAACTCAAGAATCAGAGACACACGCTTCAGGCCCGGTTGCGCGCCACATCCACCAGCAACCTACCGCTGCGGAAACGCTTCGATACAGAGATTGCCAAGCTCACGGCTGAAATCGAGGTTGCCGAGCAGGATCTCGTCGACTTTCGGTCCAGAATAGACAAGAGACACCTGGATGCCGACACAGCTACAGCTTCATCAGCCCATGTTGATGCAGGCGAGTCCGCAACGGCGACGGCAGAGGGCGGCTCCGTGGCAAACGTAGGCAACCAACGGCTGCTCAACGAGTCGCCACGCGAGTTTCTCATCCGTACCGGCAAAATCACACCCTTTGCCAAGATCGGAGGCACTCGGCCAGACGGTGTCGAGGGAAGTCTGGCTGACGCCATTATCGATGCCGAGGACGAGGCAGTTGCTGAAGAGCTTGCTTCATCATCCAAAACCGACCATATTTCACACCAAAACCTGCGCCTGCCCGGCTTCGCTGAGGCGGCCTCGTCCGAGTTCTCTCTGCGGCCGCGGAAAAAGAGAAAGACACGCCCGACCAGGTCTGAGGACGGGTCTGATGGTGATGAAGATGATGAGTGGAAACCTGCCAAGGCTTCTTCTGGGCGTTCATCCAAACATGTGACGTCAGACGAAGATATGGAAGAGGATGATGACGAGGATGAAGTAGATTTTACTGCACGTACACGGAAGCCGGCCCGGAAACAACGGCGAAAGGCTGCTTCTGTTGACCCCGATGATAGCGAGACCGGCGGTATAGTCAACCTCGGCGGCGTTGATGACGGAAACGAGACGGTCTACAAGCGGCGGTTGGACTCGTGGGTCGAGCGCAGAAGCAGTGCACGGCGCCAGCGTCGAATAGCACAGGGCCTGCCGGCTGACGATGGCGACAACCGGCCCGAGTGGTTCAAGCCGTCGCCGGATGAGCCCGACCACGTATTTGAGAACGGCATGCGTCTACCGGGCGACATCTTCCCGTCGCTATTTGCCTACCAAAAGACGGCCGTGCGGTGGCTGTCGGAGCTGTACGACATGAAGGTTGGCGGCATTATTGGCGACGAGATGGGTCTGGGCAAGACAGTGCAGCTCATCTCGTTTGTGGCTGCGCTGCACTACAACCAGCGCCTTGACAAGCCCGTCATTGTTGTTGCACCCGCCACCGTGCTGCGGCAATGGGTCAACGAATTTCACCGCTGGTGGCCTGCCATGCGCGTGTCCATTCTGCACTCTTCGGGCAGCGGCATGCTGAGCGTCAAGGGCGAGGATGAGATCGAGGATGAGGAGCTGGCATGGGAGAACCGCCACCAGAAACCGAAAAAGACGGGCTCGAGTGCTGCAGCGAAAAAGATTGTCGACCGTGTCGTCAAGCACGGCCACGTACTCGTCACAACGTATGCCGGTCTGCAGACCTATGGTGACGTGCTGATCCCCGTCAGTTGGGGCTACGCTGTGCTGGACGAGGGCCACAAGATCCGCAACCCCAATACGGCCATTACTGTCTACTGCAAAGAGCTGCGCACGCCCAATCGCATTATCCTGTCGGGCACACCAATGCAAAACAATCTGACAGAGCTGTGGTCACTGTTTGATTTCATCTACCCCATGCGCCTCGGCACGCTCATCAACTTCCGCAACCAGTTTGAGATCCCCATCAGACTAGGCGGCTACGCCAATGCCAGCAACCTCCAGATCATGACGGCGCAAAAGTGTGCAGAAACACTCAAAGATGCCATCAGCCCGTACCTACTGCAGCGCCTCAAGGCCGATGTGGCTACGGACCTTCCAAAAAAGAGCGAGCAGGTGCTGTTCTGCAAGCTTACCGAGCCCCAGCGCCAGGCCTACGAGCTGTTCCTGAAGAGCGACGAGATGAATGCTATTTTGCGGCATGCACGCCAGTCACTGTATGGCATTGACATACTACGCAAGATCTGCAACCACCCGGACCTCGCCGAGCCTAGCCTGAAAAATAATCCGGACTACAACTGGGGCAGCTCCAGCAAGTCGGGCAAGATGCAGGTCGTCAAGACGCTGCTGCAGATGTGGAAAAAGTTTGGCCACAAGACACTCCTGTTTTGCCAGGGCACGCAGATGCTCGACGTCCTCGAAGCTTTTGTGCGTCGCCAGGGCGGTATCAACTACATTAGAATGGATGGCAAGACGGCCATCAAGGACCGCCAGACTCTTGTTGACCGTTTTAACAACGAGCCGGCGCTCGACCTATTTCTGCTTACGACAAAGGTTGGCGGTCTCGGTACCAACTTGACGGGTGCAAACCGCGTTATTATTTTCGACCCGGACTGGAACCCGTCAACGGACGTGCAGGCACGCGAACGTGCATGGCGCCTGGGCCAGAAGCGTGAAGTCACAATCTACCGGCTCATGACGGCTGGCACAATCGAAGAAAAGATTTACCACCGCCAAATTTTCAAGCAGTTTTTGACCAACAAGGTGCTCAAGGATCCCAAGCAGCGCACGACGTTTGGTCTGCATGACCTACACGACCTTTTCAGTCTCGGCTCGTACGAGGACGGCGTCACCGAGACGAGCGAGCTCTTTCAGGGCAGCCAGGTCAAGGTGCCGCAGACGCGCAAGCAGGTCATTACGCCCGGCGCGGATGCAGTGCCCATTATCACTGAGCCTGCCGTCGACGCAAAGGGCAAGGGCAAAGCCGCAGATGAAACTCAACAAGGCGACGACGCCAGAGAACTGCGCAAGATGGCAGGCGTGGCCGGGCTGGAGGAGTTCCATAATGTCGAGGAGGAGGAGGAGGAGGGGTCATCGGCCGGCCAGGAAGACCGTATTATGAAGGGCATCTTTGCCCAGTCAGCCCTCCACAGTGCTGTCGAGCACGACATGATTATGAGCGGCGGCAATGGCGGCAAGCCCAAGGCCGATCCGCGTCTGCTGGAGCAGGAGGCACGTTCTGTGGCTGCCGAGGCTGCCCGCCATCTTCAGCGGTCAAGCGAACAGGCCCGGAGCGTGCCTATTGGTACCGTGACCTGGACAGGCTCGGTGGGCTCGGCTGGCCGGCCAGCTAATGTGCGTCGTGGTCTAGGCGGTCCCAGCTCGGCTGGTATTTTGTCTGGCCTCGCTGATCGGCAGGGTATCCGGGGCAGCAGTGCTGGCCCTAGTGGTCTGGGCGGTTCTGGCCCTTCCAGCCGCAACAACTCAAGGACGTCTACACCTGTGCCATCAGACGGTAGCGGCGGCGGGAATGCCATCTCGACGAGCGAGTTTGAGCGCATGATTCCCAACTTTATTAAGCGTCATGGCAACAAGGTGCCCAGCAAAGTACTCGTGGACCACTTCAACCAGTATTGCAAGAGCAAGCGAGAGTCCGAGGCGTTCAAAAAGGCGCTGCACAATGTGGCGCAGATGGATAAGACGGGATCTAGTCTACGGGCCATCTGGACCGTCAAAGACAAGTACAAGTGATGATACAATGTAGATCATATACCAGGGGTACTGTACTTATATGTAATCTTATAGACACGGAGCACGTTGCAAGTATTTTTGATGTTTAATATTTTACAATTTTTAATTTTATTTTAAGAGTGCTTTCTCGCTTGGTATAGCATATATGTAACCCCAGCCGCCAACTCTCTCTCTCCATCTCTGACTGTGGTTGTGCCATAAGCAACATGCGACGAAGAGTATGGGATATCTATGGGGACCAGGCAAACATCAAAAAGCCGTTCCCCTCGTGGATGTCAACACCACAGCGATACCGGGCAGTAGACGCAAACAACAAAGACGCAGACAGGCAGACCGAAAAAGAGAAAGACAAGAACAAGAAAAACATGAAGATGCGTGAAAAATAGATTCCAATGTATCCTAGCTGGAGATCCGTCATCAGATCATCATATTCCCTGTCCTGTCCTTTTTGTCCTTTTTGTCCTTTTTGCCCTTTTTGCCGCTTGTTGCAAATTTGCTTTTTGTTCCTATGCTCCGATGTCCGAGATGAAAATAGAAAATGAGAAAAGAGACGTAAATCTAAAAAGAGAGAGAAACGGCGGACTGGCGAGTTACTGCCACAACCGAGTCGAGTAAAAGACACAATGAACTGTCTGCACCACGCACCGAGCCATAAATATAAGATATATAGATGGGGCGATACGCTTAGAGACGACGACCACGGCGACCACCCTTGCGGCGGGTAGAGTCGGAGGGAATGGGGGTGACGTCCTCAATGCGGCCGATCTTCATGCCGGAACGGGCCAGGGCACGGAGAGCAGACTGGGCACCAGGGCCGGGGGTCTTGGTACCGTTACCTGAGTTGTTAGCATTTGCGCATTTAGAATCCAGAAGCTGAGTTTATAGTATAAACTTACCACCAGTGGCACGGATCTTGATGTGCAGAGCAGTGATGCCCAGCTCCTTGCAGCGGGTGGCGACGTCCTGGGCAGCAAGCATGGCAGCGTAGGGGGAGGACTCGTCACGGTCAGCCTTGACCTTCATGCCACCGGTAACACGGCAGATGGTCTCGCGGCCACTGTAGATGTTAGTATTTGTTTTCTCTTTTTAGAATCTTTCTTTGTCGGTCTTCCTGTCTCCCCCTCCATGTCTCTTTCACTCCTCAAGAAAGCTTACCTCAGATCAGTGACGTGGACGAAGGTGTCGTTGAACGAGGCGAAAATACGGGCAACGCCGAAAACGAGCTCGCCTGTTATCATGTTAGATTCTATCATTTGTCTTTCTTTCGTTTTGACGATGCATCTCGTGATGTTCGAAATTTCGCCGTTATTATTTGCTGCTCAAAACGTACCCTCGCGGATCTGGGGGCCCAGAGAGATGTTCTCCTGGGCGGGCTTGACGGTCTTCTTGGGGGCCATTGTGTCGGTTGGTGTGAGGTGACTTGGTGATTTGTCGAGATAGTGGGATGAAACGGGAAAAGAGAAGAGGAAAAGAGAATATCGTGAAAGGGCCTAGTCGAGAGAGAAACAGAAACTGCGGTAGTGGGTAGCGCCTGCCAGCCAATGCACGCTAATTTTGCTGGTTTGCTATTTTGCTGGATTTTGGTGGGGATATTTGCGAAAATGGGCGTGCTGCACAAAAATTTGCGGTTTCCTCGTCTGTTTTACAGGCGGTGTCACATGGCAGAATGCTGCGCCCAGACGCTATTTGCACCAAATATTTCTTTTCCAGAGTGCAAAAATGTGCAAGGGCTAGAATGCCCTAGAGATTAAACTAGTATTATTGGACAAAACATTTCATAAAATGGACCCATACTAGCCTCTCTAGGGTTTTGCAGCCACTCCATTCAAGGGCCCATTCTGGTCCTACTTTTCCCTCAAAAATTTTCTTGTTGTCTCTCTGATCTTCTCCTTTCCTCTTCTCGACATCCGACCATCGACATCGACATCTCGACATCACCTTCGGCCACCAACATCAACAATGTCTTCCACGTATGCATTACCCCCATCTTCGCGTTGAGATTGCCTTCTTGGGTTGGCCCTGCTTTTCCCGCGCTCTGGTAGCACGGGAATCGAACTGGAAGCAACTCTCGAGCATCGTTTTTTCACAGATTGTCGTGGTCCCCTTCACTGGACGTCAGCGCGGTCCCCTCAACCTTTATCGACTGTCAACTGCTTTGATACCGGACGCCTGGAAATGGCTCTCAATTGAACGCAAACGACTACGACAAAGGAGGTCGGGATCTCGGCGTCTAGCTGAATTATTTCTCGCACGTCTTCCCATCTTGTAAAGGGCTTGCTTTGGCTTTCCTCTTTGCATCATGAGAGACATTTGTGCTGGGTGTTGAGACTGAAAGTTACGAGCCTTTTTGCGCCGTCTTTCGTCTTTAAAACAAGTGCCATCAACTTCGACTGGTCGGGCTGTCTCCTGGAACACGGAGGCGTACAGCCCTGCACCACGTCCCATGTTGTCATGTGCAAAATATTTCTCGGATGCTTTGCCATCTCAGGTGTTGTCGATTGAGTGGTGCCGCAGACAAAACACTTTCACTAGTACGATGTCTGCAGCGATCTCACCGATTAAAATCACTACCGAGTCAGCCACTGTGAGAATGCCGCTTGAGCAGCAGTTCTCCATAGGCGCTCCATCCCATACTCATTGTCTCAATGGTATGCTGGACTACGTACTAATCTTGTCTCAACAGTTCCGTCCCCACCCAGGACCACATCCTGGTCCCCGAGACCCTCCTGAAGAAGCGCAAGTCGCAGGAGAAGGCCCGCGCTGAGCGCTCCGCCGCCATCGAGAACAAGAAGAAGGTTAGTCTATTTGAGAAGCAACACTTGTTAAAGTGAAGCTGCAAGAGGAGGAGAACACAATATGATGTACAACATATTTTTTGCCAACTAGACAATCGTCGGTGCTGTTGCATAATTAACCATCTTTCGGGTCTGACTGTGTTCTTGGAGACCATTTTTGGTCTGGGGATGAGAAAGCTTCACTTTAATCCACACAACCACATGACAGTTTGCTAACAGTCATTTACAGGCCAACAAGGAGAAGCGCCAGGTCATCTTCAAGCGTGCTGAGAAGTACGTCAAGGAGTACCGTGATGCCGAGCGTGAGCAGATCCGCCTGGCTCGCGTTGCCAAGCAGAACAACTCGTTCCACGTTCCCGCTGAGAACAACCTGATCTTCGTTGTCCGTATCAAGGGTATCAACAAGATTGCCCCCAAGCCCCGCAAGACCCTGCAGCTGCTGCGTCTGCTCCAGATCAACAACGGTGTCTTCATCCGCGTCACCAAGGCCACTCAGGAGATGATCAAGATCGTCGAGCCCTGGGTTGCTTACGGTTACCCCAACCTGAAGTCCGTCAAGGAGCTGATCTACAAGCGCGGTTACGGCAAGGTCAACAAGCAGCGTGTTGCCCTGACCGACAACGCCATCATCGAGGAGAACCTCGGCAAGTACGGCATTGTCTGCATTGAGGATCTGATTCACGAGATCTTCACTGTCGGCCCCAACTTTAAGCAGGCCTCCAACTTCCTGTGGCCCTTCAAGCTGTCCAACCCCACTGGTGGCTTCCACACTCGCAAGTTCAAGCACTTCATTGAGGGTGGTGACCTTGGTAACCGCGAGGAGAACATCAACGGTCTTATTCGCCAGATGAACTAAGTTTTGTCTTGACGATAAGGTCTACTGATGAAACAAAACAAAATTGTACGAAAGACGGAAATGAAAACTGTTGGTTCTTGATGCTTCTTTTCTATTTTACAGCGTATTTATGATAATCTCGTATTACGCTCGGCGTTCAAGGGTGGAGGAAAAAGCACTTCTGCTTGGCTTATTGCACACAAACACAAAAAAATGTTAAATGTGTCAAATCAACTTCATTGTCCAGAGTGATGTGATCTTTCTATCCTTGACTTTGATTGGCGCTCGTGATGTGATATTGATGTAGTAATGTAATGTAATTGTGTAGAGATGTCATTATTATCTATGATGTATATATACGCTGAGAATATGGATGATGCTTGATTGAACTTGACGATATTGATGCCCCGCTTAGTCATCATGCCTTGATATCAAAGCTCGTGCCACAGCCGCAGCTGCTCGTGGCCAACGGGTTGTCCACAATCTTGAACTGAGACCCGATCAGCTCCATAGTAAAGTCGACCTTGCTGCCGTTGAGCAGCTCTAGCGACGGTGTATCCAGGATGATCTTGGGTGCCGACAGCGGGTCGTCCAAGGGTGTGTCGCCCTCAAACGTAAAGATGGTATCGTCCTCGCGGATGACTGGCTCGCCGTCAGGCCCGGGCGCACTGGCTTCGTTGTTGGCGGGCAGCTGGTCGGGCAGAGTAACGAGACTCATGAGGTACTGGAAGCCGTGGCAGCCACCGCTTTCAACCTGGATGCGGAGTGCGAGGCGCGGGTTGCCGTCCTTGTCCATGACCTTGTTGAGGCGCTAATTTGTTAGTTGTATGAACTGATATAACTACACAAGAGGGGGATACACACCTTGGCAGCACGGGCTGTGATTTCAAGACGCAATTCGTTGCCGTCATCATCCATTTGAGGGTTGAGCAGAGTGGTAGTGTTGTGCCGTCTAGGGGTAGTCGAGAAGCACCGACGGCTCGGCTGAGTACGAGTGCCGGAGCATGTCGACGAGAGAGATGACAGGGAAGACAGAGGACGGCGACTGGGCAATGCCTGTGCTTGCTGCGTCCTTGGCCGAGACCGGCTCTGGGTCTGAGTCTGAGTCTGAGTCTGACTGAGGGTGGTGGGTGCAGATACGGAGGAGGTGCCATAGCCGCGGCAGGTAAAGGAAGGGAGCAAAAAGTCGAGGATGGGCGAGGCCGGTGCAATAGACGAGGCCAGCAGGGCCGGCGACGGGCGGGACGACCTTGTCAAGCAGGCTACTCGTCTTGGCGCAGCAGCTGCCGCATGGTACGCACAGCGAGAGACGGACATGTCGTAGTATAGAGTCTGTGTTTGACGTCGTCGTCTGTGTGGTGGAAACTCGGTTCGGTTCGGTTCGGTTCGTGAGAATGACGACGGTGAGGGGAGAATGAGGAGTTGGTGTGGTTGAGTTGTCGCCGTTAAAAGGGTGTCGAGTATCAATGGTGAGAGTAGTCAATTAGCTCATTGTTACTGTAGAGGCTTTAGAAGTTGTAATGACTGTTGCAGGTAGTCTACCACTGGTTGACATATCCTGTCGGCGCAGCTCAATTTCTAAGCAGAGGCGACACTGCGAGTAGTGGTGGTAGCACAGCTCTGCGCCGAAAAGGTCGCAAGTGACTAGTAAATTTTCAGCTTTTATTATGTCATCAGAGTCGTTGGGAGTCACGTGCACCAAAATCAGCGTAATCGTTTCAGGAAGCTGCCAATTGGCTACACAGTGTATGATACAGTATATTACAGTATATACATCGTCCGTGTAAGTGTGGTCCCATCGGCTGAATATGCCCGAGACTGGCAATTTCTTGGACGACATGCCAACCACCCTGAGATGAACAGCCTCGCATGTGCGTCAGCAGACGTCGGATGCATCCTCTGAAACTGAGTTTGACCAAAATAGGACAATTCCCGTAGTCCGTTTAGTCCCGGATATTGAATGCGGGGATGGTGAGCTCTTTTTAGAAGCATAGATGCACACGCAGCTGGGCTGATGACGACGGGTCGACCGGGACTGAGGGTTTCTCGCCTTTCAAATACCGCCAATACTCCTTGCTACTCTCCTCCACATGTATTGGGCTTGTCTGTGAAAATGGTTAGTCTTCCCCGCGTAACCGTTGGTGTGGTCGACGGTGTCTGCCGGTACTGAGTATAAAATGACTATTGACTATTATTAGCAATGTAGTAAAGTATGGGGAAAACCACTGCTATGGGCAGAGACGACTCATGTTGGTATTATGTCTGTTCTGGTGTTACTTGCAGTCTCGGTTCCATGGATGCAGGACAATATGATTCCGAGTCACATCGGCTCAGACGTAAGGTAATTACTTACTTGATCGCCCATAGAGTGGAATTGAATAGGACAGAGCCAGCGACTGTATATCCTGTATATCCGCACTCTATACTCGCTGTGTACGCGTTGCAAAGGGAAAAGTCATACAGAATATGAATGATGGGAGCCCCTTGCTTATCACGCAAAGTCTGCATCGTGGATGTCTCGATTTCTTGGTCTTTTGAAGTCTTGAATTCCTTGGCTTTGAATCAGTTGACGATAGATGTCTGAATAAATTCTGAATAATGCCTTCCTAATACAATCTAATACAGTCTTGCCTGGATGGAAGCTGGGCATTGTCGAGGCCTGTGGTCATCGGCACTTGTCTGGTTGGTTAGCCTTATGGGCCTGGGATGAGACATGATGCCTTGTTTTTGGGCTGTTGCAAGGGAATAAGAAAGAAATGGAATAGGCCATACACCGCAGTCAGAGTGAGTAAGCCCTTACGCATAATCTAAAATGTGTTAAAATCGAATGTCACCTCTTACACATGCCAGGGCTAAAGTATTATGGGCTGTTTTGATGCAGGTGATCAAGCCGATGTGGCCGTCGGAGAGAAGTAGGGAGGGATCAAAGCGGTAGACCTGTTTAAGTAGGCTTGTATATCTTTATAAGATGCTGCTCAAGGTTTATGAGTTCATGTTGAGACTTGTCATCTTTGTCTATATTCGATTGTGTTCAGCGTGCTCCCAGCATAGCAATACTGCCCTTTTCTTCTTCTTTTGGTTTCTTGTTACGTTTATATTCAAAACATACCAAAGTACATCACCTCATAGACACACTATTCCAGCCTGTCTACAGACGCAATGTCAGACACAGACACAGTATCACCGGTCCGGTTGGTCCTCGGCCAGGCCGCCGGCCTTTGGTCAACCTACTGGGCCGTCCTACTTCCCATCGTCTTCGTCGGCCGTCTCCTATACAAACGCTATGCTTCACCGCTGCGTCATTACCCAGGGCCTATTCTCGCATCTGTTTCGCGTCTCTGGAAAGCGTACTCAGTGGTTACCACAAACACCCACCTCCATCATATTGCACTCCACAAAAAGTACGGCCCAGTCGTCCGCATCTCACCCAACGAGCTGTCTCTATCATCACCCGAAGCCGCCCGCTCTCTTCTCGGTGCAGGCAAACACTTTACAAAGACAAAGTTCTACGGTGTCTTCCCACCCCCCGAGAACCCCGACATCTTTACCGAAACCCGCGAACATGTCCACGCCCAGAAGAAAAAGGTCGCCAATGTGCCGTACAGCATGGCCGCCATGCAGAAGTTGAGCCCGTTTATCGACGACACCATCGATCTGTTTATGAGCAAGATGACGGCGATCGCCGGCGGTCAGGCCCAGGACGTGCGCGGCCCGACTGTTGACCTCGGTGCATGGCTTCACTATTTTGCTTTTGACGTGCTCGGCGAGGTGGCTTTTAGTCGCAGCTTTGGCTTCCTGAAAGAGGGCCGCGATGTCGAGAATGCCATCGCCACGATTGACAATTCGCAGCGCTACAATGGCATTGTCGGCCAGCTGCCCGAACTGGACCACCTGCTGCGCCGCAACCCGCTCCGGAAGCTCATCCCGGCCCTGGATACAAAGAACGCTCTAATCACACGCATGGCTCTGGAGGAAATGGGCCGCCGCCAGCCCTTTGACAAGGAAAGCGAGGGCCAGTGGCGCGGTGGTGATGGACGGCAAGATCTGCTGGCTAGTCTGATCAAGGGCCACCTCAAGGACAAGGAAAAGTTTAGAGAGGGCGACGTCTTTGCTGTTGCGCACGGTGCCATCTTTGCTGGCTCCGACTCGACGGCGTCGACGATGCAGTCCTTTTTCTGGCATATTCTGCACGACACCAAGGTTTACGCCAAGATTGTCGCCGAGATGGAAGCGGCTGTTGCTGATGGCACAGTCCCGGCCGCGGGCAACCTCACATGGGCGCAGGCCCAAAGTCTTACATACTTCCAGGCCTGTCTCAAGGAGGGCATGCGCGTGCGCCCAGCTGTCGGACTCAACATTTCGCGTATCACACCGCCCGAGGGTGTCGAGCTGGACGGCCGGTTCTTCCCGGGCGGCACAGAGCTGTCGATCAACGGCTGGGTGCTGCACCGCGACAAGCTGACATTTGGCGAGGACGCCGAGATCTACCGGCCAGAACGGTGGACCGAAGACGAGGAGCGCAGTCGGCGTATGGAGCGGTACATGTTCCAGTTTGGCGGCGGTGCACACTTGTGTATTGGCCGCAATCTGGCGCTGCTGGAGATCAACAAGGTACTGCCGCGGCTGCTGCGGGACTACCGCTTCTCGCTTGTGTACCCTGACCGGCCGCTGAAGGCGCATGCGACCTTTTTCGTGGTGCAGTCTGGGCTGGAGGTGTTTATTGAGAGAAAGGCATAGCTTTAAATTACTTATTGTGTTGCTCATTAATATAGTTAATTAAGTAATATCAAACTGAATGGCATCAAACTGATTTCATGGCGGTTAAAAGTACGATGCCAGTTGGTGTGCATCGGCGAGTGTTGGGCAATTGGTTTTCTGTATGCATATCGGCGGCAACAGTCGAATATGATGGCTGCTGTGGGACTGTCCTTTGTCTCGGTTCTGCTGTCGTATTGTGCTGTATCTAGGTGCGTGGTTCGCGCTGGTGTTCTGATGTTCTAATGCGAGACCAGGATAGCTGAAACTCTAATCAAGGACCATGTTTCAGGAACAGATCTACGCCCATTTACGAATGTGCGCATGTTGTAGAGAGGCAGATAGTAGTGCTACAATAGTATGGTCATGCCTGCATCTTTCTACTCTATTGCTTCTTCTTGGGTGGTGTGTTATGTGAGTATTGCCGCGAGACTGTCGGCAGAGAGCTGCTTCGTAAATCAAACACTCAACGGCAGAGCACAGAAAAGCCTTGTAAACACTCAATGTTGCTCTTCAGTTAGTCTTGAATATAATACAAGCAGAAAAAGAGCCACACCTGTGTTGTTTCCTGATCTGCGCTGGGTTGCAGAGAGCGAAGATCAGAAATCGGAAATCAGAGTCGAGGCCAAAATCAAAGTCAATCAGAGACCACAAAGCCATAAGAACGAGCCATAAACCAAATGATGGGCCAGTTACAAAGACGATTGCCAGCAGGGATTATGGAGGATTATTTAAAAATACGACGAGTTTTAAACAAAGGGGTGCATGACGGCCAAGGGGTCACGTCGCACTATCATAAACTGAAGTGGGAAGAATGGAATAAAAATCATGAGTTTTCCTCTTTTATGCTCTATTACATCTTCTAAGATACAACTAGACTATCCTTATCCTCATTATTTTTACACTCTTGGGTGTTATTCAACTTAAGGTTTCTCGTGGATCGTCTGCATGCATTCGTTATTCAGTTGGCTGTCTTCCATTGTTGTCTCTTCTTCATTTTATCATTTTATCTTTTATTCTTCTTCTCTTTCTCGCTTAACCTCTCACTCAACAACCTATCGTCTGAATCTATGCTGCCAGTCAATTAAATCGACCAGCTTCACTACTCAGCTCACCTGCAACGTCGCGCCGGCCTGGTCGGGCCAATTAACTCTATTTTTCCTACACCAATCGTTTCAGCCCCTACCGTCTGAACTCTAACCACCAACAAGACAAGCATGCAGATCCTCACATTGTTTCCACTTGTGTTCTTTAGGAAGTTTGTTCTCACGACAGGGTTCTTAGTTTTCAGCAAGAGAAAGACAAACACCTGCGGCCATAGAACAGCCCAGCGCTTCCAACTGCACCAGATTGTATCACATTTCAAGAACAGACTGAGCAAACCATGTCGAGATACTCCGCAGGCATGCTATGGCCAGGCCGTTTGGCCCGTTTGGCTAAGAGTTTGCTCCGTGTCTCTCTTTGCCTCGTGGGCATCATGATATATAACAAAAGAGTATCCGCTTCTTCGTAGATTTGTAAACTATCGTCAACATTGTTGTCTTTATCTGTTTTCGTTCTCTATTTTCTTTCTTATCTTCTCTTCTCTTTCCTTCTTCCTTTTCATCTTTCCTTCTTTACTTCTTTCTTTTTTCCCTTCTCTATCTTTCTTTTCTTCATTCGCTTCGTCAAGCTGGTCTTCGCTCTTTTGATTAGTTCTTCCACTCGTTCTACTGTTCGCTTCTTTACTCAGGCTTGACGTCTTCTACATTATTTATTTATTTCTGCATTATATACTCGACACAATGCTGGCCTTTTATACCTTTCTGCTCTCTTTGTGCTCGCTGGCCGCGGCTCGCCACGTCTATACACCCCCCGTCATACTTCCCCGGACTGTCACCTCTCTGGATTCTGCTGCTGTCGCCGAGGCCCAGCAGCGCGACGATACCGCCACCCGCGCCTTTACCAATGCCCAAATCACCACCTCGGATGGCCGCTGCCTCTTTGTCGACAAGCTCTCGGGCGACTTTCGCGAGAACCTGACTCCCATCCAGGTCGCCGCCTGTGGATCGACCGACGGCCAGGGCTGGGACCTAATCACGGCCGGCAAACACAACAATGTACCTGGTTCGGCTCTTGTCGTGAGCTCGCTCACCAATGCCTGCCTCAACTTTGATCCGCGCCGGGCTGCCGGCAACCAGGTGCTGCTCTTTTCGTGCGGCGGTCGTGCCGACGGCGGTGGCGATGTGACCAACTCGCAGCTTTTTGGTCTGAACAGCACATCGGGTCCGCTGTCGCTTGAGCCCGAAAACGCTGCCGGCTCTTGTGTTACCGTCAAGGGTGATGTGCTCGACATTGCCAGCTGCGACTCGTCTGATGCCAACCAGCAGTTTACTTTTGGCAGTGCAGCCGCCACCCTTGCCAGCACTTCGGGTGCCGCAGGTACGTCTTCTTCGGTGGTTTCTGTCTCTGTAGCTTCTTCATCGGCTTTTGTTTTTGCAAACTCGTCGTCTGCTGCTTCTACTACTGTCGCTCCTGTATCAACGTCTACCCCCTCTGTCAGCGTACCATCGTCATGCACTCGCCGGACACGCACTGTCGTGGCGATGGTTACCACTACGAAGAACAAGGGCTCCGCTTCTGCATCTGATACTGCCACCGCTTCCGTGGCTGCTTCTCTTACTGCTGGCATTGCCAATGGCGCTGCTGTTGCCTCTGATTTGTTCTCTGCCTCTGTTGCTTCGTCCTCGTCGACCTCCTCCTTTATTCCTGCCTCGTCCACTGCAGCCGACCTGTCCGCATCTACCGCCTCGTCTACCGAAAGCACTATTACCGGCAAGGTAACTGCTATTGCTGTTCCCGATACTGCCGTACCTGTCTCTCGCGGCGGCAATTTTAGCCCTTCAGCTGCTGCAGAGGCTAATCAACGCGATGACACTGCCACGCGCGCCTTTTCTGATGCGTCTATCCGCGCACCCAACGGTCAGTGCCTGTTTGTCGACCCGACAGCTGGCGACTTTAGAGGGAATCTGATTCCCGTCTCGCTTGTCGACTGTGCCGGCACGCCTAACGAAAAGTGGGATGTCATCACAGCTGGTGCGCACAACGACGTGCCCGGTACAGCTCTGATTGTGAGCACTCTGACCAATGGCTGCATCAGCTTTGACAGCCGGCGTGCGGCGGGAGACACTGTTAACATGTTTCCATGCGGCGGACGTGCCGACGGCTCCGGCGAGACAAACGCAGATCAGCTAATGCCCTTTATTGGCGCCTTAAGCTTTGCATTTGCCCCAACTGGCGAGAACAACAGCACCTGTATCTTGGCCAGCGACACCGACACCCGTCTAACCTCCGGTGCCTGTCCCACTGACGGTGCCCAGCTTTTCTCGGTCAGACCCTGATATATATGTATAGATTTAACTCCCGAGTTTCTATATTGTCACTGGTTGATCTTCTTCTCCCCATCATGTTTTTAAGCTTTACCTCTTCGCTTCCTCTGTGTACTTGAGTTTTTGCTATTTTTATTAATATTCTTCAATATCGAGCTGTGTGTCTAATAGATCTATCAAGAGTCGAGAGGGCTCTCTCCCATTCCAAACTACCAAAGCTGTCATTGAGTCTGTAACTTCTTCGGGGAGCATTCCCAAGAGCTGAGCAATGTAGTAATAGCCTTTGCGAATCATAATATCTAAAGGCGCATGATCGTCCCTATTGATAAGATCTTTCTTCATATTTGGAACAGGTAGGAGACACCTTACCGCCTCCTTACTGTAAAACATGACAGCGAAGTAAAGAAATATACGCCCATGGCCATAGCAAGCACTAACATGAACAAGAGGGTGCTTGAAGAAGGCTTAAAAAATTCTGCGTCCCGAGGCTTTGGGTCAAAAAAGTGTTCCAAATCAACAACACCAAACTTGCTGTGCATAACTTCTTGAGGTGCTATCCGAGGATCGTCAAGGAGTGTTGTTACCGTGCTCGCGTTTTTGTATTATATGGCCCACATGGGCGGCGGTATTGCATCTCCAAAATTACTTTCATTGCATGTGTAAGGGTCCCAAGACTTACGACGCTCTTTCATGACATCGCCACTGCTAAATCTAGCAGCGCACAAAAGAAAACGAGGATTGCTTAGATCGATCCCGGGTTGTGACATGAGATAGAGAGCCAATTTGTGGTTCCCGCATTCCATGGCTTTCATCAAAGGGGTGCATCCATCATGTATAGCGTTGAGATCACGCGTACGTCAATATCGATGCAACCGCGATCCATTATACGGTCGACTACAAGCATCCATGTGTAATTTGCACTTTGCTGTGAGGCCGTCTGTCCAATATCCATGATATTCTATTAGTCTAGGTTTCGGTAGGAACTGCACATTTGTACGCTGCGCCTCTTTAGGACCCAAATCTGACATTGCGTTCTCTCAGTAGGCTGCCCGGGGAGCGACCGGCTGGGTTAAGCTTTGGGGGGGCTGGTGATGCTGGTGGACTTTGCATATGGTCTTGTTGTCCGGCTATTGCCTTGCTTTTCTTGTTGTGTTTGTTTGGCGGTTTGGAGTTGATGATGGAACCTTATGAAAAGACTAGCAGTTGCTTATCAAGGAACGCGTCGCGCCTTCCCCACGTGGCATCGTGATGGTTTACGGCTACATAGGAGCATGGCAGTACGGCGCACACGTGGGCCTTATATTATGGGTCACGGAGCCGGTCCGAGATCCACTTCTCCGCCACAACCCAAGACAACTGCTTTGTTATGGTCAACATGCTGAATTGTAACTCAATATTGTTTCTTATTGAAACATGTCCACGATCATACTGAAGGAAGAAAAAAAAAAATGAAAAAGGGTTATTTTTGTTTTACTGGGTATTGATTGTTATCAACTATTTTTTTAAATAAAAAAATCTTAGAATAAAACTATAAATATAAACAATTTGATTTCAACTAGATTTTCAAATATAAAACAAGTCAACAATACTATATGCCGACACAGGTGCAATCACACATTCAATATTTGTTTACCGCTCATATAAAAACAAGAGTCACAGCGAGGTGAGGATTACCATGTTCTTTTACAATTATGTTTAAACCAGAAACAGAAGTAACACAAACTGTAAACCTGAAATACGTAGTCAACAAAACATTAACAAACATCGAAGCAAATCGAACAGAGAAATAAATCAGCAAAACTTAATTGCGGCTCACGCCAGTCGCTTAACAATCTCACTCATTCCGTCGACGCGTCAGAGTGGAATCCTTGAGCGTGTCGTCAATATCCAGAGTGTTCTCTGCACCCTGGCCGATCGCCCCATCATCCTCGGCTTCGTCTGCCTTGCTGCCCGCGTCATCGTCCTCGCTGTCACTGTCATACTCGGAAGCAGACTCGGACTCGGACTCGGAAAACGCAGGCATAAATGGATGCGGGCGCTCAACCCAAAGCTGAACAATATGATCTCCATTGGCAGCCCTGTCCGTCTTGGGGTCTCTGTCCTTGGGCTCCTTATTATCGCCGTCCTTGTCCTTGACGTCACTGACTTTGTCCTCTTTAGCCTCCTTGGCCTTATTTGACGCCTTAAGTGCTGGCTTTGAGGTCTTTGACTTGGAAGATTTCATCTTTGTGGATTTTGACGGCTTTGCCTTGGCCGACTTTGTCTTTGCCTTGGACGGCACCTCCGTCTTCTTCTTGGCAGCCTTCTCAGCTTCAATCTTTGCTTTGGCAGCTGCTATCCGCTCCTTATCGCCTTCGACCTCTTGATAGTAGATACGCAGACCGACAACGGCAATGGCATTCCACGGCTCAGGCCCGTCTTCCACTTCGGCACGCGGGCATTGGTAGCAGTGCTTGCCGTGGCAGTCTGCGTGAGCAGGTGGCTGTTGACGTTGGTGATGATGACCTGGATGGGGACCAGAGTGGAGAATATCGTTGCCTATGTCGTTCTGCATAAATCTGCGCCTTAGGTTCAGAGTATGCACATGTTTGCTACCTCCGTGTTGCGCGTCCTCAAACAGATAGTCAATGTCGCCGTCGCTCAAATCAGACAAACTAGAAACGCTAGACAGGTCTGTCTCGGATTCGACATTGTGCCTTTGTGCGTGACCAAAACTGCCTAATAGTTGTGGCGAGAAACTGCGTGGAGGGATACTCCGATCATTATACGGAGACCTGTGGCTATGGCCACGGCCACGGCCACGGCCACGACCACCACTATGTGAGAGGTCCTTTGGCATACCATTCGGCATAGCAGCCCGAACTTCAGCCTGCACACTGTTCTGAGCTCCACCCCGGATATCATCCTGGGAATGTTTCCGAATGACACCCTGAGAACCGCTTGGCACGCTCACCTGGATATCATTATGAACAACCGCTTGTGGTTCTCCATCAACCACTGAAGCGGCCGGGGTGTTCTTGCCTCCAGTTGACAAGGCACTTGCGGCCAAAGAGGCCTGAGTTTTTGCTTCAGGCTCAGTAGCAAGCGCCGGAGAAAGGTGAATGTCCTTGGCTTCTATCCGCGCGTTGGGTTCCAGGTTTTGTGTGTCCGTTATGGTATCAACGAACTCTTCAGCAACTGGTCCATCATCAGGCGTCTGTGATTTGGTCTCTACCAGCCCCACAACTGGGCCACCATCTGAGCAGGCAGGGGCAGCATCGGGAAGAGAAATGTTGCTCTCCTCACGCACTCTGAGAGCGAGGTTGAGGCTGGTATCTGCCTCTGTAACAACAGGCGCATCTCCATCGGTAGTTTGGTCAGCGCCAGATGAACCATCCACAGATTTGTCGGCGCCTTCCTTGGAGGCTCTTCCTTCTTCTTCCTTTTCCTCAGCCTTTTCTTCGACATGTCTCTCGATGACTTCGTCGGCCTTCAGCTCAACCTTCTCCTCAACCTTCTCCTCGGCCTTCTCCTCGGCCTTCTCCTCGGCCTTCTCCTCATCCTTCTCAACCTTCTCATCAACATCGTCCCCGGATTTCTTCTCGACCTTCGCACCGACTTCTTCGCCGCTGTTGTTTGCCTCCTTTTCTTGCTTACTGACCCTTTTCTTTTCTCCTTCATCATGGTTCTTCTCGGCGAGTTCCTGCTGCTCCCTTTGAGCATCGCGCTCTTGGCAGCGTTTTTGGTAACGCTCTTTACGCTTCTTCGTCTTCTCCTCTCTTTTGGCCCGGCTTTTGCGCTTTTGCTTCAGATTAAACTTATTCTCGGCATGTATATGCTCACGCTGGCCCACGATATGCTTTATAAACAAAGCCTTACTGCGAGCTTTGCTGCGAGCTTTGCTCCGCTCGATCGCCGTGATGCGCGCCCTCTTTTCAGCAGGTGTCTCAACGACGCGGCCCTTGCTGTGGGCAATGTCGTAGGCCATGCCGATGCGGATGAGCTTTTCACGGCGCGTCTCCATGCTGTCGCGCACAACATCTTCAGCGGGGAGCTTGTCATCATCGCGCGTAGCCTTGACGCGTACAAGGACGACATACTGGCCGGCCTCGAGATCGAGCTCGACGCTGACAGAGCGCATCATGCGGTAGCCAAATTGGCAGCGGACAACATAGTCGGCGTCGTCATCGGGCTTGAGCTCGCTCTCGGTGCTCATGGAGCTAGCGAAACTGTTGGTGCGCGCTCTCTCCGAGCCGCCCTCTTTAATGCCACTTTCAGCAGAGTCTGGCTCCGGCTCTAACGGGTCTGCCTTGATCCGGTGTAAGCGAAAGCTGAGCTGAAAGATATACTGCCCCTCGAGTCCACGAAAGTAGCGCTCATCGAGCTGGCTAAGTACGAGGACAACGGGCCCATCGCGGGCGAGAGAAAAGGCAAATTTGGTCTCGTTGTATTCGTATGTCCAGGGCACGGCCATGGACGTCCAGATGCTGGCGATTTTCCAGTCGGGACCAAAGAGGCGTGTACGATCAAAAGACTGGTACTTGCGTAGCAGGTCCTCGTACGAGATCCAAAAGGAGCCGTCGTCGCCGAACTTGTGGTTGAGCTTTTGGATCCATTCGGCCGTCCACTCTTTGCTGCCGTCGCTCCAAGCGCCCTTCCACTCGTGCTCGCCCCATGGGTTCTTGAGAAGTACGAGCCGCTGGCCGTCCATCTCGACGGCGCGCATGACCGAGTAGGCATGTCCTTCGACAATGCCGTCCCGTTCGCCACGACCGCGACCCCAGATGCCGGTACTGCAACCGAATAGGAATGTATCGTTGACCTTTTTAAGCTCTTCGTTCCAAAAGTACTCCTTGTCCAAGATATCAGTTGCATAGAGCTCCGACGTGACACCACCCGTCAGGTCTTCGATGCCCTCACCCATCAGGCCACCATCAATGGACGTATAGTCGCCGTGAGCTTTTGCGTAGGCTTTTTCGAGCAGCGGCAACCAGGTCTCGTTGGGATTGTCGCACTGAGCAAAGTAGAGAGCACCGCTGTTGGACTGGTAAACCTTGCGGTACTGCTCTTGTGTATTGGCGCGCACGCGGTCCTCTAGAAGATTGCGCTCCAGGCTGCTGTCGTCGTAGTCGGGACTTTTGAGGTAGAGCTTGTCATCAATGAGTTCCGAGAACCACTCACCATCGCGATGGAAGACAAAGCCATAGACACCGACAGCGGCATCGTGGGCCACACATATACGCTCAATGAGACCCGGCTTGTTGCTCAGTGTGCACAGTGCGGCCAGCAGCCAGCAGTCACCGTTGTGGCCCTGGCGGACATCGTTGGCTGTAGGACCGTCGATGAAGAACTCGGGCTTGTCAAATACGTCGGCGACACGCTTGACAGACTGAGGCTCGTAGTTCGGCTTAGGTTTGGATGCCTGAACTCCGCCCGGCAAGGCATTGTCCAATCCATCGAGACAGTCGCGACTGCCAAAGTTGAGATCGACATCAAGGTCAAAGTGCGGATCGCGGTACTTTTGGTTGACGCGGCGGCACTCCTTGACAATGTGTGCCACCTTGGCCCGGCACTGGGCAGCGGCTTCTTCGTAGGATGCGGAAGCAGACTGGCTGCCTCGTTTTAGTTTGTCGGCAATGCGTCGAGCAGCCTTGTCGGCAAACACTGTTTGTGGGATGATGGATGTGACTGTAACTTGTTAATATCGCATCCTTTTTTTTTTTGTATTTTGAAATTAATATTAAAACATGCAACTGCTCACCTTTGCCGGGGGTCTTGGAGGCAAACCCATCCCAGTAGTCGTCGATGACCTGTTGCGGGCTACGGGTGACGCTGGAATGGCGGACTCGCCGGGGCTTTACAAACCCGTCGGACGACACCGAGCGAGAACGAGAGCGTGGCATGTTATAGTTTCAAAATACAACTGAGATAAAGAGAATAGAGTGAGTGCAGATACACTTGTGTGAGGTCGTCTGCTTTCGCGGGGGTAGTGCAGCCTTGTAGGGTACGTTGTTGGATAGGTATGAGGCAAAGGAGAGCCCGCCTTCTTTGCGATCAATCGATGTGAGTTGAGAGAAGAACTGAAAAAGTAAATCAAATAGGCAGAGAAGCTACGAAGCAAAGAGTAGAGGAAAGTGGTCTATAATAGGTAGGGAGGAGTGGATTAATAAACCACAAGAAGATCCAAAGCCCTCCCCTCTGCCTCATTTCCCTTCCTTTTCTTCCTCCTCACTCACGCTGACTGCTACATTTTCCGTTTTCTCACCTGCATATTGTTGCAACGGCTTATGGCATCACACTACTGCCGTAAGACAACCACTTTGGTGCTTGTACAGCTGCAAGGTCTCCTCGGATCTACCAATACATCAGCAATACATGGACCCCTGCGAGTGCTTTGAAAGCTGCAAATCGGTGTATGAAGCAGATAATAGTGTCTTGGTGGGCTAGAAACCCACTTCGTTGCATTCTATGCATGCTCTTTGCTATTTTGCTGGTTATCAATTTCGAAGTGGCTTTGTCAGGTGTGCAGGCGAGGTGCAGACGAGGTGCAGGTAGACGTAGACTGTGTGTATTGAGGGCATCCCATGTAGTATCAAGGCGCAAAAGGGTGTCTACCGGAGGGGCCGTGTGTTAATTTTCAGCCTCATTGCGGGCGACTTTGGGTAGGTCCCGCAAAGCTTCATCAGACAGTAAGATTCCTAGAAGCCTGGTGCAAGATTAGGGGGAAACCTCTCGCAATAAAACAAAGTAGGCGCTTCCCCTTTTCCCTGCTTTGCCGTGGTTTGTGTTGGCGACTTAGTATGGCGCTTAAGTCAATTTTGCTGGACGATGAGCGCCTACTTGCGTTATGTCTGGCGTATATCGGCTTGCAGTGATAGCCATTGATGTTTCTGTCAAGGAACACTGGCTGTTTGGTTCTGTTGATGCGCATCTGTCGTGCAGCACAGAACAGCCATGTGATGCATGAATTTAAAAATAGATGCAAAGCTGCATCTACCCTTCAGGAAATAAGACCAATGTGCATTGTTTGCAAAGTGATGATCATATGTCGAATTCAAAGCCTTGATTATGTTTCAAATTGAAGCAATTGAAATACGGACTTGGTACGGTGGTCTGCGTAGGCATATCATAGGGACTAGTAGCAGCCATAGGTGAAACTCATTGCCAAGAACATCCAATCTCGAAATAGGTCAGCCCTTTTTTTTCTTTTTTTTCCCTTTTTGGTGTGTAGTGAAGGATGGTATATTCTGATTATTAGATCTTACTGCTGTGAAACATACACATGACTGTAGCACGGCATGAGCCTTTTTGTCGCTCACCGCCTTGTGACTCTTGTGCATTGTATCTTTGCGAATATGAAATTCCGTTTCGTTGGCGACTGGGAAGAGCGAGCGTTTCGGGGAAGCCGTTAAGCTGGACATGTGTTGATGATTTACACGGCTTGTGAGAACGACAAGGTTTCAAACTTCAACTTTCCGTGACTAATAACTTTTGTAGAGACATGGCTTCAACAGTCGTTGAAGAGAAAATCAATCGTTGATGCCGGGTAGATACAAGACAAAACAAATGGCATTATTCAAAAGGAGAAAGGTGTGTCAGCCATCCAACCACAGGCAAAACTAGAAATTAATGTACAAGAAAAATGTAACGGTAATAACAAGGATATTAAAAGATCCAGAAAAGAAACGAATAAACGAGATACACCCCCTCCCCTCCATGCTGAGATATATGCCAAAATATGTACTTTTATATGTCGCATGTTCAAAATAGCATTTCGTTAGTTAGATATTATGCGAGATCGATATATTAGTGGCGGGCACTGAGACTGGCAAAGGCGTCTGGGCTGTGCCGCCCGTTGCTCCATTCCATGCCGAGTGCCATAACACTGTCACGGCTGCGGCCACCCATGAACAGGTCAGTGGATGCCTTGGCTGCACCGGACGATGGTGCTGACGGTGGTGGGGGCGGCTGCCTCTGGCCGGCTGCTGCAGCACCCATAGGAGCAGCAGAGGTCATGCCGAGGAATGGGTTGCTTCCAGAGGCGGGCAAGGAAGGTGCTCCTGTTGGTGCTTGGGCAAAGAAGTTGTTGGCATTAATCTGCTGCTGCTGCTGCTGCTGTTGTTGTAGTTGGGCCTGTGCTTGCTGATGGGCGAGCTGCTGCTGCTGCTCCTGTTGCTGCTGCTGAGCCTGAGCTGGGGCAAATTGCTGCATGTTATACAGAGCCATGATAGATGCCTTATCCACACGCGGCTGTGGTACTGGTGCCGGCGCAGGCTGGGCTGCAAATGGGTTGTTAACCTGCTGGGCAAGAGTAGAAGTTGGCTGAGAGTAGAACTGCTGCTGTTGGGCGTAGGGGTTCTGCGACTGTTGCTGCTGCTGCTGTGCGTATGGGTTTCCATTGGGTATCGGGTATGTCTGCGCATGAGGAGTCGTGTTAAAGAAATTTGTCTGCGTCTGCTCTGGAATCTGGCCGAGTGTCGGAGACTGGATGTTTGTCGGCGACCGCGTAAACGGGTTGTTTGCGAAAATGCTACCTGGATTGGCCGTGTTGACAGTTATTGGCTGCTGATGCTGCTGCTGAGCCATTCCATTCTGGGCCATGAAGGGGTTATACTGCTGCTGCTGCTGCTGGGGGTAGTTTTGCTGGCCAGCATTGCCATTGGTCAGAGTTGCAAAGTAGTTTTGAGTTACTGACGATGCCGCTGATTGCTGCTGTGACTGGTATGCCTGTTGTGCCTGTTGTTGTGCCTGTTGTTGTTGCTGAGCCTGTTGCTGAGCCTGTTGCTGAGCCTGTTGCTGAGCCTGTTGCTGCTGAACTTGCTGTTGCTGTTGCTGGAGGAGGAGGTACTGCTGCTGCATGTGTTGTGCCTGCTGCTGCTGCTGTTGTTGCTGATGTTGCTGGGACAGAGCAGCACCGCCAGTGTGGTTGGGGAAGAGTGCCTGTGGTGCATTGAGCGACATGTTTTGGAACGACTGGTTGAGGTCAATTGCAGATGCACCCTGTGCTGGGACTTGGCCGTTAAACTGAGCGGTCTGTTGCTGTTGTGGTGTAGGTACAATACCAAAAGGGTTTTGGTTGTTGTACGGGTTCTTGTTCTGCAGAGTGCCAGTAGACTGCGACGACTGTGGCTGCGCTGGCGGCGGCTGGAAGTCGAGCATGGCAAAGGGATCACTCGTGTCTGGCGATTTTTGTGCTTGGTGAGCCGCATTAGGCACAGTGAGTGTTGTGCCCGAGGCGCTCGAGGTAAGAGAGCTGTCCTGCGCTGAAGTCAATGGGCGTGGTGATAGGCGGCCATTGCTGACACCCGCATCACCCATGCGCACCAGCATTTCGGTTGCACGCTGCACATCCAGCCCAACTGCCTTGAGCACTACCATGTTCCGACGGTCATCCGAAAAGCCCATATCACGCAGCTTTGCCAGCTTAACATCCATGTTAGCGTCGTTGTTGTTGCTATCGGAGCCGACGGTCACACCGAACACCTGCGAGACCTTGCTGCGCAGAGCCGGTGTAGAGCCGGAAGAGTCGGGCCGCGGGTAAGACATGGTACGTGGCATAGGAGATGTTGGCTGGTTGTCAAAGTAGTCACTGCCGTTGGAGTGTGTTGTGCCGACGCTGGGCGAGACAGGGCCCTTGGACTTGGAGGAGAGGGGGAAGATATTGGACGCAGAACGCATACCGAGACCGAAACGGCCAGGAGTCTTGGGAGGCAGGGGTGGGGGGATGTCGTCGGATTCGGGGCTGCCGCCGCGGGTGCGAGTGTTGGCGGACTTGGAGTAGGCGTTGTTAATATACTTTTGACGCATGTAGCGTTCCATGGCGGAGTCGGCCTCGTCGGCATCGATGGGCACGGGGGGCTTCTTGGCCTGTGGGTTGTATGTCTTGTTGGAGTTGATGTTGCCGACCTTGCGCATATTCTGAGCTGTCAATATGAAGAGTGTAAAAGTGTAAGGAACGCCGAGGGGGGAACTTACGTCAACTTGCTCGTTGGACCAGCTGTCCATGCTCAAAGACTTGACCTTGGACACGTGCGTGCCCAGCTTGCGATGGATGGCGGCGCACCGCATGCAGAGGAAGATGCCGAGCTGTGAGGTTAGCAGTTGTCCGTTGTCTATCGCCCACTACCCATTTCTGGCCCGGAGACCGTAGTGAGTGTATCAGGGGTTGCATACATTCCATGATGCCCATGACGGGTTGCGGGCTTGGCAGTCGGCGCAGGTGTTATTGCCCGGCACGGACTGTACAAGGTCTTGCAATGCCTTTTCATTGCGCGCCTGTTGGCGCTTACTTAAGACGCTTGTCATATTGCGGTGGAAGTGTTGAGAATCGAGGAGGTGAATACCGGGTAACGATGAATCGGCAGTCGAAGACGTTGTATGCGCGTGTATGCGCGGGTGTTGGAGTGCTGCTGCTTCTATCCGAGCGTCTGCGCGGACGTCGTGTACTGTTGTTGGTGTACTGTTGCCTGAAAGATGTGATAGTGTGTATCGTCAGGTAAATTAACCCCGTTGCAGCATTGTGCTTCCAATCAATGTCCGCGTGTCGTCGTGTCTCAAACCGAGAGTCAAGAGGTGTGAGATGTGAGGTGCAAGGTAGATGGTGTGAGGCGGGAGCTGTAGACTAGAGTTGTGGCTGTAGCCAAGATGGTATCACAGAGTCTGTGGTTCTCCCGAGAGGTGTCAAGCAGCGTGCGGGCTTGGAGAGTGTGAGCGAGAGTGCTTTGAGATTCTGTCGTTAATCAAGAATGAAGAGTGTTGGGAGGGAATGATGCAGGAGGAAGTGCGTCTGTGGTTGGTCAGGTTGGTTAGGTTTAATTGGCCTATTCACTGAGTATATTTACAGGGCCATAGAGGGCAGACTGAAGGCGAAGGAGAGCGACCGGTGGAGTGTAAAAGGAGTGTTCAGGAACGGTAAGAGCTACCCACATACCTGCACGCCAACCTGATATAATTACTCGACGGAGTATTTGCGATATTTGCACACTATTTCCAGACAGAGAAAGAGCGGCCCAGTAGTGACCCAGTAAAAAAAATAGGGGACCAGAGACGCAAAGCAGATTGCGGGCCAGGCCAGCCCAAGCCTAGTAGGAACGGATATCTTGTGTATGCTGTGTGTGCGCTTAGGAGTTTGTGTACTATCGGACGGACTGTAGCACTGGTCACAGCCACACTCATCTATTGAATTACAGTGTAGATACCTGTGATAAATGAATTGTTAGTCTCAGAAAAAAGATAGGTATATATTACTAATGCGTCAAAGTAGAAGGAGCGACCAGCTACTTCAATTTCCACGCAGAAAGGCACAAGACATTCCAGGAACAGAAGGAGATTGTGAGGAAAGAATGGACGATCAAAGAAGGAAAGAAGGAAATAAGGAAAGAACGATAGGCCAGGGGTGTGGCTCTTCCTCGTTTTTCTTGGTCGAAATTAATCAACAGATGGCACGTTTTGTGGGGAGCGGCGACCAAACTAGTAGAGACTCAGGGGAGCTAGCCTCCTGAAAGGCTGTGATGGGCTGGGCCGACGATGTTCTATTATTTCTAGTAGGATACGACTCCGTCGTTACTTCCATTTGAGGAGTTGCCCAAACAAGCCAGAAAAGTTGCGCACATGTCAACCGAAAAAGAAGGAACGAGGCACCTACACAGCACTGCGCCTTCTATATAATTATCTCGCCTTCTTCCCCTCTCCTCACTCCTTTCATAGTCTGATAGTCTATTACTGAGTACTTACGTAGTTTGTTTACATATTCTTCTACTTTGCACTGTGCGTTTTCTACGTCGTAGTAGTGCAACTTTAAGGCATCCGCAAGACAGGTCGCGTTCCGACCTAACCGTCCTAGAAAATCTCAAATTCGCCACGAGCGGCTGGCTCAGAACAAGTTAGCGAGCAGGGCTTCGCCGCATAAATAATATTCTAGAAGAGACCAAGGAAATTAACACAGACTATATTGATCTAGTAGTTTGCTTAGTCATCATTTCGTGATAGTTTGACCAAGCTAAGATCCCAGGAGTCGATCCCGTAAGCCAATGCAAAAAGTCACGTTTACCTACTTGTAGCAGCGGGACCGAACCCTGCAGGTCTTGGTCTCCGTCTATCTGTATTTACTATTTCGTCTTTGTTGTCGTGGGGCCTCATCACTTGCAAGTGGACAAGTCGGGCGTGAGAACAGGGGCAGGCAAGGGATCAAAAAGTTAAACGGTAAACGATATACGGTGAACGATTAATATCCCCGTAAAAAAGGCACACGGCATTACATACTTTTGATACACGGAGTAAATGGTTGCGCTAGAATATGTTCAAGCATTTATTGATGAGGATCTAGGATCTCAAGTAATGACGGCTGAACAAGGACAACTCGTTTGATTGCTTAATTACTTCAGGTACGTCGAGCGACCCACGAGACTCGAAAAAGAACAGTGGGATCAAGTGAAGACCAAAATAATTGAAACTATCAAAAAGAATGCCAAAGGAAGCAAAAAAGACTTGGGGCAACTCGGGATCGAACCGAGGACCTTCAGATCTTCAGTCTGACGCTCTCCCAACTGAGCCATTGCCCCATTGCTTGATGTTCGGCAGTTACTACAGGGTAGATGGCTCGGGAAACACATCGAGTTTGATCTAGATCATGTTTCGTAGAAAGGGCGTCATGCTCAAGTTGAGAATGCATAGTTAAGATGTCATTGCAAAACACTCAAAGAGAAACTGAATGAATCATGGCACCCGAAAATAAACACAAAGTGGAAGGAATAAGATGAGAGAACACAATCATGGTTTGTACCTAGTCGATATCATAAAGCAGGACAAAACAACAAATACCGTCGTTCATACTGTTATATTCTCCTGAAAAGAAAAACGAGACTGGATGAGATGCAAGATGGAGTGCAAGAAAGCAAGAACAATAAAAGCTATTGGCTTGTCGGCGTCGGCGGCAAAGTCGACCCCGGCATTGATGACCCCGTCTTGGCCGAGGCTGCACTTGACGACAGCAGCATTTCTTCTGTCGTCGGCTTCCGTCCATACACAACGTGATACAAACCGTACGCATGCACCTCTGGGTTGGCGATATCTTTGCGCACATCTACCAGCGCCACCTCGATTTCTTCTTTTGTCTTGCCCAGTACCCGGTGCATAAATGCGTACGAGAACGCCGGCAGGGCATCAAGCATGTTGAGCTGCCACATTTCGCCCAGCTTCTTGAGGTGCGGATCCCGCGGCCACCCGTTGAGCGGAAGCTTGTACACTTTGTCTTGCACATCGACAAAGCCAGCCTTCTCGAACCGCTCTCGCATCGACGCGGCCGCGTTCAGGGGCCTACTAATGGAATCTCCGGCTTCGGCGAGACTCTGTATCCAACGCATAATGGGGGCATCTGGTGTCAACGTGTTGTCGTCGCTGTACAGACGCTCCTCCTTTTCTTGGCACTCGAGCCAGCCGCCCGGCTGCAGCGCGCAGTATGCTTTTTCGACGACATTATGCTGAAACGAGTTCCAGCAGCCGGCAGTGAAGCGTGTGTGGATATAGTCGAGACTGCCCAATTCTTCGCTAGACCAGTCGCCTTCGCTGGCGTCGTCAACATAAAATGTCACGTTAGGTGGCACAAGAGTGGGCTGGATCGGTGAGAGGTCGATACCAATCACTTCTGCTCCCGGAAACACGTCACCGACTTCTATTGCCCATCGCCCCGTGCCGGTAGCAACGTCTAGCACTTTCGTCGGCGGGTTGGCTTGTGTCCATGGAGCCAGAAAATTACGGCCCCCCTGTATAATCTTGATAATCTCATGCTGGTTGTCAAGCCGCTCTATCTCCAGGGGGTCATTGGGGAAGAGGTAAGCTATAGGTTAGCAAAGTGAAATGCTGATTTGTGCTAGAGATGATCCTGATACTCACACCCTGCTTTATACGCATGGTATGTGCGCCCATTTTCTTTTTGGTACTCAAAAATGCTTTCAGTCAGGGATATACCATCTCTATGCCACCATTGTCAGATACGATAACGTGGTAAAAATATTGTTAATACTGACAGTCTGCCATAGTCCTGCGGCTCGGGCTGATATTAAAACATTAGTACTAGTTGTCGATACACTAACATCACCATAAAACGCTGCATTGGGAATGAAGAAAACGTACATCGACCTCGATTTTGAGTGAAGTGTCCAGCATAGAGTCAAATGTGAGCTCCAAGTCCTTGTGCGGCATCGCCATTACCGAGCCTCCAAAGGCCATCTCGAGAGGCATGGACATTATGTGGTTCAAACAAGTTGCCAAACAGTTACGACTGGCAACGTGATAACACCAGTCAGTTGGTTGAGCGAGGGAAAGATTCCGGCAGCTTAGGCAGCCGAGAAGAAACGGGAAGAGGTGAAAGGTTTAGAACCCGAGTGAGTAAAAACAAAAGAGGAGAGATCAGGTAGTATATATTGACGTTGGCTCTTTGTGTGAGTAATATATGACACCAGTTAGTGAGAGTTGGAGGCCATCCTTGATATAGATTATAGGATATAAGCTAGGAAGGATTCGCATAGAGAAAGAATTAAACTAAGGTTCTCTTGCTCGTCGGAGAAATATGGTGACTTAACATATATGACCTCGGGTGTTGTGTTTTTAGATTTTTGTTTTTGTATTTTTGTTCTCTTTTTGATTTTTGTCTTGGCATTCTTTTTGGTATTATTATTATTAGTCTTGTTTTATGTTGTTGTATTATTTAGTACAAGCGCTATAGTACGGCATTCTGCCGTACTATACCGCTTACCGCTACCCCTATTTTTAGTATTACTAGTCTTGTCTGTCACCTCCGGTGACAGACACAGACGCGTCTATCATGGACATGGCATCGAAAAATTGAAACTTTTGAATTCGGACTTGAGATTGATCTCGATCGGTACACTACGAACCTCCTCGACCACTTTTCAGACTTTCTGGACCCTTATTCGTGAAGATACAAATTGGGCCTCCTGGCCTCTGGCCAGGAGAGCCCAGCCCGACCTCCTGCTTACACGCCTAGCCTTACTGGTTAGAGGTGGTGTGTTGGTTGTTGGTTAGGTAGATAGCAGGACAGTACGCACCCGTCCTCGCTCTCAATGGTCATTGACAAATGTATAGGAGTCAGAGAATAGGACAGACCATGAAGAGGGCCAAGCGAACCAATATATACGAGAGAAAAATAAATAAATAGAAGAAAGCATTCGGGATTTAAGGGGCCGTCTACGACTGATTCGTGATGTTGAAGGTATTTTGCTTGCATACGTCTCGAGTTGTGTGATATCTGTACACTCGGCAGTTGGGCCCGGAATTATTTACATAGTTGTTGAGATTCAAGACCAAAAGTACCAAACTACAGGTAACAAATAAGCCAAGGACAACCAACATGAAGACAGCCCAATCCCAAAGGCCAAGAAGCTTATAAAAAAAGAAACGAGACAGGTCAATTGCCACCAACAAGGCAAGGGATGCCGTGTTTTTTTACAAGACCTATTTTCATAGGACCAAGATAGTCATTGCTAAGTCCGAGTGAATGGGTAAGCGCTTGAGACTCTTCTTGTCCTGTCATATCAAACTGTGGCTTGCATGTATGTGAGAGCGATGTTGATTCTCAAATAGGCCTAGCAGATACACCGTAGTTGTAAGATATCTGACGTGACCGCTCGCGGCGGTCGTTGTATATCTAGTCTTGTGTGCGGAGAATCAGAGTATTGAAAAAGGTGATGAGAGAATGATACGCCAAGGAGAAAGTAGAATAGCATTTTATCTTTGAATAGTATGGCATAGACACACCAGCTCCTTCAATCGCGGGTGGGCACGGTAGGATCGGGGCTGATCAAGAGCAATTCTGAGCGTCGTATAAAACATTGTAATAAGTGGCTTTATGAGGGGGCCGTCATACAAGACAATAGCTCAATGGCCGATAGGTACTTTCAAAGCGTACCAATGTCAGTCTTACAATGTTACTTGGCATCAACATGGCTCTCAAGAACAAGTGAAGGCAGGGCGGCAACTATCAAAAACTATCAACGACAATGATAGCAAATATATCTGACAACAATAGCAAGGCGATGGCGATCACAACAAAGAAGTCGATCTGTCTAAACAAAGCTTTACAGCTGGAGGGATGAGCAGGTGTAAGCTAGACCCTTGGATATTTGCATAGCTATCCCGGCCCGACGGGTGGGAAATCGCTACCAGCAATGCAGCACAGAAAATGTATCGGCGCTATTAACGTGGCAGTCGAGTGCATTTGGATGCGATTCAGGGGGTAGGGGCTGAGGAAGAAGAGATGATAAAATATCATCACCGGAGTTGTGTTAATTATTGATCAATTCTAGAGCAAGGCTCAGCCGCAAATTGTTGCTGCTGTCGTTCAGCAGGCAGCATGAAATGTGCTGGCAAAAAGAAAAGAAAACACAAAAGTCAGTCACAATTATGTTGAGATGGAGTTTGAAAACAAAGCTGGGACAAGCCCGGACTTACGGCCTTAGCTTCTACCAGCCTGGAAAGGAATCAAGCGAGTGTTGGCTATCTTTGAAAAGGGTTGGCTGTGATGCTAAAATACAATGTGGCTTGCCATATGATCGGAAAGTATGGACTTACTTCCAGAAGGAGATGTAAAATTGTAAAATACGAAATTAGTGCAAGACAAGAATTTGAGCATTTGGAGGGTTTTGTCAAAGACTCGAAATCGTTGTTTTGATATTCATGACGTCCTAACTGGCCATAGTCTTCGCTTGAATAGGTGCTGTTAATGCAAATCTTCGTAGATCTGCGTTGGTGCTATTAAACAATCTCTGTCCGATGAACCAAACGGCCGGGTATTAATTGTGCGACCTCATCTAGATTGGCAATGGCAGATACCACGAACTAATATGATGGGGACTGAAATCCTTCTTTGTTGTTTCGCTGTGCTTCGTAGCCAGTGAACGCTAGGATGATGAACACACTTTGCCACCTCGCGTCGGCAACTCGACTCCATTCTCATACATGGAAAATGCCGTCCTCTCATGACAACAGATAGATGTTAGGATATTAAATTCCGCGTACATACACCAACCAGGCTCCGGGGATCGTTCTTGACTCTTTTCTTTGTACGAGAAAGCAGATACCCGCCAACGCCCGACCCCCCACCCTTCCGGGAGCAGCTCACTTATCGAGCTGGGTACGCCTAAAACAAAGAAGGGGATATTTAGGCGATGTAACAAAGGACGGGAAAGCTGCGCGTGCGTGCAAAACAGCAGATACAATTTTATATTGGGTATCCTCGCAGTAGGTTTGGCGGTGCATGTTCACTGCATGACGTCGAACACGAGCATGAGGATCAAAGGTCTCAATAGAATGCATGTTGCGCAAGTATCGAGTGTCGACAGCATGTATGCACATGCAGTGCATATAGAGTGTCTTGGAATAGCAGATTTTTGCGCCTGTCACCAGTTCTTTCTGTCAAACTCATCTGTCCAGCATCATGTTTGCTTATTGCTACAGATGCAGTGAGGCTGATGGTACTAAGAAGAAGGTGCTGCATAGCAGACAGATAAGGAGTTGCCAATCGAGGGTGGTTAACGACAAGTCGAGTATGATACTATATATGTTAGTAAGCCAAGAGGAGAGAGGCAAATGTATATGGGACGATGATTCACAACATGAGATGTCCCTCTTCCTGTTTTCTCTCTCACGTATACATTGATTTTTTTGAAAGTTGCTGATTAAGGCATCTTCTGACGACAGAATTGAAAGAGCAGTAATATCACGAACAATTAGGTTGATGAACTTATACTTGACATCAGGACTCTGCAAGTGTAAAAATACAAAGGTCCTCAAAGTGCAAGTGCTTACTACTTTGTAGGGCGTAGATGACATATCGCGATGACTACTCTAGACCCCGCTGGCTCAACAAGCTCAAACCCCAAGGAGTCATCTGTAAAATTTGGAAAGCATACATATCCGCAGGAACAAATTTATGTCAAGACAGTTTATATCTCTGCAACTAATATATCAGCATGAGCGACTCTAGACTAACCGACGCCTATGTGCGTCTACGTGCCGCTGTCAGCAAACTAGGCCAAGAGACGACTATCGGAGGAATAGACGGGAAATCAAACGCCGATGCGGCAACTCTTCCATCTGCAACAGCAGTGGAAAAGGCATTATCGTCTCTGCCCCATCGCGGCGATGCCGGCTATCTAAAGCCGCGCGGGTTTGACGTTACACTCGACTACCTACTGAACACTGTCGTGCCCGCCCTCAATGGCCAGAATCTTGTGGGCCGGTACTACGGCTTCGTGACGGGCAGCACCTTGCCTGTGGCCGAGGCGGCTGATAATGTGGTGACGGCACTGGACCAGAACCTGCACGCGCACCTCCCAGCACAAACTGTGAGCACGTCCGTCGAGGCAGCCGCACTGGAGATGCTGCTGGAAGCCATTGGTCTTGGCGATGCCGGGTTTGACGGACGCATCTTTACGACGGGGGCAACGGCGAGCAATGTTTTGGGCCTTGTACTTGGCCGCGAAGGTATTCTTAGCAAACGTCTGAGTGGCGATGGCGACTCGGTCGATAGGAGCGTGTCCGAACTCGGACTGCTGGCGGCCTGTCGTGAAGCAGGCGTGTCCGATATTCAAGTGCTCACGAGCCTCGGTCACAGCTCACTTTACAAGGCAGCCAGTATTGCCGGTATTGGTCGCGGATCTGTTGTGGAACTACCTTACAGCGACGCCGAGCCGTGGCGACTGAACATCGACCGTGTCGAAGAGACACTCAAGTCATCCCCGCAAACTGCCTTTATCATTGCCGTGAGCGCGGGCGAGATCAACACGAGCCGGTTCGCCACGACGGGTCTGGCTGAAATGCAGCGGCTACGGACACTGGCCGACAAGTACGGTGCCTGGCTGCATGTTGACGCTGCCTTTGGTCTATTTGCACGGATCCTTCCCGACGAGCCCGCCTTCCGCCATCTTCGACAGAACGCCCAAGGCATCGAGCTAGCCGACAGTATCACCTCGGATGCACATAAACTTCTCAACGTGGTAAGTTTATTTCTTCTTTCGGATCAAATCAAATCAAGAATATAAATCAAATGGTTTCTATAAGTAGCTAACAGACAGCCGTATGATGCGGGTATCTTCTTTTCGCGCCATGCGCGGCTGCAGCACCAAGTTTTCCAAAACGCCAACGCTGCCTATTTGGGTGGTCCGTCCACCAGCTCATCCTTCCCATCGATCCCGTCGCCCATGAACATGGGCATCGAAAACTCCCGCCGCTTCCGTGCGCTACCCATATATGCCGTGCTCTTAAGTGAGGGTCGCCAGGGGTTGACCAACATGGTTGCCCGCATGGTCCGCCTGGCGCGGGGCGTGCATGAGATTCTAGCCAAGATCCCACAGTATGAGACATTTGGCGGCGATTCGATAGAGGACACATATATCGGCGTGCTCTTCTGGGCCAAGGACAGCGCCGCCAATGCAGACCTCGCATCGCGCATTAATGCGTCCCGCGAAATCTATGTCAGCCCTACGGCCTGGAACGGCCATCCGGCGTGCCGCGTCGCCGTCAGCAGCTGGCGTGTCGAGGAAGGAGATCTGGATGTTGTCGAGCGTGTTCTCCGAGAGTCGGTAAAGTCCGGGTAGATGTGTAGGATAAATGCAATAAAGTAGAAGATCAAAAAGCAGAAGAAGAGAAAATAAATGGTCTAACCGAAGCGGCGAGAACCAGCCTGGTGCGCCTTGTCGGTCTTGCGGTCGACACCCTTCTTCTTGCCGGGGCCAATCAGCTCCAGGTGGCCGGCACGCTCGCCCAGCATGGCCTCTGTCTTAGCAGCAACACCGGCGGAGAACTTCTTCATCATCTTGCCCGTGTTGACGTGGTTCTTGACGGCCTTGGCCGACTTGGGTGCCTTGACGACACGCACGCCGCGCTTGGGGGCGTCACTGGCCTTCCACGCGGCCTTCTTGGCCTTTGCCGTACTTAGGGTTGGCTTTGCGCCCTTCTTGATGGTTCCCTGAGGCATGGTGGTGATATTGGGGTATAGTTGAGGGGATAAGGTGTAGGAGTGAGCAGAGGCAGAATGGCTGACAAGGTTGGGAAAAATTAGTATTATCTTGGGATGAGAATATTTGGCGGTGAGGGGTATTCTGCCGTTTTGCACTCACCGCCTTGGGGAATATTCATGACAGCGTATTTATCGGTTTGCCACTACTACGTAACCATGTACACTATATTCTTATTGTTCTATTCTAGTGTGTGGCTAGGCCTGTATTCTCGCCTTTAGCTCCGTTCAACCACGCCTGGAAAAGCACTGTTTACATCTAAAGGGGGCGCCTTGGGCAGTCGATAATGTCAGTCCGTCACCGGTGTATCGCTTTGTATCACAATATTTGGCGATTTTCATCCTCAGGCTCATTGTCAACCAAAAGATGTTTTCATTCTACGACGATGAAGCAAAATAGTGCCGCGCCAGAGTGGCTGTCGAGGATTCTCGCCGACAAGGCCGATGCCCCAAAGCTGTACAAGTGGACGGCGAGGGATCAAGCTCAGAGCAAGGGTGCCGCCTTGGAAGTAGTTGCAAAGAAGGCTGATGACTCAAAAGAACGCATCTACATTGTGGGTGTGGGAAATATGGGCCGCCTATTTGCTGCTGCTCTGGCCCGCATGCCCAACCCGCCACCCATCACACTGGTTGTGCATCGGCCATGTCTTCTCGATGCGTGGAATGACAAGCCAGGGGTGCATCTACATCCACAAGGCTATCTTAAGGATGAGAATGAGAGTAAACCTATTCTTGACGTTGAGGTCGAATTGTGGTCAGATAACTCTGATGGCAAAGAGGAGATCGCCCCAATCTCTAACCTCATCGTCGCCACCAAGGCTCAGGATGCCCTGCCGACAGTCGACCGGCTGCGGCAGTACCTTGGCTCCAACTCGACAGTTGCCTTTGCGCAAAATGGCATGAACAAGCTGTGGCCGCCGTACGGGGCTATATATGGTGCAGCGCGTTATGATGGTCAAAAGTGTCCCAACTGGGTAGCGTGCGTGGTGACACATGGTGTCTTTTCACTGGGCTCATTTGAGAGCGTGCACGCGTCCCCGGCAGATGTTGTGCTTGGTTCGATCAACAATTCACAGACAGAGCAGCCATACTTGGTGCAGAAGCTAATGGAAGCTCCTATTCTCAACTCACGCAGTGTCTTACAACCTGAGTTGTGGGTGATGCAGATCGAGAAGCTGGTTGTCAACTCGGTCATCAACCCCCTCACAGCTACTCTGCGGTGCAAGAATGGTTATATATTTGGCTACGAAGATGGGCTGACTGATGATTTGGAAGAGAGACAAGGTTTTGTCCTGAGAGGCATCATCGACCGGCTTCTGAGGGAGGCCAGTACTGTCCTTGTTCGACTTGCTCAAGAGGAGATTAAGGAGGGCGGTGTCCTCAGTCACGGTGTGGATGCAACAGATCTCGTTGAGAGATTATCCTTTGGGATGTTGAGAGCAATGGTCTACCGCGTCGGTGGTGTTGTTAGAGACAACACCAGCTCAATGCTGCAGGATGTGAGTGCTGGGAAAGGCACAGAAGTCCGCGAGTTCAACGGCTGGATCGTCGATATGGCACGATACCTAGAGAGTCTTCCTGGAAGACAGGGCAATATTGATGTCTCGACGCACCAAATAATGGTAGATTTGGTTCAAAGTGGGCGGCATCTCAGCAAGGAGCAGCTTGGTTGTATTTAATGATAACGACATTGATAACGACATATAAAGAACAATACAAATGACAAGACTTGACAAGACCATATTATATTCGGAGACGTGTATAAATTATAGATTTAACAAGTGTAAAGACAAAGGACAAAGATGTAAGACGAAACACAAAAACAGGAAAGACGCAAAACCCCATCATACCCACGCAACGCCCCGATCCTCTCCGTGAAAAGCAAAAGAATAAACAGAAATTTGAAAGCAGTGAAGACCGAAACAAAAAGGCAAGAAAAAGAATACATGCTTGCACTGCGTGCTTGCTCTACCCACATCTATAGTCATAATCTGAAAGCCCATGGCTAGGAGTTTGCGCGTTTGGAAACAAAACTGAAAAAAACAATAGTGGCGAGAACAAAACAAGGGAAAAGAGCTATATAGACCCCGTCAGAAACATTATTAAGGGGGCAGTAAAAACCGAGCCGATGTTGACGATATTGACAGTATGGAAATATTGAAAGGAGATAATGACAAAGGAAATGTGCTCTGTATAGCAGATTGTGTGGTAGACTCAGCGATGGGTGTAGCTGAAAGTGTAGACCGGACAAGGCTAACCAGTCGGCTGGGTGGCGGACTGCCGTCTATGAAACGTGGGTATCATGTTGCTGATGTTGGTGGTGGTTGTTATTGTTGTTATTGTTGAAGTTGTTGAAGTTGTTGAAGTTGTTGAAGTTGTTGAAGTAGACGTGGCTGTTGTTATAACTGCTGTGAGAATATGTTCCCAGGCAGACCGGGTGATGGCTGTTGGTGGTGCTGCTGTTGGTGGTGGTATGCTCCAGTCTGGGCTGGGTGTTGTGCATGGTGCTGCTGTTGAAGGTGTTGTTGTTGATGAGACTGGTGAGACTGGTGAGACTGGTGCTGCGGCTGCTGCTGCTGTTGTTGTTGTGGGTGATATGCTCCAGGCTGTGCTGAGTGGCCGGCGTACATGCTGGCGACAGACGTGGTGTCCCCGGACTCGGGAGGTTGGTGAGACGTTCCCGGCGGAGACATTGATTGCTATAAGCTCGCGTCCACGCTAATGCTGGCATTGCTCACATTGACGTTGATGCCGCTGGCAAGCTCAGAAGCCCGCTCGCGACATGCTGCCGGCGTGAAACCCGTGCCCACCTTGTTGGCCACAATGCGCCACTTCTCATTCTCGTAGTCTTGCAGTGCTGTCCGCAGCTTCTGGTCCGTCTCGTCGCTCCACTGTGTTGTCTTGGCCTTGAGTTTGGTGCAGTAGCGCACCTGCAGCGTGCCGCTTGACCGGCCCGGGAAGAAGTCGGCAATCTGCTTCCATGTCAAATTCTTGTTCTCCTTGAGGTCAATAAGGAGCTGATCGTCTTCGGTTGTGAACTTGAGTTTGGGTCCGCGCGGGCGCGCTGCAGGCTGTGGCATGCCTGCCTGGCCCACGACACTAGGTGCACCACCGGCTGACAGGTCGGGGCCGCCACCGTCGCGGCGC